>JAUESR010000211.1:1227500-2455000 GCA_030914345.1 Drosophila koepferae
AAATGAAAATAAATGAATTTTTGTTAGCCACCTGCCCACAAGAGCGACCACAGCTCGAGGCCAAAAACCTCAGCTCTGGCGGTTGCCGGACTAAATGCCCAAATGCCCAAACTGCCATGAAAGAAGTCTAAAAATTGCATTAATAAAACCATAATACAGCCAAATTTGATTCAATAGAACAACGTTGAGCTTAGCCATAGAGGCTCACTCACCCTCTGTACGCTTAATCAAATACATTTATCTACAAGACATCGCCGACAAGGGCCAAGTGCAAATGTGAAATTTGTGACCCTTTTCCAATATCGTTTTACTTCGCCTTTAAATATCGAAATAAGCAGACACCGAGACTATTCCGTGGGAGTCGAAAGCCATTTTATCAAAAATTAATGTTTAGTTTGAACATTTTGTGACATTATGCGAGCGTCAGACGGGTTAAATGCGGACTCCAACCACGACGAGAGTACCAAGGGTCGCACGGCACAGTGGAACGCGATTATAAATCCGGTATACATAAAAGTGATATGATATGAAGGATTTTATACTTTCTTGCGTAAAAAACTTATTTTTTCCAAGACAAAAAAAAAAAACAATTAAACACATTTTTCATTAAATAAAAAACAATTGTATTGCTTTTTTTAAATAAATAATAAGTATTTAAATTTTTATTCAATAAACATATTTTTTTCTTAATATTTATTAAAAACAAAACAAATTTTAAATGTGGTTGACGAAAAATGGATTTAAATTGTTATTATTATTATTTTTTTTTTTATGTTAATAAATAAACAAAATGTTAAAGTAATTAAAGTACAAATATTTTTAACACAGCAAATAATACAACATATAGTAAATGAATACGAAAATATATAAAAGTTAAATCTCTGAATATTATAGAATATATTTGATAATTCTATGAATAACAATATATGTAATATATTTAAAGTTTTAATGTTTTATGTACATATTGCTAACAGATCTTTCTATTGATTTATTAAAATTTAGAAGTATGTTTTTGCACTATTTAATGTTTTAGTTTATATAGTATATAATATTATTAATATTAGTAAATAATTAATGATTTACTATACTGCTTATTAGAACATTAAATATTTTTCAAGTTAATTGAAAATATATATTTCAATTCTTATCCCAATATACTTGACTTTAGTAAAACGTTAGACACATTTTTCGAATATCTTGTACCACTGTAACGTGCTTGGATCTTATAGGCAGCGAAAAACTTAAAGCCATAAAAAGTGCGCCCTCATGTCCTCGAGACGTTGTTACTGACAGCTCCGTTGGCCACCGAAAACAGAACGGAAAGTCGAATGCAGAAAGTTTGTGACGTCTCCGCAAAAGGTGACCCGGACAGAAGTCACCGCCGGACGGGGGGCTGCTTAAATATTAATGCGACCCCAGAGCCAGGGGGCAGGCCATGAATAAATTTTTGGCTATGAATTTTCAATCGCAAAACGCCGCCTTCCCCCAAATTCATTTGCCACATTTGCTGTACTTTCCGAGCTGGCTTTAAGCCACAACAAGTCGTGAAGTTTTTAGGCAGATGAGCTTGTATTAGGTGTCAACCGCAGCCCCAGGGCCACACAGAGTCCGAGTATCTGTGAAGTGACCATTGCATGCACTTTTAGCCAAATTAATTTGGTTTCCGGTCGTCCCCCAATCCAGGCTTTTGTGCGTGGGAACTTTATGCGCGACCATGTCGAACCGAACTGAATGTCCTCTACGTGCGTATGGCGCCAATCGCCAATTGACCGCAAAACCAAGCACCAGTCCCAGCAGCCGGAGTAGCCAACTTAATCAAAATACAAAACGCAAGCCAAAAAAAAATCGTCACCCATTGGCAACGGCTCGCAACGGGCTGGCAGCCTGGCCACATTGGCCACACAGATTTTATTTGCTTATCCGGACTTTATGCTGTTTTTATTTGATTTTTATGCCTGGCGCTATTTTCATTTCTGTAATTGAATTGTCATTGTCCAAGCCAGGTGCTGTGCTGTTGCTGTAGCTTTGCCCACTTGCTTGTGGTTGGCTAACCATTTGCTCTGTCGTTCCATCCGTTCGCATATTGAACCATGTCAAAATGGTTTTGCGCTTGATTGGCGTTGGCCAACACCCAAAGGTATACAATGTGATGTACGACCCCAATCCCATGCCGGACACAGACTCGCAAAAGGGTTGCAGCTGAAGTTAGAACACGGAAATCGAATGTGGAAGTTAGAAGTGGTCATTCATTGGCAAATTGCTCCAATTGATGCTGCCGGAAGGCAAATTGCAGCCCACATAAAAGTGACACTGGCGGACACCTCAATTTGCTATTTTCTAACTTTGTTGTCATTTGGCAAAAGGGAATTTGATTGCAACACATCATATCCAAGCAGCTTTATGCTGACTAACTGACTAGCTGAATCTTTGAATTATTAGATAAGTCATTCTCTCAATATTCTATGACAATACTAAATGTAAGTTATATTTTGTTTGAATATATATTTTTTTAAATAAATTTCAATATATTTAAAAAAAAAAACTATGCATTAGTTAGCAGAACTTGGTACTTAGAAATAATAAAATTAAATTAAACAAATATTAAATTTAAATGCATAAAAAGTGTCTTTAAACAAGCAAATACTTTACTCAATAAGATTGTACAACTTTTTAACATAGATAAAGAAAATACATATTTTAAATTAAAAGAAGGATTACATTTAGAAAATAAAGTATTAGTATACTATTCAAAGAATTTTCTAATAAATTATGTGAATTAAAATATAAATGTAATGATGAAGATAATTTCTTTAACAACTAATACGCTAATCCCTACGCTTACCTTCCTAAGCATGTAAACAACATTTTAAAATTTATAAATGTAGTAAACTTAGTTACAAGATAAATGATTTGAACATATATCATATCTATAACAAAATACAATTTATTGAACTTTTTACTACACTGAATTCCTATCTCGCATATCATAAAATATAATTGAATATTTATTTGTACACATGCAGAATGATATTTAAAATGAAAAATAATATCAGCATTTACATTTTCACAGTATATCAATATAATATACATTTTATTCGCGCATTACCAACCACACCTGTGTAATAATGCTCGATTTCTATAGCTCTCTTTTTGCTCGTTTCGAATGCCCATTTTAAGGACAATTTGAGCAGTTTTCATATTTAAAATTCCCAAAATGGTAGTACGTAAGATAATAACAGTTACTTTTAATGGATCTGCATGTACACACATATGTACATGTACATATATCATCTGAAGTGCTTCCAGATACTTTCGTCACAAGGCAATTTGCGCTGCATAAAAAGCAGTCAAAAGATACGAAAACATATACAAACAGTGTGTATATATAAAGAAAGGGTGTCTTTTTGTGTTGAAAAGGGGTTTTTCTTGAGTTTTCGCAACAACCCCGGCCGCAAGCAAAATGTATCATTAAACTTCCGCCGGATATGCTATTAAGTAAGCAAGTAGCAATTGGCATTTGCCACAGTTCAGTTCAGTTCAGTTCCGAATGGGTATCTCAAGACCATTTGCAATACCCAGTGCTATTGGAAAACATAATGCCATAATCGAATGATAATTTAATAAAGCCAAAATGTGTGCCGTCAACATTTGAATTGTGGCTTTTTGTGTGCGTTTGCCTAATTGAATCTAAGTAGGTTTTTCGGCTCGTGTGCTTCGAGTTGTTCTGCAAGAAACCAAAACTTCTAACGCACATGCAGAAATTTAACATCTGCATATGTGTGTGTTTGCGTGTGTGTGTGTGTGTGAATGTACATGTGCATAATCAGAATGAATGTTCATCAAGGGAATTGAACTTGTGCATATGTACATACATACATACATATGCTATGCTTTGAGATGCTTTGCTATGCTTTCGTAAAGGTGAACAGGCCATGAAATTTGTTTCCTTGTCTCTGGTCGAGTAATTCGCATTGACAATGGAGCACATGTTGTTGCCTCCCTTTTGCCTTTGCCCCCATCTACCCTTCCTCGTCAAGCACTCGAAATTTACGTGTTTCCACTTGCTATTCAATTTGCATGCATCCATGAATAATGCACCAGACGCATAAAAGCCAATCTCAGTGCAATAGCCCAAACTGCCCAACACTATAGTAGGAACTCAAGTCAGTTATTCTAATGGACTTTAACTAAAAAATTTATAGCCACAACATTTGCTTGGACTGAACAAATTGTAATCCATTTGGAAACACAAACAATATGAAGTAATAAAAGTGACGATCGTATACGAAGCATGATATTTATTTGTAAGAATATATATTGAGTTGTGGGAAGCTACATAACTTAGTATCAAATAGATCAAGGAAGATCAAGTAGGAAATATATGAAAAAAAGATATCGAGCTTGCCCGATTAGAACTTACTAAACTTTACTATGGGAAATTCGTTATTGAATGATTGCAGTTCAAGAATCTCTACCATTTAATAACGAGTATTAACAATATTGTAGAAGTGATCTGATAAAAGAATTATAATAACAAATATAATATACGAATTCATATTCTATTTGTTTCAACTTACGATTGAAAAATCAAATGGACGATTGAAAGATCATCATCCCGATCATAAATGGCTATACATATGAACATATTCATATAAACAGTTTGAAATTTCAATTTTCAATTGTATTTGAAAAGTAAGCTGCATAAATTCTCTATCACATCAGACTTTCTAACGATATTCATTACAAGCTGCACTTTTCTTAATGTTCTCCAAGTTTAGCTCTCCTTCATCTATTCTTTTTTTAATTTTAAAATGCCAAGGAGCAAGGACAGACACATCATGAGAATATATGTGAGTGTGTGTATAAATATTTGCTTACATAATGAATGGGGCTCATTCGTCCAGCTTGGAATTGGGGGAACCCGACTCGACTGTCTATGCAAACAGGATGAACACAATTTGTGGGCTCATGTAGTGGTAAGCCACAAGAACCAGGCACTGTCAATTGGCTGACCTGACAGGAAACCAAATTTAAGCTCGATATGGAGATGGAGTCGGAGTCGGAGTTGGAGTCGGTGAAGCTGCTGGAGACGTTGTTGGCTGAATGCGCACGACTTGCTGTTGAGCTCGTATTAAAAATAATATGCAAAGTGCGGGGACCTGTTGAGATTTTCACAATTCCCAAAACAAATAACATATTCACATATTGTTGCTGGGTCCGGGCGACCACGAGCCACGTACCAAATACCGTACGGTATGTCCTGCTCGATACGAACTCAGCTTTTTTGGCCTCTCCTCGCATTTGGGGGCTGTTTATGATTTATTATCGCTAACGCCAAAGTTATTTCTTCAAGATTAAAATGAGGATGCTTTTAGCACACAAACACAGAGCGAGTCAGGTTCATTTGCTTAATGTGACAACTTTAATTTGGCAGACGCTGCTATAGCAAACGTGCCAAGTGGTTTTCATATTTAAGAAACGAATATGAGTCAGACGGAGACTTTTGAGAAAGCAAATATATATCTCTCTATACTCCCTTATACATACACATATCTAATATATTTATACATCCTCTGTTAGTTTTTGGATATGTTTGCCCAAGGTAGTTCTCAACAAACTTCAGTGCAACTCAACCCCACCTCAGAGTTTGCCACGGCGCAAAGTTTTTGGGCGCTGAACTTTAGTTGAGCCAAACTAAAGTTGGCCCCGAGGCTGGAGCTGTGCAAAGAGCAAAGCAAACAGAAAAAGCCACAGCTAAAACCCACAGAAACGAAAACCCCACACATTATTAATAAAATTTATGATTGAGTGGGCGTTCTCATTATATGGCAGACAGAGGAGGAACAGCTCCTGTCCCATTAGGACAGGACTGCACTCAAGACAGTTGTTCCAGGACCACAGCTATGCTATGTTATTTAAAGATTATCGATGCTGCCCAGAGTTATAGAATATTTTATGTTAATAAATAAGTTTACCATTTCCTAATTTGTAGAAGCTCTAACTGACTTGAATAATCAACGGAGCATTCACTTGAAGTTCATGTATTAATTAGAAATATAATAAATAATTTATTTATTATTATTAATAGAACTTAGATTGGATTGTATTGGGATTATAAAATAAAATTAGTTAAGGCTAGAATTCATTTATTTATGACTTTTAATTGATTAAAAAATATAGTAAAAGTTGTTTATTGTTTATTCTTTGACTTTTTTTTTTATTATTAAGAAAAAGTTTATCAAGTATTTCTCTCTATTCTCTACTCTCTCCAAGAACGATAAATACAGAGAAAAATTTATACGATATATATGGAGAGAGATAAACAAAGTGATATGTGTAAGGCAGAAATAGAGAAGAAACGAGACAGAGTGAGAGGATCGTAAATAATGAATAGGAAGTTCTCTTTTGAGGGAAATGATCAATATATGATTAGAAAATATTATATAGTATATATGTAACTCTAAAAAAGTCATATATCGTATATTCCACGATTCGTATACAGATTCGTATGCAGACGCCCAGTAAAATTTTAGAAAAACAGTACATAAACACTAACTATTTTGGTTTGGTCCTAATTTTATGTACATACATGTGTTGTTAAAGTACTAAATATGAATGTACTGCTTCTTCACTGAAATAAATATATTGTTATTGTTATTGTTATAAAAAAAAAAAAAAAAAAAACTAACTATTTTAAACTGGTTACGAACGGTATGCTCTCTATGCCCTTGTCTTATTTGCATACCTTCGCCATAACACACATACATACATACAGATGTATGTACATATGTACATGTTCGCACATCCATTAATCCGTTGCAAGCTCAATGCACATGGGAACAAGGGAATTTATGGCATAAAAAATGGATTTGCGATGTTTTTGCTGGGCAAATTAAATTTATTGCCACAGATACTTATACACCATTGTTACACACACATACATGGGCACACGTGTGCCTGAATTTCTCATGCAAACAGGTATGCTAACCGAGCCACGCCCCACGCATACGCCCACATTTTCATGCGTATTCGCTGGGGGCCCGCCCAACCACTCAGTTTTGCAACAAATTTTATTTTTCGTTTCGCCTTTCTTTTTCGTGTGTCATTAAAAAAAAAAACCGTGTTTGGGGGGCGTGGAAATGAAAAAAAATGGAAAAAAAACAATTTAAAAAAAAAAACAAAAAAAAAAAAAATATTTTTGACAAGGGGCGCGGAAGATAAAACGTGGTTCCGGAAAAAAACTAAAAAAAAAAAAAAAAAAAAAAAAAAAAAAATTAAAAAAAAACAGGAAATACAAAGAGCGGAAATGTAACTCCCGCTAAGCAAGGGCGGCTAAGGTTTTATCTGGGGCTTCGTGGCCCCCAAACCATAAAAAACCAAAAAAAATTTTGTTTTTTAACCTTGCCCAAGTGGGCCCGCCAACGTCGGCAAAAACAGAAAAAAGCACAGGAGGGGGGGCAAAAAAAACAATTGAAAATTAAATAAAAAAAAAAAAAAAAAATCAACCGGTATAAAAAAAAAAAAAAAAAATTAATTAAAAAAAAAAATGGTGGGGGAAATGCTTGAAAGATTGAATTTAAGGAAACCTGGCCCCCAAAAAATTTACCCTTAACAAAAAAAAAAAACAAACGTTAACTCAACGTTTAAATATATTATAAAATTCAAAAAAAAAAAAAAAAAAAAAAACAATTTCCCAAAAAAAAAACAAAACACTTAAACAAAAAAACTAGGTTTAGGGTTAGTATTGGGCGCGGGGGCTTATAATAGCTTAAAAATTTTTTTTTAGGTCTGTTGGGCCCCAAGGGGGCCCTTTGGGGTTTAATAAAATTATTTTCTTATTTTCGGGAATAAACTTTAAGGGATTAAAAAACACAAAAAAAAAAACCAATTTTTCAGTTTTTTTACAACTTTTGTTTTTTATTGTTTAATTGTTTGCCAACCAAAAAACCGGCCGATCCTTTTCACATGTTAAAAACAGCTTCTTCATGTATAGCCGGCTCTTTCCATTAACGCCTTTTTCTTCATTGCGTTCGTGTGAAGCAGATTTACTTTTCGTTTTAAGTTCGACGCACTCTCTTTTGACTAGCTCTCTTTCTGTTATATTGCTGTTCTGCCTGCGCTGGCGTTAAGTAATTAGTTTAACATATTTGCACTCTCAATATCATTATTAAGAGCGGCTCTCTTCAATGCAGCACATCGTTTCTGCTGTTGTCCTTTTGTTTTGGCTGGCAACTTCCAAGCTTAAATCGAAAGGAGAGCGTAAATGCAGATAGTAAAATATGCAAAATGCGCGAAATGCTCATAACACTGATTTTTGTAACAAATGTTTTTTTAGGGTGGGTCGAAATTTTCCTTAATAAAACAAATTTTTACACAGTTTCTTTGAATATACCCGTTTACGTGTCTCATTTAAAACAGGGTATAAACTCCGCCTCGCCAACTGCACGCTTTTTGGCTTTTCAAGCACCCGCCCTGTTGCATTTTGACAATGAGACAGCGCGAGACAAACGAGCCCAATCCCGGGCCACACCCCCTTGCGCACCCACCATATCGTACACCACTACCAGCGGCTGGAGGTGGGCTGGCTAAACGGAATAAGCGTTAATGCTTCGTTTGAATGAATTTTTGATTGCGTTGTTTACGATTGAATTTACTTCCTGCCTGGCAAACCCCGACTTTGACTACAGCGGAATTTCGCAAATCCGTGCTACATTTATTATACGAGCGCGATATTTTTTGTTTTCGCATTTTTTTTTTATTTAATGTACACAGTGCTGCCTCCTCCTATTGTGTGTTGTGCCTCTGTGAAGTTGCGCTTAACGGCGCTCTTTGTTTGGCCCGTTGTTTGCAAGCCCTGCAGATAACTGTTGTTTACAGCAATGACAGCCGCGCAATGGCAGCAACCGTGAGTCTCTTAAGAATTGGTTCGTAAGCATGTCGTCTGATAAACGTAATGGCAAAGCAAAAGCACGTAAGTACTTTGTCTAAAAAGAGAGAGGGAAAGAGAAGGGAGAGAAGCTAACGTTAAGTACACTTCACATTCAATGAGGATTTGCGAATAAAGCTCGCTTGGCATTCGAATATGCGATTAAATAAGCGATAATTTCTTATATGAATAAATAACTGAATGGAAAATTAAAGATGATCAGATTATGAGAGTGCGCTGTAAAGGGAGTGCTCACATACACATTCACAATTACTGTAGCATTTACAGTTACAGTTACAGTTACATCTCTTTTGCTTTGGTTTTCAATATTTTTTTCCAGTTTCGATTTCGCCCTCTAAACGGGTCGCTTGATGGTGTTATATAATCGCATTATTCGACTGGCATTTGGCACCTTCATCCGTCTTGCCATTACGAATGCTGCAAGCGAATCGTGTAACGGGAAACCAATTAATCTCTATCAGTTGCCTCGTTGGATCAAGTGACAAGACATTGACTGGATTAGTCGAGAGCCAAAAACGGATGAAGTGGCCTAGTGAGTGGTCGAAGTAGCATCTACGACTCCCTCGAGTGCAATCGGAAATGGACGCCAATGAACGGAATGCCAAGCAAAAACCCAAAGATGACTTCGAATCAGAAAACAACGATTGCCTTTGCCCTTGCCCATTGCCAATGGCCAAAAGGGCGCTTCAGTGAGCCACTGGCCCAGCCTGGCATTCGCATCCAATTGTACATCGCGTGGTATGAGTAATGAGAGCGAGCAATGCGTAACGTAATATGAATGCGACTCCGGCGTATTTTGCAAAAGGGCAAAAACGATTTTACGCTTCAATCAGTTTTGATTTAAATTACAATTATTAACTGCAAATTCGACAGTTCATTGGGGTCTTCAGACGGAGAGCCACTCGATGTAGTTAAACAGTAACAGCAACAAAGAATTTATGTATATATTTATATATGTGCATATAAGATATCGAACTTGTGTAATCAAACCATAAATTATTTAGAAAACAATCTGAATCATTAAACAATGATAATAACCGTCTCATTAGCTCCAATTATAATTCAGCTGATTCAATACATTTTCCAATTCACGATTCGAAGCGCTCATTTTGTTGCTCTGTGTTATCTGCCTTGGAAACTGCTGACAAAATATTTACCTTTGCTTATCTGAACACTTTCCGTATAGAATAGTATATGAACTAGCAGATTTTCTTATATCTACTTCATTTTACCCTGAATCCATTGCAAACTTAGAATATAATTTCTTTGTACATGATATTGTCAGAGTAGAAAACCTAATCCAAATTATTTGTAATGGTTCTAGCATTAGAAACAAAAATTGTGAATATTTTTACATTTTGTCTAATTACAGAATTCACACGGAAAATAATTAATTTTTAAATTTGACTAAAAGCTACAGGGTATTTTGTGGCCGAACATTGCCGATTGGCTTACCTTTACTTGTTTTGCTAAACGATCGTAAAACAAATTCGCAGCTTCCGTTAACACTGCTGTCAAGGGGGCTTTGGCTGCGACAATAAATTATGTTGTGTTTATTTACATTGAGCGTCCACATTTTATTGGCGAAGATCAACCACACAACATTTTATAGAATACTCGTGTGCAGACTGAATATACTACATACATACATTCTATATACACATATATATGTACAAACATATTATTTATAGTTAGTTTAAATATAATCAGAATCTGCTTGCAAATAGAATCTGATAACACCTTGCTTTGCCTTTGGCCGTAGGCAATAACTAAAATGGACTTATGGCAATAAAAGTGACAGGCAGCTTGGATATCATTTGCTGCTCTTGACTGGCTCGTCCACTGCATGGCCCTCGTCCTTTACAGTGCTCTGCAAGGGCAGCTTCTCCTCGAACGTTTGCAGTTCCTTCAGCCCCGCCTCGGGTAGAGCGTGACAGCCACTATTCCACGGCTGCAGCGTGGACTCGGAAAATAAAACATAGATGACGCCGCTGCCAATGAGCATCGCTGCAGTCAGCATGAACACATTCTTCCAGGCGTCAATTGTTTGCTGCAACAGAGAGTCGTAATGAGTTACTGCCTTGATCTTATGACCTTATATAATACTTACATTGCCCTGCGTTAATATGCCCACTATGAAGGGCGATATAAAACCAGGCATGCCGCCGATCATGCCACTCACTCCGAGTACAATGCCCGCGTAGTTGGGCGACAGATCCACCATTGAGGCAAGCGGACCAGAGGAGACGGCGCCATGGAACATTGTCGCCACTGCCACCAAGACAATGGCCGCTGTTGCATTGTAGCCAAAGAAAGCCAGAGCCAACACTACTAAGCCCTTGACGCCACAGCCTGCAAGTAAAGAGAAAGTATTTAAAATAAACTCAAAGCAACAGCTCGCACCACGATTTCAACTTTGTATTTGCTCTTCTTCCTTATTATCTTACGCTCTTACTAATGAGAGAGCTTTCGAGCCTAGTGCGATCGAATGCTCTTCTTCCTTATTATCTTACGCTCTTATTAATGAGAGAGCTTTCGAGCCTAGTGCGATCGAGCGAGATAGATACGCCCAGTAGCGGTTATATAAAAATATAATATTGTTTTGCTTGCTCTTATGCGTGTATGTGTGTACATAGCAATGCCTTCATCTCAGCTATCTGCGTATGTGTGTCTAGTATTGCTTTTCGCTCTGCTTTCTGTCATGTGTGTATGTGTGTATTCTTAAGTAACTATCGAAGGTCTTGCATTTTCCGTTACATTACTTCACTTTTGAGTGTGGAATATTAATCGCTCATATGAATACGTGTAAGCAATCATGCATGCACACATACATAAATAAATACATACATATGTGTGACTTGAAGTCATTTTAATTGCTGCTAGTTGAAATTGTAAGAGCCTTTTACATCTTCATATCATCTTTGGACTGTCACTATATAATTGTACGTACATATACATATGTATTTGTTTATATATGTATTATGTAGGAATATATATAGTACTGCAACTAAGTAATTAATATCGAATTTAGTTCTCAACTTACATACTCCTGTCGCCAGCTTGCGCACATTGGTGCGACTCAGGCGATCCGTGCGTAGCAGATAGTCGGCAAACATGGAGAAAATGTAAGCGAAAATCATGCGCATCAGATGTGGCATACCCGACAAGAAGCCCGTCTGCAAAACATAAGAAACAGAGTATTATCAATGGCAAAATTCGCAGATAGATAAGCTTACTGCACGTATATCCCAGTGATGGATCAGGCGGAAATACGTTGGTCCATGTGTCATCAGCGTGAACAGGCCCCAGATGCCGCCCCATTGAGCCACCACATTCATCCAGACAGGTCTTGACGTAGCTATCTGTCGCCAGGGTGTCGGACCTGGCGAACTGTTATGCACCGAAGCACCCAATGACTTCTCAATATAACGACGTTCCGATTGCTCTATGCGTGGATGCTCGGCGGGACTGTCAAAGACCAGGAATTGCCAAGCAACGAACCACAGCATCCCAAATACACCGCAAATATAGTATACCCATTCCCAAGAAGTCCAGGCGATAACATAACCGAAAATGGGATAGAACATTGCCACGCCCACAGAGCTGCCCAAATAAGCGCTCACGAACTTACTGCGCTCGTTGGGCGGAATCCATTTGGCCGTCATCACATGCATCGAGGGCCAAGCCAAACCCTGAAAGGAGATATGAAAAATGTAAGATGCTGAGTGAAAATTGAAATATGTTAAGCTAGAAATCTAAATGGCATGGAAAGAGAATATACTTTATGAATATATCTATGGAATGTTGTATACTTACAGTAACGAATCCCTGAAATACTCGTAGCCAGAGCAGAGCGCCATAACTCCAGTAGGCGAATATCGGTATAAGAAAACAACAAAATACTCCAACGCCATTGGCCAGTCCGAAAACGAGCTTTGTACCATATTTACGGGCCAAAATGCCGCCGGGCAGCTGCAGCAGCCAATGTACCCAAAAAAAGGAGCCCAATAAATTGCTCTGCTCTTTTTCATTCCAATGGAAGCCATCTCGCTCGTAGTCTATCTGTAAATAGGTAGATTAAATACAGTTATAGATTAACACTTTTGAATTAGAATATTTAAATAAGTCAAATGAAGTTTAAAGTTCCACAATGTAAACTAAGAAATTGTAAAATTCTTTAATATTTGAATATATTATTTTCTAATTTGCATTTCTTTACGTTTCATTATTATATCATAATTATTATATAAGTTCTTTAGTTGTTGGTCAACAACATATTTCTCATATTAATTGAATATATCAATGAGAACTTAAAAGGATTTAAGTGAGAACAATTCTCATTATAATGCATATCATTATTTTGTTATTAGTTTTAGTTAATATATTTAGTATACCACTTATACATATATATTACAATTTCAATTCATGCATTCATAATTCCTTATTATTTTCTTCCATTGATATATAGTGGAGGCATATAGCGGAAGCTAAAGCTTAACGTCTGACCACCAGGCGGTCGAAGAGGCAACTGAAACTGAGCTGCAAGAAGGTTGCGTTTATATACGTAGATAACTCCCGCTCAATATCTACCTGAACTCTTGAGCTCTTCTCTGATATACAGTTATATGTACCTCTCAATTAAGAGAGAAATTTAGAGTTTTTGGTGCTCTGGTAAACATTTCATTTCGCCATAAATGCGTAATAAATTCGATGGTAGACGCCCGTTCAATTTTAGCAACACGATAACACAAATATCAGAACATCCATGCGCAATGGGCTCAAAGTATATTTTAATATAAATAATACCACTTTATAGAGTTAATCAAATCAATTGCAGATTAAATATTTCCCTATGCGTCACTTATGCATCACGCAACCACTTAATCAATCAGTAATCCACTCTCCCATACAGACATACTCACTTTTGCCCAATCTAGAAACTGACGCTCCAGCGAATATCGCTCAGTTCGATCGGTGGCATTCGCAGTGGATTCGACAGGTGCGACAGTAACCAGGAAGTCAGAGTTGTTGGAGATCAGCGCTTTGATGGTGGCATTAATTGGCGGTGCTGAGGTCGTACGCCCATTGACGCCGGCGATCATGTCCACAATTGTGATATTTAAATTGATACGCAGCATATAGTTGACAATGAATCCTATGAATGTCATGTACCAGAGCACAGTGCGCGCCTCGACTGGAATGAGACAAAATGATAATATTTTAATTATGGATGCATACAAAGAGGCACCTTTCATAGGTAAAGGCCGAGACATTAGCATTAGCATAGCTCAGCATTTGTCGCAATCAAAAACGAAACGTTAAATGAAATGTGAACCCGAACTGCAGTAGCAATTGTTGCCAAGGCAGTTTGCGGTTATAGCAGTTGGATCTTGAACCAGATCACAAAAGCCCAGATCCACATGATTTGTCTTTGGCTGAGCTTTAGCGAAACAAGATATAAACTGATCTTACCTGCCATGATGATAGTTATACCCAAAGATCACTCTTTAAAAAAAAATTACTTTGGATATTTTCCTTCTTAGGATATTTTGAAGTAGATCTTTCCGTCAGACATCCGTTCGGTAAGGCTTCCCAACACTCACTCTCTGGCTACAGCTGTATCTGGCCCTAGGCACTTTGTAGCTGAAACCACCCACAAACCCATTCACACATCCCACGCAACTGATAAGTGCACATCGAGCAGCTTTATGCTGCAGCTCTCGGCTCCGTTTATCGCAACGATCGTAATCTCGTTTATATTGCATGCGCCGCGAGGCAGATTAGCGATCGTCATATCGCGCGCTCGCGTATGCCGCGACACGCGAAGATCAATTCTCTCGGTGTTAACATATCGTCTGGGTCGCTTTTTGACATCTCTTTTATCGTCTAGCCAATTCACACAACTCCAAACACAATCTTATCACCTAAGGTGCACAAAGAGCGTGTGATTTGTTAAAAAGGTAAACAATGAGTTTTCATTTCGAAAAACAAAAATAAAAAAGTCTTTCATTTGTATGCGATTATCTGTAGAAACGTAAACAAACTATGCAAACGAGATAGTATTGCAAAAAAAAAAAAATTTACTTACTCTATTAAATGTAAATATTTTGGATCAGCGCGATCTACAGTGAACCCAAGAATTGATAATGTAAGTAGAAAAAATTCGGTATATTACAAGAAAACAGAGAAAAGGTTCAGAAGTTTTGTTTATGACTTCTTTCTTGCTCTGGTAATTTAGACAGAATTTAAATGGACTCAGAGATACATATACTTGACCTATTAAATTTTCTAATATGTAATCTAGGTGTCGTTCAAGCAAGCCAATAAAGATATGTCTAATATATATAATATATATTTAGATATGTTTAAGTTAATATGATATATGATATGATATGTCATGTTATCTGTATCTATTCTATACTAACCATAAAGAAAGTAAGACTGGACTGATTCTGGACTAATACCGGACTAATGCTTATGTTGCCACTTTCTTTAACTATTCATTTGAACCGATCTGTAACATGCTTATGATAAAGCGAAAGGGTTCCTAAGATAGTACACAACATACATATAATATTTGATCATGACTTACTTTAGTGTGATTGATTGCCTAGCTGACTGAATTATGTTAATAACCAAAACATAAATCAATCATATTCATATTCATATACATGTACAATCTTATTAATAAACACAATAACTTGTTGGTGTATTTGTATTTTGTATACATATATTAAATTCATTTGTTGTAATTGAAAATCAAGTCACAATTTCAATATGTAATTCTATTAATTCTCTTATTATGTATACTTGTGTATACATAGATAGTTATTGATGGATTAGCCATTGGGATCGCACCAAATGGCATTCACATGCAGATCATTCATTTCATGGCTACGTGATAAGCTAGCGTAAGGATTAGATGTACGAGTAAGAACCTAATGCTTGAAACAATTTTGCACACAGTTCCGGTATTTAGTGGCTGAGGGCGCTCGACCAATTCCCCGCTCATCTGGTCGTGCTGATCCGGCGCTTTGAGATGGACCGGATGGGTAACAAACAGTAGCTAATGGCTAATTAGCTTGGTGCTAACAGTTGTGCGCGTCTGCCGTCGTGGGGGACACCGTCGAAGGGCGCGCTCCACAAGTGGCTTCCCACAGACGGCTCAACATTCACCCGACATTCTCGTAGGACATCGCTGGCCGGTCTGTGCTCATCGCTGCGGCACCAGCTGCACTGCCAAAGATCGTTGGCGGATGATGCTGCTGTGCCTGTTGTTGCTGCTGCTGCTGTTGTTGGTGGGGATGCTGTTGCTGTTGCTGCTGGTGTGGATTATGAGTATGATGCTGCGCCGGCGGCTGTTCGCTGCGCAGTTGCGCCAGCGGGAACATGATATTGTGCGCCATCTGTGGATGATGCAGGTGCTGCTCATTTGGGGGCGGCGGGGGCTGCTGGTGAGCGGCATGCTGCTGCTGATGGGCAGCCTCTAGTTTGCGCTGTTCACTCTGCTGCTGATGCACCTTCTCGGCGCTCTCTTCGTACTTTTTCTGCAGCTGAAACAGTGGCATCTGCTGTGGGGCATGCAATGGCACCGGATCGACCTGTGATTGGGGCGATGCTTCCTTCTCGCCCTTCTCGTACTTCTTTTGCAGCTGATACATGCTGTGCGAGAGATGAGCTGACGCGGAGCTGCTGCTACTGTTGCTGCTCTGCTTGGCAGCTGAGGAGGTTGAGGCTGCAGACTTCTCCGCCTTGACGGGTGACTTCTTTTGGTACTTCTTTAGGATTTGCATCAACTCAGACTTCACATCCAGGCGTATCTCCTCTGGCACACGTTTGATCTCCTCGTAAAGGGAGAGGAGGAACAGCTTATCGGGATCACGCTGCTTGCGCTTTTTGCTTTTCTTGGGAAACGCATCTTGCATGAACTGCAGCAGCTTCTCCTCAAACGGAGACTCTCGCTGCAGTGACGCATTTGTGTGCTGTCGCCGTAACAGATGCGGATGCAGGCCACCATGAAAGGCCGGATGTTGCGGCATGCCAGCATGCGGCTGTGTGCTATTGCCATTGCTGTGCTCTCCGCCTCCGCCCCCATTATGCGTCTGCAGCTGGGTAACGTTCTGTCCCTGGTACGAGCCACCGTTCGAGGAGCCTGGCGCATCGTTCGTCTCGCCATCATTGGTATGATGATCCTGTGGCTGTTGTGCACTGTGTGACTGAGGATCCTTTGGATGTTGCATGTGCTGCTGCTGCTGCCCAGCAGCAGCCGTCAGTATGGCATCGCAAAAGTGCTCCGGCACGTAGTCGAAGCCAGTCATAAAGTTCTCCGGTTTCAACTCCCCGTTCATTTCCTCGTAAAAGTACTCAGTTCCCACAATATCAATGATGTCGTTATCTTCCTGATTCAGCTCAATGCCCGGTGGCGGCGAACCACCAGACAGTTGACAGCGCTTTAGCTCCGCCAATTTCTTTCGAGTCGTCAACCGCATATCGCGCCAGCACTACAAGAGACAAGATTAGGAAAGCTAGCTAACTTGGCTGGCAGAGCTATTCACCTTCTTCCATTGAATGATGGTCTTCTTGGGTCCAATGGTGTTAAGCGCCGCTTGGATCTTCTCCCAATACCATTCCTTCTCTTTCTTGCCCTCCATATACTTCGTCTCGCGCAGCAATGTGATGAGCATCTTCTTCTGCGGCTTTGTAACTCGATCCTGTATGAAATTTGTAAGACCATGATTATTGGAATGCATTGAAGATGCGAAGCAGTCAGCTGAATAAATATAGCATTTTACACTTATTTCCTGACACTATTATAGCAGTTTACAACAGCTGTTATGTTACCATTGTGGCAGCTATGTTAAATAACAGAGCTAACATTGAATGTCAAACTGTTTGTTTTTTCCTTCATTAACTGTGTTCATATTTAATTGCAAAATACCATTGTGAATGCCTTTCTGAATAATCAGAGGTCAAATGCAAAACAAATGGAATGAAGTAACTTTAAGTAAAGCAGATCCAGGAAACTCCGCCGCAATGATACGCCTTTCGCTTATAAGTGCATTAAAGCCGGCATTACGTCTTATGTCCATGTCGCAGCTTCTGGTTATCAATTATTATTTTTATTGCATTAATTAAGAAATATCAACAACGAAATCATTTACTAGTTTCGAGAGTCCCAATGGTGACTCCCACCTGCCTTGTTAGACCGCTACACAAGTATCGTATACAATTTATAGAATTTTATACCATAGACGCACGAAGTCACACACACACACTAACACTGGCACACACACATGGGCACATAGTGGATACTGGGCACAGACAAACGATTTGATTGGGATTTTGAGTGTGAATCCAACTCGAGGCAGCGCTCGTTGCCTTCTTACCATGTTGACGAGCTTCTTTAAGAATCTGCGTTGGCTGGAAATGTTGAACGTTTTATTTCTGCTGCCGCTAACTATTTAACAATCAAATTTAGCACTTTTGTTTAATTTTTCACAGCTGCACTCCGCCAACATTGTCGTAGTCGCTACTCTTTCGCTTGGCTGACTGTGTGTGTGTGTGTGCGCGCGTATTGTTGCTGTCTGTGTGTGCGACTGTATGGGTTGCGCTGTGCGTTCGTCTCGTTGACGGTCTCACCAACGTTCTGTCTCTGTCTCGCCAGTGCGCATGTAACCTACCAGCCAACGACTGTCAGTGTCGTTCTCTTTGTCGCTATGACCAAACGTCAGTTTGACGTTTGTGTGCGCCAACCAGCCCAATTGGAAATTTACTACCGTCCTGTTAGACGCTATAACAGAGTTATTTTGTTTTGAATGTAACATAAGATATACAATTTAACTTGTAAATATTTACTTTACTTTGAATGATATATTTTAATACTACAAGTAATCAAATTGAAAATGCATCAGGAAGAATATATGCAATGTATGTAATTTAATAGTTTACTTTTTAGTTTTATGTTATGTTATGTTTACTTCGATTCCTACATATGTATGTATACCAAAATTTCCCGCCAAATTCCCAAATTTCAAGAAATCAAACAAAGGTTAGTTCACATTTAATAATTATTATATTTATACATTACAAAAATATAAAATGCTCTTAAATCTAATAAAAATTAGTTATAAGGAGAAAATAAAGAAAATTTTATATTATAATCAAAATGAGAAATGTCATTCTACAAACTAAAAGTAATTAGAAAATAAAAAAATAAGTAAGATGATTTTCCTCGACTGATAATACACATACATATATAAATATATATTTAGCGCTTTGCAACAGATCTGCCAACCGTTCGCGTAATCGTAGAGACACCCTCAACGAATTGGGTACGAAACAGAACGTTGGCATGATTGAAGAGGCCATCCTTTAGGGAGACGATGAGAAACTGTGAATCTCTGAAATGTTGCTTCAGCATGCTGCCAATGTTTTGTGTGTGCGACATATCCAGCGCAGCATCCACCTCATCGAGAATATAGAGCGGAGCTGGCGAGAATTTCAACATAGCCAAGACAAGCGATAGCGCCACCAAAGACTTCTGTCCACCGGACAGCTCACCGAGACTCTCTTTGAAGACACCATTGAAGCCAACCTTTATCTCGAGGCCACTTAGTACTCCGTTGGTCTTAACAGGATTTAGTAGAGCTTGGGCACCCGGCAGCAGTGTACTGAATATGCTGCTAAAGTTCTTAGTTACCGCCTCCCAGGCGTGCTTCACCTGATCCTGCTCCTCCTCATCCATTTTGACAATAATCTTCTTAATCTTCTCTTTATCCAGCGCAACTATTTGACGCCGTCGCACTGTCTCATTGTAGTTCTCCTCCTCGCGTTCCAGTGTCTGCATTGCATTCATGTTGAGCGTGCGTTCCATTTTCTCCTTTTTCTCTTGCATTTTTACCAGCTTGTTGCCAGCCTCCACGGGATCCTCTTTGCTGTAATCGTAGCGTGTGTTCTTCATGCCAAAGCAATTCTTCTCCTCAGGTATCCAGGGGTATTTAATCTCTAGCGCATCCATGCGTTTCTTAGCATCCTTTGCCTCTCCACTTATTTTAGTTTTTTCGTTTTCCTTCTTCTTAATCTCCAGCTGCAGCTCCTGGTTGTGCTTTAGCATTTTATCCTTTTTGTCTAGCAGTGTACGCATCTCTTTATTCTGCGCATGCAGACTATCCTTCTGCTTTTTAATCGCCCGCTCCAGCTCGGCGACCTCTGTGGCTGCCGACGAGCTGTTCTGCTGCAAAGCATCCAACTCAGCCCTGTACTTATCGAGATTATCCACCATCTCTTGGTGCGCCTGCTTGGCTTGATCAATGCTCTTCTGTAGTTCTGTAATTTCCAGCTGCAACGTTTCAAATTCTTGCTCACGCTTTTTCCAATTCGCACGCGACTTTTCGGCCCGCTGCTTGGTCACTTTCATTTCATTGCTGACCGCCTTCAGTTCGCGTTCTCGATAACCCTTAGCATCCGATAATTTGGCCTCGACATCCTTGACTTTGGCCTGTGAGCTCCTTTGCTTTTCGCGTGCTTCTGCATTCTGCTGCTCTAAGCTTTTCACTTTTTCCTTCATTTCCTCGATTTCCTCTTGATTCTGCTGGAATGCTGTGTGCGCCAAGCGGCTCTTGCACATGGAGTACTCGTGCTGACGCAGCTCCAGTGCTTCTTTAATCTTATTATACTTAAGAGCAACGTTCTCAATGGCGCTAAAAAATGCGAACGGGATTATTTAACAAACTGTGTTCACATAGGATGCAATACTTACCTCATTTGCTGCTCCACCTGAGTTAACTCATTCATCTTCTGCTTAACTTCCTTCTCCAAATTCCGAATGCTATTCAATTCTTCCAGTATATTAGCGCCTTTGGGTGCTGATCCACCAGACAAGGTGCCATTCGAATCCACCACATCGCCTTCTAGTGTGACACAGCGTGCTCCAATATTCTTATCTGAGCTTAGCTAAAAAGATATATAATTATTATTAGTAAACATTTAGATTGGGATAGCATTATGCTTACTCCTTTGGCAACATCTAAATCTTTGCAAATGAGCGTGCTGCCAAATGCAAACTTCATAACTGGATCAAAGTATCTGTCGTATTCAATTAACGACAAGGCTGATTCCACATTATCGCTACCGTACTATAAGTAAAAATAATAAATATAAATATAGAAGTTGTCATTAAATAACTATAAAATACAGCTTATTGAATATCTACTTATTTACATATATCTAGCTTAAATCCCATACTTTTTAAAAAGCAAACTGAAAAGACTGAACTCTATATAATACAGCATGCATATGATTATCTTGACATGATCTTACAGTAGCTTTTGCGTATTCAATGACTTTTGGATTCAACGGATAGGATTTGATCTTATTGATTGGTATCAATGTTACGCGACGTTGCAAATTTCCTTTTTGCAATATCTTCTTGCTCGTCACATCATCGTCCGTTACAAAGCTATATAACTGTAAGTAGACGGTCTTAGTTTGGTAAGAATATCTTGGGGAATTTATAGTTTATAGCACTCACATGTCCGCCAGCTGCCATCATAAGAGCCATAGAGTTCTGCATGTCGCAAACCCGAAACAGTTTGCCCACCATACCGCGCACTTTATGCCGCTCAAAATTTGGCTCTGGATCGGTGTATTGCAGCTCATAGCGTGATCCGCTGCGACGATCCAAATCGCGCTTTAAATCACGCACCTCACTGTGCAACAGTTGCCTCTGCTCCTTCAACTGTTCGAACTCACCGCCCTCATAGTTGAGACCCTGCAGCTGACGCTCCAAGCTCTTAATCTCTACCTCGAGCTGATCAAGTAGTTGCTTGTCTTTGTTATAAGCGGCGTCGTTCGTCTGCGTCTCGCCTTGCTTCTGATTGAGCAGGCTGCGCGTGTGACGTAGCTCCATTTCGGATGTCTTAATCGTAGTCTGTGCCTCGCTCAACTGTTGCTTAGCAGCTGTAGAGTGAACGCATAAACAAACATAAACATAAAGTCGTAATTGAATATGGAATACTTGCCAATTAGCTGTTCCTGCAGCGTACAGGCTTCTCCATCCTCATTGGTAGACAGACCCTGGGATACGGCTTCGAATTTACGCTGTGCATCCTCGTAGGCCTTCGCGTCCGCTGCATCGGCATCTTTAAGGCTCTGAAACTCGCCCTGAACCTGTGACATGGCCTCCTGTTTTTTTTGCAGCGTGCGCTCATCTTCTGCAATGTTTTTGCTGGCCATCATAATTTTTTTCTGATCCTGCTCAATTGTGCCTTTGGCAGCTTTTAGACTCCCCGATGCGGTTGCCTCGGCAGCTCGCTTAGCTGTCAATTCGGCTTCTAGTGATTTCAGAGTTCCGCCCATTTCTGCGTCTATCTTAAGTTGGATTTCTTGCACCTTCACTTCAATGCGGTCCACTTCCTCTAGATTCTTAGCATGAGTGTCTCTGCAATTGGCAATGCGAGTCTCGATCTTCTGCTCGCTTGCCTCCACAGACTGCAGAGCATCGCATAGCTTCAGATATCTCGCCGAGATGTGAATATGCGTGAGGAACTCAATGTCGCGACACGTTTTCTGATACTCCTGATAGGCGGCACGTTCCTTGCGCAGTTTATCTAGCTTTGGCAGCACTTCCTCCTCCAACAGAGCCGAGGTTTCTCTCAACTTTCCCTCTTTCTTTTCGATAAGGGTCTTCGTCGCATCGCGTTTCGTCTTGTAGAGGCTGGTGCCAGCCGCTTCCTCGACCATCGACAGAACCTGAGTGATATAAAAGTTATTTAAACAAACATCTCATAGCCACAGTGAGGTTTAGCTTACCTCTTTGGGTTTCATATTCAGCACTTGTTGAATCTTTCCCTGCATTATCAAAAAATTCGGATTGTTGACATTGAGCTGCATGGAGCAGAAAAAGTCTTGAACTTTCTTGTTCTGCACCAGCTTGCCATTAATCAGAAACTTGTTCTTGCCACCAACAACCACCTGACGTGTCACCGAGATCTCACGACACTTCTCATATCCCGGCGGACATTGCTGCGCATTCGTATTATCGAATACGATTGTGACCGTTGCCTTCGTTATGCCCGCTTGGCCATTTTTATAGACCAGATCTTGCAGCGCAGATGCACGCACCTAAAATGTAAGTATATTAGGTTAAATATAATTCCTGTATATTGATATAATTATTTCATTTACATTTTGTAAATTACTGATGCCAAGCACAAAACATATCGAGTCCAAAATATTTGATTTTCCTGAGCCGTTTAGCCCAGTTATGGCCGTAAATTCTCTATCGAATCCTTCGATTTCAGTGCGCCGGCCATAGGACTTGAAGCCATCGAGCACTAACTTCTTCACATACATTTTATATATTCTTATATATCAACTTGCTGTTGTTTAACTCGTCTCTTCCTTCCATACAAACTTGCAACGGCGTTTGTGCCGCCGTTTTTTCAGAATCGCGATGCTGACGCTAGAGATGTGCAAACCATACGAAATATCGAAACAAAAATAAAACGATGTATTGCTAGTCATATAATAATCGATAACCGTTCTATTTTCGATACTCATCACAATCATTTAAATATCACATTTTTTCTGTGAATCCAGAGTTAATATACCTTATACAAAATTTAAATTAAAAATTATATAAAATTCGGTAAATTAACATGTCAACATTAAATTACCTACAATTACAAATTTTTTGAATTTATAAATTTTCACTTTTTATTGGCAATAAAAAAATCAAATTGGTTCCTTGTTGTGTATTTGTACTCTATCCGCACAACCCCCAAAGAGAAGTCAACTCCGTTTAAGCACATAAAGTTAATTTTTACGTTTTTATTCACATGCTCCTCGTATTGCAGAGAAGAGACGCGCAAATGTTCTCAACTTGTACAAAATATCTAATCCAATTTGAAAAGCAGCAGAAAGCTTAACGGTACGACTTCTGGTAACGGGCACGGGCGCCTGGACCGCCGAACTTCTTGGGCTCGCAGCGACGTGGATCGCCTACCAGCAGGGTTCTGTCGTATTGGACCAGAATGTCCTTGATTTCCTTCTTGGAGGCCTCATCAACATCTGCAATATATAAAAAAAAAAAAGAGAATAATAAATTAGCGAATTTATTTTATAAGAAATTTTATGAATCTTTTCAAATATCTATGTGTGTCGATATAGCCTCAAATGAGAATTGCAATGCTAAATGCAATTCACTCGTTTTGATTGCCACATTCATTTCATCTCCCTTGCACTTTTCTTTCGCTGGCTCTGGCATTGGATTCCAACAAAAATCTGGTAGAAGGTGTCTTTAACTTATTTGTAATTTAATTTTTTATGTTTCTGCTGCATCACCCAATCTGTGCTTGAAATTTGCATGCAGCTTGGTTGGTATATGCTCATAATGGTGTTTACTCTAGCCTCATTGATTCATTTGCCTGAAAGACAATTTCTTTCAAGCAAAAACTTTATTGGGGCAGACACTCAGAATTCCCGTTAGATACTCACATTTCTGATAGAAGGCAACCAGGGCCTTGGAAATAGCCTGACGGATGGCGTAGATCTGGGCGACATGACCACCACCGCTGACGCGCACGCGGATGTCAACACCAGCGAACTTCTCCTGCAATGCAAAGATAGTTAAATTGATTAGACTGATGCTTAAAAATTAAATTAATAAATATTATTGAGCGTGCGTAGTCAGTAACAAATTTATTCTCATTGGTCTTCAAGTTCGGGATAATTGTTATCATCATTGTGAGCTATCGAAGTTGTTATATAGCCGTCTATTGGCACTCACCTTGCCGAGCAACAGGAGGGGCTCCTGCAATTTGTATTGCAGCACTTTGGGCTCAATCTGGTCCAGAGGGCGTCCATTCACCTTCAGGAGGCCGCTGCCACGCTTGCAGTAAGCCACGGCAGTAGCGGTTTTCTACAATACAATCGAACAATTTATTAATTACTATTATCATAACATTTAGCACAATGGCACCGAATTAATCACACAAACATAACCTCTGCAAAGAGCGTCGGTTTTTTGTTGGTCGTTGGCGCTGTAGGCACACGTGCAATGAATTTCATGTTTTATTTAAACTATTTTACACACACCTTGCGTCCGAAGACCTGAACGGCCTGCACGGGTTCTCTGCGCTAAAAATATAAATAATTGCAACATTTTCGTTGTTAGTTGACGACATTTCAAACATTTTTCACAACCACAAATACCTTTTGCTGCATTTTGCTCCGCGAGTTAGGAATAGCTAGAAAATAGGAAAAGAGCGGAAGTTCGCGTAAATCGAATTCAACATTGAACCCTGTAATTGTACTTTTTATTTTCAAATTCTAGGAGGGTTGCGGCATTTATTCAATTTATTTAACCTTTTTTACAAACACTGTCAAAAAACGGTGGGAACAGCTGTTTGTGAATGGACAAGCTTCTTATTTGCCAAAAATTAAAAAACAAAAAAAAAAAAAAAAAACAAACAAAACAAATTTTTCCAAATTTTTTTTAAAAAAAAAATATTTTGTGTTATTCAAAATTGAACAAAACAAAAAAAAAAAAAAAAAGAGAAGATTTTAATTTTTTGTAATATGGCAAAAAAAAAAATGTATTAGTTTATTTCTTGTTTTTTATAAATGTTGGGGTTTGAAATGAAAAAAAAAAAGTTAAAAAACAAAAAAGGGGGGGGGGGCTTTTTTTCTTTTTATAATTCCCCAAAAAAAAAAAGCTTTCCAAAAAAAAAAAACCTTTTTAAAAGTCAACAAAGACCATGGGGCGAAGTTATGTTTCAAAAACGTAAAAAAAAAAAAAAAAAACACCAAAAAAAAAAAAAAAAAAAAAAAAAACTGACTTGTAAATGGCCCAATGCCCTTCTTCTGTTATTATTGTTAAATTTGTTTTTAAAAAAAAATAAAAAAAAAACATCTTTTTTTCTGGGGTTTTAGGGGCCCATTTTTTTGCTAACTTCCTTTCTTTCGTTTTTAAAGGTTTTTAATGTAAATGGGTTAATATAACTTTGTTTTTTTAAAAACCATTTTTAACCCACCCAAACGATTTTGTTTTCTTTAAAAACTTTAGTTTCGGTTCTTTTTTCCTTTTCTATTAAAAAAGTGTTTGGGAAAATCTTGGCAAAAAAAACAAAAAAAAAAAACAAAAAACAATAAAAAGAAAAACAAAAAAAAAAAAAAAAAATTCGGTTGGAAAGCCTGCTAATAAAAAAAAAAAACAAAAAAACAACAAAAATGGGTTTAGGTATTTCTTGCGGCCACATGGCAGAAAAAAAAAGGGGGGGCTTTTTCAAAAAACGAAAACAAAAGAATTTCCAAAAACAAAAAAAAAAAATTTTTTTTGGGGAAATAGGGGCTGGCCCAAAAGGGCCGGGCAAAATTTGGAAAAGGGGAAAAAAGTTTTTTTTCCCCGGCGGGGGGCAGGAGGTCCCCAACCGGGGGGAAAAGCCCCCAGGAAAGCCCCACGAAAAAAAAGCTGTCTTTTTTTTGCTTCCGATTAAATTTGGAAAATAAATCGTTTTTGAGGGGAGGTCGTAGGGAATCCCGGGGCCGGGAGGGCCGAAAGGGCCCGGGGGGACAATGTTCCGAAAAACAGTGCGAACAAAAATAGTCCGGGATTGTTTGTGGAGGTCTTTCGAAGGTTTTTTGAATTATCTCTCTCTCGGGATGTAGAAAAAGAATTATTTTCAAAAAAAAAAATTTTACCGTTGGCTTTTTCGCCCCACCATGTTTTTTTAACCCCAAGGGGCCAGTTTGCGGAGGGATAGGGAAAAAAAAAAAGGGGGCAAAAAAAAGGAATTATCGAAAAAAAAAAAAGAGGGGAATATTTGGCTTTTTTTCTTATCATTATTTTTTGCCCCCCAAATCCTGGGGGGCCCCCCCAAGCCCCAATTTTTTACCAGGTTAAAAGTGGGAAAAAAGGGGGGCCAAAAAACACAATTTATTGTTCTTCGTTTACTTTTTTATGCCCCGGTTTTTTTTTAAAGTGGTATAGATGGTAAGGGGGGGGGGGGGGGGGGAAAAACTTTGTTTTTGGGCCATTCTGTTTTGCTTCCCAAATTTTTGTTGTGGTGGTGTTGTGTTTTTTCGGTTTGTGTATGTGTCGTGGTTGTGTGTAAGTTTGTTTGTGTTTTTTTTTTTTTTTTGTGTTTTTGTTATTGTTGTGTGTGTAGTGTAGTGGTGTGGTGTATGTTGGGGTTTGTTGTATTGTCTTTGGTTGGTGTTGTTGTTTTTTTAATGTTTGGTTGTATTGTGGTGTGTGTGTGGTTTTGTATGGGTTTCGTGTTTTTGCAGTATGTGGAAAAAAAACCTATCTGGGGGGGGGGGCATGATTTTTTTTTTTTTAACTTAAAAAGGGAAAGGTTTTTCTTATTCCTCCAAAGTATTTTTATTACTGTTGGGGAGGGAGGTGAGGTTGTCTGTGTTTTGTAAAAATTATGTTGTTTTACGTGCGTGATTTGGGTTTTTAATCGGTTAAAGAAAAAACTGTAAAAAAAAAAACAAACTAGGGGCATATTGTTATAATTAACAAGGGGGATTTCTAAAAGTTATTTATAATATAATTTTAATTATATTTTGTGGTTATGTATGTATGTTTTATTGGTATAATTTTATAACCAATGTAATATTTTACTCTAGGGCATAAAAAAAAAAAACGGGGGCCACGGTTTAAAGCTTTGTTTATTTTCTTTGTGGGCAAATTTGGGCTCCCCCCCCTTTTGCAGTTTTAAAAGCAGTTATCTTTTGTATATTGATGTATATACTATGTACGTATATTGAAAAAAATAAGCCTCAACTGCTGCAACCTTTTCAGATTACCAACGACCGCGGGGAATTGAGAGATTCTCTCAGTATCAGCATTTCTCACCAATCAGTGTTCTATCCAATGTGTCTAGCCTGTCGGAGGAGGAATATGAACCGCCAAAAAAATATCGTAAACATAGAGTGAAAAGAAGCGAGAGCCGAAGGTTCGTCCAGATGTACAGACGCAATTCAATTACGCATCGCACACACACAAAGCATGTGCGCCGAAAGAAACGTCGCGAGCACCACAACAATCAATATGAGCAGCAGTCGCATGCGCATCACTATCAACCATCGCCGACGATATTGCTCGATTCGCTGGACAGCGTGACGGAGGATGAGATCTTTGAGTATGACATGAATTTGCAGAACGAGAATGATGAGCATGAGGACCGGCTGAAACTGAGCCGCGACAAGCTGCGCATGGCGCTAGCTCGCGATGGCAACTATGACATAAAGCCCAAGCACAGTCTCAAGGAACGACTGCAATGTCGCATACGCAAGTCACCAAGTCCTAGTCGGAATCAGGTCAATAATCAGGTTGTGACGCAGGATCAATTGCCGCCAAACTCATTTGATGGCTACAGTCAGCATGACAAATGTAAAGTAGAGACTGAGGAGGACGAGGAACCACAACAGCAGTCCCAGGAACAAGAGCATCAGCAACTCTCGTCAGTCGAAGAGCCGCTAGAGCTCAAGTTGCGTCTCATTGCTCTCAAATCGGCTATATTGAAGAAGCATATGGCCCGAAAGAAGCGTGACGCAGAGCGCGCCTATTCGCCAACAGATATGATTAATAGAGTGCATCAGCCGACGAACAACAATGAATGTGATGATATCGATGATCTCATGGAGATAAGTCCGGCTGCCTCGCCAGAGCGCATTGTGTACAGCCCGCCACAGACAGCCGTGGACATGGAACTGGCGCAGACGGACAGTGACGAGGACAGACAACAGTGGAATGCCAATAACTGGCAGTCGTCCATTGATAACGCCGGTGGCAGTTGGCGCTGTTTTATGCCCAGCATCTTGCCGCCCGTTTCCATGCCCATTGTGATCGATGACGATGACGACGATGAGGAGCTGCAGCCAGTGCTGCCCAAGCAGAAGCAGTTCGACGACGACTATGACGAAGTACAGCCACCGCCGCCTTCATTTCACATTCCACATGTACAGCTTGATGACGACGATGCCAGGGATGCTCTGCATTTGAGTGAACGGCACTCGCAGCAGGGCTGCCTCAGCGACATCCAGTCCATATCCATGGACAATTCGCAGACGCAAACACAGACTTCACGTCCATTCCAACAAGAATCTAGCGACGATGAGGCGGGCGCACTGCGTGCCATGCTGTTGTCCAAGCTGAAGCCTGCAGCTGAAGTGGGGATTGCACCCAAGCCGTTGCGCCTTCCAGATGCTGTCACGAATGACGTTGTTTCTCATGATTCCGATGATCCTGAGGAGTTGCGTCAGCTATTGCTCTCTAGCATTGCTTCCAAAAAGAAGAATTTACCCGAGCAAACGACTACGACGACTAATAGTCCAGAGATCCTTAAAAATGCAGTGCGTCGCTTCAAAACGTCCTCTTTGCAGTCTTCGCCGGATGAGAGTCAAACAGAGGTGCTAAGCGAATCAGTTTCTCAA
Source organism: Drosophila koepferae (assembly GCA_030914345.1). Taxonomy (NCBI): domain Eukaryota; kingdom Metazoa; phylum Arthropoda; class Insecta; order Diptera; family Drosophilidae; genus Drosophila; species Drosophila koepferae. The sequence goes on from JAUESR010000211.1 coordinate 1,256,890, forward strand.
GCTGATGCCAATCTGCCGGAGACTGCGGCACCTTCTGTACCTCCGTCAGAACCTGAACCCTTGTCCTTGCCTTTGCCTGTGCTTGTGCCTGTACCTGATCCCGAACCCCAGCCGGAGCCTGCTTCACAAGTTACTGTAGAAGTTCCAGCTTTGCCCACGCCTAACATACCCACTCCATCGGTAATCCCAGCGACAAGCATCATCAAGATCGTAAAACCCAACAAGGTGATCAACAAGAAAACCGCGCCCAAGCGCAAATTACAGAAGCTGACGGAGCAAGCAACCGCTCCTAAACGTCCATCAACGCTTCTGGTCAAGGAGCCAGTGGCACCGCTGCACAAGAAGAACAGCAGCAGCACCACACGTCTGATAACCACACTCGATCCGGCTAGCATCAAGGTAAACAAGCTTGTCATCGAACTGGCGGAGTCTTCCGCCGGCAGCGATGATGAACTGGAGCTGAAAGGCTGTTACGCTTACAGCAGCTATGCGAGTCCCTTCAGCCAGGCAATGGACAGTGCCAGCAGCTCTACAACTCGCTCAAACACACCAAACTCGGAGATCGTAGAATCAAACGCATCCAACAACTCAAATTTGCGACGAACTGTGATCAACGAGTACTTTGAGAAGAAGCTGGATGACTTTCTGAAGAATGCGCGCTCCAAGGCGCCAACAGCGCTGCCGACAGAGGCCAAAGCCAAATCAACACCAAAGACGGATACGTCTTCCGAACAAACCACCAAAGTTGTTCCAAAAACGCCTGTGATTCCACAATTAGCAAAGCCAACGCCTGTGGTATGTATTGACAAGAAAACGTTTTCTATTTAATATTGTTTGATTAGAAGATCCCTGAACCCTACGAAGAACCCTGAACCCTTTGGAATATCAATTCTAATCATTCTCATATTCAATTACAATTTTCAAATTGGTATATTGAAAGCGATACAGAATCATATTTCAAGTATGAAAGTTATGGATATATAAAAGAAATTCTTAAGAAATGAAAAAGTCTTTCTAGATGATATTATATTATAAACTATTTTTAAATTCTTAAGTACCCTTTGAATCCCTAGGTAAAAAAACTATAATCCAGTCTATCGCAATCCGAATCTTAGGAACTTAACTGTTCAGCAGCAGCCTTTAGAATTATATAAATCTTGTTCCTGGACCGAGTTATGTTTGACAATGAAATTAGAATTGATCAATTTGTTTTATAGCTCAAACGCATAAGCGAGCCGAGTAAATGTGCGAATGATGATGATTATTATGAATGGTAAATGCTGCTGACCTTGTGGGAACTCAGTTAGAACCAGCTTCAAGTAGTATAGGTGAACAAAAAGTCAGATTCTTTTACTAAATTCGTTTTGATTCGATGCAGCGTGAATGATATAGTATTAACATTATATGTGTTGAAGTTTCATCTTAATTTGGTGCTGAACTAATTATTGTTCTTTGTTTAGGCTGTGCGTCACTTACCGGTGGCATCACAAAGGGAATATCTGCGTCTAATTGAACGCATGCAGCTGCTGGAGAAGAAGAAGATAGGAGCCACTAAAACAGCCAACGGCCAAGCGACTACTGCTTTGCCAGCTGCAGCCGTTAAAGAGTCGTCTTCCATTGGGATCAAGGAAAACATTGCAGTTACCGTCAGCCTCAAACCAAACGTGAAAACAGCCGCTGTTATTCCCAGTAAACCACTTAAGAAGGTGACAGTTGATGCGACTCCCAATACTCCAGTTGCGACTGCCAGCGATTTGCCAAGTACTTCAACGGCAGCTGCCGCTGCAGCAGTAATTAAGGCAACGCAGCCATCAAAGGAGAGCCGACTCAAGGCATTCGAGAGTTCATTCCAAAAGATTGGGTATTTATGCTAATGCTCGGGGCATTGTAAAATTACTAATCTATCTGAACTTTTTATAGGAGCAGCATGATTACCAACCTGGACAAGTCCCTGACTATGGTGGAGGAGGCGAAGAGGTCAAAGATTGAACGGTTACGCCACTCGCAACGCCTGAAAGAACTGTACGCCGAAATTCAGGCCGTCAAGCAGGCGGTCAAACAGGAGGAATCGACGCTGGCGCGTATACAACCTGAGATACAGGCCACTCATGAGATTATTATATCGCTCAAGCAGAAGCGCAACAAGTTACGCAACGCTGCCATGGATCTAGGCAATGGACTTTTGGGCGCCGACTACAGGTACTACAACATCAACAACAACAACTACAACAGCAACAGCAGTAGCAGTAGTTGCTGTGGACCACAACGCAAAACGGGCCAACATATATCGTGGGACCGCCGGAATCTGCCAAAACGGACGCGGCAATTCCAATATATTGCAACTTTGCTATATTCTTTCTTATTTACAGGTTACTGGATCCCGCCAAAGCGGAAATAACACGAAAGTCCATGGAGCTAACCAAAGAGATTCGTTCATACAATTCAATTGTCAAGTACGAGGATGTCTTCAAGGAGGCAGTTCAACCCAAGCCCAGCTCGGCAACAGTAGAACTAGAGCCTGTAACTAGTCAGGAGAAACCATGCGAACCATGCGAGCCTGCTCTCAGCTGCAACAGCAGCGAAAGTAAGCCGGCTGCTGAAGAGGCGAAACAGACGTCTGACACTGAGACAGACGCCAAACCAGTGTTAACTGCACCGGATGAGCCAGCAGGAAGTGCAGTAGCAACTTTAGCGAAACGACTGGACTTTGATGTGCGTGGATTTAAGATATTCTTCTATTGCTTCCAAAAAATTATTTTAAGAACTTGTCTCAATCTGCAAACTGTTTGTAACCGCTAACTGTGCTAACCCATACTAACAAATAAGTTGAGTTTATTTTCAGACTGCACCAGGAAACGCAGCACCGGACGCGAGGGAAGAAGGAAATGCGACGACTCAAATTGTTAGCTTTATGCGACAACTGTATGAGCCGCCCGTTAAGAAGTCGCTGCTCAGCGAATATCGTACGCCCATGTCTCGCAACTACAACAGGTGTGTGAATCCCTTGCCCTGTTCGTCATCCAAATCCATTTGATTGCCTCTCCCAATGATTTCAGTCAATTGAATATTAATGCCACCATTTGTCCGTTTGAGCTAATGGGACGCTGCGAGGACTCGGACTGTTCCTACATGCATTTGACACGTGCCTCGCCGCCAGAGGCTACTCTTGTTGTCGCTAGTGAAGTCGATGGCAACGTCGACGTTGCCGCTTTAAAGCAGTGACGGCAATTGTGTTGTATAAAACTAAATAATCAAATAATATTGAAAATAGCGTGCTTGAATTCTGGTAAGTTGAACTCTTCACGCGACTTTATATTTAAATGTTGCTTTCAGTCAACGAGAGACACAGCTACAACAATTACGATTAGAGTACTGCTACAACAACAGCAGTAATATCAACTAGTACTACAACAACAACAACAACAACAACAACAACAGCTGCAACAAAGTTATTCAAACAAAAAGAGAGACTGAATCAATTGTTTGATTAAAATGAAACGAGCTAATAGGAGTCGATCAAGTGACTAACTATACATATTTATAGTTTCTTGTTGAAACATTGTTTGTTATATACATTTATATGTTTGTCGTAAAGTTACCAATCACGTGGTGTTGTAAACTAGTGCAAGTTCGAGGAAGTCGGGCCGGCCGTTTTAAAGCCGTTCGAACGGATTGTGCATTTTTTTAATTTGCTTTAAATTTGTTTGCCATATAAAAAATAACTTAATCAAAAATTAAAAAATCCCAAAAAAAAAAGAAAAAAACAACAACAGCATGAACTGTAATATAGTCTTTGTCGTTAAGCTGAATCGGATTCCCATATACATATATGTATATAAACATTTATATACATCTATGTTTTGCCTAATCCATGTACATACTTATTAATTTTGTTTTCTTTCTGCTTTTTCTACAACTATCCCAAAAGGCAACTCAGTTATGATTTCTATTCGATTTCAAATATTTATTTAAAGAATACATTTGTAATTATTATAAAGTTTTTGAAAAATATTAAACAGAATGAAATTAAAAAAAAAAAAATAAGTTTTAAATAAATAAATATAAACAAAATTTCTTCAAGTGTATTTTAATGCAACACTGGGAAAGGGCTGAGAGCATAAACAAAGATTGAATATAATCAAACTTTTATATGCTTGTTATTGAATAAAAAAAAATGATATGCGTCAAAGGAGTGATCACGAGATGGTAGTTATGTGAGAGTAAAAGATTTAAATTTCATTAATTGTATTCAAGACGCTTGGATCGAATTTATTTTGTCATATTTTCATTTACTTGTAATTGAATAATAGAATAAATGTCCTATTAATATGAATCAAAATATATTCAAAGTGATTAAGGCACATGAGACTGATCACGAGAGCACGGGAGCACATGATAGTCATGTGAGTGTAGCTTCTCATTTAATTTCTTCATTAATTATGTTGAAGAGGTTTGGGTTTAGAGCCTATTGCATATTATAGTAAATATTAAAGAAACTATTATTATTGTTTGATAAATTGAATATAGAGATTAATCATAATTTTTCCTAACGAATTAACATCTCAATCAAGATGAAAATATTTTTTAATTCAGATATATTTTTTTCTCAACAAATATACATAATAATAATATTGTAATAAATAGCACAAAATAATAATTGACTAATGATATTTTAGCATCAGTGTCTGAAAGTCGTCCATACCCAATTTTATAATATTTCAATACTTTACCATAAAGTTGACTCATTGTACAATAGAGTACTTATGGCAGCAATTTTCTTATGTTATGAAACGTATAGAATCATTTTCCGATCAATTTACAATTAATAATCATAAGGCTGAAAATTCTTGCCTTTGTCAAACTTTTCCTTTGATATTATTTAATATTCAAATGAGAAATTGAACTCATAAACAGATGTCTCTCATTTTCGCACTTTCCAAATGTTAATAAAAATAGTCATTTTATAACACATAGTTTACATAGTTTATTTATTTCTAATTACAAAAAGTTGTGGGTAAATGTATAAAGTTTAATATTGCCTTAAATATCACAGCCAATGGAACCGCATTGATAGCAGGATGCAAGGAATTTCAAATGGATTTGGGCAAGTAAGTATGCTAGGTATGCTAGAGGTGATACCAGATACTTGATCACCAGACCTGGGCCATTAAAACCAAACTCCAACCCTCCCTCAATAGCCTTCTGAGTTGTTATAGTAGACGTAGTCGTGGCACCAGACCTTGATGTCGTCGTCGTTGTTACAGCACATCGGATAAATGATCTGCGATTTGGTGATCTTGGCACAGCGCATGCATAGCTCCATGGTGGCCTGGTTCCTTTCGCACTGCTGCACCTTCAATATGGTCTCCGGTGGCAGATTACCTGGATAGTCACTGGGATCAACCTTTGACAGGTTTTCCATATCCTCAGACGGTCTGCAGTGGCATAAGGAGAGACACGCGATTAGCAGCAGCAGCGAGATCAGCTTATTCTCGAATCTCTGAAAAGCAGAGTAAAACACTTGATTAACCATTAGCCACTGGCAAAAATCAGAATGCGTCTACCGATCATGTGATATGGTTAGAAATTTTGGTGCATGTCGCAGACATTGACCTTATTTTGTTGTGAACTTGAATTATGAGTTATGTATAAAGTGTTGACAGGCGATTCTATCTGGTTCTATTTAGTTCGACTATGAACGGCTAAATTAGCCACAATTGAGAAATTGATGATTCGAATACAAAAGGTAAAGTTAATCGAAGAATCCCTTAGTTATGTTCATTATTTTTTAATTAATTTTATTTTTTTACTTTTCACTCTTCTTGTTTGCCAAAAAAGATGTTCATTACTTTAATCATTTTTAATTGGCATTATATATATATATATATATATATATATATATATTCTCTAATACACATATATTTTAATATGTTGATTAAAAGTGTCAAGCATATATGCATGATTATCATTGTTTCATTTTATTCTATATATATTTTTTTTAACTTCATATATAGCTTTTCAAACACACATCACTTGCATTAGGTTTGCAGAACTGATCTTTGACTTTCATAGTAATAGTTTCGAGAACAAAAAGGGGTATATTAGTGTAATGCTTGGTGTTTAGAGTTGATTACATGTATCGCGAAATTCTTATCGTCAGGCATTTCTTATCACATCCTAAAATATCTACGTGTAGAGCATTGCGCAGTCTATAGCAGCCGAATCGCTAATATACTCACTTTATGAACCATTCTGTTTCTGTGCTAATACTAAATGGAAAAAACGTTTGACTACTAGACAGACGTGAAGTTGATTTGTTCTTAGTGTTTTATTGCTATGTGATTTGAAGGCAGAGCCGGCAGCAACTGGAAGTCCCCATCGACAGCAGCTAACGTTTTATATCATCCAACATCGCACCCACGATGCCTTGAAACGGTGCTTCGGCAACAATATCGGCAACATTCGGGAGCATCGACATCGGGCATTGGTCGGCTCTATAGATCGCATTCGAATAATGAGATTAAGGCACGCCTGTTCGCGCTCACCCTCTCTCCCCGTTCTCTTACTCTCTCATTCACTCTCTTGGGTTGCATGCTCAAGTGAATGACCAAAAAATGTGATTTACAATGCGGTGTAACCAAGATTGACTGTAATATACCCTATACTTAAACATTTTAATATTGTACTGCATTTCATCAAAGAATAAAATATTAATAAAACAATAACTTATTAATATTTTCTTAATTTATTAAAATTTTTTAATTATATTTCAATTGTTTTGTATTCACATCGATTTGTTGCTTGAAAAGATCAAAGAAACAAATTCAAATCAAAGAGAAACAAAGAGAATCAAACATGCCGCCGGCATTGCACTCATGCAAACATACATATGTACATATAAAGAAGCATATGCAAATAAAGCAGATTATGGAGGAGCTTTCACTATCCACTTCGCTGCATGCCAATCCTGTCGTCTCGCTCTAGCTTATGTGATCCTTAACATAAATAGCAATTGTGAAATTCGTTTCCTTTGCCTGTCACACACACATGCCTAAAATATACTTACAGTGTGTCAAAAAATAGTGTATACACTGTTAAGTTAAATGTGTTGATTTTAGAAGCAAATATTAAAACATTTTAATTAAATTAAATTAAAAATTAATTAATTTAAAAAGGGGCTTCACATAAACAAAATTTGTTTTAAAATTTGTTCTAAATTAAATTTAATAGCTAGTATTTAAATATGGTCATTTTGGTATTAATACTCATTTGTTTGATGACAGCGTTTTCAGTGGCTACTAACATTACCTAATGTCAAGTGAGAGACCTGACAGCAGATTTCCATCATTTTCGTTTCTGGGTAATGCAAAATTGTGTCATAATCAGAATAATATTTTGTGAAAAATTGAAATTTTAAATAATCGGACAATATGCTGAGCTGTGTCTACGCGGGTCTCAGATTGGGCTTTAAAGCTCAAGTGGCCGGAGCGGCTATGAAAAAGAACACCAACTGGTATCGCAATGGACGCGACGAGCGCAACTATAAGGTGACTGTGGTGGGCGCCGGAGGCGGCATTGGTCAGCCACTGTCGTTGCTGCTCAAGCAGAATCCGTTGATTCACGAGCTGACTTTGCACGACCTATCAAAGACAAAGGGCGTGGCTGCTGATCTGTCGCACATTTGCACCCCGACACAAGTCGAGTACTTCGAGGGTGCGCAGCAGCAGGGATTAATCGATGCACTACAAGACTCGAATGTAGTCGTCGTGCCAGCTGGGCAGCCGCGCAAGCCAGGCATGGTGCGGGATGAACTGCTGACCGCTAATGCCACTATAGCCATGGCTGTGTCCTGTGCCGTGAGCATCTCTTGCCCCGGAGCATTGCTGGCCTTCATCACGAATCCCATCAACTTGCTGGTGCCCATTGCGGCTGAGTTTTTGAAGATCAAAGGTGCCTACGATCCAAAGCGTCTCTTTGGCATCACAACTCTGGACGTGGTGCGTGCCAAGACATTCATTGCGGACTTCATGAACCTTAATCCATCCATTGTGGATATACCAATTATTGGTGGCCATTCAGGCAACACCATATTGCCGATCTTCTCGCATTGCTCGCCTCAATTCACAGGCAACGAGGAGGACGTGAAGTGCCTGACAAAGCGCATTCAGAATGCGGGCAACGAGGTGGTCGAGGCGAAGGCGGGCGAAGGCTCAGCCACACTCTCAATGGCTTTTGCCGCGGCTCGTTTTGTCAACGCTCTGCTGCGTGGCCTGAACAACGAGAAGAATGTCATCGAATGTGCCTATGTGGGATCCGATGTCACCGAGCTGCCGTTCTTTGCCACGCCGGTGCTGCTGGGTCCCAATGGCATCATAGAGAATCTGGGTCTGCCCGAACTGAATGCGGTTGAGCAGGATGCGCTGGAGCAAATGTTGCCCGAGCTGGATCAGAGCATTCAGTCGGCCATCAAATTTGCCAAGACTGTAATCAAGGACTCCAATATGGAGCAGGACCCAGCCAAGGCGGATGGAGTCATAAGCAGTTCCGATTCTGCGCAATTAGCACAGAACAACTAGGAAGCGCAACTAACTGCTGACAGCTAATCTACAACCGGAATCTTGACGCAGTTCCTCATTCCTCATTCATTAAATTAAATCACAAACACTATAAATACACACACACACACACATGCAAACACATATGCACATATGCATACTATATGTATGCGAAACTACTAGTATGCTAGGTTGGGGTCGTCGCAGTCAATTGGTGAAGCATCATCATGTTGCTGATAAGTGATTGCATAGGCGCCTACTGATTATAATGCTGGCATCTCCAAGGGGAATCCGTGTCAAAGTTTCCATAATGCAATCCATGCATTTCATTCACTCAATTTGTTGTTGCTCTTTTTTTTTGTCTTATTTTTTTTTTGAATACTTTTCACATATGATATCATTGGACCGTTTCCCCGTTTCAATTTTATTAATTAATACGAAAATCGAGCTCAATTTGCAACTATGTAATTCAATAAGTCAATAAACAAGTTTACATAATCAAATAAAAAATCCCCCAAAGAAAATATGCGTCACAAGACTAACTCAATTTCGCAATAGATTCATTCTGTTTATTTTCCATCAACTCGGAAAAACACATATATATACATATGTATATATTTGTGTATATACTTTGAAGCCCACTTATAGGGCCAAAAGAGCGTTCGTTAAACTAATTAAAATTGATTGCCCCAAATCCCAGGAACTAGCAATAATTATTGAGATCTCTATCGTAAATTCATAGTAAAATTGTGGTGAATTTAATTCTATTGGATCATATTTTCAATTTATTGCTATTTATTGCTGACAAATGTGTCAATTAGTCCCTCGAATAGTTAAAATATATTTACTTATCAAAATGTTTAAGCTGTTCAGCTAAGGAGCTGATGTCTGGATTATTATTAAAAAAAGAGTACTGCAAGAATCTAGAACATTCCAAAATCTGGCAAATAAATAAGTTCTAATAAAAAATAAATAAATAAATAATAATAATAAATGAAAACTATTTCTCGCATAAATAAATAAAAAGTCAAAATATCTATGAATGCTGAAATTGGGCATCACGAACTAGTTCCAATTTGATTTCGATAAAAATCCATATTCATACCTAGTTTAATTTGAAGAGCATAAAAGCTATAATAAACCATTTAATTTCGCAATTATCATGCTCATAGTGAAAATACAGAGATAATGCATGTTTCTGTTTTAGCAAAACTTTTGCGACAAACCCCCCAAAATAAAAAGTGAACTAATCTCATTTCAAATAGCAAAGTCTTGGGCTCTGCTTATCAGCGCATGATCGCATGCGAGAGCAAAGTTTCTTGAAAACCCCATTTCAATCAAAACATTGGTAACACCTTTGAAATGATTTATTTGTGTTTTCCTTATGTTGGCTGCTTGACAATTTTTATATTTATTTATCGCATAGTTTTTGAACGAAATGTCCACGACATTTAATTTAAATTGAAAGTTAATAATCATTTTAAGCAGATATCACAAATCTAAGCAATATGATGTCTGTTAAATTGCTGAATGTCTCTGCTGTGCCGCGGCTCACCTATCAGAGATGTGGCTTCACGCGTGGCTTCAAGGTGGCCGTTATTGGAGCTGCCGGTGGCATTGGCCAGCCGCTGTCGATGATGCTGAAACTGAATCCGCTGGTCACGGAGCTATCGCTGTATGACAAAGTTAATACAAAGGGCGTTGCTGCCGACCTCTCACACATCTGTACAGCGAGCACTGTGCGTTCCTACTTCGGCAAGAAGGAGCTGATCTGTGCACTGGATTCCGCTTCGATTGTTGTGGTGCCAGCTGGAATGCCGCGCAAGCCGGGCATGGATCGCAGCGAGCTGCTGAATGCGAATGCCAATGTGGCGTCAACTGTGGCGAAGGCTGTTAGCTACGCCTGTCCATCGGCGTTGCTGGCCTTCATCACAAATCCTGTCAACACCATTGTGCCAATTGTGGCCGAGGTGCTCAAGCAGGAGGATGCCTACGATCCGAAGCGTCTGTTCGGCGTCACTACCTTGGATGTGGTGCGTGCCAAGACATTCATTGCCGAAATATTGGACATTGATCCACATACTGTGAGCATTCCAGTGATTGGTGGTCATGCCGGAAAGACGATTCTGCCGCTGCTATCGCAGTGTGAGCCCAAATTGGAGCTCGACACCACGAAGAAGGCGGAACTGGTTTATCGCATACAGGAGGCGGGCACCGAAGTGGTCAAGGCAAAGGAGGGCCAAGGCTCCGCCACTCTGTCGATGGCCTATGCAGCCGCTCATTTCGTTAACTCTCTGCTGAGGGCCATCAACAATGAGGAGAATATCATCGAGTGCGCCTATGTGCAGTCAGATCTCTCCGAGGCAGAGTTCTTTGCCTCGCCCGTTTTGCTGGGCCCAAAGGGTATTAAGGAGAATCTAGATCTACCTGAATTGGACGAGGATGAGGAGCAGCATCTTGAGGAGTTGGTTGTGCAGCTAAATAAGGAAATTGAAGATGGTGTCAAGCTTGTCGCCTCCTAAGACCAGGTCCAAATTCCATAGAAAGTAGAGTTGAAATAAACATTATCAGAAATACCCATCAGCTGCCTAAGGTCTTTGCATCTATTTTTATAGAGTTAAACCCACATCTATTCATATACGTATATATTTATTCATATACATATATGTGTATTTGAAGACCCACTTTCAATACTGCCTAGGACAAACAAACAATGTATTGTGTGTACTACCTATTACTATGCTGATAAGTTAATCATCTTGTTTCAATCATCCATACTTCATTTCATTTCATTTTATTCTAAGTACATATTCGAGTTAAAGCTCAACTAAGCACTCATTCAACGTGTGCTATAATATACATAAACTAAGCTTTCGGAACTGGAATACGAGATTCCTGAATTAAATAATTTAGACAACACTAAAAATATAATTCGTACTATCAGATGTTTACTAAGTTACGTATCGCCCTGAGAACTACCAATTAGAAGATGAGTAAGGAAAATCGTGTAATCAGCTACAGGGATCGCGGCTAGGCTTTAAAGCATGTTAGGCTAGGCCAGACATACGCCTAAGCAATGAAATAATATTTAATGAATAACAATAATTGATAATAATATTAATAATAAACATTATGATTAAAGAAAAAGAGAGAGAGAGAGAGAGAGAGAGAGAGAGAGAGGGAGAGAGAGAGAGGAATGAAGTGATGGGAAAAGTAAATCAAACTTTGTATGATGCATATATAAAATAGAGAAAGAGAGAAAGAGACATAGGCATTGAAAGAGAGAAATAGTGGGAATAACAAATAGAGAAAATGAGGTAGAGACAGAGATAGAGAAAAAGGGAGAGTGAGATTAAAAGAGAAAGAAAATAGAGATAGATACAAAGAGAGGGACAGAGGTATATATAAGGAGATATTAGTATATAGGTAAGAGAAAGAGAGAAAGAGGGGGCGAAATAGAGAAAGGGAAGAAGAGTGGAAGAAAAAGAGAAAGGGAGACACAGAGAAAGACAAAAAGAGGAAAGCAAGAGGTAAATGTGCAAGGATTCAGAGAGAGAGAGAGAGAGAGAGAGAGAGAGAGAGAGAGAGAGAGAGAGAGAGAGGGAGAGAGAGAGAGGAATGAAGTGATGGGAAAAGTAAATCAAACTTTGTATGATGCATATATAAAATAGAGAAAGAGAGAAAGAGACATAGGCATTGAAAGAGAGAAATAGTGGGAATAACAAATGGAGAAAATGAGGTAGAGACAGATACAGAGAGACAGAGAGACAGAGAGACAGAGACAGAGACAGAGACAGAGAGAGAGAAAGAGAGACAGAGATCACGTGGACTATTTCTTTATATTCATCATCATATTTATATAAATGTCTGGAATACAATTAACCCCCAAGTTCCCACGTGCCGTCTGATAAGGTTTTTTGTTTTGCATGTCTCTACTATACTGAATTTCACTATTTCAATAAAATGGTAATTCGGGATTACGCAGTTTAGTCTAAATCTATAATAAATGCAAAAGAATGCGTAGGCGAATTTAAATGTAATAAATATAACGTATATATTTATATTTGAGAGTATATCAATCTCGACCTTCATGAAATCATTGTAATAAAAATAAAACATTAAATATCTGTTATTATATTAACATATTTTTATTATAATCATTCTCCTTCATAGAAAAATTGTTGTCACATTTTATACATATTTTTCTATTCCAACCCAACCTATTTCGAATATAAGTCTCTTAGCTTGTAATATATTCGCGTCGTATATAAAATATATAATTAATTTTTATAAATATTCTCAATTGTTTCTCGAAATCTTTTAGTAATTTATTTAAAGGGAACTTATTTAAGAAATTAAATTTTTTATCAATAATCTTGATCATTACAATGTTCAGTCAGTGGATTGTTCCATAATATTACTGATACAGCTACTTATATGATTCACAAAATGTTTAGATGCAGCTGCTTGGGCCCTATGTTCAGTTATCAATCAACTCTTATAATTTTTCCATAAACCACCTGAAGTTCTATGTTTAGTCAATATGCCAACAGCTTAGTGATACGCCCAATAGAGGTTTACTCGGAACTCTCAAAAATACAAAGCATATGATAAGGCCTTGTATGGCTCATAGCTGAGCAGGTGTAACGGACGAAGCGCGGTAACCTTTGAATCATATCATACGGCAGGCAATCAGTATAATAACAAACTTGTTGTGATCAATGGAGCTGAGCAGTGTGGTGTGTGATTAGGAAATCATAATTAGGCCCAACCTGACAGCCCTTCAATTCGCTGATGTTTGATTAAAGCAAAATAGAAATTGTTTATAGCAATCTATGGCAATGCATTGGCCACCCTTGACAATGAACTTTGAGCGACTGATAAACGGGCAGATTAAATGGCCGGGGCCAATGGACACGTCATTTTAATTAGTTCATACGAAACCTGTTCCCATTTTATTCCTAATATTAATTGTGTTGGGGCAGGAGATCACTGAATGAAAAACAAATACAAATCTGTGTCAATTATGAATTTCAATAATGATTTCGATGGCAAATCAGGTGTATCAATTGAACGAGATCTCTCTCTCTCTCTCTCTCTCTCTCTCTCTCGTTTAGTTGTCAATTGTTGCTAGCCAACGTTTGAGATACGGAAACGCTTAAGCATATGTATGTACATATATTTAGAGTATTATTATTATTATTATGGCGCGTCTGGGGTTATAAATACCTCTATATGCACAGTGTTTACTCCGCTTCAGCTTATCATCAGCCTGAGTTTACTGGGGTCGAGTCGCTGTTGTTTGTCTGGCTGCGCATGAGTAATTTCATCACCCGAAATATATATTCTGGCTCGATCAAGGCAAAGCTCGTGCCAATTTGCCAAATCGCCAAAGTTTATCTAATGGCTCTAAATAACTTTCTTTATATATAAATTGGTATATATATATATATATATATATATATTCTTGTTTCTCGAATTGTCTAGCGATCAATATCAGCCCAAGTAATAGACGGATGCGTGCCCCACTTGAGATCCGCAATTCCGATCGCATATGTGATACGATGTCTGCAATTGTTTTTGCGTCTCAAAAATTCGCCCACGTACATTGATAAGCACAATATAAATCATAAATCATCTAATCACCATGTTAATGTGTCTGCACTGAAGGTTAATGCTTTTTCTAATAAATGCACTTGAATCATCGACATCGCCAACGGCAATCCTTGATCTCACCCAACAGAATCGAACAAAACAAAAACAAAATTGATACATTTCATAAAATTCATTCAACTTTGAGTTTGTGATTTTAGAAATGCTGCGCATATATTTGATCTATTTAGTATAATAAGATTATAAGAGTATTTTACAATCATTTAAAATGGGAAATTCATATGCAAAAACTATAGTCCTACTTTGAAGACTTTAATGGGGAAATGGGGAACTTGAAAAGATACTAAGGTATATTTTTTATTATTATACGTTTCGAAAACTTTCATGTCCAATTTAATCTCTTGATCTATCCCGAGTAATGCGCAAAAACTAAAGCTAACTACAGGTGTATATAAAATAAATTGAAATATACATAAGAAAATAAATAAAAGACATAATTAAATAAATAAAAATATATATATATGTATATGTTTAATATTTTAGGCATAACTAGAAGATTCTAAATATTTAATTTGCTATACAACATTTTAAATGTGGGATACGCTCAGTTCTCTTAAAATATGCATATATTAGGAGTACTTCACATAGATAAAAAGCTTTTCAAAAATCTCAATTTTACTACAATTTATGTAAAATTTTTATGTCGTGTAAAACGCCATAATAAAATGGATTTTTTCAATGGATTGTATTAAAATAAAAACAAATTTGCAGAAGGACAGCTGAAATATAAAAATACTATTCCAATACCTCTTTTTCTTTGTATGTCATCAAAATATGGTACCTAAACTGTTGGGATCTTTCTGTGCTCATTTTTGGATTAAGCATGCTAAGAAACATTGGGAAAAGTATAAAGTCTACTGCTTTGTTCCCAAATGCCGTTTGTCTGTATTAACAGTCTATATACATACTTGTATATATATACTGTAAAATTACAGTCATACAAAATTTATTTATATATGTATATATGTGTATGGCTTTTGGGAAATAATTAATGTGCTCAAAGTCCATGCTGATTCATAATCTCCCGAATTTGAACCATTTGAGAATAATGTAGAAAACCGTAAATTTTACTCATTTATATTATATATATTTCGTATTTCTGTTTCTATATTTATTTATATACTACTATGAAAAAAAGTTGAAAGTTTCAAGTTTAAAATAAGTTTACACGGGCGGAGCTTTTCCTTATTCTGTGCACGAACCAACGATATTTGAGGAAAGCTTTTGGAAAGCTTACCGAGCCGTTACATATTGATATTATTGATTTGGAATACCCCCAATGGGTCACATACAATGCACCTCCCGTGTAAGTGGAGGTCACTTCTCCTCTATGGAATAATAATGCCCGTTTGTTAAAACTGTGCCAGGGCCACTCGTTTAAATGCGGTTTAAAAAATCGAAGGTTTTGGAAAATAAAGAAAATCAAATCTGGACATATATGACTGACAATTGACAAAGTATGTCAAATTGTAATAATGCCATGCGCTGAAAGATTACGAAAGCTCCTCTGTGTTCTATCTATTGAGTGTGTGATACCCGCATCAATAAATTCTACATTATTGTGCTCTACTTATTATAAATATTGGAGTTGAGCCCGTTGCGTAGAAGCCAAAAGCAATTATACTTTAATAGAAAAAAGTTGTTATCAATAATAATTGAAGCACGAAATCAATTTACAAATCGAAACTGTGCCAGAGCACAATTGTTCATATTATTCAAATAAATTACAAAAAATTGCATATTTATTTATTGTATTTACTGAAGAATCATTAGCTGAGCTTATATACATATATTAAATATGGATATTTATTTTTGTATTCTATATATATTTATAATACCGTATAAGCTATGATTTATTCAAGTCCTAATGGTTTTAAAAATTAACTTTTCTTAAGTTATTTTGTTAATTAGTTATCATAAGTAAGCATATGAAATAGGCATTCAGTTAGGTTCTGTTGTCTACATACTTTCAAAGCGACTCTATATGTCACATATGGTGACTCAATCAATAAAAATGTCTTAGATATGCCTAAGCGAATTTATGGCTGATATAGATATAGCATTTAGGGAAATCAAAAATATTTATCATATGTATAGGAAGCTTATAGATCGCCAGACAAAGAGGCGCAGGCATGTATGGGTTACCGAAATATAGTAATATTAGTTTGATGATTAATCCTCAGCAAGAGTTTGCATATTTTATGGACCTACTCATGCTCTGTCAATAATATATGATTTAATAACAGCAATTGGAATTCAATTTAGGATTGAGTTAATAAATAAACAAGGTTTCCGATTGAAAACCCCAACGTATGGTAAGCTAAGGGACTATCTTTGAATTGAGCTAATTCTAGTTTAAGAACGGATCAAACTAGATCTTAAATAATTTTCTAGGATCTAAAGTCTAAAGTATTATAATATTTCTAATCTCTTATGATAATATGAATAAAATAACTTCTATTTAACAATCTAAACAACACAGCGTTACACCGATCATTATCCTCAAACATAAGTTGATCCGTGATCTTCTATACTGTATTTCATTGAATTTACAATATACACATACATACATACACAGCCTATCCTTTTTTAACTGAAATAAGCCAAAACATGTATCCAGTTTCCCATTAACTGGCCCGATGTTAATTGAAAACGAAGTTCAGTATCTTTCGCATTGTGCAGGTCGGAAGTAAACAAAGATGCGTAAAATACAAATGCTCTAATGGTATTTCGAGCCAAAGGCAGCTGGGCTACACATGCACATGCGCGCATTCCTTGTATTCACAGGCGAAACAGTGGCACAAAATACAGAGAAAGAGCCGAACGAGCGATTGCTAATTCAAACTGTTGAACAGTTCAAACAGTTTACCTGCATGAGTTGGGCTGGCGGCAATGGAGTGGAAAATCAGATAACAAAAGAGAAGCTGTACAACAGCAAAAGCAACAGCTGTGCAGGGCAATTGAATGGAATGGTACACCGAACAGCTGCCACTCCCCCGCAGCTGAGAGTTTAAGCACGAGAAGAAGAGAGAGAGTAGCGAAGCAGCAGCAGCAGCCAGCAGTCGAGGTGTTAATCCAAAATGAGAGAGTGCACTGTTAACATACCTCATGGAGCTAACATGTAAAGAGCGAACAGCAAGAGGTG
This sequence comes from Drosophila koepferae, assembly GCA_030914345.1. Lineage (NCBI taxonomy): Eukaryota > Metazoa > Arthropoda > Insecta > Diptera > Drosophilidae > Drosophila > Drosophila koepferae. Next base: position 1,274,263 of record JAUESR010000211.1, read on the forward strand.
CGATTTGACGTTTAACAGTGGACAAAACTGTTAGCAGCTCATTTGAGCACAGCAGTGTTTAAGAGTAGCGTAGTCTGTTAGCCTTAACAGCGCTAGCTGCCTCTTAAATACTGTTGCCTTGGCTTCGCCTCCAACTAGAATTCAATTGTATCGGGAACTTTGCGTCGAACGGACGGAAATCAAGAAACAGCTCTACATCCAAAACGACGTCAACGGGAACGGCGTCTGCCAAAAAATAAAAAATAAGTCGAAAATCGTGTTTAACAAAAATAGCAACAAAAAACAAAGCGAAAATATTTATATATACTGGTACACAGTTACAAGGAAGAGAGAATAAAACAAAAGTGAAAAGACGGCGTGCGGTGCCGCTCAAAATGTTCGCTAACTTTCAATGTGTAAAATAATTTTAACAATTTAAGTGCGCAGCATTTGCAACACAATAAATACAAAATTAAAGAGGAACAAGAACAGAAGCTGGATTTCCCCCCTAAACGAAAGGCCAACTTTGCTAACAGCCAAGGCGAACGCAACCTGTAGCTCCGGCAGCGACGTGAACTGCGACGCAAACGTCAGCAGCGCAGCTGGCGCCTTATACGTTAACGGACTTGAAATTGAATTGAGTTTTGTGTTTTTGTAACGCGGAAGCGCAAAGAAAAGCAAAACAGAAGAAACCAGAAAGAGAGTGAAGAAAAAAGCCAATTGCTTTTACTTTTGCTTTCGATTAAAAGGCGAGTAAAAAAAGGAGTCAAAATATCAAAAATGTGGTGCATTGTGGACCTGCCAGACAGCACCCAGCGGGCCGTCAAATTGGATCCCAAGGCCCTCGGCCAAGAATGTCTCGAAAAGGTGAGCAAAAGTCGTTGGACTTCAATAGCAAGAACATCATTTGAATTGCAAAACAATAATAATAGACATTGAACTCAGCTAGAAAAACAAAAAAAAAAAGTGTGCCAGAAACCATTTAGTTAGCAAGCACTAAGCATGGCTAATTGATTGCCAACGTTTAAAACACATAACTAAATAACTGTGAATTGTTATTCCAAAACAAAATTCCAGCATTTACGATGTTGTTTTGTTCTTTTGAAAACACTTGGCTATTTATATTTTAGTGTTACATTTCGACACGGACATGTAAATTTTAAAATTTAATTTATTTTAAATCAAAGAATAAGTCCAAGGATTTTAAATAAACATTTCGTTAGTTATTTAGACACTTTTTGCCTGGTCAAGAAAGTTCAAGTTGAAGCTTTTATTTAATTTCACGTCAACTGAGTTAAATCATAGTATATTAATTAAAAGCTACAAAGTATCTGAAAGCAGCTTAGATTGCAAACGATTTTTCCAATATTTATTCTTATAATTTCCATTTTATTATTGTAATTGAATTTTATTTGAATTCTTATCACCAACCAACTATCGTCGAATGTATTCCAATTTTCCAATTGATTCGCATTTGTTGTCTCTTATCAGCTCTTCGCTTAATTTGTTGTTTACGTCTTGTTGCTGCTTGTTTGTGCATTAATTCGTTTTAAATGCCAAGTGAGTTGCCCTTGTGTAGCGAGCGGGGGTATGGCAGTACCCCCCACATGGAGTCTTTCGGGGCCGCCCTGAGGCCGTTCCAAGTTTGCTTATCTTTTTTTTGTACTGCGCAGAAGTTACACGGGAATTGCGAAACAAGAACAAAGCACAGCCGATTCATCATGCTATATATACATATATATAAAGAGAACATTATTATACAATATGAAAGAATCTTTTAAGAATTTTTCAACATTTACAAGGTCAAAATATCTCAAAATATCTCATAAATCAGTAAGAAACATACGAATAAATCTTTTAGATTGAAGACTCTTCGCTTGAGTGACATTTATATAGTCACTTAACTGTTAACGCTTATCAGTAAAATCAAAAGTATATATAGAAAATATATATAGCTCAAAGGTTGTACAATGCAAAGTTCATGACTAACACTCTATATAAAGATTAAGAGTATTACAAGAAGGCCACAACGTAGTTTAACTGCATAACGTAATACAAGAAGCTTATGGACTATTTCGTTGATATACTCCATATATGGACAAAAGCGCCATTAGGCAACAACTTACAAGTCGTATATCATCAAGTGCATACAAGTATACATATATATATATATATATAATCTATATTAGATTTGTACACTCTGGTCAGTTCAAAGTCCAAGTGCTCAGCGCCTACTTGAGACGTTCAAAGCAAACACTCGAGAGCCGCTGCTTCTGTTACGGACAGGCAGCACTTGGACCCACCCAAAGACCACCACCTCTCCCTACAACTCCACGAACCCTCTAGACCTCTAGCTCCCGTATCGCCTACACTTAACTTCTTTGCTCACATACATATACCTTCTTGACTTTAGCTCAGATTACGACCCAATTTGGCAATTCGACTTGTTTGTTAGCCTAATTAAGTCTTTTGGCGTATTTGTGTTGTTGGCTCCATTTCTCTCTCTCGTGTGTGTGTGTGTGCAATCTAATCAGACAAAAGTTGTTATCAAGCAAAAGTCTATATTACACACCAGTTGTACATATGTCTATCATATATATATATATATGTGCATGCATGTACATATGTATTGCTGTATCTCATATACTAGGCAAATACTAACCCCATTTGGGTTGCTTCACGCCTTTTACTTTACGTTGCGTTGCTAAGTATTCGTATCTTTTTCAGATACCTCGACATTAAAACTACGAATTCATATTGTTTTTCACCGGCCTAATGGTCCGCTCCTATCTTATCAATTATCTGATAAGTCATTTTTTTTAATAGTTTTTTTTTTTATTTGGCATACTTATTAGAGTTTAATTCGTTTACCAGCAGATAATGGCATATAATTTTTGGGGATCGGGAAAATATATAGTATCGACATGAAAATATATTTCGAGAAACTTACATTTTGTAATTCAATTGGAACTATGTATTATTTCGTTTACTTTAATTATTGAGTGAGAATAACTAAATAAATTATTTGAAGTACTTGGTATTTAATCGAGTGAAGCTTACAAATAAATATTTCTTTGGAACACCATGAGGGCCTTAAATTCTAGGAATATTATTACAAATTTTTAAGGATATAATATATATAAATATATATATATTTGTAAACTTGTTCGTTCTGATTTAGTATCTTGAAAACATATTTTCATGTTAAATGTGATTTTCAAATGTGAAAAATATTAAATATTTTTTTCAAAATTTATATTCATCATTTATTTTCATAAACTATATTCATTGCTTATGTAAACGATTTTTCACATTTTACTAAATTATTTTGAAGTCAGAGACAAGTAAATTATATTTATTTTAAATATTATATATGTTTCATAACTATTTCTTAGATTCTCTCTAATCTAATCTAATATTCTTAAACATTTTCACCTTTTTTTAATAGTATTTTTTTTTATGGCATAAAAATATTTATTTCATGTTTACGGCTGTTTCTAAGCGAAATTTTGTTAAAATTATTTTAATGTCTTTTTAATTGATGTCTTTTAAAATAAATTGCTGATGCAATGCATTGTCGATGATTGCATCATTAAATTTTAGAAGATTTTTCAGCTTCAATATGTTTAAAACAATTCAAAATGTCTTGACATTTAAATCAATATCCAGCTACTTGATGCTCTAATCAGTCTTACTCTCTCCCTTTCTATCTGCACACTGTCTCTCTCTCTCTCTCTCTCTCTCCTGTGCCCTCTTTAGCACTTAGCAGCTGCATTGCAGTTGCTTTGCTTCAGCTGATGACAAACTAATTATTGCTAAGGCACGATTCATATTTAGATGCGCTTATTTAGTATTCACTCAAACGGCACTTTGCCTTTGTCACGACCTTATTGTAGGCAATTTGCCGCATTACTATATTTAATATTTAATCAGTTGCCTGATATGCGTCATCAAAGAGAATCTCAATTCGATTACGGGTTTGGATTCCAATTCGAATTCGGATTCGGATTCGTTTACGGATTTTTTGACTTTGATTTATTTGGCTTCGCCTTGCGGCTTATCAGCAATGACAAAGTTCTTGTAATGCTGATTAGATTAATGACGTTGCCAAACCCTGATGATGATGATGATGATGTTGTCATCAACGGCCACGCCCACTGCTCAATGCCGAGTTGTGAAAACTGGTTAATTGAATTACTCAAGTCGACTTCTTAATTAATTTCCAGCCAATGAAAGCGCAAAAAGAATATGCCTGCAGAGCACTTCACTGGCAATTAACTTCCGTTCTCAAGTGTTTGACAGATAAATCACAGGTGATATGGATGAATGGCTATCAATCTGCAGGCATGTCTGATTCACGTGCAATTTGTGAAAATGGCAAGAGCCTCCTGGGGTCCAAATTGATTGGGCCACGATAGACAGCCCAATACAATCCAATCCAATAATTCTGTTAGCTTCAAGATTACAAATCTTTTGACTATCTGTTCAGAATGTGAATGATACATTTAATATGAGTGATTATATCATTCTAATACTTTTATATAATCACTCATATTTAATACATAAATCTTTGTTTTTTTCCAGAATGAATAAATTTGTCAGATTTTTCGTTTGTCAATATTTCACATTCAGTTTAAATTTGAGTTTCTAATAGTATACTGTTTCATATAATATGTCATGCTGAATATATAAATATAGATTTATAAATTTATATACATATTATCAAGCTATCAACTTTCTCGTTTCATGCTGTCAACATTTGACAGACATTTATTTATTTTTTTTAATACTGCCTATTCAACTTAAAGAGGCTTATCAACTAATTTTACATACTTAATATAATAATTTAATAATGTAATTATTTTAATAATTTAATAACTTAATAATAAAAAAGTATTTAATTTGAATTTGATAGTTTAAATAGATTGACGTTAATTTATTTGTTTAAATTATTTTAATAATTTATTAATTTTGTACAAATAATTATTGAATTTGAATTTGATAATTTAAACAAATAAACTTTAATTTATTTTATTTATTTTAATTTATTTTAAAATATATATTTTTAAAATTATTTTAATTTAAATAATTTTATTAGAATTTAATAATTTGAATAATTTAATGTTTATATTTTCACAATAAAATTATTATTTTTTATTTATTAATTAAATTATTGAAATTATTAATTTCCAAAAACATTTTTTAAATTAAAATAATTTATAAAAATATTGATTTACATAAAAATTTTAAAATAAAAAAAATTATAAAAAATCTTGATTGAAATCAAATTTTAATTAGTTTTATGAAATAAATTGAAAACAAGTTAAAAAAAAAATACTTTGTTTCTTTTTCAATTTTAAATCATTTTAAAATTGTTTAATAAACATTTACCTGAACTTACTGCTCTATGAGATATTCACAATTGCTAAAAATAATTGAGTTCATTAGATGGAGGATCAGACTTTGTCATAAATATTATTCTCACTTCTCTAGGAGCATGCGATTCGCGCATTTAGTAGAGCTTTGCACGCATAAACTGAAACTCGTTTGGCACTTGTCGCTGCCACAGCACAAGTTGCACGCACAATAGGTTTGCTTATCAGGAATCAGGGTTTCGTGCAACATGCTGTTGGGGGGGTACGAGGCAAGGCTTAAGCTGCGATCGTGATTAGATGCAGCTGTTCGCAAATGAACTGTGCACTGAGCAGATAAGCACCATAGTTCCATAGCAACGGCTTGGGAGAGGCGGCGGTAAGCGGCGGTTGGGGTCAATTGAGCAGCGGTTTTAGAATTGCATAATTTTCAATAGCGACTAAAGCTTATCGCCATCGGGTATATTGAACCCGAGCGGGAAGAGAGAAGAGCGAAAGAGAGAGAGTGAGAGAAGGAGAGAGCGTGCGAGCTTGACAAACTGATTTACATTTGTATTACATGTGCAGAGGCAAAAGTTGTGACGCTTTTTCATGCTCGCATGTCAAAGGCAAATTACAGAATGTTCGTTACAGAGGATTCAATTCAAATGCATTCAAAGTCAACCCTGGCGTTGGCAAGGGACGGCAGCTGGAGGCGGGTTCCGTGAGTTCCGTTTGCCGTAATGGGCCAACCATTTTGCCATTCGAACTACACTGCATCCACAATCGCGGTGGGTGGGCCATCGGGCTTTTGCACTATGGGCCGCATGCAACAGTTTTCGCAAGTTGTTAATGACTTTGCTAATTACCTGTTACTCGTTTGCTACAGTAAATACTGCTGCAGACTGCCACATAAATTGCATTTTTACATATGTCCTTGTCATGTAAAATGTCATGTGAAATGAGCGCAAGAATATGAAATGTGAATTATTTACTAGTTGCAATTGCACAAGCAATTGATCAACTTATCGCATGCCCACTGTACCTCAGTCAATTACATTTTGCGGTTTGAAGTGGCTACTCGTTCCGAGTAGTGCAACTGCCAGCGTGAAGTGCAACTGCAACCCGCAGCGCAAGGCGCAAAGTCCACAAAATTTGCAGCGTCATTTTGCAGTCTCTCGAGGCACTCAATAGAGAATTATGATTAATCAATAGGCTTTTCACAGTCCCACAATAAAATGCAAGCTGGTGAAATCAGAGACATATTTTTAGAGCAATATATATATATAGTATAAATATGTATGGGAGCATAGAATTAAGTTGCAAATAAAATTCTATAAAATTTGTTATTATGTGGAAACACAAACTTGTTTCTGCTTTTGTCTCACGTTTTGTATAGAAACTTCATAATAATTTGTGAAATAAAATTTGTAATGCATTTTATGTATTCAAAAATATTTATCAAATTTTTTTCAAACATTAAGAACATTTTTATGTATATTTAATTTTAAATTAATTTAAATTATTCAAATATTTAAATAAAATTAAAAAAAATATTTTTAATAAAAACTTTCTTTTAAAATATTAATTTTTTTTTATTATTATTAATTGTATCACACAATTTCATAATTTGAATAAATTTATCATGTTCTATTTTGATTTGTTTTTTTTATTCAAATTTTCGTATATAAATAAAAATCTATGGCACTGTAACTAATATATTAGCCATCAGTGTAGGATTTATCGTACCGCAGCAAATTCATAAATTGTTGAGCGATATGATATCAGGTGTGCAAATACTAATTAGAATCGAAAAATTATTATTATTTTTAGTTTATTACATAGGTAATATAATATAGTTAATAATTAAATTAAATTATAATTATAATGTAATATAGTTAATAATTAAACACTTTTTCTTTGCTTTTCGTTCTTCTCATGCTTAGACAAATTTGTTGAGATTTTATACGAAAATATTTCTATTATTTCTATATTTCTCCTCTTTTACATGAAAATTATTCAAATATTTTGCAATTGCCAGTTCTAATTGTATTTAGTTATAAATGTTAATGATTTGGAATGCCTAACTAGCTTGCTTAGCCACTGTAGCTGCCACTATAGTTGCCTCCTCTGCAGCTGACGTCAGCATGAATTTCCGTGCTTTGCTATTGACTACAACGTTAACTGATTGCTAGCTGGCTGACAGGCTGGCTGGCTGGCTGGCTGGCAAAGTTGGTTGTCGTACAGGAAGCACCAGTTTGACTTTGGCTGGCTTTGGGTGTAATTATATTTGTGCGCGCTGCTGTCAGCTGCTGTGATGCAGCTGGAGGGATCAAGGATGCCATATGGCTGAGACGAGGCGCTTGCTGAAGTGCGTGGCAACAATTGAAAGGCGTGGGCGTCGAGCTTGGCTAAGCTGAGCTGATGAGCCAACTGAAGTGGCCGTCAAGCGGGTCAAGTGCAGCAGCACCAGCATCAGCAGCACTAGCTGCCGTTGGCCAATTTGCTTGACAAAAGGCGGCGTCATTGCCTTATGCATAGTTTCTGAAGAGCATCTCAACTTGGCACATGCCTGCCAAACAATTTGTATCTGATGAATGCACAACATTGCCTATGTATTGTATTTATTTATATAGGATTAAAAATAAAAGAAAAGCTGCAAGGCATGCAGCCTGATAAATCATTAGCCCAACAAGCATTGCGTCTTACATTGGCCTCTGCTTTTATCGCTCGCTCTTTGATAAGCAAGCAAACCTGCAATTTCTTATGTCAACATCAGCGATAAAAAAAAGCGAAAATACAACACAAATATAGCGAAGACAACAAAGAGACAGGCAGAAAATGATAAAGCGAAAGATATCAATGCTAATCAGAAACGTAAATGATAAATAATTATAAATAATTTCGTTGTATGAATTCATTCTTAAGACGCAATTTCTACGTAAATATCTCAAGAGTAAATTTATTATTTTTGATTATATACACATTGCTTAATTATGTTTAATTATGCTCTGCTGGCTTCTGCTGGGTTTATTGCTGTCTGTAGCCAACAGTTGGCCTTGGCGCCCCCCAAACGCTTCGATCAATTCCTGAACTTAAACAAAAAACTTTTTCCGTAATATTAACATTAACAGGAGTTTGGAAATAAAAAGAAATCAACTTTGTTGAGCAACTCAATTTGTGCCTCAATATATTTGCAGTTTATACAAAACACTTTGCCATACCCTGTATACAAAGTGATGCAATGGGGTAGCTTGAAAGCTTTGAAGCTTTTATCGTTTACATATATAGCTTTTAGTTGTTATTAAAGCACTTCATACAAACTAAATAAAGACTAGCTACAGAGTATCTGCGCGTCTAGCCATTTAACTAGAGCATTCTTGTTTATATTGTTTGTTGTCTGGTTTTTTATCACACATTTCTTTTTCTGCCTGCCTTCTCTTACTTGATGTGTTGTTTTTTTTATATTTTTTATTATTTTTTTTTTTAGTTTTGTTCATTTACTCTTCGCTTTTGTAGGTGTTATTGCTATTGTGACAAGTCCCAGACACGAAAAAAAATTAAAACGCAAAAAACGCGAAACGAGATTTACTTATACAACTGTACCAAATACCTATATAGATTATACATATACGTATATGTGCATATACGTAGATACATTCGTGTATCTTTTGCCGGTTTTGTTTTTTATTTTATTTTTTTGTTCGCATTTGAATTTGAAGTCAAGTAACGTTTGACAAAGTGTGCTCAAATATGAACTCGTGTCTACAGCTGTATCTGTAGCTGTTGAACGTATTTGTATCTATAAATGAATGTTTCTATAATTTATATATTTCAAATGTATCTCTAGTTGCATTTATGACAGTTTATGCAAATGCATATACATATTCAACAGATACCGAGTATATCTCTAACTGCATTTGTATCTGTATCTGTATCTGTTAACTGCTTATAGATTCTTTATCGAACTCTGCATCTGTCAATTCAATTCAATTATTCAGCATATACAAAATGTATCTGATACATACTGAGGTACCTATGTATCTGTAGCTGTTGCTGCTTTTAAATCTCTTGAATCTGTATCTGTTGAATGTATATTTGTAGCAGTATCTGCTGCTGTATCTCTGTCGCGCTGTTTAGCTGCTTCTTTGGCTTGTTTTTCGCATTGCTGTTGACATTTTGCCTTCAAGTTGAGCTGTCGTCGAGAGTTATTAACAATTTAAGTAAACATCATAATTATATACATTCTATTTGCACTGCGAATTAACTTCTTCCCGCTTGCAGATACAGACATAAGTGTGTAAAATTCTATACGTATCTGAAAGAGCTTCAAGATTAATATAGATTATATCGCAAATGCCTATGCTCTGCTAGGCGCTGCTCTCCATGTACAGGTTATAATTGCGTTTCAAGGTTCGCAACAATATATATACTCTATTATTTATATCTGTCTTCCTTGTATTGTATTTGCTTTATTTGGAGCTGTGATATTTGCGTTGTTCTTCGACATAGTGAAAAAGATGCAAAAATGAACAAAATATCACCAAAAAAAAAAATCCCAACAAGTTTTTTCGCCATAAATTTTAAACACTCGCTGATGACTGCTCGCATGTGCAAGCACATACATATATCCACACACACGCACGCATATATGTATGCATATATAATATTTACTTTATTCACATTGTGTATTGTTTGCTACCATTTTTTATATATATATATATATATATATATTTTTTTTTTTTTAATTATTTTGTTGTTGTTCCGCACACAACTTTGAACTGCGCAACAAAAATTATTTATAATATAAAAAAATATAAAAAAAAGGGAAACAAAACCATTTTATTTAACAATTTGCACTTCAAGTTTTAGCAGCCATAAAATTTGTTATGCTTAAATTAATTTGCTGGCATTTCGATTGTTGTTGGTCTTGTTGTTGTTGTTGTTGTTGTTGTTCTTTGTGCTGAAACATTTACTGTTTGGCTGTTTGGCTTTTTGTGTGCTGGCAATTTAATTAGCATGCGGACATGGCCAACGAATGCAGCTTGGCTTAAAGCCAGTGCGGGACATGTTCACTAGATATGCATTGATTGCATAAATTGCAGAGTTTTTCCATTTCCCCAATGCATAATTGAATGGAGTACGAATATATATATGTATATACATATATATATATGATATGCATATTGATTCACATATGCATAAAAATTATTCAGATTTACATTTTGCCATCATTTAATTGCTTTATTTTCCAAACAATTAAATCCGGCAGCAGGCAGCGATTGCTTTTGCATCAAACACTCTCTCATTGGCCAATTTTCCAAAATTAATTGCAACAACAGCGCAAATGCAGTGGCACAGCAATTTGGGGCTATTTGGGGCTAGCCCCAAGCAACTACATCGTTTCCTTCCACAGCCTGATGTTCAACCGCCCCTCTTTATCAATATGCATTTGCCAGGGGCTGTCGCTTTCATTGCACCAATGTCGTCTATCAACTGCTTTGTTCTCGTTGTTGTTGTTGTTGTGGTTGTTGTAGCTTTGTGGGTCATGTGGAGCGGCCCAAAACTCACATTTGTTAGCCCAAAATGCAAAACGACCAAATGGGAGCTGTGGTCGAGGCAAAGGAGTCGAAACTGGCAAGCAAACCGAGAGACAGACAGACGCCAGAGTTGTCATGTGACTCAATCGATATATGGAATATGGAAATTGAGTTCAGCTTTACAGTTCGTCGCCTTTCCAACTCAAGTCTTAAGCTACAGGGATATATGTGCATTGTTACTAGCTTCTGCTTCCACGAATTACTTGAAAATATATGCCATGTATTATTTGTGGTGACAATTTAATCTGCTTATAATCAAATGTCTGTGTGTTTGACTGATTAAGCTTCAAGTTTGATATTTTGGTATCTTTTGTTTGTAGCTTGTGCTTTGCTTGTTTAGTAATGTATCTTATATATATTCTTTATCATTATTTCATTAAATCTGATTTTTGTATATTTTTATTCAAAGCAATAAAGCCTGAAATAGTATTTTTAGCTACTTAGCTGAGCTTGTTCCAAGCCAAATTACTTCAAATTAGTCTAAAGGCCGTGATTTAATATCCTACTAAAATTTCCCTGCTCATGTTCGAAAAGTCTAAAAATGTTCTTCTAGTGAAAGACTACTGGCATGGTGATAGATAGATAGATAGATAGACATATAGATAGACATATAGATAGATAGATAGATAGATAGGTAGATAGGTAAATGGATAGATAGATAGATATATGGATAGATAGATGGATAGATAGATAGATAGATAGATATAGATAGATTAATAGACAGATGGATAGATAGATAGATAGATAGAAGCCTATGCCTCTAGGCTAGATAGTTTTTAGGGAAATATTAAAATTAGTAAAGTAGTAGAGTAATTTTATAGCGGAGGATATAGTTAGTTATACGGACAAAGTCTATCTATTAGATCTATCAGTTTTGAACAGAAGTGTATGTCAAGCTTATATCCATGAATATATAGCTAAAGAGACTTACCAAAGTCCTACATCAACTGCTTGAAATTGATGTTGAGATGCTTTGGCAACTCTATTTTGTAGATCGACCTGTCCTGGCCTGGGCTGGGCTGGTTTGGGCGGGTCTGACAGCAGCAACTCGTTGTTGTGCGTGCACCTGTACTCCAGGCAGCCAGTGACTGGGTTTGTTTAGTGCGTGTCCTTGTGAAGGCAGCGCAATTTATGTTTACAGCGCATCGCCAGCTCCTGCGCCAAATGTATCTGGCGTCCAATCAAAAGGAAATTAAGTATATTCGCGTGCCATTGTGGGTGGTTGGGTTGGTTGGACGTCGCGTTAATGAAGTCAGCTCACGTCACGTGCGCGACTCAAGCTGTGGAAGAGGCGCTCAGCTATCGATTAATTGTTAAAGCCAAACAACTGAGCCCAATTGGGTATGGGTATGGATGGTGGGCCATCTCTAGTAGCTAATTAGCCATGACTGTGTGTGTGTGTGGGCGACAATGCCGACGGACTGCGACAATGCGATCTTAACAGCCCCGCTAATCCAGCGACAATGGCGACCACCAACACGACAATGCGATAGTCCACAGCTCCCCCACTTCTACCCACATTCCACGCTCCCACACAGCCCACACAGTCCAAGGCAGCTTTGGCTTGGCTCTTGTTCTGCTTGAGTAGTGCTCCAAGGGCTGTGTGTGGGTGTGGCGGGGGCAGGCTTTTAAGCCGACACTTAATGCAATTACCGCTCACTGTGCAACGATGCAACAGTGGTGTTGGCCATTAGACTTTTTCAAGTTGTTTGTAAAGCAAATTAATTATATTAGATATCAAATTTGTAAAGAAAGAAGTTCTCGCGGCTAACTAAAATAAATATATACAAATTATTTTATATTATTATTGCAAAGCTCATAAATAAATAAATACAAATTATTTGAATTTTAGATATCTATATAGTAATAAAATGGCATCTATATAGCTAAATATTATTGCTAAAATCAATGCATTATCTCAAAGTATTTTGTTGTTATTACAATTTTCTTTGCTCTTGCTCTTAGTGGGTCAGTCTGTAATGAGAACTTTCAAGTTTTAAGCATTTGTTTTATAGTTTGTAGTCAACTTTCGCACCACTGTGCATTGACCGTGAAACCATTGTGAATAGACAGTCAGGCAGCCTGGCAATTCGACTGGCAGCTGACACGAGGGCCGTAATACTTTTATGATGATGACCAGAACCTGGACGGAATACGACACCAGCCAGAGGAGAATCAATGTAGCTGCTGCTGCTGCTGGTGCTGGCAAATGATAATACCATTTGGGCTAACCACGAGCTAAGAGCTATGACTACTCATACTTGTGCTCATATCCGTGGCCATTGTTCCTGGGCTGGCAGCCTGCCGCCTGGCTGGGTACTCGGCATATCCTTGAACTGCTTTTTTTTTTTTTTTTTTGCTCTGGCAAAGAGGAAACGGCAAAACCATAGAAACCTGCCACCAACAACAAAGCTGCAGCGGAAACAGGTTCCCGCCACGGCCCTGTCCCACACGACTTCACTTCTTTGAACCGAGCAAACAACGCTTAGAACAATAATAAACAATAAAAATAAAAAAAATTAAAAAAAAAACACACAAAAAAGATGCCTGCTTTAAAAAAAATTTGTACAAGCGACCATAGAATTCGTGCTGGTGCTTAGTTTGTGGTTTGGGTGGTTTCGGGCGGTTCGGCTGGGTGGCTTAGGTGGCTCGGTTGCCGCTCGTCGAAAACAATAAATTGCGTGAAAATGAAGCCGAAAACCGCAGAGCAACAACCACAACTATGCGAATGCATTGAATGCTTTTGTTATTTGTTTTGTTATTGTTCTTGTTGCTTCTTATTGTTTTTGTTGTTGTTGGTTTTATTGTTGTTATGCCGAATTCAAAAGCCAGCACCTGCGGAGCAGCCCCCATATAGCACCCCAACCTCCTCCTGCTCCTGCTCCTGCTCCTGCTCTTGTTGCTTCTCCTGCCAGCACACCACCTGCACTACAACCCCTTGCGACGCTGAGTGCCATTTTGATGTGTCTCTAATGGCGGCATTTCGCCTTTGTTTCCCTTTATATTGTGGCTTTTATTGTTTTTCATGTGGTTTTTCAGCTTTTCCTTACACACACACGCAGACATATGCATGCTCTATGTATACATATATATATATATGCGATATATAGTTTGCTGAAAATCGGTAATACACCGAAAAAAAAAAAATAAATAAAATTACGAGGCAGGGCAAACGGAACTTGCGATGGGCCCCCAGCGATAAGAAAGCAATTTCAGCTAAAGTCCGCTGGGGCCTGTCATTGTATCAGCTCCTAACTGGCTGTAACTGCAGTCGCCTCGAGTTGACATGGAACAAATGGGGCATATTTGGAGCTACTTCAACAAAGGTTAAACCTTTTAACTAGCTTTGGCTTTATTATAGCTTGCGTTTAATAAATCTAGAGTTTATTAATAGCTGAAGGGAAAAAAAAAGGCTCAATGCACTATATATATTATGGATTATATATGGAAGTAACTTTGTAGCAAAAACTTCAGCTTTAGCTAAAGTTTTTCCACGTATAGAGTAAAGAGTTTGAGCAACCGGCAAACCGATGAAACTTTTCAATTTCTAACTTTTGCTCAAATTCGAATAATAAATAATTAATAATATTTCAGATAACTAAACAATTTCATATTTGTCAAGGTCAGCTTTAAATGTCCTTTTCCCACCTTTTCAGTTACGCTGAACTTTTAATTAAATTGCAATCCAATTATGAGCAATATCTTAAGCCGCCTCGCAACTGGCAAAAATAATAATCAAGGCAAATAATGCCGACGGCATTTTGAAAATATTTGCATTGTTTCCCTTTTAATTGGTACTCTTTCAGGGATTTCGGGCTGACTTGCATACAAAAATTAATTAAACGCTGTAAACACTCTTAATTAAGAAATACAAAAAGGCATTTTGTCATTTTGTCATTTTGTCTTAAAGTGAACTTTCAATGTGAGATTTACACAGAATATAATCCCAACTGATATATACTGTATATTGATATATATATATATGTATGTATGCAAATTTATACAGACTTTAATTGGCCACTGCAAATATCGAGCTATCGAGTGTAAATTAAATACTTACTGTGCATTATTTATAAACTTTTAAGTGTTTACATTGCCATTTATTGCTTCACACAAGCCAAAGTCCAAGTCAACAAATTTACATGCGGCCTGAGAGCAATTTGATTTAAAGAAATTACAAAAATAATTGTTTAAATGATTCTTAGTTAAGTTAAATTTGTCAATATAACTTAAAATATATAAATTTATAGAATAAAAAATTTTATAAATAAAATAAATCAATTAAGATTTATATAAAATAAATAATTTGTTAAATAAATAGTTGAAAATTAAGTCACATAATTATTAATTTTTTTTAACTTGGCTAATTTCTAAGTGAAATAATATATGTTTTTTATAAAATAAAATATTATTTTATATAAAAAATTATAAAAAAATCTAATTTAAAAATATCAAAAAATTGTTAATACAAAAAATATTAAAAATCAACAAATAATAGATATCTAAAAGATCAAAATATTTTATTTAATAGACAACATTATATGAAGTAAACTGTTTCAGCATTTATTTAACAAAAAATATGCAAATAAAATTAAAAAGTAAATTAATATTTTAAAGATGACCTTACACTTATTTAAAAAAATAATAAAAAGTTTCAGTTAAATATATCATTTAATAGACAAAGATATTTTCAATATATTAAGCAATAAAGCCAGACAGCTTAAGATCCATTTTTTTTTTAATATTTATAAAAGTGGAATGAATATTGAATTTTATTATACAGACACTTGACAGTTATAAAAGAAACGCTCAAGTTAAGCTCACGAAATTTGCATTACAAATATATATAAATATTTATAATTACATATTTATAATGCCCAACTCAGGCTGTTTCTGCAAGCAAGCTGTAAGAGCGTGCGTTGGGGGCGGGGCCAGCGACACTGATGTCCGTAAATGTCCTGACCAAATTGTGTTGACTTTGTCGTTCAGGCGTCATTAACTGCAATGACCAAGTCATTTGAATGGCCTACAGCATGCGACTGACGGATAGACAGACGGCGGGCCTAGTGAGGGAGTGAGTTGAGGAGCGGAGAGGAGTGAAGTGGGGGGTGCAAAGGTTGCTCATGGCATGCGAAGGCGTGACATGCGCGATTTCCGATATGCTTGCCACTAGCCAATGGGAACAAGGTCGAGCGCAATTACAACTCTGGTACAGTATATGTATGTATATAATATATAATGAAAGCACGGCACGAGCTAGGAGTCGGAGCTCAAACCAATTGAGTTGCAGTCAGGATTTGGTTTTAACGATGTATTATTACTGCCAGGCCGCTGCTGTTTGCATATCAAATTCAAAATGATCAGGTGCAAACATGAATTGCTTCAGGTGTGGTTTTGGTGGTGATGGTGGTGGTGTTGGTTGGGATGGCCGTTACCGTTTAGGTGCCACATAGCCGAGCGGTGCTAAAAAACGGCAGAAAATCAATAAGAGGCAGACGCCAAGGCACCTGGCAACAGGCAGCCAAATCCAAAATCCAACAGATACAAATTTGTACCTGCAAAGCCGACAAGTGTGTATCTGTATCTGCGTCTAAAGCTGTCTGTGTGTGTATGAGTGTGTGTGTGTGTATTTGATAACTTAATTGAAATACATGGCAAGTGTATTGCTGGTGCCGAGCCAAAAAAAAACGTGTCTTGCAGGGCCGAGCAGACGGCAGAATTTATGGATAAACAAGCAAGTTGGCCATGGTCAAGAGGTTGCTGCAGCTGGATAAATCATCGACAGGAGCAGCAGCTGCTGCAGCCCATAAAAATATATTTCCTAAAACATACAAATACATATGCATACACAAATTTATATCTCCCAGCCTGGCCGTGGGCGTGGACGTGGGCGTGTTTCCTTTTGTATTATGGTCTTGTACTACTTTCCTCTATTTTCGTGGCATTAGTACTTTGTGTGTACCACAATCTGGCCAAAAATTGGAACTGCAACTGGAACGGGTCTCTGTGGTAGCGTGGGTGGCGTAGGGGGGTGGAGGGGGTGGTGGTGGTACAAATGAGTGCTGTGTAGATACTGGTGCTTAAAACGATTTGCATTTGCGCCAACATTTTATCTGCAATTTTGAGTGTGACAACAATTTGGAAGAGCGCCATCACCCAAATAGCTAAGCCGCCGCCCTCGCTCCATGCCGAGCACTCGTATCGCCGCCTGCCATGGAAAATGCTGTGAGTGGAAAGGAGAGGAAAATGCGGAACACTTTCAAAGTTTTAGATGGTATATATATATATATATATATATATATATGTGCATATATAATGTGGAATAATATGGAGCTATTAGCTCGATAGGCGAATCGATTTCATTTTGTCATTCTGCTTTGTAGTGTTTTCGTCAACGTTTTTCAATCGAAGCTTAAGATTTTTTTATCTTTTTTTTATTTTAACTATCCAAGCCTTGTAAACTTTATAATGTAAATCTATTATCCAGATATGCAAGTTTAGTTTTTTGTTTTTTTAATTCTTTAAATCGTAAAAAAATCTTTAATTGAAATTGAGAATCAACTATAAATCCCATTTAAAATTTGATTGAAAATACTTTTGCAGGGTATCGCATAGTCGACTATAATCGACAGTTCTTAAGTCTCTTTCATATTATTTGAGCGCATTTTACATGCTTTGGCAAAGTGCAGCTTAATATAATCGTATTATGCATCTTGGCTATGACAAAAATCCACTAAAAACGTTTGGCACTCATCTAGAAAAAGAAATGTCGTTTGCCTCTTCTTATTTTTATTATTTTTTTGGGTAGGGACATCTTAGTGCACTTGGCGCGGCAGCACATCAGGAGGCGCAAAAGTCGCATTTCGTTTTCATTTGGCTTGAAACTGCCTCAAGACCCTGACCTCTGATTTACAAGATACTCTGCGCTATATCCATCCTGCCTGGTTGCACTCACACACACACACACACACACACATGTAAACACATGAAATGTTTGCATGCTTTTGAGGAATGTAAAACCCAGAGAACTGGAATATGTGCACTGAATAGTCAGTCCTCTATTTGTGGCAAAGTTTTTTCATACACAAGCATGCATCATACTTTCGTCTACTCACACACACACACACACACACACATGTGCATATCATATTTACGTATTTGTTTGGAACATTTGCAAAGTTTTGCGCATTTCATTTAGGCAGGCCAAAATGTAATTTATTATGGCCAAAATGTGATGTGATTTTTAGAAACAAGCATTACCAGAGTTATGCAATGCATAGAACAACTTTGTTTAACAGTAAAATGCTTTAAATTTGGTAAAACTCTCACAAATCAACCACAAGAACAAGTTCATTTTACAGAAATTTGAAATTTATGAATGGGATCTAGCAGAAAAATTTATAAATATATAAAGATGTTAGGGAAATATGTTATATTTTTCTTTAATTTCTTACTTGGCAATTATTTTATTTTCTGTTTTATTACTATTAAATAAATTCACTAGAAATTCACAAATGAACCAGTTCACTTAAAGAAACATATTCACAGCAAACTCTTTTACAATGTACACAAATATTATTAAATAAATTTTGGTGACTTATTGCATTTTCTGTTTTAATATCATTAAATAAATTCATAAATATATTTAATAAAAAAAAAAAAAAATTGCCATGAACTAGTTTATTAAAAACAATATTCACATTAAATTTAAAGCAAACTTGTTTAGAATGTAAAAAAAGAAGATTTTTGTAATTTTTTGTTATTTGTGAATTATTTTTATCTCTGTTTTAATATTATTATTGTATAATGCGAACAAGCAAAAGTTACTTTCTTTCACTGTCTTTCTGCCTGCCTCTGTCTCTGCCAGACATGGCAAAAGTTCCTGCAGCTGACAAAGTTCACACCAAGTGACCAAAGTTGGCCAATCTCGCGTCACGTTCTGGCAATTGAGAATGCGACATGCTAATTAGTGAGAGGCACTTGCGAAATGCACTCCCCACGCTTCACATTTATCGCCCAACTCGTTTCCACTCACGACTTCTTATGTACCCATAATAATTTAATGCGTTTTCATGTTTGTTTCTAGCCTTGCTGTAAAACGCATGCGAATCGCTGCTGTAAAGTTCTTTGCTAGCACACACACGCATACACATACATACACACACACACACACGCACGCATGCACACACTCACAGTTACACTGGCACTCGCACTCACACTCTCTCTCACACTTACTTATGAATATATATTCACTCAACGTCTCTTACGGCTTGCAGGACCTCTCTTTGTCTTTACCGCAATTTCGCCACTGAAAATGACGCATACGAAAATTATGGGCTCTGCAATGTACAAAGAATTTGGCGTGTTTGGCTTTTGTCGCCTGCTGCTGTTGTTGTTGTTGTTGCGGTTGTTTTGGCATTTTCATGCCAACATCATTTTGCTTGCAGCCTCCACCGGCTCCGCTGCTAGCAGCTCAGTCGGCCGCCGCTGTGCACAAAGTCACGTAGCCAGGGCGAGTTTTACATTTTCATTATGCCTGTTTAAAAATGTTGAGCGCAAGCCGCTTGACGCAAGGCGCAAGGCGAACGGGTTAGTCAGGGGTTGACCGTCTGCCCGTTGGGCGCATGCTGCGAATTGGGGACACAACAAACTGCAGCAGCAGCAGCAGCAGCCGCAACGGCAGGCCCAGCCAGTGTAACGGCACCTTTTCCGTACATAATTGCCCAAAAAAGGTGCTGACGACACTTAACAGTTTTTGCTGCTGCGGCTGCTGCGGCTGCTGCTCCAATAAACTGAGGCAGCGCGTCCGGCGAAATCAGAACTGAGCTTCAGTCGCAGCTGTCGCCACTGCCGCTGCCACTGCCGCAGCCGCGATGAAGCTTTCACTGAAACCCAATTAAGTTAACAAATACGCGCAGGCAGAGAGCTGTGATGCATGAGACATGTGGCTGTGGAGGACATCGACAACGGACAGACACACCTATGCCCCCTCTCCTCTCCTTCCTGCTTCACACTCTCGCATTCATATCGTGCAAATCCATCAATGTCAGCACGATACAGGCCGCGCTTCAATTATGCCATGAATCGCAGCCGGGCAGGATTTTCTTAATTTTCAATGCATTTGAATTTGCATTTTGTTTTTCGTTGACATTGCCATTTAGTCATGCATTTGTTGCATTCTATTTGATTTTTGTTTTCTAGTTTTCATAAAGTGTATTTTGCTTTCGCTGCTGTTGTTGCTGCTGCTCTGCAGTCGCGTTTTGCAATAAAATTTATGTGCAATGTTCAAAGTCCAACGGTCACTCGGTCGAGCACACATGCACACAAACGCATGCATACGCACACTACTCACTAATACACACAATCGTCAATAAAACACACACGAATGCAAGAAGAGAACAAACTTACAGAGGACAGAAGAACAACAACAACTAACTACAACAAAAGCTTGAGCTATTTTCAACAGTGACGAAAACACAGCGAGCCAAAGCAGAATGGCGAAGAACATGAAGGGGTGAAGCAATAAGGCGAATAAAATATATAAAAAAAAAAAAAAAAACAAGTGCCAATACAAATATAATAAACAAGGCAACGCACTGTCTCACTGTGTTGGAGTGTGACAGAGAGGGCAAGAGTGAGAGAGAGAGAGAGGAAGAGAGTGTGAGTGTGTTTGCGGGGAGCCCTGATACACTGACTGAACGCGATTAGCAAAACTTTTAATACAATGCCAAAATAGGGGAGGAGGAGCAGAGGGCAATAGAATGGGGGGGGTTCTGTGAACTAATCTCAAATAAGCGAACCAAAAGTGAAATTGGATTCTCGCTCAGGGTTCTTGTTGCTGGGAAAATGTTGTGAACACACACAGACACACACACACACACACATACATATTTAATGTATTGAGTTTGCAACAGTTTATAAAGTTTTTCATGCATATTTGCACGAAATAAACGCCTAGCTTAAAAGCGATGAAAATTTGCTGAGTTCGTCTGAAAATATGCTAAAGTAATTGAGGTCAAAAATACACTAATTAATGAGCAAGTATATAAGTGTATATATATGTACATATGTATGTATGCATATATTTATATATAAATATATATGTATGTATATATGTACAGCACATGTGTATGTATGTATGTACTATGCTTATACTGCATTTGTTAACTACATCGATTAGGTCTAGTTCTCAAGCACACAAATCATCGTGCATCATTCGTCTGACATTCGTTTATAATAATTTATCGACGCTTCCATTTATGCAAGAGTGTGTAGTGCATGTGTGTATCATTTAATGATTGGCTCAATTAGACTGGTTAACAGTTATGGAGGTGCACACGCTCAGCACGTGATATGGCTAGACACGTAAATTTACCGTCTATCGCAATATTCACATTTAAGTGCAATTGATGACCAGAGAAAGAGCGAAAGGGAGAGCGAGAGCAAGAGAACTCTTGCAGCGTGACCCAAGTGCTAGAGGAACCCGTTCCCTGCTGCCAATCAAACTACAAAATGCATTGAACCTGTTTGCGCCAGCCCCTTTTTGCCGTTATCTCCTTCGCCTTCGCTTTCATTGCCAATATATAGGTAGAGTCGCTCGCGTCGCTTCCCCTTTACCATCTTTCTATTAGCATGCGACGCTCCCTCCCCGTTCTCTTGCAGCGTCATCTTCGTCATCTTTGGCGATCACTCGCCCAGCGCGTGCTCGCTTAGTTAGCAACAATAACAACAAAAACAAAAAACAACATCAACAAGAGAGACAGCAACAATTCTAACCATCTATGGGGTCTTTCAGCGTCTGTGTCTGGCGCTCACTTTGCTTTTTCTTTGTTGTGTGCTTTTATATGTATTATTTTATTTATTTTATTTTCATTTTAAGGCACTTTCTGAGAGGGTTTAACAATGTTGAGAAATGCCAACGTGTCAACGTCGCAACAACAGTAGCAACAGATCAGCTTGAATACAATTAGCTTTTATATAAACATGCACACACCATGTATGCATGTGTGTGTATGTGTTTGCATGTGGCAACATACACTTTTTAATTGGGATCGTTTCAGTTGTATGTAAATACATATGTACGTGCACACACACATGTGCTCCATGATTCCGCCCACCTTTTTTATCTAACATTTCTACTTTAGTTACTCTAGTGACTATCTCTATGAACATCGACATTTAATTAGATCGTAAAATAAATTGATTTACTGCTTGGTGAGAAAAACGAGTCGTTGGAATTAGTTTTAGTTGCGCACTCGGCTTTGCGTATGCGTGTGTAAATGCATACATAAACAAAAACAGAGACCAACAGTAAATTGTGAGTGCAAAGTCCACTGCTGGCGCTCGCACTGCTGCAGCTGACGTCACTTGCTGCTGGCAGAGAAGCGGTCTCAGTTACTTTGTTCGAGCATCATATGGCACTTGTTCGTTTCTCTTCCTTCGATTTGTTTGTACCGTTCATAATATGTTCAATTATGGCGATTTATCAACAACCACAACAAACGGAGAACAGCATAGCGACAGACGAGAAACGACAAACGACAAACGGCAAACAGTAAATGCCAAAGACATTAAAACACAAAACAAAACATAAGCAAAAGCATCGTGAGCGATCGTCAAGAGCAACAACAAAAACAACGTTAACACTCACGCAGTGTGTGCGAGTCCAAAGTCCAAACGGCATTTCAGAGGCCCGAGTCCAAAGTCCACATCGAATGCAATGATCGGGTTTTCTGCTCATCCGGCCAGCATGTTGTACGAGTCATAGCCCCCTTCCACCATCACAACCTCTACCTTCCACAACTATACTTTACACTCGCTTACAATTTTGTTTGTGTTTGCTTTTGCTGCTGCTGCTGTTGCTGCTGCTGAGAGCGACACGATGTCTCTGTTACTCTCTTTTGGCAGTAACACTTGTTTTTTGCTTGCTCCGCATTGTTTACCTTCTGTGAATGCTTGTAATACCGTTCGTCGCTCTCTTGAGTGTGACTCTCTTAAGATATGAACTCTTGAAACTCTTAAACCATGCGGCCACCGTCTGTTGATTTCATGTAACAAAATTAATAACTTGAAACAGCAGCGACTGTTGCTGTTGTTGATTATTCGGACTAAATAAAATAACACAGCGACAGCAACAAATAAGCATTTTATGGTATTTATATACACAATTGTATATATGTACATATGTATAAATTTATGTGTACATACATACATACATACAACCTGTATGTATTACGAAATGCAATAAATGCCAAATTGTGACTGTGACGGCCCCGTGGGGCAATATTTTCATTTCAATTTGTGTCACCTTCGGGGCACTGTTCGATTTTCGAATTTGATAGGAATCACTGCAGCTGCCGCTGTGGCTGTCGTTGACGTCATACGCCCACTTAGTGGGCGTGGCATTATACAATCTTGGTACAAATTGTACACAAATTATATGCATCTTTTGTTATCGGCCTCCTTAACCGCAATTCCAGTCACAAACAGAAATACACACACACCATTGCGTATATATACATATGTATTGTAGCATACACACACACACACACAGATGTCACCGGCTTTTGTTAAGAGAGGAAGAAGCAAAAATAAGTTCACGTTTCGCATTTGCCTTTGATACGATTCACATTTTATTTAATTTTAGCGAAACGAAACGAAACGAACAAAATACACAAATTGTGGACTTTGCACCTACGTTAGCGCCGTCGACGTTGCCGTCGCCGTCGACGCTTTTGTATTGAATGGGTTTAGCATTTTTTGCTAGTTGCCACGTTTCGCGCTTAAAAAAAAAAACGTGTGTAAAAATAAAAGTAACATGGCAAAATGCTTTATAATTGTATGTAGTACATTCAAATAAACGAGGCTGAAGTAATAGATTTAAGCAGGCATAAAATTTTCGACATTTTCCAAATTGTATTGGATTTTTATTTAGAACTACATTTTCCCGTACGAAGCAGCTATAAATAAAGCAGATTATATATTTAAATATACGTATATACATGTATATATTTATGTAAATTTCGTATCCGAAAGGCACATGGCGAATGAACTATAGAATTTGAACAGAGTTTGAATTCGCCTTGAGCGGTTCTTAATTCGCCTTAAGCGTAGCTTTATCTGTTTGCTATACAGGAAACGCTTCAAATTATTCACAAATAAATAGAATACCATTTAAAAAATATATATGTATATGAAATTTGTAAAAAAAAAAACAGCTTTATAAAGCTAAAGCTAAAGTCAAGTCATTTAAACGTGACTTAAATCGAATTTAATTTATTTCAATGTTAGTATGAATCATTATATATTGGATTTTTATTTTCCTGAATTTTTTTTTAAGAACTTTCAACTCATCTTGTTGCAACGATTAACTCAATTACAGTTTTCATTTGTGGCAAATTTTCCCAATCAAAAGTTCAGTCATCGAGTTAACGATTCATCGTGAATGCGACTTCAACAATCAACTAATTAAGCTGCCAAATGCCGTTGACAGTTGCCTTGCGGTGACTGCAGCTGCTGCGGGACGATTGTGGGAGAAAGGGGAAAGGGAGGGGGGCAGACTTGGATTGTATCGCACTGGCGAATGCAATTAATTATACATAATCCAGTTAGCAGATCGATTTACATGCAGCTTCACTACTTGGTAACTACAGCTACTACAGCGCTTTGCCACGGCCACTTGTAGCTCAAGTCTCAATCTCAATCTCAATCTCAATCTCAATTTGAATCACAGTGGCATTCCGTCTCCTCCGCTTCACATCTCTTTGCTCTCGCTCTTTGTTGTGTTCGTCATCTGCGGCGGATGTGGAAGTGTCACCCCAGGCCAGACCAGCACAGCCCAGACCGCATCGCATTCAGGGTCGCTCCTAGGGGGGTCACAATTTCTTGTTGTCGTCGCTGTTGTTGCTGTTGTTGTTGTTGTTGTTGTTGTTGTTGTAGTTGTTGTTTTATGTTGTTGATATTGCCGTTGCGTGGGAACATAGCACGTCGCACCGTATCAATTTATTGGTATTTGAAGGGGAAGCCAGCCACTTGAGCTACGTTGCTAACCAAAATGTATGCACCCCTAATGAAGCCTCTCGAGAACCCATGTCAAAGATCTGAGACAATGAAAATGTTGCATAACTTTACATATGACTGAATCTTATTAGGCGAGAGAAACTTTTCGAAATTGGTACTAAATATGTGATAATGCTGATGCTAATGCTAATGATAATGAAATAATATTATTAGACTACAGAAAGTTATCTTAACTTGTATAGAGTTGATTAAATCATTTACTTGTGTTGTTGACAGCGCTAATGATAATGCTAATATTAATAATAATGATAATGCTTTGGCCTAAGATCTTGCCTAACCAATGCATAATCCGTAGCATTAGCCATATCATATTTAGGGTTTGCATAAGCCTTAAGCTTAGCATATGCAACTAAGACTAACGCTAATGCTAATGTTAATGCTAATGCTAATGCTAATGCTAATGTTAATGCTAATATTAATAGTAATGAAAATGCTAATTACAATGATAATGCCAACAATACTGATATGGCTAATGCTAATGCTATTCTATTGCCATTACTATTGCTATTGCTAATGCTAATGCTAATGTTAATGCTACTGCTAATGATATTGCTATTGCTTTTGCTATTGCTATTGCTATTGCTACTGCTATTGCTAATGCTAATGTTAATACTAATACTAATACTAATGCTAATGCTAAATATATTGCTATTGTTATTTATATTGCTATTGCTAATGCTAATGCCTATGTGAAAGCCCCACTTTAAGCTAAAGCAAATGCTTATACTAATGGTAATGATAATGATGATAATAATAATAAACAAGAAATTATTATATACTTTCTTCCCATCCAATTGAAATGTTCCACTTAAAAACTCACTAAAAACATGTTTGTCCTAATAGCTGAGTGGGAATACGCCCGCTTGGGTTGCTGCCGCAAGTTTTCGGTTTTCGGTTTGTGCTTTCGCATCAGCGCACATTTCGCCATGTTTATTGCCAGGGCTAATTCCAGCCACGCCCACATAAACACACACACACACACACACACACGCACATGCATACGCAAAAGTTCATCTGAAATTCTGCGGCTGTCTAATTGGAAAGTGAAAATGTGCGAGGCGCTGACGCGTGACTCCTTGGGAGCAACTTGTTGCCTTAGCTACCTACACAGACATACCTCCACACCTGTTCGCCTGCCTGCCTGCCTACCTGGCGGCGGCGGCATGCCTCTTGGCCCAGAAGTTGCCTCATTATGCAAAGTGCTTCTTAGCTGGGAGATGGGAATGTGCTAGAGCATGGGGGCATGGGCGTGGCTGTTGACTGCGTTGACATAACTAAGAAATTTGTTGCTGGAATTTGTGTGAGCTTTGCGAATTTCATTTAATTTCGCTTCGCATTTTTTTTTGTTTTTTTTTGTTGTTGCCTCATTGCTGACCCAAGCGTGGGAGCAACAGAGTTTGTGGAGTGAGTAGGGAGGGGTAGGGGATCTGTGCCAGGCTGGATTGCTGTTATATTAAACCGACAACATCGTCAACTGGTTGACTATGCTGATTTGTTCGCACCCATTAAAGAGCTAAACTAATGGGGTATGATGCACTAAAGCATATTGAGCAAAACTTTAGCTGAATTTATTTTCTAAAAAATAAATGTAATTGATAAAGTAATTTTGCTTTGCTTTGCTTTAACTTGACTTTACAGGATATCTTTTAGTTTGTTCCTCAAATTGTGCTCCTAAATTCTGAATTCTTTGAGCTTTCGTTCGATGTTGCCGTTGTCAACGCTGACGTGCAGCAAACATTTGAATTTGTTCCATTCGAAATGATGACACGCTCGTTGCATAAGCAAATATTTCGAGGCCTTACACACACACACACACACACACACACACACACATACACACATATATGTATACAACCCCATGGCTCACATGCTGCCAGACACAGTTGTCGCTGGCTGTTGCTGTTGCTGTCATAGCAACGATGTTGTATTTGACAAACCCACAGACAGGACAACTGACAGGACATTGTCGACATGGTCCCTACTCGCAGCTCCCAACAGCTCGCGCAGCTCCTAGCGCTGTTTGTCGCTGACAGCGGCGCTGTCAAGCTGAGCTGATAAGCTTCTCAAGCGATTAGGTTGCCTTTGCTTCTTCTACTTCTTCTACTTCTCCTATTTCCCTTTTTTTTTCTTTTCGTTTTTGATTCCCTAAGCATTCAGTTTGCAAACAAGTCCACGGATTTGTGCGTGCAATTAATAGATACAAATGTATCTGTAACTGTTGCCGCTATAAATTTTAAAGCATCTTTACTAAACTAACATATTGCATAGAAAATGGCTATAAAATACCATTTAGCTAATAAACTAAGCTAGATAAATGTTATCTAGGAATGTATGCAATCGACTAACTTGATTGAAAACTCTGTTACTTTTCCAGGTATGCCATGGATTGGGCATCATATGTGAGATGCAGTACTTTGGCCTGGAGCCATGGACACCCAATCAGAAGGAGTCACGCACACGGCAATGGTATAATCTGAGGAATCGGCTGCATGGTGACAGTGGCAGCAGCAATGGATTCCAATTGATGTTGGCGCTGCGCGTCAAGTTCTGGGTGCCGGTGCACAGCATTCTGCAGGAGAGTGTAAGGAATCTGTTCTATATGCAGGCGCGTCGGGATTTGCTGGAGGCACGTCTGTGCGCCCAAGACTGGAACAATGCAGCAAAGCTGGCAGCGCTGCTCTGCCAGGCGGATGGGCTGCGCTTCAATGAGCAATCGCTGCGCGCCGAGTGTCCCATGCGCATGCGCCGCGAGCTGGCACAGCAGCAGCTGGCCCAGCAGCAGCAGCACAAGCTGGAGCAGCAGCGCAAGGAGAAGGAGCATGTGCTGAGCTTCAAGAAGCGTCGCTTGTCCAAACAAAAGTCCGTGGAGCACATTGAATGCTGCACGCTATCGACGCCAGCAAGCACTAGCTCCAGCAATGGCAACAGCAACAGCAACAATTTGCAGCCATCTCCATCGGCTTCGGTGTCGGCATCTGCCTCCAGTTCGAGCAGTCCGAGCAAAAGCAGCAGCAGCCATTCGGGCTTGGATGAGCGCCTGGCCAGCAATCCATTGCGCATGTACGAGGAGTATATCATTCTGCCCAGCGCCAGCGACAAGGACATCGATAATGAGCCGCCCGCCGATTTCTTGCGACAGATTGCCACCGAACATAGCAAATTGGCCAAGCTGCCAATGACACCGAAGGCGGCCAAGTACTGGCTGCTCCAGGGCATACAGGAGCTGAGTGGCTACGGCGAGGAGCTCTTCAGCGGCGTCACCACCAACGAGAGCGCCACGCCCTGTGACATTGCAGTGGGCGCTCATGGCATCACAGTCATTCGTGGGGAGGAAAAAGAAAGGTGAGCTGAAGATTTGTGAAGGATCTGGAAGCATTATTTAACTCCTTTTCTCCCTCTCTCTCTCTCTTTCACGATTCCTGCAGCATCCCATTCAGTGCCATTGCAGCTGCAAAATCGCTGAGACGCACCTTTAAGCTGGAATATGTGGACGATCACAATGATCGCAAGGATCTGGAGATAAAGCTGTCCAAGATGCCAATTGCCGCCGCACTTTATCGCTCGATCACCGAGCGTCATGCATTCTATGTGTGCGACAAGGTGCGCTGCGTGGTGACGAATCAATTTACGCGAGATCTCAAGGGCACCATTGCATCCATGTTCAAGGAGGACACCGAGCTGGGCAAGCGCTATGTGTTCGATATACAGCATACATGCCGCGAGGTTCACGATCAGGCGCGTCGCATACTGCACGAACGTGGCGCCATGGGGGCCATCGATGCTGGCGTTAGCTGCAACGGCAGCGGCAGCAGCTGCGACCCGGATACCATGGTTGGCTGTGGTGAGGGTGCTGGTGTTGGCGGTTCCATGGCCGGCAAGATAGATTTGGCCATACGCGAGAAGGAGGTGCGTGAGGCGGCGATTGAGCGCTGCGTGGACAGCCGCATCAACGAGGCTATGCAGTGTAAGATCTGCATGGATCGGGCGATCAACACAGTGTTCAATCCATGCTGTCACGTCATTGCCTGTGCACAGTGTGCGGCGAGGTGAGTTCATGCAATGATATAACTTCAAGCTAAATGAAACTAATTGGAATTCTTTCTATTGCCATGCACAGATGCAGCAGTTGTCCCAATTGCCGTGCTAAGATCATCAACGTAGCCAAAATCTATCTGCCACCTGAACTGCGCAACAGCCAAACCGTTGCCCACAGCAGCAGCAGCGGCAGCAGCAGCAGCAGCAGCAACAGCATCGCTGGTCCCCAGCTGGAGCAGCAGTTGGAGCAACAGCAACAGGAGCAGCAGCAGTTGGATAGCTCTGCGAGCGCTTCCACAGCGACAGTGGAGACAGCTGCACCACCTGGCGCTGCGGCAAAGGTGACGACGGCTGCCTAGAATTGGCTGTGCTCCCTGCTGTTCCGGCTGATGGAGTGGGTGTGCGTGCCGATTGTCTGAACGTGATCTCGTCTAGCTGTTGCAATTTCTTATCTATAAATGACCATTAACATTTTTCGAGGGAACAAACCAAAAACTAATAAAACAAACAACAAATCAAAAACGAACAGAACAGAAAAAAACAGAAACAGAAACAGAATCAGAAACAGAAACAGAAATAACAGTTAGCCTGTATACTCGTATCTTTACTCAAGTATTTTATGGATATATAAACCACGACTATAAAGTGCTATTTAACCCTATCTCTAAGACTTAACGTGTTAGCCTACCTAGTCTGTAATCTATCTAAATATACATATACATATATATATATACGAATATGAATACGAATACGAATACTAAATGTCTAGCTAAATAAGTGCATAAACTCAGAAAACCTAATGCGAATGTACAACTTGGCTCTTGACTCTGATAGAGGATAAAAAATGAAGAGAGAAATCTGGCCTGAAATGTTTTCAGGTTAAAAAAAAAAGAAAAACAAGTTAACAAACAGTAACAGCGGCTACTTCTAACAGTTACTTACAACAACAAATATTTTACTTTAAAAACAAACAAACATATATCTATATATATATAAAATAACTGATGTGTAACGAAAACTCGAGATGTATTTATTATATATGTGTATATCTATATATATTTAATGCAAAATGCCTAAACTTGTAGTATTTATTAAAACTAAAACTAAACTATGCCCAAATTCTCATGTAAAACACTATATATATAGTCTTGTATGTGTGTATATATGTATATCTATCTATGTATACATATATCAATATTAACTTAGGACAAGCGTACAATAATCGCAAGTTTAGTGGAGCAAGTAGTACTAAGTACCTGCAAGAACAGTAAAAAATGCTAAATGCGAAATGCTAAAAAAAAAAATCAAATCAAAAAAACAAAATGCGATATTAAAATGTAGTCAATAATAAATGTTAACATGTTATACCACATATACAAAATCAACGAATTTATTTTTTATTTTTATTTATATATTTTTTATTATCATTTAAATTTGTATCTTCGTTTTTTAGCCAGCTTAGACGTGAGTAGAGTGGGTCCTTCTTTAAACAAAAAATATTAAATGTATTCAAGTATATTAAAAAAATATATTAAACAAAATATATAGTAATACATATACATATATATTTAAATATTGAGGTTAGGTCAGCTTGCTTGAAGTATTTAAAGTTATATTGAAAGAAGTCTTGGTATTTGAGTTCTGATTTATGTTTTCATCAATTGTTTCATATAACCATCCAAAAATGAAAAGAAATTTGAAAATTTTGAGAATTTGAAACTGAAAGAAATTAAATATACAATATAATTTTCAACGATATGCTCAGGCTGGGAAATTTTAAATTGAATTGAAATTAATTGAAAATGAAAATTAGTTTTAGCCAATGATATTTTTTAAAGTTATGTTGCTTACAAAATAAAAGATATTTCACTCTAGATTATTTGAGGTTATGTTGCATATTTCAAATAATGCAATTTTAAGAAACTGAGTTAAATAGCTATTGAAGTTATGTTGAAAAAAAAAATAGTATATGAATTCAAACAAAATTACTTAAATTTTAATTTAAGACCTTAAAGGTTATGTTGAAATATAGATGTTATGACATTTCAAAAAATTTAACTAAAAATAACATAATTTCTTAGGTTATGTTGGGGTTATCAAGCTGACAAGTATTGTACTATCTATGAATTCATCAAAAATTTATATTTTTCATTTTGTTTTTTTTTTTTTTTAAGGATATGTTGCATATTTGAGATTAATAAGTGTCTAAACAATATAACTAAAACAAAATAATATATCAATATTTGAGTGTGTAGAAATGCCTAGAAAAATGCAGTTGTCTTTATCGCTCTCTAACACTCTGCCTCTCGCTCTATAAACTAAAATTATTTCAGCTATATTACGTTAAAAGAAAGGAGAAAAATAATAAAGTTATAACAGAAATAAGGTTTTGTTAACTGGAAAATTGTGAGAAATTTATAAACAATCATTAGAAATAGCATTTTGTAAAGGAAAAACAAAAGTTGAGGTTATGTTTAACTATTTGAGGTTATGCTAATGAGGTTATGGAAATAGAAAGGTTGAGTATATGCTCATTAGGAATTTAATTCCATATGATGGTAACTGACTGTAACTGTAACTTGAGAGAAACATTAGAAACATTTAGAGAAAAGGGAATTATTTATATTCATTTTTCTTTTATATATAATACATTTATTACGCTTTCTTTCCTCTTTCTTTGCCTTTTTTTCATATACAAAGAATATATTTATCATGAATAAAAATAAATATTTCCAAACTGCATTAACATATGTCCCTCATTCGATCAAATCTTGCTCATCAAATACCAACTCATTGTGCTTTTGATTAATTTGAATGGAATTTCAAAAAAACATTCCGTTTCTATTGAGGATTCCCTATGAAAGAATATATAGAATTCAATTGAAATCAAATATGTTCAAGAGGTTCACTTACAGAGACCATCGACTATGGCGTACATTAGCTTGACGACGCTCAGCTTGGGCGAAAAGTATTTGTCATGGAGCACCATATGAAGTTTTTCCCTGATAATAATATAGGTGCGTGTCTCTGGGTTCTGGGAAAGGGGTTTATGTGAGTGAAAGCGTTCTACGAAGGCGCTCAGTGGATGTTTGACTGATTGAGGCTTCTTTGATAATTTCCACTCTGAATTGTTTGCGAATATTTCTTTATCCGATATCACAGCGTCAGGCGATTCCTTATTAGTCTTCGTATTAGTATTGAAATCAATAAGCTTGCTTGTGTCTTTCGATGCATTCTTGAGTATCTCAATAACAAGTTGGAAATTTGAACGTTTCTTAGGTTCTGCATCAACGTCTATGAGCAAAACTATGGAATTCAAAGAAAACTATATTAGAATCCTTTCAAACAACATTTAAATATCTTACCACTGCACATGAACGCAAAAACAAGCATACGTTTTGTGTTCATTTTCAGCAGTTCGTTTAATATGACCTGATTTCTTATATATTTTGATATTTTCAGCAAAGGCCATCTAGGATTTGTGTTCGGTTTCAATTTTTATTTTAGCGCACATTTTTTTAAACATTAGATAATCGGTTAGCCGCCACAGCAGAATTTTCGTTAACAGAGTGATGTTAAGGTGTACACACTGGTTGTCATATCGAAAGCTTGCAATCGAACATTTTTCCGCGTTTGTTTGAAATATTAAGTTACAAACGCCAGAGTTACTGAAGAAATAAATATAAGCATGGATGAGCACTCAGTCTAAAACAGATTATAATGAATATTTCTATTTTAGATTTTGTTCCAAAGTGTTGTTAAATAATACACAGCCTTATCAGTTAATCTGTTGGAGAAACTTCATTTGTGCAACAAGTAATTTTATTAAAATTAATGCAGCATTGAGTACCAATTAGAGTTATGGCTAAGTTGTCAATGACAGAGTTTATGGCTAAGAACACACATAATAATAGTTGATATTCTATTTCTTAAATTTATTAGTTTCAAATGTGTGCGCGTACTCTTTGTTGCGGCATTGCCTAAATGACGTATCGATGTTTATATATTATTGTCGCACCTTCTGTGCTATCGATGGTATTTTCTATGACAAATAGCATTAAAATCGGAAATAAATATTCTTTTTCAACATCAATTTGAAATTATTGACAAAATTATTTAGGTTACGATAAAATATTAAAAAAAAAAAAAAATCAGAATACTCTATTTTTTTATATAATATAAAAAGTAAGCAAAAAGTATATGTTTCAAATATATATTATATTAAATATATCGGTTGTTTTGCATGTGTATATTTAGTTGTTTTGCTTAGAATATTAAATTTTTTATGTTGACTTTTCTCCAATCGGAAATTCAAATATTTTAAATTGCGATCAACCACTAACCATACAACACATAGACTGGACAACTGGTACAAGTTAATGTGCACACTTATTTTTTGACATTAGAACCCCATCAACTTCGTATTTGCTCGGGTTTTTACTTTTAGGGTCGGGAGAAAAAAATTTCTGATGGCAAAATCATTCCGCTTCGAGCGCTCGACGGTGATGGTCGATTTTCAAAAAAGGCCTGACATGTGCCGCTCTTTCCCTTGCTCTCTTTCTCTTTCTGCCCTATGCTTTTTACTCTCTGCTCTCTTCTCACAAAAATATATGTATGCTGGCACAAACAGCAAGCAGCTCACAAAAATTGAAATTTCTTCTCGACGCGATCCCATTGGTTCCCTTCTGAGCGAAGGGTATACCGAATTCTTAAACGGCTTTGCCATGCTCATGCAAAATGTTAGCGTTTTTATGATTATTTGTGGAAAGGGTATGAAAGTGTTGACGTGCATAACGAATATTATTTTTCGATGACCATACACACACACATTTACACTTCCTTGCTATATGTGTAGGCATTTATGTGCCTGTGTGCAATATTCTTGCTGCCGCCTGCAGAGCACTATTAGAACCCCAGCACTTGATTTTCGTTCGTTTCGGTAGCTGATGTGAGCATGCATACACACACACATTTACACTTCCTCGATATATGTATAGGCATTTATGTGCCTGTGTGCGATATTCTTGCTGGCTGTAGTACTACTATTAGAACCCCAGCAGTTGATTTTCGTTCGTTTCGGTAGCTGATGTGAACTTGCATACGCACACACACACACATACACATTTATACTTCCCTGCTATATGTGTAGGCTTTTATTTGCCTGTGTGCGATACACTTGCTGCATGTAGCAATTCTATTTTCCCACCGATTGCTGTGGGTAGCTGATGTGAGCCTTTGAATTTGAATGAATGCTCTGCCTGGGGCATTTGCATGTTTCGTGCATGGGTCTCGAATATTGGGCGTGTGCCTACCTCAATTTTGAATTAAGTAAATGATTTTGGGTAATTTTAGTAAAAGAAAACTGAAAATGATTAGTCGTGAATAAGAATTTTAAATTAAATAAAACATTTAATAAAATACATGTATATTTTTATTATTTTGTGGAAAATATGACTAAATAACGAATGCATAATTTTTGCATAAAAGGGCCATTTTACCTGTATATCTAGAATGTGAATAACATGTCCTATTTTTGCCTATAGGGTCAAATCTGGTACTACATATTAAAGAACAAACGATAACTAATCAACAGGTAATACAAATTAATTGATCTCTCCTGCAATTCGAACCCAAAATCGTTTACTTAATTCAAAGTTGAGGTAGGCACACGCCCAATATTCGAGACCCATGCACGAAACATGGAAATGCCCCAGGCAGAGCATTTATTCAAATTCAAAGGCTCACATCAGCTACCCGCAGCAATCGCTGGGAAAATAGAATTGCTACATGCAGCAAGTGTATCGCACACAGGCACATAAATGCCTACACATATAGCATGAAGTGTAAATGTGTGTGTGCATGGTCATTGAAAAATAATATTCGTTATGCACGTCAACACTTTCATACCCTTTCCACAAATAATCATGAAAACGCTAACATTTTGCATGAGCATGGCAAAGCCGTTTAAGAATTCGGTATACCCTTCGCTCAGAAGGGAACCAATGGGATCGCGTCGAGAAGAAATTTCAATTTTTGTGAGCTGCTTGCTGTTTGTGCCAGCATACATATATTTTTGTGAGAAGAGAGCAGAGAGTAAAAAGCATAGGGCAGAAAGAGAAAGAGAGCAAGGGAAAGAGCGGCACATGTCGTGCCTTTTTTGAAAATCGACCATCACCGTCGAGCGCTCGAAGCGGAATGATTTTGCCATCAGAAATTTTTTTCTCCCGACCCTAAAAGTAAAAACCCGAGCAAATACGAAGTTGATGGGGTTCTAATGTCAAAAAATAAGTGTGCACATTAACTTGTACCAGTTGTCCAGTCTATGTGTTGTATGGTTAGTGGATCAACTCCAGAAGTATGTAGAGTTGCAATTGGTAAATCAATGTGGTCGCAATAGTCGTGCTCGCAAACTGTCGCTTGTCATCGATAGTGTCATCGATAAGTTGACCGTAGTTCGGCGTGTAAATCTAAATGTAAATATCGCCCCGTCTGCGGCGATACAGTGTTATATTAATTTGAGAGCTCGCATTTAAAAGAAATTCTAAAACTATTGCTAACGCCGACTTGGCGTTGACTGTAAAATTTCGCGTGTGCCTTGACGACAATAGTGCGCAGCAGTAATAGCAGCAGCAACAAGCGACGGCCAGTGGTCGCGATAGTGGCAAACGTGAATGCAAGGCTAATGCAAACAATTGAATAAGCGCTGCCGACTGCTGCCCGCCGCCGCCGCCGCTGCCTGCTGTAGGGAGCCACTCGACGATAGTGCATGGCCATGCTCCGTGCTGGTCAAATACAAATTGAAGCTAGTGAATAGTGCACGCGGCTGCAGTTGCTCACAATAATTGCAACCAGCTGGTGACGGTGGCCGTAGACACCATAGACACCGTCACCCGTTGTTCGTCGCCCGTTGCCGTTGTCGTTGGCGTTGCCGACGTGGGGCTGGGGGCTCCGCCATCGCTTCGATCGTGATCGTACGTGTCGGTGAGTGTGCTATTCGTGTGTGTGTGTGTGTGTGTGTGTGAGTGCGCGTTTATGCAGAGACCACCGCAGTGACCATGAAGCGACGCATTGCTCTCAATTCATTGGATGTTTACAATAAATACCTAAAAATGTTTCAATTGTACAATTGCAAAGCGAAATAAAGCGAAAGTCGACAGCATGACAAAAACAGCAGCAAAAACAAAAAAACCAACAGTAACAGCAGCAACAGCTACAACTCGATCTAATTTTCTCTGACAACAAAAACAACAGCTAGAAAACAGCTGAGAATACATAGAAAAAAAAAAAAAAAAACCCCGAGCAGTCGCGCATTAAGTCGATCAGCCAATTGTGCTCTTAAGCTTTAAAAGCTAAATGTAAGTGAGCAAAGAAATCAGCGAAGCAGCCAAATCAAAAGAAAGCCAAAAGCTAAACAAAAAGCTAAAAGTAATTTTAAAGCTAAAAAGCCACACCAAGTGCCTAAATTCACTCTCCTTCGCTCGCTCTCTCCCTCTCTTTCTGTGTCTATCTCTCTCTCGCTCCTAATGTGTTTAAGTGAATTTAAGCCGCTCTTTGACGTCACTTGTCGGTGTTGTTGGCGGCGCCGTCTCTGCCTCTGCTAGCGCTTCTGCTCGCGTCTCTCACCTTGCGCCTGTTCGCCGTCCTAGCAGGCCGCCGCCACTTTTAATCGCATCGCGCGCATCTTTCCCAAATGCGTTTCGTGTCGGTTTTTGTTGTTTTTTTATTCCCGTCTCATTGCCCCCAAGACGCGTGACTTGGGCTTTTAAGCTTACGGGCTCACATGTACGCAAACAGCTGCATGTGTGTGTGTGTCCGTGCAGCAGCAGCATTTAATTGGATCTGGATCTGGATTATTCATTCGCACACAGGTTAGTATCAGAACAGTCGTCCAATGTACGACATTGCTGAAATAAAATAACTAAAGACAATCAATCGATTGTCTTTAATTTCCTTCTTTGCTTTTTTTTCTGGTTTAATCAATCTTCGCATTTAACTGCATCGCAGCAGTTTCTCTTAGACTCGAACCGCCAACAAATTGTAAATTCAATTAATTTAAATTAATTTGACATGACATTCAGTGCGGTACGAGTATATACATATATGTATACTTATACTCCATATCACGCTTGGCAAAATTAGTTAAGCCTCATTAGTTTTGCTTGAATCTCACATGGCATTTCGAGAAAATATTTCAGCTAATGCCCCATATACCCCATTGGATCCGCCCCTTAAGCGATTGGCCATTCGAAATTTAATATATGCACTTATATTCATATGTGTTAAATTTAATATGCATAAAAAAAATATCTAAAACCTAAATACAGTTAAATAGAAGTCTGCTGATAATATACAGATAAGATTAGAATTCCGAACTTGTGTTGTTTAATATGAAGGGCCGAGCAATATAAGTGAAATATATATGCTCTATCAGCTTTGATCTTTCGTATGCTCATGACCAGGTGCAAACTTCTTATCTTGTAGAGTGCACTGAGGGATTCATATTTGCAATGTTCCCCGATACTTCCTTTTTTTCTCAGATAGGGTTTGTTTAAATTACCGTACATATCTTCAAGCTCTATAAAACATTTAATTATGTTACTGTTACTGTGTCTATATCGTATAAGTGTTGCTAGAAATTTGAATATAATGAAACCCACAGAATGGGAAATCTAAATACTTAATGCGATTTTAATTTGAACAAATACTATAACTTGAACAAATATTTTTATCTTTGCAAAATCTTTGTTTAATTACTTTTGCACACACGCTAGAAGCTAACATGACGTGTTTTTCTTAATAATTCACTTCAGATTTGGTTGTTTATCAATTGTGTTTCTGGATAATTCTATTGTACATAGGCTATTATTCATGAAAATTTTTAATGACAATGCTAATGATGTAAATAAATAATAATATAAAAATGGAATTTAAGAAGAACTCTAAAATTGATGAGATTAACATTTAAATCTTGTTCTACCTGAGAATAAGATTCTATTGATTTGCTTATAATATCCCGCCACTTATCTAAAGTATCTCCACAAACATTATCCAATATCGGAGATCTGGATTTTTATATCTTTGCCAGTCATAAAGTAGTCCATAACATATTTCTGGCTATCAGAAACAAGTTAAATCCTTGTCGTTTTATTAAAGTGATGAAATGAAATGAATGCGAAGCCGTTAAAACGGGTATTTGATGCGGTTGGTCCCCAGTGTGGAGCACTTAACAACAAGCAAACGACATGAAAAAGGGGAAACAGAGAATAAAATGGAAAAAAAAGAGAGAACAAAATTATGATTTACGCAATAATTAAATGTCAATTCATCTGGGCCTCGTCTTGTGTGCCGTTTCCTTCTGTTCCCCTTCACTCTCTTCCGCTCGTTCCGTTCGCATCGCTTGCGGTCGATTCGACTGAACTTTAAAAGCGACAACGGTTATTAATTCACCCTGGCTGAGAAGCATTGGGAGCACAGCGGAGCATTGGGAGCCTGGCGCTCAGCAGCCTTTTTTTTTTTTTTTTATTGTTTTGTTTCTGCTGTCCAACTGGACAACGGACGCTGGGAATACGAAACGACTGGACGACGGAACGAGGGGAAATGGGGGTCCAGTTGCGACAGTCGTTAATGGAAAAAATGTGATGCTCTCTGCTCATCTTGCTTTCGATACCCTTACAAAGGTTAACAGTAATTGGTTATAGTATGTGTTACTGGCTAATTGTTTCTTAATTAAACTCAAAACTGTCTTTAATTTATTTTTATTATCTATTCTTATTATACTACATATTAATGAATATGAATATAATTTTCATCACAAAATTATAATTGGGCTCTTGAATGATATATATTAATGTACGATTTGTGTTTAAAAAGTATCGTAAATCACATTTCTGTTTCAGCAAACCTGGCATCTATATTAAATTTATGAAATATTGTCATATTGGCATGTTTCCAAATTATCATTTATTTGTTTATATAATATTAAAACAACACTTTAAAAGCTAAACTAAACTTGTTGCCCTAATATCATGCACGAAAATCAAATGAAAAACTCTCAGCTTTAGTTATTTATCTCTAAATATAATAAAAGAATTGCTATTGCGAATTACACTTATCTTTTGATTTGTATGTCTGTGATGACTTGCCTTTTACAAAGGGTATATCTTATTCGTTGCTTCGCAATTAGACGTTTTCTCATATTTTATTTCGCTTTTGTTTTCGAGGTCGAAAGCGTTTTATTTTTTATCTTTTATTTTTTTTTTTTTAATTTTTTTTTTTTTTTTATATATAAAGTAGAGCGAGACGAAAGGGTTTCGGGGAAAATGTTGGGATTTTGGCGACGGGATGCGTGCACATAGCCAACATCGAACGTCCTGCCATAAAATTGCAGGCACGAATTTACGAATTTTGTTTTTGCTGTGTTTGTTTTTTTGCTCTTTCCTCTGTTTTTGTTGGTGTTGTTGTAGCTGCTGCTGCTGCTGTTGCTGCTGTTATTTTTGCGAGCCTTTTTATTTGTCTGAGTTTATTGCGTGGAATTCTATTTAATAAATTCCATTTTATGCCCCACACCCTCTCGCTTCCTCAATGCCCTGTGCTATGTTGCCAGGATTTATATGCAGTTTGTGTTATTCGTGTTGTTGGCCAATGCAAATTTTAAAATTCAATTCTGCTATTCAAACGAACAAATTGCAAAGCGAAACAACTGAAAATACTTTAGGCGGAAAGTTCATAAAAGTTTGAAAGTTCGACATTTAGTTACTCTGTAAACATTTAACTATAAATGTTTTGAAATTCATATTTGATGGATAAATTTGTAAATATTTCTATAAACTTTGAATAGAGTACTCCATTAGTGTGAAATAGATTGATTTTTGTATAAGTTTTTTAATGAAATATCCATTAAATTTAAATCTTCTTATCTCTCAGCGGCTGACTAAATAGATCTATAGGAATTTATTCAAATAAATAAAACAAATATCTAATCAAATTCACTTGACCTTTGAGGCCATTATAATTTGTAAAACTTTAATGAACTTTCCTTATCACCTCACTTTTATGGCCACAATCGATCGAACCTATTTGTATGCAAAACTTTATGCACATGTGCATACAAAGCTATTTAATCTTTGGCTTGCTAAAGTTGTTTCTTGTTTAAATTAAATTTGATGTTGAAAAACTTCGTTTTATTTGCCAATGCGTTTAGTTTTCCATTTCAACAAAGTCACTAAGAACAGACACAAAAGAAACGAGAAGAAAAACGAACAATAAAGACGGCAAAGTTTAAGCACCTCTGCGAAAAGAGAGAGAAAGAAAAAAAAAAACAAGAGTTATAGAAGAAAATTGAGGAACAAATTCCCAAAAAGCGTTCAAAGTTCTCAACAGCACAACTTGCGAACCGTCCTAGAAAACTTTCAGTTACTTTAGTTTTTGTTGTATGGAACTTCCGCTCTGAGCTCCTTCTATTGCCATACGAACTGCTAGTCGAAAGAATAACAAAAACAATGTCAAGAACAAACTGCGATAAGCAATGGGAACTAGCGATTCTTAAAGTTTTACTGCGGGCGGCGCTTAAAGCCGTCAACGTGAATATCTTTACGCCGTGTTTTCTATTTCACTTGTTTTATTTCTTCTTCTTTCTCCCTTTCAACTTCGCCTCGTTGTCGTTGTGTGTGTGCGTGTGTGTGTGTGCCATGGCTCTGCCAGAAGGACACGAGAGCCATAAAAATGTTTCAGTGCAGCAAAAGTTTTAAAAACAACTGCAGCACCAGCACCAGCAGCAGCAGCAACAGCAGGACACGGCAGTACAATAGCAACAACAAAATTGTTGAAGTGCATGCCGAAGCTCGCTTCTACAGCAACAACAACAATAACTCTTAAAAGGTTGCCATTGCAAAAAAAAAAGTAGAACATTTAAATTGGGCATTACGAAACTTGAATACCCTTGATTAAAATACTTTAAATGATTTCAGTTATTAAATTCTTAAGGCTCGAATAATTTATTGTGGGATCAAATGGAAATATGAACTCAATAGATGTTGAATTTCAGAAATAAAATAAGCAGAGTTTAATGAATCGAACAATTGCGTTAATCTTAAGGGCAAAGAACTTGCTTAGACTTTAACAGTTCGGCAGTTCGAAGAGCTCTACTATTCCAGTGGAACGTTTTAAATAACAACTGTTAGAATTAAGTAACAGCTTAAAGATTAAACTCAAATATCTTCAATGTGCCCAAAAGAAAATGTAAACTTTTGACTTGGTTATACTCAGCTATATATTGCAAGAGTCAATCATATTTTATAATGATTTATGACATGAAATATGTTTTTTAAATGTAAAATATAAGTAGATATGCTTTTTTATAAATATAAATATGACAGATTTTCTATAAATATTATAAATGAATATTATGTTTTTATAAATATAAATATAACAAATGAAAATGTTGTAAAAATATTATAAATAAATATTATAAAAATTCGTTGCATACTTTATGTAAAAATAAAATTGCAATATAAATATAAAATCAATATTTATCTATAGCGAACATATTTAAAAAATGCAAATCTAATGTGCTATGGTATATAACACAACTTGTGATACGTATGTTATTTTAACTATGTCCAAAGTTTTTAATGAACTTTTCTTTGTTAAAAAAAAATGCGTGTTCAAAGGTCAGGCTAGTACAAAGATATTTTTAAACAGTCTAAGCCCAAGGCTTTACCAACACGTAATGTTTAAATATTCTTCAATAAATAAATAACTCAATATCAATTATAATAAAAGCATGAAAAGCGTTGAGAATAAAGAAAATTAACTGAAAAAACTTTTTACAGGGTTTGCTTATCGAATTCTTAAGTCTTCTCTTAATTCCTAAATTTTTAATATGCTTTATAGGTAAATAATATAAATTTATTGATGCTATATAAATAATGGATATAACAAAGGTAAAGTTCTTATATATTTCAAATAAATTTATTAATTATTTAGCCAGCGAATTCGCCAATGTAGTTCAGTATACCCTATTTCTACAACAGGGTAGAAAACTATAAAAAGTGGCACATTTCTCTTTCTAGCAGGCAGTTGCTGCCACTAGTCATATCCCATACTCTGTCCTAAAACTTGGCGTTGCATGGAATTCTAAAAAAAAAAAAACGTCGATAAAAGAAAAATAAAAATATATATATACCATATAACTGAAACCTGGCCAGCTCGATGCACTTCGATGTTGCTGATGATGGCTGGGAGGGGCTCATGATAAATTTGTTGTTTATGTTGATGTTGTTGTTCCTTCTTGCTGCTCTGGTTGTTGTTTCATCTGTTTGTGTTAACTTTATGGCGCTTGTACGTTTACAAGCTTGCAATTGTTGGGAAATTTAATTTGAACAGCAAAATAAATAAATAAAGCAATTTAATTACCTGTTACAATAATGTATGTTGTTTTTATATTATCTGACTGCTTTGGCACGTTTGTTCATTACATTTGCAATTGCATATGAAATTATACACTTTCTAATTATGTTTGTAGTTGATAAAATCAGACAATTTGCCAGCTCGAAAGGCATTTAAACTCTCATTTCATGAAATTGTTTTTACAGTATTTGATTATTAAATTGTAAAGCATAATGAGCATTAAATTTAATTATCATTTTGAATTGATTTCGAAATCGAAAAACAAGTATTATTGTAAATGCACTCAATGAATATTTACACATTTGTTTTTATTTTTAACTACAGGGTATAGCAATCAGTTTCTATGTAAAATTTTAATTTATTTTTAAATTTATAATACATAAGTTGAAAACATTTAAGTATAGACAATATTTATATGTGCCCATAGGTCAAGAGAATTCCAATCCTTAATTCATTACAATTCTTAATTTTTTTGGGTATCTTTATATGGGTATATATGTAATATAATATTGTTTATACCTATCGCTTTAGAAAACATGTCTTTCAAAATATGTATAAAATTCAATAAAATACATATATTTTACTTCATATTATAAGTACTTCAAAGATATTTCATTTATAGAGTCAACTCATTCTAGACTATATACATTTTATACTATTTTTCATTATTTTCTGTATCAAGATACCAATATACTCTTCACCCAATTTCGATAAGTACAGGGTATAAGAACGGAAATCAAAAACATATCTGAACACATTATCGTGGCTTATAGAGTAATTTTCATATGTATAGTACGATAAGATTTTACTACTTCAATTACATTTACAAATGCTAATACAGCTACTGCATACAATAATTTAAAATAATTCTGGAATTTAGAACTTTTTAAAATACAAATTTTGTTGATCGTTAAGCGGACAATTGCCGGCATTGATAACCTATTTCATCAGAGACATGATAACCTACATATATTGCGATGATCTACGATCGTGATCTCTGGCATCGCGATGCGGGAAGCTTTTATTTTATTTTATTATTTTTGTATTTTAAATCGTATTCTACGTCGGCGATTTGTCGGCCGTTGCTTCGTGTCGTCGAGAACTGTTTTCTGATAATTTTTGTATTTTTTTTATTTATTTATTTTGCGCATTTATTTCAGTTGTATTACACGCTCTAAACGAACATTCGTGAATATATTTATGAATGACGTATTTGGCATCAGCTTCGATGTTGATAAGGCAGAAATGCCGCGATCAACGGCTAGAAGGGAATGCCCACATTCTCCAATCAGAGCAATCAATATTCGACTATATATATATACATATGTATAATTGTATTGTAAATATTTGATTTCGATCAGCGTTCATTGTCCGTTGAGACAACTGGAGTAAATTAGTTTGAGAACCAAACAGAATGGTGTTAATTTGTGTGATCAGGTCTGAGCGAAATTGATACCTGAATATGCTAAGCAATTGTGTGCTGTTCTCATTTAGCAACTGCTCGGCTTACTCCTCAATTTTC
This sequence comes from Drosophila koepferae, assembly GCA_030914345.1. Classification (NCBI taxonomy): domain Eukaryota; kingdom Metazoa; phylum Arthropoda; class Insecta; order Diptera; family Drosophilidae; genus Drosophila; species Drosophila koepferae. Next base: position 1,318,236 of record JAUESR010000211.1, read on the forward strand.
GTTATCTTATGAAATTATCGCCAATGGACTTTGAGTTATGAAACATAGAACACAATGAATCAAAACTTTCTCGTCCAGTCGCAAACTCGTAATTCTCAGTTTATACACATTCGAAAGTAAAAACGATGCTGTCTGACTCGTTCAATGTTGTCAATAGATAGATAATTATAATACCATTAATAAATAATTTTATTTTTATACCCTGAACCCATTGAAAATGGGAATTCAGGGTATAATGGTTTTGTGAAAATGTATGTAACAGGCAGAAGGAGAAGTCGCAGACCCCATAAAGTATATATATTCTTGATCAGCATAAAAAAATAAGTTGATTGAGCCCTGTCCGTCTGTCCGTCCGTCCGTCCGTCCGTCCGTCCGTATGAACGTCGAGATTTCGGAAACTACAAAAGCTAGAGAGCTGAAATTTCACATGAACATGCGTATGTTAGCTACGCAGTACGAGTTTATTTTGTTTTTTCGATAACTCATCCCATTTCCAAATTATCGATAAAAAATCGAAAATTTGTTTCCATTTTTTAGGTTTTTTGGACATAACTTCTACATTATTTCAGCTAGAGACTTCAAATAGATATTATGGATACGCAAATTATGTAATTTACAGATTTTGGATGCCACGCCCCTTCGCCCCCAATTTGAAAAAAACGCATTTCAAATACTAGAGACTTGCAATTTGGCATATACATAGATTTAGATACTCTTAATCTACTTTAAAAATTTCATAAAGATAGTCCATCTAGAAATGGAGTTATGAGCGTCCAAAGTTCAGCCCAACCCACCCCCAAGCCACGGCGGCAACTGCGAGGTTAGCAGAGCGCGTATCACTTTTTTGCTGGGTTCAGGGGATCTCGTAGTCGAGCCGTCTCGACTAGAGCCTTCTTACTTGTTTAAATTAGGACTCTGAAATAAGGAAATAACATTTTTTGATATATCACTTATTCAGACATAATCTATCCCAATTTCAATTTTCTAACTCGGCCAAGAACAAGGCGTACATTGCACGAAACCAATATACTCGTTTCACTCATTAAAAGCGTCTTTTGTATAAAAACTCGCTTAGCAAGAATTCTTGTGTTGTTTTCATTTATTTAAGATATAATATATAGTTGCAAAGCAAAATTAGATTTAACTAGTTTAAGAACCATAATTAAATCTGAATTCGAACGTAAATTGCATATAAAAATAACTCCAGCAGATTATCCATCGTCTCATCGTCAGGAGTTACTTCATCCTCAGAAGATATATCCGGCTAGTCCAATTGGTTGCGCATTTCAGACCTTTCGATGTGCAGTATTCTTTAGTCGCAGTTTGGAAACGATATCCATGTAGCTAGAAACAATCTTATCGACGGGGTGTCTTCCCTTTTCGTATTCTAGACGCTTTTGGCACTCGTCATAAACACTTTTGGAAATTTCAAGTTCCATATAGGCTTTGCTAATCTTTTCACGTTGCAACCATTTGACGAGTGTTTTGTGACTCGGTGGCTCGAGTTGAAAATTGATATTGTAGCAATACTTCAGTTCATCAGATGATTTGCGTTCCTCCATCTTCTCGATATTGGGTATGCGTAGATATGGTTGTTTATTAATAATCCATGCATGCGTGGGATGGCGCAAATTGGCCCATTTCAATCTGAGAACAGTGTCGTACACCGCTTTCGGATGGCCCAGAATGCCGTGCTGCACATCGATGAGATGTAACTGCGAACCCGGCACGATATATTCCAGTTCGAGCTCTAATATGCGAGCATCGTTCCCAGGATATTTGCGTCTGCCGATCAACACAATAGGCACATCCGTTGCGGATATATTTTGCATTTCTTGCATCAATGGTGAGATCTGACAACGATAGTTGATCAACTTATTGTAGCGTCCATAGAGCAAAGATCGTTCCGCTGGCGTAAACTTGGGATACTCTGGTCGTTTTGTATTGAAGTGTTCAGAGCGAAAAAGACGATTCATTTCCATTTCGATCACGTAATAGCCCCGCCTATGCATTGTGATCCAAACGATTTGAGTTGCAACCGCTATGAATTGATCGTATAAAATTCTGTCCGTCTTCGTGGCCGAAATATTGAGTTCGCTTCTTAGATGGTAAAACTTATGCAAATCTCCATTGCCCATTATCAGTTCGGCGTAATCTCGAGCGACCAGAAGGCGATATTGGCTCAAATAAGTGGACCATATTCGCTTAATTTTCGTTGAATTTTGCGACTTAATCTGCTGGTATGTATCATGGACTTCATCTCGCTGTATTAGTACCATCTCCACAAAACGCAGAAAATATTCAAAATATATAATTAAACCATGCAACAGTCTATGCACAATAGGATGGTGCATAAATTCAAGAAACTGAATTTTCAAAAATTCTTTTGGCATTAAAAATAACACTAAATTACGCACATCGTCGATTATCACAGTGTCCGCATCGAAGCTTGTATCAGAACGAACAAATTGCTCTCGGAAAACCAATTCCTCGTGCTGATTGATAGTCCGAATGAACTTATAGCCATTTGTATCAATGTAACGTGTTGTGTGATCTTCTAAATCGGAAAAGAAACGAAAATTCACCTCATCATATTTTTCGTTCCACTTCCAATTACCAGCTTCATACTTTGGTACAGATCTGTCAACATGTATACGATGCATATTGCTTACCAATAAAAATTATCACGATTTTACTTATTTAAAATATATTGTATATTTTTTGCTTGTATGTTTCACTGATTCTTGATATGTTTTTTGAGATTGTTTCCTATTTTTTTTTGACACTTGATGCAACTGAACTTTTGTATTCTAATTAATATTTACAAACTGTGCTGGGACTTGCTTTGAGAATATTACAAGCAATTAAATTATATCATTATCATGTAAGTCTAAGCAAATGCAAGTGGAAATATCTATAATCCTATACTTATTTATCTAGTAATAAAATTGTAAACCTGCATATGCAACATACATTAACTTAAATATTATATTCTTCACACTATTTGTAAAATATATTGGAAACAAGTATTTTAAATTGATATCTAATATGAGGGTTAAACTTAATAATATACCACAAAATACCATAGTAGGAGGGAACAAGATCAGAGGCATTTAAATGAGCTCTAGGATCTGTTACAAATGCAAACAAATATATCTATATACCATCTTAAGATCTACGCAATTATAAAAATTTCATTATATATATTATTCAAAATATCATTGTCTAAAGCTCTCTTCAGCTTTAGTTTTATTTTTTCCTATAAAATCTATTGCCAATTAAATCATAGCAAAGAACATTTGTTGTTTTATGTTTGTTTATTTATAGTTAGTTTAGCTTTTGATACCAGCCTTATAACAGTTTAATAGCATAATTCCAACTGAATGCGGCTATTGTCAAATTGAAAGAAATCGACAACCATTAGGTTGACTTGAATCAAAATTCCAATCTTTCCAATCTGTCTCAATAAATCTGAACTATTCTGGAAAATATTTGTCTGTGCCTTTGATCACGTACTGGGGCATTGCATCTGGCTTAACATCTATATGTTCATCGCCTTCGATACTCTTCACTTTCTTTTTCCGTAATCTTTCCATTGTATCCTTAAATTGTTCAACAATCTCATGCACTTCTCGTGTATCGCTCTTCAATTGTATCTCGCAATTATTTTGAAGGGTATTGAAAGCACCGCCGCCAGTGCGATAGTAATCGATAACTTGCACTCGATTGACCCAATTCATAAGCACTGCTTTAGAAGTTTGCTCGTAGATGCGAAATATTTTATAGTATTGTTCCAAGTTCTTTGACATTCGGCGTATCGCCATATCATTGATGTTGGGTATATGCAATTCCGGTTGTCTTATCATATAATATGGATCGTAATCCAATGAAAAGTTTGAATAGCGCACTGACGGCCAGTCCAAATCGAGGATAGTGTTGTATAGCGTTTTTGGATGACCCAGTACGCCGTGCGATATATCTGCCATATACAACTGCATATCCGGCACTATATATTCCAGTTCTAACTCGGCAATGCGATGATCAGCGCCACGATACATTCGTTCGCCGATCCACAGAATTGGCATATCCTCATCGGCTACATGAAGTAATTCCTGAATTAACGGCGATCGTTGCTCACGGTAATTGACAATTTTACTATTGCGGCCATAGAGCAAAGATCGTTCGACAGGCGTAAAGTCCAGATATTCTTTTCGGATCATTAGAAAGTATTCAGATCGGAAAAGTCGATTCATTTCCATTTCAATAATGAAATAGGCACGTCTGTGTAAGGTAATCCAGACGACTTGAGTGGCGAAAGCCAAAAATTGACTGTGAAATTCACGATCCTTGATCTTCGATGAGATATGAACGATCGGTTTTGTGTGATAATATTTATTGAGATCACCGTCACTCTGTAAGATAACACTGTAGTTTCTGGCTACTAAAAGGCGATATTGGCTTAAGTACGTTGACCATATTCGCTTCACTTCATTCGTCTGCTCACTTTGCACCTGAGCCTTATTACCCGACAGCTCGTCCCGTCGTATCAAAATAAACTCTACGAGCTGAAGAAAATAGTTAAAGTAAAGAATTAAAGAGTGCAATAATCTGTGAACGTCTGGCTGATGGATAAAGCTAACGAACTTCAATGTTAAAAACTCTTTTGGCATTGTGAAGAGCACCAGATCGCGTACATCGTCTAACCCAATGGTATCCAAGTCATATCTGGCACCAGGACGCACAAAGACCTGACGAAATACTGTTTCCTCGTGCTGATCGATTGTACGCAGAAACCTGTATCCATTTGTCTCAACGAATCGCTCATTGACGTCCCCCATTTCGCTATGTGGGTTAAATTTCAAGCAATCACCTTTTTCGTCCCATGACCATTTACCACTTGGATAGTTGGGTACGGCTGTATCGATATGTATGCGCTTCATTTCGATAAACAATTCGATATATTATGCAGTGTTGCCATCTTTTCGCCAAAAAAACAGGACAGTTGACACCAAAAAAAGGACAAAAAAGGGCCAAAATATTTTTGAAAAGGTAAAAAAAAAAACGGAACATTTTTTCTATTTCTAAAGTATAATTTTATTTTAATTTTCGTTTATAAGGTATAGCACCTCATCAAAATTGGTATTTCCGTTGCTATATGTATTTTTTGTGCCAATTTGGCGTACACAATTTTCCGGTAGCTTGTAGTTTTGGCAACATTTGCCGTTTCGTTGTAGTCCAAATCTAATACAAAGATAATATATTTAATTGTATGTAATTGTTAACTAGTAAAACCAACCTAATTGCCAAAATAGAATTTAACGTATCAATATTCAGCTATTCCTTAATTTGGTTTTAACCAAATTGACTTGGCTGAATACCCTTTCCACCTCAGCATTTGACGACACGGCACGGCAATGACAGCAAAGTGATAACAAATGCACCCAGGTCTGAAAAGTTTTTGTTTCCTGCTGAGTCTGTGTGGTTTTGAACTTCAGTCCAGAAAGATACGATACTTTCTTTATCTACAAGTTTTATATTTAAACTGCACTTGCAGTATTTGAAAAATGCCTCATCAATATTATAGGGAACGCGGCGGATCCACTTTTTTTTTTTTTTTTTTTTTTTTTTTTAGACCGCGACACCCTAAATTTCAGTTTGTAAATTTCCTTTGACAATTTTGTTAAACTTTTGAAAACTTAAATAAATATATTTTCGATTACAGGACTACAGCGTTTGAAACAGGGATACATCGTAAAATATCTTGCAATAAAACAATATTAAAGCGATGATATTGATTTACTTGACAAATTTTATAAACAACCTTTAACAATTAAAAAAGGATGAAAAAAGGCCAATATTACATAAAAAAGGCATTTTTTCCGGACAGGGGCTGTTTCTAAATTTTTGCGGCAGTTGTAATTTCAAAAAGGACAGATCTGTCCGGAAAAAGGCCAAGTTGGCAACACTGATATTATGAGTATATATTGTATGTAGAGCATACGATATTATGAGCTCGTATTATTTTTTAAGTATTTGATTGTTTGTTTCTCTGTTTGGTGATATGTTTTTTGGAGATTGAATATTTGTTGCTTAGAGCTTTAGGAAAGTCAATTTTTTTTGCTATTGACAAGTAAAAGTTTGAATATATTTGAATGGGTTTTTGATAAATCAGTTAGTCATAAATATATGTATATATTTTGATTGATATTAAGGGAATTCGATAAAATGATTTGATTTATATTTAATATTTATTTAATTGACTGGAAGAAATTCAATGAAATGTTTGTATAGAAGGATATAATTGGAAATCATTCAAGTCATTCGATATTTCAACAGGTAGAGCCTCTTAATCGTGATTTCTTTTCACATTTGAAGATATACTTCCAGCAGTTCATTATGATATAATTTACTTAGTTTATTGATCTTTTTCTATATATTTTATATAAAATTAATCAGTTAATCTCTAATCGATATCTAATTTTGTAAGTATTCTAATGAATTGCTCTCATCTTCATTTCTAGCTGAATATTATGGAAAAGGCGAAAGCGTACATTAAAAATGAGCTTCGTGGCAGCAGCGCACCACTGCAATCCGAGCCAACAGCAACACCACCACCACCGATGCCGCAAGGCCCAAGTCAGCACGCAGTTGGTGCGGAGCTGATGCCATCGCCGCTTGGTGGCTATCACAGTAATATGCAGCAATATTATCCAGCATCAGTTCGGTCCACGGGCCGTGCGTCGGCGCCGCCTGAACACATGACCGCCTCCGTTTGCTTTGTCTGCGGCGGACACGGCAGCTACGAGGCATTGCGCGTGCGCGCCAATCCAGAGCGTCCGAACGAGCCGTATTTTCCGTTCCTGGAACGGCATGAGCCGCCACAAGGAGTGCCGCCCGTTGCAGCTGGCCAAATGTATGTGATGGCCTGCATGCTGTGCTTTCGCCTGCTGCACGAGCAATGGGAAGCATTCGAGAGGCAAAAGAAGCCGCTGCTGCAGCGCATTTATCACATGAAGCGAGTGGATGGCAAGGGCTACATTGGTGCAGATGTGGCCACGCAGAGTGAGTATGCGGCCCAAATGCTGGGCCTCAGCGCTGAGCATCTTAGCCAGAACGGACTTGCCGATCTGCACAATGCGGCTGCAGCGCCTCCGATGGATCCGTATGCCTTGGGCAGGCATTATGCTCCGGTTGGGGCACCGCCGGCTGTATCGCCGCAGCATCTGCAACACCATAGTACCTCAAGGAATGCCTCGCCAGACTATTATCCTCGCAATGCCACGCCCACTAGCCACAGTCAGGGCTATAGCAATCATAAATACCTGAGCCGGCCGCAGTCGCGAGATATGCAGCTGCCATCGCCATTGTCACGACCGCCCAGCGAGCCGCCAGCTCGCACCTCGGCCGGCTCCAGCTCAAACTTTGCGCAGCATAAGTTTAAGCTGGCCCAGCACAACTATCAGCCACCAGCGCCGCCGCAGTCGCCGGCACAGTACCAGCCCGCCCAATACCAGCAGTTGCAACAGCAGACGGCTGCCTATCATATGCTGCAGCAGGTGGCCGCCGTCTCGGGTGAGCCTCAGGCCCATTATAAAGGCAATCCGTATAGTGCGCTGCCTGGCGTTGGCTCTAGTATGCCGCTGAATGCGCAGCCGCCGAGCCTGGAGGATGACAATGCCACGGTTTTGGATTTGCGCAATTCATCAACGGTAAATGCAGCGCCCTCAGCAATGCCTACGCCTGTGGTCACGCCAACGCCTCGAAATCAGACAGGCAATGCATGCGCATCCACTGCTGAGGTGGGCATTCTGGATCTTTCCATGCCCGATAAGAACTCCATTACGGAAGTCTGTTATGTGTGTGGTGATGAGCAACGTCGCGGCAGTCTCGTCGAGCTCAGCACCGTCAAGCCAAAGGAATCCCGGCTAGGTCAGTCGGTTGCCTACTTTCCGCTCTTCAACGAACAGCATCCACGTCCAGCGCGTTCACGTCCCAAAGATCCACGTGGTATGATACAAGCCTGCATGCCCTGCTACGAGGACCTTATACAGCAATGGAATGCACATCAGGTAGGCTCAACTTAATTTTTTTAATCTATTCTATGTTAAGCTAATGAAATGGATTCAATTTTGTTTATTTGTTGTCACATTAAATTTCTATTGGAAATTTGGATTTAAGTATTGCAATTAAGATATGAATATATAATATACATATGTATATACATATGGCAAATGGAAAATAAAGGTATAATGGTTTCTTAAGAAAGCAAACCAGAACACCACTGTCTTCTATTCCATGCAAATGAAAAAGTTTGCTATTTGAATTAAATGAATGTTCAAATGATAAAAAATGTAAATATCTTATATTGCATTTCCAACAAATAGACCTCACATTGCTAAAAACTCAACTCGTGAGCGGCTAAAAGCAAATAGAGAAAAAAAGCATTTGCGTAAACAAATTTTGCGAGAACAGTTTTTCGCGTCATACGAATCGAAATAAACAAATTGCTGTCGCTGCGATGCTGAGGATGTGCTGATGATGATCAGAATGATAATGATAATGATGATGGCTGAAGATGTGGTAGGGTATGGCTGGGATTGGCTGGCGCCGTCAAATGACCCCGCGATTAATCAATAGATTCAATGTTGGGAGTTAACCAGCCAGAGGACAAAGCTCCAAAGAGAGAGGTAGAGAGAGAGAGAATTATCATGCCCATCACATGTGACTCTGTTCGCTCTGGTGGGAATTTTGACCGCAGGGTCGCTTGTGTTTCTGATTAAAATTTAATAGCTTTCCGCGATTATTTGTCTGACTCTCTTTTTTTATACCCTGAACCCATTGAAAATGGGAATTCAGGGTATAATGGTTTTGTGAAAATGTATGTAACAGGCAGAAGAAAAAAGTATATATATATATTCTTGATCAGCAGAATAAAAATAAGTTGATTGAGCCCTGTCCGTGTGTCCGTCCGGCCGTCCGATTGAACGTCGAGATTTCGGAAACTACAAAAGCTAGAGAGCTGAAATTTCACATGAGTATTCATGTATGTTAGTTCATTGTACGAGTTCATTGTTTTTTCGATAACTCATCCCATTTGTCGATACAAATCTGAAATTCGTTTACTTTTTTTTACGCTTTTTGAGCGTAACTTCTACACCGAGAGCTAGAGACTTGAAATTTGTATATTTAGATAGATTTTGGATGCCACTCCCCCTTCGTCCCCAATTTGAAAGAAACGCATTTCAAATACTAGAGATTTGCAATTTAGCTTGACCCATCCTCAAGCCACGGCAAGTATTAGTTTTCTTTTTGCAGTGTTCAAGGTATCTCGCAGTCGAGCCGTCTCGACTAGAGCCTTCATACTTGTTTTTTTTTCCTGTTCCGTGTTTTGCCCCTCGGCTTATGTTATTTCAGTGTGTGAAATGTATTTTTAGTGAATTTTGCCAGCGTTCTGTCCATCACATTTTCGTTGATAAGATGGAACGCGGAGAGAGAGAGAGAGAGAGGGAGAGAGAGGAGAGAGATAGCTTCAATTTGAAATTAGAATTTTTAACGGATATTTATAGAATTCTGATTCACCTAAATAAACAGCCAATTAAAGATTTTGCTTATATACACGGAAAATAAACAATTAAATAAATGTGCAAGATTGGCGAATGAATTCGATAACCGGTTAAAGCAATTAAAGCCGAGAGTTTCCCAAACATTTTAACACGGAAATAATTCATTATTAAATGATAGAGATTAAAGTGATTAAGCCAAAGAAAATTAACGGTTAGTCGTGTTATTGAATTTAATATTGTTTATATTTTTAAATAGTTTTTTGTTTTAGCGCTAATTGCTCAAACATTTCGGGGCAGCTGATATTAAAATAAAACTTTATGTGTTTCTTTTAATATGGAAATTCGTTAAGATTTTAATTGGCTTGAATTTTTATTTTCTAGAGATATATATATATTTATATTTTTAATAAATTAAATCGTTACGGTCCCTGATTCTTACTCTCAAACTCATCAATTTTATTGATTAGCGAGAGAATGAGATCTACTGCAAATGTCAATACATTCGTATTACAATACATTCGTAATACATACTTCGAGAGAGATGCAAGTCTGACTTCCACTCTCTCTGATCTGGCACCCGATTAAAATAACGACTGTCTCGTGTTTCAATTTCAAAGTAATTTTATTGCAATATACGAGAATGTGTGAATATGTTGGAAAGCAAGCATTGTTCTCTTTCACTTCTTCAAAAGCATTTACACTAGTGTTAAGAGTTGTGGAAGACTTAAACGATTTAATTACCTACAAAGAAACTTACCAACAATTTCCAATTTTATGAATATATAATAAGGAATCTACATTACAAGAATCTAGTTTTATTAGATTTTTGCCACAGCTCCATTTGCTTCATCTTAAACCCCTTTATATGCACATGTATATTAAAGCTTTTACAAATTTGGCTTTATTCGCCAAGGGCCTTCTAGACGTATTACACACATACATTCATTGCAAAAAAGCCATATATATGAACGTGTCTAAAAATCAGTTCTATTATGCATTACTGATTGATGTTGCCAGAAAATGTATTTTATGTGAAAATGATTATAAAATATGAATTAACTTCACATATACAATTTTATATAACATATACAAATTCAATTAAAATATGCCAAATTTAATTACTAAAGTTTGTATGTAAATCACAAAGCGTTGACTTTGGAACAATTGATATAAAATTACAAATATATATATATCAATATATATAGTTATAAAAGTTATTTGATGAACAGATAATCTTTTCATTATATGCAATAAATATATTTATTGTAATCAGTGCATTTGCTGTTAAATAAATATTTTTTAAATCCTGTCTGGCAATAGTTTCGTATCTATTCTGCATTTAATTATTATTATTATTAACATTATTTTTTTTTTTTGACCCCACTAGTATCAATTTAAATTGCATTGCGCATTGTTATCAAATGTGGATAGACGTGCCGAGGCTAGCTGCCTCAATTTGTGGCATTTCATTTGAAATTTATATTCAAAGCGCAAAATTTGCAACATGCCATAAAAATGCAAAATTCACAGCTGCCGCTGGAACTGGAACTGAATGGCGAATACAATGTGCAAAATGCCGAATAAATAATTAAATGCCATTAATTGGAATTGTGTAAATTTCAGAGAAGAACACACAAACACACACACACACACACACACACACACACACACACACACACACACACACACACAAAATGCACATAAAATAATAAATAAATAAATGCAATAAAATTGCAAATGCTGCAATGCGACTGTTTGGCGGGCAGACAATGGGAATGGGGTTGGATATGGGGACTGGGTGGCTGGGTGGCTGCCTGAGGTTGTGGTGGGCGAGCAGACCTATTGAGTTAAAATGCAAAATGAATAAATAATCAAACATTGAAAAATCAACGACGAGCCTGGCAACCGAGCATCATCGAGACAAATTAATTAAATTTAACCTAGTAAAGCGAGCAGCGCAATTCAAATGCGAAATTTTTTGGCGCCAAGCCAAACCAACCGACCGACCGACGAACTGACAGACCGACCCCCCACTTAGCTGTGTGGCAGCGTGTAGAGAGTAAGGGGGTTTGCATCAATCGCATGACGTACGCAAATTTCCATACATACAGCCGACTCGCATTGGTAAGTGCGAAAAACCATTTAATATTTATGCTTATCTTTAAAGAGTTTCAAGCAAAAAGCGAATCCAAATTTAAACGAATTTAAATCGATCTGTGTTGCCATTGCCGAAGTCTTTTCCTTTGCGCTCTTTTTTTATTTTTTCTCGCCTAATTCAATTGGGAATAAATAAAATATCATGCCAAAACGAAATGTGTTTGCCGTTTAACATGACTATCAAATACTCTTTTTCTTGGCATAAGATATAAGTGTTGGATATGTTAAATAAAAGTTGTTGTATATTAAGCTATATAAATATATCTTATATGTATGTAATTTTGTATATTATATTTATATAAAAATTACACATTGCCAGCTTTTTCATATCATAACAGTTTTACAAACAATATTTTAAAACTAAAGATTATACAAACAGCGGCGTGAAAGTATTTATCAAAATAAGTAACATAAACATGTGTTCGCTATCTTTTATAGCTATGGATATAGCGTAAACTATTTGTAGTTATAGTCGATACATTTAGATGAGTTCGACTATTTTTTGTTTACAGCTCGATCTGAATGTGAATAAACAAAAACGTGCAAAGTATGCGCTATGTAAATATTAATGATTTGATTTTTATACTTTTGCGTACATTTTACAGCAATAATTTGCACTTAATCAAAGTTATTTTTAAATAATTGGCATGCAGTTGATTATCTCTCTCTCTCTCTCTCCCACTCGTTCTTGTTATTTTCTCTGTCGGGTTATTATTTCGCTCGCCAATTGCATTTATTTTTAACTATGCTGAAAATTTAATTATGACAATGACAACAATGACCCGCGGTGTTTGGTAGCGTTTAAAAATTGTTGGCAGCTCGCCAAAGAGCCGATGCAAAAAACCAGATGAAACTAGTTAAGGAAATGATACAGAGAACAGGGCAAAAGAATTTGAAATGTTTCGCTTGAATAGGGGAATACCCTGTACGTGAGACAGTGCACATACATACATATATGAATTCCACGTTTATTTTATAGATTTTGAAGAATTTCTAAATTTGTTTTCAAAAGAAATACAGAAGAAAAGTATTTAAATTATGCAAAAAGAAGAAGAAGAAAAAAATTGAGTGAGAACGTTTAAGTCTGGCGAAATCGACTAAATATTCTTAAAAAATAAACTTAATTGCTCAAGAATTCAAGGTATAAACTAAGTAATTAAAATTTTTGTTAAGATGAACGGTGAAAGAGTTACGATGAAAGAGTTGCCAGACATTAGACTTGATCTGTAAATCAGTTGCATAATAATGCAAATATGCAAAAATTGGAAATTAAATTTGGCAAATTATGCGTAAAGCAGATATTATAATCTGTTGGTCCATCTGCAGAAAATATCACATTGAACAATTTAACAATCATATAGTTTTCTCTTTAGTTATCAAATTTGTACACTTGAATATATAATATTTATAAATATGAATATGCTTCGGAAATGTAAGTGCTTGTAATGCATACTCAGTAGATTTCACTTTTATTTATTTAATCGTGTCAAGATCGTGAGCGAATGTCAATATTCTCTTGGCTCTGCTCTTTTTCATTTGCCGGCTGAATTACAGTCTCCGTCCCATGACTAGGGCTTTACGCTCACTCTCTCTCTCTCTCTCTCTCTCTCTCTCTCTCTCTCTCTCTCTCTCTCTCTCTCTCTCTCTCTCTCTCTCTTTCACTCTCTCTGATTGTTACTTCCCTGAACTCCCATTTAGCAGTTCTTCAAACAAATGTTATACGAACATTTAATGCGAATCAATCCTTGACATATTTATATTCAAGTATTTAGTTACATTTCGTTATATCGTAATGTTAAAGTCTTTACGAATCCCATCGATAATCGATAATATTTATGTCTCATTTTTTTTTATCAATTAGTTAAGGAAATCATCATTAACAAAGTTTAAAGACAATGTTAGGTATTTTTAACAATTTTTATGGCTCCAACTATATCTCAGGTTTGAGCTATTGCCACTAGAACATTTGTTTTGGAATTTATTTTATGACATTAAAAGATTTTAGGAATTATCAACAATTACATTACTTACTTCACTTACTTCTATATTTAACAAAAAAAGTAGAAAATTCTAAAATTTTAATGTACATTTATTTTATAAACTTTGGTTAATTGTAAAGTTTTTGACAATCGTGGTAACAAAGCTAGAAGCATTGAGTACATGAAATACGGCAGGAAATCATATTATTTATCGTTCAAGAATTATATATATTAATAATGATTAAGACTTGGGAGACTACATAAATATAAAAACTAAATTCATAGAAATTGTGCTTGGACGAAGAGAGAAAATTGCAATTTGGAAACATAATATTATAATCGAATAATACATATACGGATTTGAAACAGCACAGCTTTATTCATTCATATTGAGCGACATAAAGCTTAAAGTGAACCGATGGGCGGATAGCTGGTTCATTAAATGCAATTCATCGGGCAGTTTAAAGAGAGCCTCACTAATACAAAGTCTCTCTGGTATAGAAGCTATCCCATACCACAAACTCTTTGCTCTCCGGCAATAGCTTGAACTCGAGCTCTTCTGAGATATTTAGACAGAGTTCCGAAGCGCCTGGTCGCACTGGCTCCCATTGGACGGGCTCGATCAACTGGCAGTTCGGATTGCCCGTCGTGGCGAACGAGGTCCACATGCCGATGAGACGCTCAATGGTCCGATACTCAGGCGTGCTCTTGTTCAGCTTATTGGAGAGGAGCGTATAAAACATATAGGATATATCATCGCCATGACAAACTCCACGCACATGCCGTCCGCATTTCAGATTGCGATAGTGATTGTAGTGCGGCGAGTCCATGTCAAAGCGATACAAGTAGGTGGGCGTGGCTGGAGCATAAGCAGCACGAGCGAGGAGCGTGCGATGAATCCCATGCCAGAAGTTCTTGATGCTCAATATACGTAGACACTCGAATAGCTCCATGCTGGCGCGTTCGGCATCGTCGAAATAGGCCAGCTTAAGACGACGCAGTTGCTCGGCCAGCTCGTTGGCATCGATGGTATCGCGCACGGGTCGTGGAATAATGGCCTCAAAGGCCTTCAGCATATGCTCCTTGTCGTCCAAAGTACTCTGGTAGCTGAAAAGTCCCTCGAATGAGGTGCCACCAATAATGAGCGGTATATCATTGCCCCAAGCGTTGGCCAATAACTCGATATATGGCCGGGGCACGACGCAATCGTCGCCTACATATGGCTCCACGACGGGACCGAAGGCAATTATCTCATATTGCCGATGCTCCTCCTGGGTGACAATAGCATTGCAATACTGCGCCAGCTGATGTCCCGAAGCCGATTTGAGGAACTGTAGCAACTGTTTCTCATTGCCCTCCTCGCCTTTATAGCCCAGACGCTTGGCCAGCCGCTGGACACCGCCTCTATCCGGCTGGGTGGCCCATTCGCAGAGCGCCGAGCCCGACTGTACAATGGCACGATGGAACAGACCTCGCGCCTGTTCCGTATGCATAAGCATGTGAGCGGACGCTCCGCCGGCGCTCTCACCCATCAGCGTAATGTTGTTCACGTCGCCATTGAAGCTGGCTATATGATCACGCACCCAGCGCAATGCTAGCACCTGATCCTTAAGACCCGCATTGCCGGGTATTTGCAGCTCGGGATCCTTGAGGCTGAGGAAACCCAAAGCGCCCACGCGATAATTGAAGGTGACCAATATCACATCATGCTTCATGAAGTAGTCTGGTCCGTAGATATCTCGCGTGGCGCCACCGATTTGAAAGCCACCGCCATAGATCCAGACCATGACAGGCAATGGGCTGGGCGATTCCAGGCGCTTAGCATACACATTGATGTACAAACAATCCTCCGAACCCTCGACCACATTCGTTATAGAGTTCTTCTGCAATGGCTGCGAACGAGTGTGGGTACAATCTTTGATCCCCTCCCAGGGCTTGGCTGGTTGTGGTGCACGAAAGCGTAGCTCACCCAACGGTGGCTGACCGTACGGTATGCCCTCAAATGAAAAGTAATGCTCGCCATCATAGACGGTCTTCCGCTCCATGCCCTTTACCTTGCCACATTTGGTATCCAGCACTTTGGTATGTCCGGTGCTCAGTCGATACTGCACGACCTTGTGCCCCATCGCCCTAAATGGAATAGAAAAAAATTTATGAATTAATTGTTGAATTGAATTTGCTTAGCGGCGAAAATTTACAATGAAGAGCTGTGAGGTACTCGACTGAAAGATACTCTGTTGTTCGTAATAAACTACTGTTTTTTGTATACCAAAAGATTCCATTTGGAAATACTTGGCTAAATACTTTATGTGTCCATATATGCATACAGCATCGAGAATTTTTCAAGCTAAAGTACTCGACTGGAAGATATCTGTATATATGCTCTATAAAACATATATCCACCAACTAGAATGTTATGGTTAAACGTACTCAACTAGGAGATATCCTAAGTACCCCTAATGAACTGCTGTTTACTGTATATATTTGTATATACATAGAGATACACACACACACACACACATAAAAGCTTTCACGCTGTTTGCCTCGCAATTCGCGCTGTTCAAGTGCTCAACAAGTGGGTAACTCATTATTTGGGGAAAATTTTATGAGTTTGCCTCTTGAATGGTGCCGCGACATGCAAAAAAAAGCTACTATTTGATATTAATTATCGATTACCTGACAATATATACATTTTATATGCTGCTTTAATAGAAGTATCTATGTAGAACATTTCTCTAGCCCTTAGAGATTTGATGATGACTAATAATAATATCTATATGGCATCACGCCTCTTCAGAGATGTTTCATACAAATTAACAAAGTCAATATACCCCAAATTTCAATTAATTGTGTATTGAAAGTCGCGCTTTACACAGTCGATTTCTTTATGCGTTTGATTTTCCAATTATAAACTTTGAATTATTCATGCCGCATGCCTAAAAATAACTCAAATTGAATAACGAGCAATACATAAGCGATTTTTGACTTGACTCGCACTTTTATTCTCAAAATGATAAACAAAGCAAAGTGAAAGTGCAAAGCTAATAAATGAATTCTGTCTTTTTATATTGAAAGTTTTCGTGAATTTAAATAATATTTCATATATGTATATTTAGACCTTCGTACCAGACTATATCTTAAAAAAATATATACATAGTCATATATAAACAGACAAGCGAACAAACAGATATCTTCCTCAAGAGTCTTTTCTATATGCTGATTAGAAAGTTTGGTTTAGTTGAGCTTTAGCATTAATCACAATTTCCACTTAATATAATATAATCTTTAAGTGCATTGAAGATACTGAATTAAATATAGTATATATATATATATAAAATATATATTATGCTATATACATTGGTTTATAATTGGAATACATATATATTATAATTATTGCTAGGCTCTTGAAATGAAATGTATTCGCCATATTTATTTATGCCATTATATTGGGATTACCAAGAGATAACTTATCTATAATGGAACAATGAGAATAATAATTTAATAATATCAGTCCAAGAACTGCTATAACTGGGAGATACCCATCTATAGGCTGATTAACAAGAAAAAAGTAATAATTGAAAAAGCTGGCTTTCACTTACTTTGCGGCCAGCTTTATTTTGTCGGTCACACCCAGGCGTAAATCCATTTCTGCCGTATGTATATATATATATAGTTGTTTATATACAAATGTGTATATATGTATGTTTATATAATGTATCTTTAATCCGAACAGAACTGTTCCGCGGCACTTCCTACGCGCTCGAACGCCAAACAGATACTAAACTGTTCGCACAGTTTTGAATGCCCTGTTCCTCCGGCTAGCTGATTAGATAAATTCGCGCCTAACAGCTGGCTACATGTTATGTGCGTACATATGTATAATATTATATTAAAGCTGATGTCGGATCAATTTGAAGTGATGAAACTGTTTACAAACAGAAGTCAAATGGTTAAAGGTCAAATTGAATGAATCAAGAAAGAAAGAACGAACAAAACTTCCTTTTGCAAACATACATATATACCTAACTATAAATAAAACTCAACATATACAAATGTAACCAAGTGTATGTGTGTATGTGTGCGTATTTGAGCAACAGGGTGGTTTCACAGACACAATTAGGTCATCAGAATAGTTGAGACTCGAGGCGCCATTGCCCATCAACAGGCAGCGTCATCATAATGGTCTGAAAAGGCCTCTGTGACAGCGACTTGACTAAGCCTTGCAAATATATACACACATACATACATAGATACATACGTATATATGTATATATATAGATATATATTTACAGAGCACACACACACACATACACATGTTTACATATCCAGATGTAGCCGATGACTCATGAGCTCATTGACTCGGCTTTTCGCAGCTCCCTATTTAGAAATGTTTGACATTAAGGTTCAACTTTTCGTTTTAAGTGTGAAATAAAATAAGAAATCAATTAGATGCTCAGCCAAATTGAGGCGTACAGACAACGCTGCGGCATAAACATGGAATACATTTCGCAAAAAGTCTGAGCATTATAAAAATATAATTAAAACATTTATTTGTATAAGATATGAGCATGATTTGTATACACAGGGAAAAGAAAAGGTATTTGGGGTATATTGGTTTTGTTGAAATTGGGAACGGAAAGAGAAGTTACCTTTTGATGCCCAATAGGTGAATAAGATCTTTAGAGTTGATCTTGATTTGTTTGTCTGCCTGTCAATGAATTCGGATCAGATTAAGAGTCTTCAAATCATACCTAAGATAAATTTCTCTATTGGTCAATTACTCTTCCATTTAATCGATAAAAGGCAATATTAAATTAAATAAAGTATGAAAGAAAGACACAAATTTTCTACTAAAATATCTTACAAAATTAACTAATTATTTTTCTTAAAAGAACTACTTCAATATTAGATAAGTTATTCAATTCATTACTGCAGAAATTCAGCAGTGCTTGAGCGATAGTTAAATTAGTTGCATTAGTTATTCATTAATATTTCATATTACATATTATTATTTGACGTAAGCACAATATAATACAGATTATCGTTAATAAACTACTGAATAACTCAAAAGAACTTATAGTTCATGAACTATTGTAGAAAAAGATTCATTCTTGAGTTCATTCATTGCTTGACTCATTTTCATGAATTGAATTCAATTGAAGAAAATGAGTGTTGAGCAATGGGTATCTATAAGTGTATAATTCTTCGATAACGTAACAATTTCACAGTTAATTTTAAAGATAAATTCAATTGAACACACGCAGCTTTCCATTTTTATTCAATGTAAAGTAGATGCATTTGCATTTTCTATGCAGTTCTTCAGCTGCTGCTCTTGAAAACTTAGAGCTGTCTGACTTCTTCACTCTAGTTTGTTGGAATTGCTTTTAGAGTACGATTCCCTGTGGGTTGCCCCGGCAATGACTCTTGGCTCTGTGGCCCTTGTCTCTGGCAACCTGGCAACCTACTTGGGCGAAAAACAGGGAGAGACGGAGGGAGCGAGAGTGAGAGAGAGATACATAGACATTGAGTCTTGGCTGTCTTGTTTGTTTGTTGTCAGCCGGGCAAGTGTTGACTGTCTGCCAAGTGTCGCATTCTACTTATGTTTGTTGCTTAATGTGATTATTTCACACTTGGTCTGGCTTTAAACTAACATTTCATTGGGCTCCGTCGAGGGAGTTGGATTCCATGTATAATTATTTGTTGTTGTTGGTCTTTAAGCAGTTTACACTTTAAAGTAATTTAAGGCTTACCCGCTCTATGTATGTTCATACATATAGAGATCGAATAACTGTGGTCTTATGGTATTTTTAAAACTTAAAATATTTCAATTTCAATTGAATGGCATTTTAAAAATTTGCATTGTTAATTAAGACAAAAATTCTTAAAATATCTAAAGTTATTATTTATAAACCCAATTTCATTTATAAATGGAAAATGACAACATTTGCTTTTCCTTGAAATATTCTCTGTAGAATGGCACTCGACTTAAGAGAGTCCCAAGTGAGTATTTTCTAGACTGACATGCTGCGGCTTTAAAAACAATTTCACCTGGAAAAACTAAACTGTAATAAAAAATTGAAATAACCCTCGCATTTAATTTGATTTCCATCATCTACACCTGCCGGTCCAGGTGTCGCATGACATGGCGCTGTCTGCTCCCTGCCCTTCTAAATGCTCGGCGTGAGTGCGTTTGAGTGCTGCATACTCTGCATATCTTGAATGAAAAGGAGATGAGCGGGTGGCTCTGTTGCCATGGCACATTGTGCAGATTGCGTTTGCAGCTCTCGTTCGTTGGTGTTGCTGCCATCGACTAAATAAATAAATATACAATGCAATTTAGGTATGCAGGCTTGTTTGTTTGTCTGTTTGTTCGCTTCCTTCTATGTATGTTTGCTTGTGTTGTTGATTTGGCGCTTTTATACTGCAATCGGTTGTTGTTGCCGGCGCCAATGCAACTGCACTCTGACTACGCATCAACAACAACAAACAACGCACACAGCCATAATCTCACTCAAGCTCACACACACACACACATGGTAACATTTGTATCCTGCCTCGACCTCCAAGTGCCAACGCTTTGCATTACACTCTCTCTCTCTCTCTATATATATATATATCTATCTCTCGCTCTCCCGCTCGTTACGTTGTCGTCATTGACTCCCATCTTCGTCGCTGTTGTTGTGGTCGTTGTCGTCTTCTTCTTTGCCTTCTTCGTGTTTACATGGCTGCCGCCTACTGTTAAAGGTGACGACCCCTTTTTGATTCTCTGCATCTCTGCCTCTGTCGCTCATCGTCTGCTTGTCTGCTGTTTGTTTTTGCCTTTCTTCTTCTGTTTGTTTTTGCTTGCCTGCCCTTTTGTTTTGCTGTTGTTAACTGGCAGCGCGTGTACAAATTGTTATTTGAAATTTTCAGGGCTGGGCACATTACAAGAATTTTGTTCCTTGGTTGCATCCTTTGGCATTGTAATAAGAAATATTTTCGTATATCTTTGTATTTTTCTATTTTACTTGCTTTTTCTTATTTTAAATATATAAATCGACAAGTTTAATGTTTATCGTCTTATTTTGATATTTATTTTTCATTGTAACACAGCTATAAAAGAACTAGTTCATCGACACTCACCTAGTGCCTAGTGCACGCACTGGCTCATTTGATGGCTCTTTTGCTTGTGTGCTCTTTCGCTTTGGTGTTTTTGTTTTAGCATTCGCCGCTTTAATTTGGCTCGTTTAGCTTCGGTTGCTGTAGCTGTTGACGCCTCGTGCCTCGTTCTGCTGCCCACGACGCGTCGACGGCTGCGACTGCGTTGTTTGTTTGCATTTGTGTTTTAGCTGCGTTTCGCTTTGTTTTCCTTGCGCCCGCAGCACATAAAAACAACAAATAGTACGTACATAAGCAGCAGCAGCAGCAGCAGCAGCAGCAGCAGCAGCAGCTACGGCTACAACAACAGCAACTGCTACAGCAGCAACAACATCAACAACATCAACAACAATAATAACAATAACAGGGCTCTGGCTCTATCAGCTTTTTAGCGCGACGTCGCAGTCAGTCAGTCTTCGTCGGTTGTCGGACGCAGGCGTAGGCATTCCAATTGGGACGCACGTTTCCAACTCGAATTCCCGTTCAATTTGTTTATTGGTTCGGTTCACTACGTCGTTTCATTATCTGTGCGTGTGTGTGTGAGTGTTTATGTGTGACGTTATCACGCACCAATTGCGGCAATCGCTTAATGAGCACTCACACTTTCAGTGAGTGCACAAATATAGTACATATGTGTGTGCGTGTGAGTGTGTGCGTGAGCGTATGTATTAAACAAAATTGATAAATGCACAACGTCAATAAAGAAAAAAATAAAAGCAGTATGTACATACATATCTGACACACATATGTATTCATATATTCATGTTTAAACAATATTGATGCAAAGTGTGTTAATATATTTGAAAGCAAACAAAAGTCACGGTTGTCAATGCGGTTCAATGTCTTCAGCTTGCTCTAGAGCTAACAGAGCAGCGGGAACCGACTGAGTTGACATCGGCAACAGCAACAGCAACAGCAACAGTGAGCGCAGTAATAATCGCAACGGTAGCCGGTAACGGTGGCATTGCCGCAAACTGGTTTAAGTCAAAAAGAAAACAACACCGATATATCAATGGCAGCGGCAAAAGACGCCGGGTCTGTTTAAGCCATAGCCTGACTTTGCCATAATGATTCAGAATCAAATATCACACACAAAGCCAAGCTATCAGCGTGTGCACGTGTAAATATTGTGACCGTGATAAGTTGAAATTACACAATATAATAATGTTGAAAAGGCTGCACTTAAAGCAGAAATAAAATAATAATAATCAAACAATTTAATGTGTTTTACCAGCAATCAAAAATAATTAACACGCCTCAGATACTATTTCAATTATCACGCTGCCATCTCTAATGACGCCCCAGTGATTGTTACTCTTATTAGAGTTCGCCCGGCCATTTTGCCAAGTGGAATTGCTTTAACCTCTCTGCGCGTTGGCCTTAGTGTGCTTGTGTGCTTGAGTGTGTGTGTGAGCGTACGCGCACAACTGTGTGCGTGAACTACATGAATGTCGTGTACGAAAGGCGCTTAAACAAGTGCGCGCAAGCCAAGTTATAATAATAATAATAATAACAACAACAACAACTACCGTTTTGCGCGTTTAAAACACACGGCGTCGACGCCTCGATTACTTTTGTCGTTTCTGTATATGTGTGTGTGTGTGTGTGTATGTGTGTGCGTGACACGTTCGTGTTTGTATACCGTTCTAAAAATAACCGTTTCATGTGCAGTCGCTGCTGCTGCTGCTGCCGCTGCCTTTGCTCAGTCAACGACTACACAACGTCGTCGTCTTTTTTTTTTGTGTATTTGTATTTGTTATCGGTTATTTAACTTGATTTATTTGCGTGCGACTGTTGATTTATGTCGCCTGAATGGGCTCACAGCCATAGCAATAACAATAACAGCAACAACAACAATAACAATAATAGTAATAATAATAATAATAGCAGTACTAATAATAATAGCAACAATAGCAAGAGCAATAACAACTGCAACAACTTTCGACCAAGTCGCACGCACATTGTCATTTAAGTGGGTCAAATCTTAATTGGCGCACCCTGTCACCTCACGTGCTGTCTCGCTCGGTCACGCATGTCCCGTTTGATTGTTGTTGTTGTTGTTGTTGTGGTTGTGGTTGTGGTGGTTCCGGTGCGAGCCTATTGAAGGTCACGCGCGCCTGCGATTCGTGCTTGATTTATCCTTGCATACTTAAAGGATGAATTGATTATTATAGACAGTTCATTATTATAATTAATTGATATTAATTCAATTTCATGGTAGAGCTAGAGTAGCTATTGATACTAAATTATTTATGACAGCTTGTGCCAATATTCTTAGATATAGCTAATGCGACTCTTTAGTCTGCTGGTTTGTACCACTCATTGGTAAAGCTCATTATGAAAGTGCTGCAGCGTTCGCTGGGTGGCATGGTGTGTGATCGCGTTTCCATTAGCTCAGCTGCCGTTGCATGCACCTGGTTGCACATACATACATATATAATTAGTTGCAACTTAATCTGCAACGCTATCATCATCATCATCATAATTTTAGTAGTTTGGGGTCTATCACCGATCGCGTGCGTGTTTTTCGTGTTGGGGCCGGCCTCCAAGTCTCGTTCTCATTCGCTCGAAACGGATCCGGATGCATCACCTGGCCGTCTGTCGGCATGTCGTCTGTTGTTGTATTTTGCACGCCCAAATGCACAACAGCAGCAGCAACAACACTCGCTATTCGTTTATATCAGTTTCAATTAAATTGCATTTTTTTTTCTCCGTGTTGTAATTAAGGTGTTGCCGCAAATAAATCGCAAATTTATCAATAAAACCGCAGAAATGTGATTTATACAAATGCGGCTTCAATTCAAAGTGAAAATGCTGTGAAAAATTCATTAAAAAATTCAAAATAAAACAAATAAAATTATGAGATAGCAACTCTTATTAAACTGCTTGTGATTAACTATAAACGAGACTATATAATATTGCTATATAGTATCTGACAATGGCGCAGAATCTAACTGTTGTTGTCGGCGACAGCTCAAAAAGCAACGATGCATCGGCAACAACAGCAACTGCAACTGCCGACACAGCTGTTATCAATTTCAAGCCAAAGGATACGAATGGCTGGAAGGATTACAAGAAACTTAAGACCTATCTTATCCTAAAGGAACAGCAGAATGAAAAGGTAATTGAATAGCAGCAGCAGGAATTTGCTAGAGATATCCAGTGATTGGGCTCAGATTCTTATTGTCAAAGGTTTAAAAGATATCTTTACTATTTAAACTCAAGCTTAATTAAAATGTATAAAGTCTCTTGACAAACCAACTTTATATTCATTGAAATTCTATAGAATTTATAAACATTACAAATTAAAATTTGATTGAATTTATTAGTAGAATAAATCACAATGTGTTCAGTTCTCCGAATTCAATTATATTGTCAAAGTGTCGTAATTTGAGAAACATTTTTATGATGGGTTATTTTAACTATACCCTGATCTATATAGAAATACCATATAAACAACAGTTAGTTTGTCCTATAAAACTCATATAAAGAATAATGCAAAATTTTATAGTAGTTCCCTAATTTTATATAACTGGAAATGAAATGTAATAGAAAAATCCCATTAACTTATATTTATCAGATATAATTACTATCTATATATATTCATTAAACGATTTGCACTTCCATAACTTTCTGGGAAAACTAAATTAAATGTAAATTCAATGCATTGAAATTCATTTATAAATGCAATGAATATTTAACACTAGCTAGTGAGTGATTCGTTCGTTCTACGTATTACGAATATAGAAGAAAAGAAAAAAAAAAAACAGATCGCAGATAACTCTGAGAACGGAAGCAATCGTTGGTGATTGCGCAACTTGATTGGGAACTTCCTATAGCTCTACTATAATTTACATACATATACATAAATGATTGAGAATATTATCATATTGAGCGTATCAAATAAATAGTACATTCGTGTATTTAACGTTAAACGATAGCACAATCTAAGAGATAAGTGGAGAATGTTGCCATAATTACAAATATCTATTAACAAATGAACGATTGTATGTTACTGATGTACTGAACTATGGAGCTGTTCGATCTATTAGCCATGCCAATAGAAGCAATAAAATGTATTTGTGTTGACCCAAATAGTCAACAAGTAAATTTATTGTGCTCTGACATCGATGCATATTAATCAAGTAAATAAATAAATAAATGCATAGAACATGCTGGTTGCTGTTGGCATTGAGAATGGCAAAAATAATTCAAATTTAGATAGAGCAATTGCACAGAAAATAAAAAAAAAATAAAATAAAATAAAAATACCATTAGGAATAGAGATAAAACTGAATTTGTTGATTATAGCCGAGATATAATAAAAGTGAGCAAATGTATTAAACACTCAAAGATAAACAATCTATAAAACGCCTGAGAGACTAATTGATTTTTTTTATATCAATTTCTATATTTAAACGACACATTTAATCAATATTTGAACAGAATAAGTTAATTCTTCTGCTGTCACTAATTGCAATTTCAATTAGAGAATTATATGTCCAAATCAGCTTAGATTCGTAAAAAAAAGATACTTTTTTCTTTAAGTCTGAACTCAAGAACAAGCGCCCATCTTTATCTCTCTATCTCAGTCGCTCTCACGTTGGCACTGTAATTAACAAGCAAACAATCAAACAAAAGGCGAAACAAAAGTTATAACCAGAAAAAAAAAGAAGAGAAAAAGTCTCTTCACATAAAGTTATTAAACGGTCATGACCCCCATTTTGAAAATGCTTATCAACAACAACAACAACAACAACAGCAGCAACAATAGGAAAAGAACAACAGCAACATGGAAACCGAAACAACAACTGCAAAAATGCGTGGCAGCTGTGTACAAGTGGAAGGGGGACAGCAAATGAAATGAGTGAACATGAAAAACGAGCATACAAAAAAAAAAAAAAACAAAGAGAGCGCACGAAAAATGACGAACGCGTTCGCTTAAGCGCAAGGGCTGCCAGGGGGCGAGGAAGCAGAGAGACAAAGTAGAGTGAGTGGCAGATAGAGGGCAAAGATGGAAGAGCGGCCGAGCGGGTGAGTGGGAGAGTGAAGAGTGCCGCCAACAGAAGCCAACGGCGCAGGCGATGCCATTTGACCGCTCGGCGTCGGATCAATAAATATGGATGACTTGACGCTGTCCAGATTGATGTGTGCACACAGGCACACGCACACACAGAGAGATAGAGAGAGAGAGACATGCAGAGAGGGAGATTCAATGTGTGTGTGTGTGTGTGTGTGTATGTCATGGATTGTCAGTCGTGGCCGGGACGAGTTGTGTAATAAAAATGCGCGCATATCAATGTCAAAAAATCTGACACACAATGGAAATAAGAAAAGTAAACAAACAATTAAATTGCTTAGTGCCTAATAAAATAAATGAATGCCGGTTGAGTTTGCGTGTTTCTCTTAACCAGATACGACTGGAAACGGCAGACAGCTGCCCAGATACGAAACTCTGTCTGTCTCGCAGTCGCCATGTCTCGCTGTCCGTGTATAGAGAGATATGTACATTTTATATTTATGTACATATATATGCTTGGCACAGATACAATTTGAGCAAAGTGGAGGATTTGCGAACAAATAAACAGAGTAAATACTATATATATATATAAATAAACAGAAATACGAGAGATACTTGCATGTAGGTAGGTAGATATGTCTGTATCTATGGGAGCTACTTGAGCGTATACGTAATATATCAAATGGCTCTTGTCATATGCTGATGGACAGGCCATGCGAATTAATTTGACGATGCTTATGAGCAGCTTAAGTAACGGCGTGTGCTCTTCTCTGTGTGTGTGTGTGTGTGTGTGTGTAACAATCAGATGATGTGTATTGCTCGTATGATCAAAATACATGTAATTAAATAAAGAGCCTAAGCTAAACAGTTAAGGATTATCTTTTATTATTATCTTTAGCTACAAAGTTTGCTTTGCTTTGCCATAAAATTGAGTTAAGGGCATAATTTGTAGGCCCTGAAAAAGCATAAATTATATGTTTTACGGCCACAAGCTGCGAAATTTTGATGGCTACTCAACTGATTGATTGTCGATACTTTTCTTGTCATAAAATATATAAATGATTGTCTCTCGTTCGATTTGGTTTATTGGGAATTCACTTTAGTTTTAGTGTTAAAATATTATATATAGATTTTTTTACTTCACTCTTAAATGTGATTCTGTGTGACTATATAAAAAGAAGCTTTGTATGCCATAATTTATTTAAGTTTGTTCGAGTAGAGAAAGACTATATAGCATACCTCTTAATCCAGTGTTTTGCATACAACTCTATTTTAAATCACATGTTTATAATCATATATCACACATATAACATCATATTTATTCTCCACATTTCTGGAACTAAAAGTTGGATCACTTTCGATGACCCTATTGAACAGATCTAAAAGTTATCTAGTCCACCAATTGATTCGTGTGGAATTAAAACTCTTTTAAATTTTGATTCAGCTAAATAGATGTGTTTGTCTTACTTCATACTCTTTATTCCATTTATAACATTTTAATTAATATGTTATATAAATCAAACAGTTTGTAGCTATATTTTATCTGTTAAGACTCATTTATATTTCGTAAATCGTGTTTAGGTTATTAGCAAAACAATCTTTGTTTTTACCAAATGTTTTATTATAGTACTTGAAGATTGATTTATTATAGCAAATTTTTGTTAAAAAATGCCAGCAATGCTCGCATTATAGATTAAATGAAATTAAATCAAATAATTTATGTATATCATCGTTGTACGGATCTTGGATATTTCCGCTTGTAGATCGAGTTCGCTCAACGTTGTTTTTCTTTGAAAAAGTCATTTACTAACAATAAATTGATATGTTTAGTATTTATTCGAGGTCATAAAATGATTTATCTTGATATCTTGATCTTTTCAATGGGAATACCCATAGAGCACAATTTAATTCTCTTTTCAATGTTTATAGCTTAAATAATATTGATTCATTTCATTGCGAATTCTACGAAAATAAACAATTCATAATTTATTGTACTTTAGCAACAGCTACCAAAAAGATAGCTGAGCTGATTCATAGGTATTACGAACTTATTTTGACCGATATATGTTAAAATTCGCAAGTACGGTAAACGATTTTAAATAGCCACGCTCTCATATTTACATTTCGCACTTGAAATGGCGTGAGCTCAGATTGTTTTTCAGTTTATTTATAAACTGTATACCCTAGAAATATACAAATGGAAAAGGGCACAAGGAAGTCAAATGTGGGGGGTATAGATTTAGTTGTTTACTATGTTTATGTATATTTGCTAGATGTGAGCTAAGATTGCTTAATTCCATGTATTCAAATGATTTCTACCGATAAATACCCTATAAACTGCGTAGTATGTTGTTGATTTACATGAAATTATTATTTATTTGCTATAAACGATTTCATATAATGTTGTTAAATCAGATTGTTTTTCATCTGGTTTTTTATATACCTTATAATTTATAGTAAGTAAATACGATTTAGGGGCTATATATGAAGCTGTTAATTAATATGATGTATATTTGTTAATTGCGAAATAATATTGATTTTCTTCTATCTGTTGATTACAGCTATAGACACCCTGTAAACTGAAGTCTTCTATAGACAGTTCTCATATGATTCAGTTTTATTATAAAATATTGTAAATAACTTTTAAAATTCACATTTGTTGTTTACAATTTGCTGTACGACATGAGCTGTGATAGATTTTTAAGTTATTTTTATATGGTATACTCTATAAGTATAGAAAAAAGTACTACTCTGAATACTACAATTTAAGGGCAATATAAAAAGTTTTTAATTAAGCTGTTGCATATTTGTTAGATGTGATTTCAGATTGTTTTCAGTCTGTCTGTAAGAAGGACTCGAACTAATAGATACCCTCTAAATAGCTCTTTAAATGTTCCGATTTATCTATGCTCATTATCATGCTTATCAAAATCTAATATTTACCAATGTATTCCCTCTGTTCATTGCAGGCTGCTCACACGCCGGAGTCGCAACGTTCCTATATGCTGCGCAAGCGTTCGACGCCGGCGCCAGCGACGGAGCGTACGACTTTTGTGTGCTACACTTGCGGCACGGATACGCCCTCCTCGCAGCTGCGACTGGTCTACTGCTGTCCCAATACAGAACGCGAGCCCTACTATCCGTTCATCAAGACAATGAAGGTCTTCAAAAACGCTAGTCCCATTAGTCCGCAAGGTGAGTTGTTACGCTCCAAATAACATTTTGAATAATTATTAAACAAATTTCGGAATAAATTTCCTAGGCATGGTGCAAATCTGTGCCGGCTGCAGCGAGAAACACAGCAGCCTGGCCGAGGGCGGCCCACCAGTACCTGCCATATCGGAGTCCGGAGCAACGCAGTCCTTGGAGTCTAGCTCGGCTATGTATAGCGCCAGTGGCGCCATTGCTTGCAATAATGTGACGACATTTGTCGGTCGCAATTCGCCCTCGGAAAAGTCACTTGCCAATTCGGATTCAACAAGCAATGTGCGCTTCAAGGTGAGCAACGCTAGAACGCAAAAGCCATTTGAATTTCCATTTCACTGCGGCTCGATCCGGCTAAGAACTACATTTCCGGGTTTCCTATTGTCAGTTCCAGTTGGTTTTGTCCCAAGCAAAGCAAATCGATTTGCATGTCAATAGCAATTTGTGCGTCTTCGATTAGTTTTTCTTCTTTTTCTGTATTTCCAATATATCTCAGTCTGTGTGTAATCGTCGTACATGGAAATTTACTAGCTGTCGATTACAGCGGGAATTCAAATATTTATATGTAGGAAAAGCGATTAAACATCGTATGGAAAAATAATGAAAAATGTTGCAGTTTAACGACTTCAAAATACCCTAAGCAAAACATAAGTCTCGTTATCAAATCTGATTGAACTGGGGCTTAAGTTATTGAAATATATGTTAAAAGATTATTGAATTTTTAAATTATGCTTCGTTCTTATCATATCGAGCTAGCTATAGATATATGCCCTTCAGTGGGTTCGTGCATAGGGTATGTGTATATATATATAATATATATTTAAAAATGGAACTTTGCAACTCGGACCGTGTCGCGCTAATGAGAGCAAGTCTGGGTAGCGATAACACCTCGACGATCTCTGCCCTCATGTCTGATAACCAAATGAACCCAAAGACCATTTCTCAAAGGTGACGACCTGCCAGACGGACGGGCGAACGAGCGGACGAGCGGACAGACAGATGGACAGTGGGAATGGACAGACTGATGGTTGGTTGGGCATATGTTGAGTAATTCATTTGCATGCTGAAGGTCGACAGCAGCAGCGATATCAATTATGTAGAATATACGAGTAGGCAGGCGAGCATGGTCTGGCGGAAAGAGCTGATAAGGATGGCAGGGAGGCAGCTTCATTAGTTACCGCTTATCAGTGCGAGTGTGTATATGTAGGTGGTGTGACGGCGGGGAATGGAGAATGGAGAATGGGGAATGGGTAATGGGTAATGGGAGGGCAGTCGAGGCAAGTCGAGTGTCAACATGTTAACCAATTTGAGTCAACAAATGTCAAGATTAGATTGCCCTGCCGCATGCACACGGCATGCGTCGCATGGCTAGCGACGGGTACGGAGATGGGAATGGGTAAGGGCGGTCGTGGGTCGGAGCAGGCGGGGTCTCAGCGTACCTATGTGCGCCTTAATTACTGTTCAAGATCTGGGCGCGGCTGGGGGCAAATAGTCGAAGCTAAACAAGACACACAAATTAAACGAATTATTGTATAAATAAACAAAAAGCAGAAGAATATGAGAATGTCAGTTCGACTCTAATGTAAGACCCAAAAAAAAAAAAAAAAAAAAAAAAGTGGGTAAACTTGGACTGGTTCGTCGGTCCGTAGACATCTGCCCCTAACCGGTTTCATTGATATGCCACAAATTGTTTTGTTTAAACCCGTTTATTTATAGCTCCCCTTTTTTTATTTTTTTTTTTTGCCTTAAGTAGTTTATTTATTATTTTGCTATTTCTATATAATTCTTACTTTTATTTTATCTCTTTTTGTTTTTTTTTTGTCATTTAGTTTCGAGTTTTCAGAAATATTTAGTGACAGCAAAGTTAATTGAAAGACAGCCGTAAATTATTTCAGCTGCTTTCGCGTTATTTGTGGCTTTTGTTAGTTCTTAATTGATTGTTGATTCCGTTTGGAATTGCCAATTTCATAGATTATCATGATTAAGCAGCTGTGCAGCAGTTTGTTTTTTATTCAATCAATCTTGAGTTTGGCATTTGAAGTGCAAGTTAACGGCGATAATATATAAATATATCAGCATATCTCCCACAGTACAAATTGGTTTCGTTTCGTTGTTATGAAACTATAATGAATCGTTGCCAGTGAAAAGTAATCAAATTAACTAAGCATTTTATTAATCTATTTTATATAATTGTATTTATTATGAAAGAGGTCAAAGAATATCATTTTCGCAGCCAAAGATTCTGGTTGAGTCAGCAGTTGTTACCACAATGCAATTAATTTTTATAGGTAATTATTCTTATCGGATTCAATTTCATAACTTTATTAACTAAAGCTGCAGTTAGTTGGCATTGCGTTTAGTTATTTGAATTCCAATTACCAAATTTCTTTAGATTTATATAAATCATATATAATTATGATAAAAAAAAAAAAAACTGAGATAAATGTAGAAATTTATCAATATCTAAATTAAATGAAAATCGAACAATATATTTGATATATATATTTATCTAATCTCTCAAGTTTCAATTATACTATAGTATATTCATAGGAATTTCATTCATACAGCTACAACTGTTACTGATAAATATGATAATATAACTCTATATATAGTATGTTTAGTGCCTGCATAGCCTTGTAGCTACTCATTGTGTTAGCAGCCTTGGCTGAGTTTAACGACATTCATAAATATAACAACATTTACAAACATCTTTTCTACTTGACTTCTAAAACAATTGCAAAATAAATACTTTAGTTTACTTACTTTTTTCTTTCTTCTTTTCATTTTTTTGGTTTTAGCTCTTCCTCTCTTGCACTCTCTTTATCTGTCGTTTGTTTGTTTCGCGTGTCTGCAACGCAGAAATTGTCTTTGGGCGTGCAAATAATTGTTTAGCTGAGCCGAAAAAAAAATTATTATCTTTAAACAGGTGCCACAGCGCGCAATGGAGAAAAACCTTTGCCCCAGTTAGCTAAAAAGTAAACTTGTTTATCTTTGTTTATCAGGTGCATAAACGTATTCCAAACTCAAGAGTTTGATAACCGAAGGTCAGCACTCACAGAGAGGAAACAAATTTAATATAGATAAATGCAAGCGAAATGAGTGAGTGAGTTATCAATGGTGGTGTGGGCGGCGTCTCTATATAGCTGTCACGAGCTATATATGCTATGCTAGCTCTTGCATTCAATTTTCTTTTTAACAGATAACAGATAATTAAAGTGTGATAATATATTGCGCAAATAGCATAATGCTAATATAAATATAAACAACTACGCACACCTATTTATCCATATCTATATCTATATTTTATAGTACACGCTCAACGTCATAGTAGCCCTGATTAGGTTTATCTTCTGCAACCCAGCAGAGTATATATACATATATTGTAATTTAGTTTATTGTGTACTTGAGTGTGGTGTAATGATGTCATGGGATATGCCACACATAGTAGCTGTCTGTGATGCATAGATTTCAGATATGATAGAGAAATAAAGATTTAAAGCGATTTGTTTTCTTATTTTATGTAATATGTACAACTAAGAAGCAAAAATCTGGATATACCTTTTATAATGTTTTCCTGAAATTCTGAAACAAAAGTATTCTCATATACATATCTCATATCTTCCATGCAGTTTTTGTTTCAAAAGAAACCTTATTTTTCTTAGCACATAAAAAGATTCTATGATTAATAAAACCATGTACATACATATAGAAGTTTTTTTTGAGCGACTTAGAAAAGTTATTTTTAACAAAGGCATTCCTAACACTCTTAAAATATTTGGTAGCTGAGCTTTAATGACACTTGATTGAACGAGTATAGGAAAAGCCAGCAGAGTTTGGCACATATTCAATTGTCGAGTCATTGTGGGGGTGAGAGAGCTCTTGAAGCAGTTCGAAGATGAGAGCCCTTGAAATGGAGAAAAGATATTGTAGGCAGTAGCAATAGAGTTGTAGAAAATGCGCAGCTGCAAAAATGAGCAAAAAGAAAGTTTTGTTGAGTATAGCGTATGCTCAACTGTGTTATACCCTGTACTATATACTTTTCCAACTATTTACTAATTAAGCTTGATATCAATTTAATGAAGCGCGAAACTGGATTTTAAATCGGTTCTAGCTTCTGATAAATATTCAATAGTACGAAAGCAAGTCTAGCCACAAATTATAGAATTTATTAAAGTTAAAGTGAATTTACAATTTAGAGAGAGAGAGAGAGAGAGAGAGAGAGAGAGAGAGAGAGAGAGAGAGAGAGAGAGAGAGAGAGAGAGAGAGAGAGTTTAGCAGCTTAGATCTCATTAGCTGATACTCAATCAAATTGTGATTTATGTCACCGCAAAGTGACTCAAACTTGAAACCGGCCATAATTCATCATCCGCAAACTGTAATTGAGTTTTTGGGGTAAAACCGGTTCTGGCCAGTTCAAACAAAATATAATTCCAACTGTACTGATAACAGAAAAAAAAAAAAAAAAAATACAAATACAAATAAATAAAAAACGAAAAGCTGAAGCCTTCTATCGGAAGAGGTACAGCGAGCCTAGAGCAAGGTAAGCGTAAGCGTAATGCCTAACTGATTAGAAGTGTGCACTCGACGAGTGCTCTTCACTCACACAACGAAATCAACATGGTGTGTGGGGGCGATAAGGAGGGTACGAAGCGGCT
Organism: Drosophila koepferae; assembly: GCA_030914345.1. Classification (NCBI taxonomy): domain Eukaryota; kingdom Metazoa; phylum Arthropoda; class Insecta; order Diptera; family Drosophilidae; genus Drosophila; species Drosophila koepferae. Next base: position 1,351,951 of record JAUESR010000211.1, read on the forward strand.
CGAAGCGGTTGGAATGGGAACTAGATTCGAGTGGTGGCTCTTGAAGAGAATATCAATTGTACGAAATATTAAATAGCATTTGATTAGATAAGTTGTGGTCGTCGCGTTCCTCATGTGGCGTCGTCGCACTGTTTATGTCTAAAGGCAACCGATTTGTTTGTTTTTTATTTTTAGTTTTATTAAATATACCAAACTCTCAATTACAGCCGTACGAAACCTGCTCGAACAACTCCAACTCAAACACGGCACGCGACTTCAAGCAGATCCGACGCAACGACTCGAGGCCCAGTTCGCCCAGCTCAACCCAGGGACAGCTCGAGAATGGCCACGCCCAGTATCCGTAAGTTGTGTTCTATTTTCGTTATGCGAAACTCACTACTAATTTATTTCTGCCCATCCACAGCTGCTCCATTTGCAAAGTTCTCTGGCCGTCCAATAAAATGGATTGGCTGTATACTAGCGCTGAGCATATGAACTCGCATGCCATGCACTTTCCCTGTCTCAAGGTCAATGCCAGCAGCAATAGCAATGGTCTTAGCAATAGCAACAGCAACAACAACAATAATAATAACAATAATAACAACAATAACAACGAACTGAATAACAATCGTGTGTTAGCCTGCAAGGATTGCATCAATTACTTAACCAGCCAGTGGGAGTCAATGGATGCGGAACGTGTTCCATTGGAGCACAGAAGGTTTCATAATATTTGACAATTTGTTTTAAAATTACAACTAATATAATGTTGCTTTTTGCAGATACAAAATACCCTCGCCCATGCTTACCTCCAGTTCGCCGAATGGATCTCGTCACGGCACCATGAGCACCTGCACGCCGCCCTCAACACCGTCGGTCAGCTCGTCTACGCCAGCCAGCACCTCAATCTACTGTTTCCTCTGCGGCCTGCACTCAGATCTAACATTAGCCAGAATTCTGTATGGCAGCAAAGAGGTAAAACTGTCTTAAGATATAACTTAAGAGCGAGAGGGAGAGGGAAGAAGAGAAAAAGGGAAAAGTTGTATCAGCTTAAGTTAAGGAATATGTTCGTAAAGTATTCAAGATCAGCTAAGCTGATCTGATCTTTTGAAATATTCAAATAATCAAAATATGTCATCTGTCCTAAGGCTTTACTAGATTTATTGTACTTTTAATGATGGGACTATAATATAAGTATGTTCTTCATTCTTGAATAGTGATTTAGCATTTAATGACAAACATAATTGGATTAGCTTTTTATTGCTATATAATAATCTCTAATTGAATAATGAATGATAAAATCTGTGAATTGTTGTTTAATGAGGTTTATGTTATACTTGTATCCATTAGAAATTGATTCAAATTGTAATTATCAATATATATGTAAGAGAACACATAAGTCATGTATTGAGAATATTGCTAGAAACTTCAAATGAATTGAGCTTTTGAACTTTTTGAACCTTAAAGAATTTAGTTGTCCCAGATAATGCTCAAGTACATTCAATATTGGTTATAATTTCAATTAGTCAAAACGCGTAGTTTTTATTATCAAGAAAAATAGACTGATAAAGAAATCCATTTCAATTTCGAAAAACACTTACAATATTTAAATAATCAATTGTCAAAAAAGAATACGCAGATAAAAATATATTTCAGTATATTTAGCCTTTTTTTATCAGGCTTGGCAGAGATTATTATATAATAAATTAAGTATACGACCTATCGTTTCTAATGGCTATAAAATGTTTGCTATTTCTTAATTGCATAGTTAAAAGAATCGAATAAAATCATTAACATTATTATTGTTAAGGCTTAAATTATTAATCAACTGTTCATTTGTGAACTATACGTTATTGTATTTCGATATAAGTTTAATGTTATTGGGATTTGATAAGATATTTTCAATAATCATTAGAAACAACAACAGTTTGAATAGAAACAGACGCAAATGATCTGTTTTCACTGATAAAGAATATATATATTTGTATATAGTACACAGTTCAAGGTCGACATCTATTTGCATCACAATTCGTAATCTATTACCATGTTAAGTACGCTTGCAAATAATTGTAATTAACTATTATAAGTGTTGTGAACTGTGTTATATGTGATATATATATATATATATATATATATATATATATATATATAATCAAGCTCCGCTTGTCTAATAGCAAGTACTGTAATTAGGCTAGCTTAAATTTAAGCCCCATTAATGGAACACGTTTACAAATGTTGTTCTAGTTGTAAAGATAAGATTGGAGAAATGATGTCCTCGATATTAATTGTGCAGATAACAATAGTCCATACATAGGCAAACTAATTGAGTAGATAAAAATATCAGTATGATAGTGAATAGGCCTGTACGCCTAGATTTTTCATATAATACCTATAAATCAAATCATAAAATATGCGTAGATTTATATAAATAGAACAGCGTGTAATATTTTGGTTAGTCAGATGCTCAATTATAAATTATAGAAATTCTGACAGTAGATATCAGAGAGTAAAGATTTAAATAAAATGGTGAGCAGTATATATACTAGATATTAATATGACATTAGAATTGAATGCAGAATAATACAAATTAAGATATAGATATGGCTTCTATTACTTTATGTAATTGTGAAAGTGTTCGATAGATCTTTGTATTAATGCGCAGCTAGAACTAGATATAGAATTTTATAAATAATTAGTGTATACAGTATAAATTTGAATTGGAATTATACAAAAATTATGGTTGTATGTTAGACAGTACATATTATGGAATGAAGCTAAAAATAAGTGGCTTATTCGTTTGCTTAAAAGATGATTTTAAAATATGTTAATGTAATTTTTTTATTAGAGAACAATTTTTTCAATACTATAATATGTTATATTGCTATCTTTTGTAATCACTGTGATATTTTGCTTCAGAATTTCTTCAATTCAATTCAATTTATTCAACGATTTTAATTCCAATATCAATAGGTATTTAAAATGTAAATTAAAGGAATTATACTTCGATATATAATTACAAATATTATAGAAAGTTGAAAAGCTATTTTATTAACTTTTTGTATAAAGAGAAGTATTGTAGAGTAAAGTAAAATAATTGATAATGTGTAAAATATAATGAAATTAGAAGTTTATGTATTGTAAAACAAAGCGATTAATACTGATGTAGTTCGTTGTGTATTTTAAGCTAATTATGGTTAAGATAGCAGAGCTCGAAATTATTATTTCAATCATATACATATAATAATTGTGATAGTTATCAGCATATGAATGTTGTTAGTTAAATATGCATAGTTCTCAAATAAGTATTGATCGTTTCTCGATGTCTGCAACTAAGTGTCCCTCACTTACACTTTGCGAGAAAACTCAGAGAGCAACAGATTGTGTCGATTCTTAAATGAGTTCGCTCACGATCGAACAGCAGCCTCGTTATTATTTTTTTCGCTCTGATTTTTGACCGACCGATTGGTTGAGTTGTACGAAGCAAAACGTCTTTTGTGTGTATGCATTGGAATGTATGCAAGAGCTGTGCTCTCTAAGCATATCAATAGCGTACGTGCAACATAGACTTTTTGACTCATTTGCTTACTTACCGAGCCTCATTATACGAGCATCATTCGTATTGCTATCAAAAGAATGTTCGTTAAAAGAGCGTCACACGAATCATTTAACCCAATGCTCTCAAAACGAAAAGAACCGAAGTTTCGTGTCAGACAGAGCCAGTGCGAGAGAATATGAATTTTTCGGTTGATCTCGCGAACGGAACGTAAATACGAAAACATTTAACAGTTATAAGCAAGCTATGAACATATGTGGCATAATTCTAGAGTAATTATCTCTGCTTATCTCCCTCTCCCTCAAGAAATTATTAATATAATATTTATGAGCTCTTTAATTCTATATTACAATTTATTGATCTCCTTAATTACAATATTTAAATCCATTTCCTTACATTCTTTGCAGGGTTCAAGACCTTATTTTCCATTATTGCTAAAGCACAATTCTTTGCCAAATGCTGAGCAGCTGAGAAACAATTCAGCTCTAGTCTGCACATTTTGCTATCATTCCATGCTGAATCAGTGGCGCAAGTGAGTTCATATTCTTCAGTTGTATACAAATATAATATTACTAAATGAAATTTTGTTGCATAGATATGAAGCTCAAAGTCCCAGCGTTAATCCAGCGGATCGAAAATATAATTGGCATGATTACAATTGTCATTTGTGCGGCATTACGACTTATAGGAAAAGGGTACGAGCGCTGCCTGTGAATGAGTTTCCGTTCGTTAAGCATCAGAAGAGCGACGATGGACTTTTGCTAGAGAATGGAGAGTATGCCGTAGTATGTTTGGACTGCTATGAGAGCTTAAGGTAAGCAGTTTTATAAGATAAAACTGGCATTATGTATATATAACAGATTCTTTTGTCTTTCACAGGCAACAGGCGTCGCAGCATGATCGCTTTGGGGTGCCCATATCTAGGCGGGCCTATAACTGGGTTCCCCAACCGCCGCCACCGGAGGACAGTCCCGATGTCTCAGTGGCACGTCTGCCCTGCGGCGAACGTTCGGATCGTGTTGTGAGTACAAAAATAAGCTACTGCAGTTGTAGAAAACCTTATGTCAATGCATTTGTAATCCCTACAGCTTATGAGTAACGCACTGAGGCCCATTCCAAGCAAGAAGACAACGTCGCCAAAGCAATACGAAAAGTCTAAAGAAGGTAAGCGTCGCCTCTCTCTCTCTCTCTCTCTCTCTCTCATTTGGTAATGTGAAACGCATTTTAAGCGTCTCGCGGTGAACGGTTCAAGTGAAACCCAATTCGCGTCAATAAACTTCAATTGGTTTCACTTAACCGTTTGCCCAGCCCATGCTCTACCTATTGATGAGCTCGCTGCCCATGCCATAATGGACTTAGCGTTAAGCGTTTAGCTTTGTCAACAAACTGGGTCCCCAATTTGCCAAGTTTCCCTATGTGCATTGCCTGCAAGTTTAAAGTTCAAATGCATTTGTTGGGAATCTTGGCGAGCGTAACCAGATATTGCGTATCTGTCTGCAAATTGAATTTATGAGTGGGATTAGTAAGGGCTAGGTAGAGATAGTCTAGGACATATTTATCTATAATGATAAATGCTATGTAGAGAAGTCAGTAAAGTGGGTTGAATGAAATGGGTTCATATTTTAATTAATTATTATTAATCATTTTGGCACGAAAGAATTAATGTATAAGTCCTGGTTTATTTTGGATACTTTGAGTATCAAGAGTTGAACATTTAAATGCTTACATAAATATTATGAAATATATTTTAAAAATTATATATTATGTATAATAACTACTGTTACTTCTTGACTGACAGCCTGAGTCTCAAACGGATTGAGGCTGATTGTGGTCTGAATCTGAGACTTCGGCTTGAGTCAGAGGCTGAATCAGACTGTTTGAGACTGAGGTAGAGCCTTGATTTATGATATGCAAATGTATAATCTTGAATATTGACATTTATTCCATATTATGTGATATGTGATATACTTCTGCATATGGTCTGATATATATTCTTATTGTATTCCTGTCTGTCCCAATCAGTGTTTTTTGGTATTAATCATAAGTTTATAAATTCTATAATGAGATAGTGGGTCTATAGTGTAGAGACTATAGTATATAGGCTATATACATGCCACATCTGTAAAACAGTTTTGTAAAAGTTGAAAGGTATCTTATAGTCTATCGTTTTCAGCAATTCAGATGTTATTCATTTAGAATAAATGTAATTTAATCTTTTTCTTGAAATTTACTACTAAACTTGATAAATAACAATTGCTAATGAGTTAATCAGATGATGTTCATAGCTGAACAATGTGAATGAATAATGAATAATGAATATGATATATAAAATATTGCTTAAGCTTTCTTACTAAATTTAATAGAAGTTTCGGTTAGTTGATAGTATCAATTTGCAATTTAAGAATTAGAAGTTTTTGCTGAACTATAAAGCTATAGATAATCGATCATAAATCTTGTATTTCTACCTTCTCTGTCTACCTTGATTATAGAATTGGTTAAACGTTTATTCGTAAAATTCTTAACTGGCCCAAGTTAAACATAAATTTAATAATATTTAAATTAATGTGTTGGCACAGCAATGTCTATTCATAATATTAACAAATTCTCATAAATGCAATAGTTGGAAAAGAAGTTTTCCTAATTGCATTTCCCTAGTTTGCTGTGCAATCAATTTGCAAAACTAACGCTCCCTTTTCATGAATGGATAATAAAGAATTGAACAGAAAGAAAAATGCTGGGGAATGAACTGAACAGAAAACTGAATAAGAAATCAACTGATTAAATGCTCAATAACAAGCGAAGACCGCAAATTGGTGGAGCAGCGCCCTGTTGTGGGTTTGGGGTGAGTGGTTGGGATTGGGGTTGGGGTTGGGGTTGGGGTTGGGGTTGGTGGGGCATTCGACAACGTCTGCAATAAATATTGATTTTTTTTATGAATTGCAAAAGATGTTGGCGAACAGTTTACAGTATGAGTGTGTGTGTGTGTGTGTGGGTGTGTTTGTGGGTGGGATGGTTGTTGTGTGTGGTGTAGTAGTCTCTCATGTCCATGCCACTCACTTATTTATGCAACAGCAGCAATGGCGTCGGTAAACTTCTTCAATAAAATGCCAAAAAGGAAACATCATAAAAATAAATAAACAGAGAAACCGCACAGACAGATGCACACGCACACGCACACGCACACGCACACACATTCACTCACCCACCCACCCACACACCGAAAAGGAAACTGTGTGTAACTTTGCACACCATTTTTTATGAAGCAACAATGCCCCCAGCTCCGGCACCCACACCACAAATGCCACTTCCGACAACAAGAAGCGAAAGCAACCGAAACCGAGTCGAGCAAAGAAAGGAAAAAGAAAAGAAACGAAAAGATACGAAACGTGACGAGACGGAACGAAACGAAACGAAACGAAATGAAACATACAGTCGAGTCCCACAAGCACAAATAATAAAAGCAACAGCATAAAGTATTTCGAATTGAATTACTTCGTGTTATCCTGTCAACCATACGAAAACACTCAAGAGCATTCAACATGCCACACGCTTCCGCCCTGCGCCCTGCGCCCTGTGCCCCGTGCCCCGTCGCCCTATCGGCCTGCTGCCCCAGCACGAGCCACCCACCCAGACTCGTGCCACCCATCGTTTAAGGAGTTGGCATCGATTTGCAAAAGTATATTACCAGCCCGCACTACACACGATTCGACTAGGTAGGGGGCGGACTTGCCCATGTCCCTTCCCCTGCTCTTCGCTCACATGAACTTACGTTGATGGTGTGGATCAAATAATTGTCCCCGTGCCAATCGGTCGAGTCAGTCAGTTAGTGTGAGTGCTTGTGTGTGTGTGTGTGTGTGGGAGTGGGGGTTGGTGGCTTCGTGCTGAATAAGTAAACATAAAACCACTGAATTTACGCTTATTGCACCCGCAAACATTTTGTTTAACACAACAAGCGGCGTGTCTGCCATCTCGCTCGCACGCCCACTTCAGTCTCGCTCTTGCACATATTGGCACGCTCTCTGCGCGTCTGCTTGACTCTCAGTTCACTCACGCTCTCTCGCTCTCTCTCTCTGGCTGTGACTCAGTGTTTCTCTCTTTCGCTCTCGCACCTCACATGCTGTGGGTGGATGGGGTTTCGAGCTGGCTGCCATTTCCGGCCTCAATTTCAAAAGAAGCTCAAATTTCCACACAATTTTCCGGCTTCGCTCTTTTGCACTCTCGACAGGGGCCGCTCGCTCTCGGCCCTATCAACCCGAATCGACCCCGACCAACGACGCCCAACTGCCATCTCCGCTCCCCCTCCCCACCCCACACTGCTTGCCGCCTGCAGCCACTGACAGTCGTTTCCTCGTTGGCACTTGTTCAGTCACTCACAGCAGCTACGACTCCGGTTGTGCTTTTCACTTTTGCGCCCACATCCCAGTCAGTCGACACGCCAACCCCAACACCCTGTCGCCCAGTCGCTGCCGCTGCCGCCACGCCCCCCCGTTAGTTGCCACCTTTGCCACAAAAATATTTCAAACACTTGCCAAGCGACTGTCAGGGGGTAGCTCGACCCTCTGGCCGCACAGCCGTTTCCGTTTTGCGTAGAATAACAGTTACATTATCCTTTTTATTGCCACACTTTCGTCGCACACACACATACATACTAATATATATACATATATATATGTGTGTATATACACACAGACAGCTACCCAGACACAGACATATTTGGCTTATGGCAAGCTGCGACCTCTCCGACCCGTTTCTTCGACTTTATTGTGGCCCAACTTGGCCGGAGCTGTCAGGACAACGACGTCGCCGTCGTCGTCGTCGTTTTCTTCGTCGTACCAGGATGGTAAACTGGTTGTGCTGCGGTAAATGACGCAGGGCAGGGGGCTCACTCGGTGGGTGGGGGTGTGTGTGTGGCAGAGCCGGGAGTTGGTTCTCCGGAAATGTGGCAAAAAATGTGCATTTATTTTCTGAAGTTTTCTTGTTTGTGTTAACTCGAGTCGCAGTAAATTGTGGTAAACACGAAGCCAAGTGTTTGGAGTATTTACGAAGTTATGCCCCACAGTGCCGCACAGTGGGCAGCATTTGCATAATTGGCAAACATGATTGCATGTCGAATACTGTCGCCGTTTTGGGTTAGTCAAATGAAAATAGTTGGAGATGACAGCCGAGAGCTGTGAAAATGAAGTGGATTAAAATTTGAGATGAAAATTTAAAAAATAATTATAAAAGTCATTTGATTAAATTATATTGTAATGTCGAATATTATTAGGAATTTGCAAATATTAAATAATTTTTGCATTGCTAGTGAAATTTATAAAAATTTAAATATATAGATAATTTATGTATCCGATTGAAGAAGTGAGAAAAGAGAAGATAAATGTGTATATAATATTTATTTATTTATTTAGAAGTTAGAGATAATGTAAAATAAAAGTCTTAGGCTTCTGTATAGAAATATTTAGCAAATTTGTAGATAAATTATACCTTAAAATAAAAAATTAATAAATCTAGCTTTTAATATATATTATATATTTTTTATTGCAATAAAAGGAAGTAAAAATGGAAATGTTACATGAATTAAATCACTTAACTAAGATAGGCCCTATTTTTTTTTTAATTTTCAATCTATTTCATTTTAATCATTTAATCATAAATTTAAAAAAATTATATTTCTAGTATTCAGCATTAGTATAATTTTAATTCTTTATTGCATTACTCGATTTGATATACCCGATTGTCAAAAAATATATATTTATTCCTTCTAGCACTGAGATTTATTTGGATTCGTTTGCCAAAGCTTTTCTACTTAATTCTGTTTATAAACTCTTTTGATTTCATAATCTCTTCTTATCCAACTTATGCATCATTTCATTCGCTTTAGCCACATGCTTCGAACAGCTGATTTATCACACTCACACAGAGAGAAATAGAAAGAGAGAGAGAGAGAGAGAGAGAGAGAGGCATATGTTCGTTGTTGTAGCTGTCAGCACATACATAACCTCAACGTATGCAGTACTGTGTAAAGGGGGTGGGGAAGGAGTGGGCGGGTGCTCACATAAAACGCTGATGTGGCATGAAAAAAGATATAAATTCTGGCAATCGATGAAGATAAAATACATTTTGTAATACGCTCGTAATGCTACACACACACACACACACAGAGAGAGAGATACTACATTTGTGTGTGTGTGAGAATGGAGTGCGAGAGTCTGCAAATATGCACTGTGAGTGGGGATTGGTGGGTGGTGGGCGTATTTGAGCCGAGGTCAAACCATTGAGTGGGCGTCTTTTGGAAGTCATTCAAGTGTGCAGTCAAACTCAACGTCAACTGGCAAAAAATGCGGTTGGTATAAGTAAAATTTCAAGTGGTATTACATGTGTGTGTGTGTGTATATAGAATATATACATATATACATCCATGTGTGTGCGTGGGCGGGTGTAAAACCCTTTGAAAGCTTGTTGTTGCCAGACCCATAAACGTTTAGCCCATAAACCCTTGATGTATGGAACATAAACACCACACTTGCAAGTGCCACTCAGCCTGGGCTGGTCCTGGCACAGTTCAGTGGTGTCGGTGGTTTCACCGGTGGTTGCTGCTTGCTAACTGAAATCCAATGTGTGCGTTGCTCGTGTCTCGGCAACCGACAAACCGGCAACCGCAATGTCAATAAATATGTTACGCTTGACTCGTCTTTTTTTCTCTGTGGGTTTAGTTAGTCGGTTATTTGGGTGGTTTGGGTGGTTGAGTGGTTGGTTGGGTATTTTTTTTTTTTTTTTTCCTTTGGTTTGGTTTTTGGGCTGCTTGTTTCGCTCGGTTGGCAATTTGGCTAAACATATTTATTTGGTATTTGTGCTTGCCTTGTTTTTTGCCAGATTCGTCACGAGATTGGCATTTTAGGCTCAAGTCGCTTGTTGTGTGTGTGTGTAGGTGTGTGTGTGTAGGTGGGGGTGTGTGCGTGTGCACACTCGAAATTCCTTTGTCAAATTAGAAGCACAGTAAATTTGCATTCAATTTCATGTTATTGAATAGACTCAAGTCCCCTTCTATTGATTTCGTTTCCGATTTTCTCTTATTCGATTTCGCATTCCATTTTCTATTGTATTTTCTTCTTTTTTTTTATGTACCCAAGGTATCTAGGTGCTACATACATACATATATATTTCTATGCATTGATCAATTTGATATCTAATTGGAAATAAAACTGTTTGAGAAGAGTTGAAAATGCACTGAAATCTGCAGTTATTGAATTGACTTCAGTTTTAATTTGAATCAAGTTAGGATATCTGCAAGTCGAACGTATTTTGTAAATAAATTCGAAATTTGTTTGTTCAGCGTAACCAACTTCAACACATGTTTATTTATATATAGAGATATATGATCCAATACGATTCTATTTGTGCTTATAAAATAAAACAAATATAAAGGATTTTTTTTTTTTTTTGTTTACAATTGCATAAAAATCAGGATAAAATCTATTCTTCATATTCAATATTATTCTATTTCATTGTAATTTGTTAGCTTTCTCTTATTTCAATATATGAAATATGATCTTATGTTCTATAAAGTTCAGATTTTGCCAACTGTCTTGCATTCATTGGTCCAGGGCATACTTAACAGATAGAAAGATATGAATCTTGCTTGGCGTCTGCATTTACAGTAATATCTCAAGGAGCGGATTACGCGATTTTCTTATTCGCTTTACATTTGTTTTCGTTGGCTGCCGTCGTCGCAAATAAATATTTACATTTGCCTTGTATTTGTTGAGCATTTTTATAATATGTGCAAAAGCACAAAATATCAAATATTTTTGGGTTTTTCTTGTGCCAACTGTCTTTTGTCTGTCTCACTTGCGCGCATAGACAAGTGCTGCAGCACTTCACAAGCAATCTTTTTCGCTCTCCCTCTCGCTCTCACTCATACTTGCACGCGCACTTGCACTTCCAGTCGCACTCGCAGTTATTGCAGTTGTGTCTGTGTGTGTGCGCTTTAGTTTGCATTGTTGTTGCTACTGTTGCTTTTATTGCACTTTTCACTCTTCCCTCGCACGCCCGACTGCCCGCACTGCTCGCACAACCTGAGTTTATGCACTGCTGCCACAAAGGCAAGTGAGCTTCTTCCACTGCACAGCCCGCTCGTTCGTTTGTTCCGTTAGTCCGTTCATTTGTTTGTTTGCTTGTGAATGGGTAAGTGTGTGTGTGTGTGTGTGTGTGTGTGTGTGTGTGTGTGTGTGTGTGTGTTGGGTTGTGTTAGCGCCAAACTGATTTACTGTTATAAATATTTGCTCGTGAGCTTTTTAAGTACTTTTTCTTTTCACAAGACCCGCCTGGCTGCCTTGGATTTTCGCCACGTTTGCTTTGGCATTCATTTTGCTGCGTCGCGCTGTTTGCCGTGTTTGCTTTTTAGCTGCCCGACTTCGCCCTCGTCCAGCACGTCCCTCTACCCTACTACTCTCGCTATGGGGTGGGGTGGGGTCGTTCGTTTGCACTCTACCCAGTTTCTGTTGCATACTTTTCAACGTAATTTTTATTGAATCATGTACCCCCAGCGCGTCGCGTCGCGTCGCATCGCATCGCGTTGCCCGTCGACTTGGTTTCTTCTTTGTGCTCGGCTTTTTGTACCTTTCTTCATTTACTGGTTTCCCTCGCACATTGTGCAAACGTGTTTTGTGTTATTCTAGCGACTGGTATTCGTCCTGCTGCTGCTGCCGCTGCTGCTGCTGCTGCTGTTGTTGGTGCTTCCTGCTTTCGCTTCGTGGATATGTACTTATTTTTGAGATATTATTGCCGTTACCGTGCCGCCGCTGCCACGCCACGCCACGTCACGCTCCCCAGGGGAATCATTTTGCATTAACTGTGCAAATAACCAACTTTGTTATATTTTCGTTCATTTCATTTCATTCCATTCAGTTTGCGTTTGCCATTGCTTTTGCTTTTGCTTTTACCTTTGCTTGTTGCCGAAGGGCCATTCTCAAAGTAAAGCAGACCAACATTTGCGTTGTTATTTGTAACGGTGCCGGCGTCGCTGCCGGTGCCGATGCCAATGCCGCTTCTGGTTTGGTTTCTGCTTCTTAATCTGGTTTCCTTTTTATTTTCGGGTGGGTTTTTGTGGGCTTCTACTTCACTGGGTATTTACCCGGTTTTGTTGTGTTGTTTGTTTGTGTCCACAAGTGTGCCTGTGTGTGTGTGTGTGTGTGTGTATTATTTTTGTATTTGTGTATGTGAAATTGAATGCTCAATTGAGCACTTAATTAGCAAAAACAGTTTTTAATGACGACACGCAAGCTTTTATACTTTCAATGCACTGCTGTGGGTAACCAAGTGGTTACACTGCGCGAAATTTCTTCGAATACAATTAACGTACATTTTACACAGAAATAGGTGAATATATAAAATATCTTTTACATCAGCTACTCATTGAGTCAAATTTTGGATTATTATTATCAGATATGTGCTTAGTTTTGGTTTGATTTTTTGCTCAGTGTAGCAACAGTTATTCTGTTACTGGTGGTTGCTTGTTAATTCTCATTTGTACATCACTTGAGTCGCCCCTGTTCACAAAAGGTTGCCACGTCACGCACTCTCAAGCACGCGCCAGGCATCCCTTACTCTCTCTCTCTCTCTCTCTCTCTTTCTCACTCTCACTCACCCACTCACTCACTCACTCACTCACTCACTTACTCACTCACTCACTCTCTCACTCAAGCAGACATATATATTTATATAACGGCACATTTTTTGGCGTAACAGCCGTAATTGTCGATGTGATTAATGTGTTTTTAAGTGCGTCATTTTGAGCATATTATGAGTTTATAGGGGTTAATTTCCACCCAAGCACTTTTGCATGTTGCCGCTGGCATTTTAATTGAATTGTAGCCATTGCTCGACTCTTGTAATTGTTGTTGTTGCGATTGTTGCTGTTGTTGCTGTTGGCTGGGTATTTATTGCAGTGCCTTTTCGCACGGCATCACGATTTTTTAATTAACACACTTCGACTTGAATGAAATCGTTAAGAATTGATGAGATTTCATCACACATTCTTGCAGGGTATTTATTGAATTCTTATATATTTCATATTTTTCGCAAAGAATGTGAAAGATGTTTAAAGAAATATATATATTTTCTTATTTAAATGCATACATTATATAATGTTTGCTAATAGGTAATTAAAAATATATATCTTTCAATAAAATGTAAGATATTAAATTAGGTATTTTGGATAGCTTCAAAGATATTTTTCGAATATAACTTCCGGGCGATTAACACAGAATTTCAACAAGCCATAAAACACGGCTATAAATTGTGAAATAGTCTAATAAAAATCGTATCCTCCGATTCATACATACATACTTATGCAAGTATGTATTTGTATATTTCTAGTAGATGTATTTTTTAAATACATTTTAATAGACTTGAAATTAAGAAACTAAAACGTAATTTTTAAAAATATATAAACTTTAAGTTTGAGTATGTGGAAAAATCTTGCTGAAAACTGTAAATCTAAGATTTTTAAATTATATTATGCAGAAGATTGAATGCAATACTCTCGCCATTCTGCATATCAAGAGATTTTCTCAAGTAATTATTGCTCAAATCCAAACTGTTTGCCATCAAGTGTTGAGATTTCAATTTAAGCTCAGTCGATATGTTCACATGCAACTATTTTTTTTTACAATATTTCTCCTGTCTTCATGAGAGCGAGAGAGATGGTTAGCTGGTGAACTGGACTGGTATAGGGACTGAGCCTGGGACTGGGACCACTCCATGCCACACCATATCATGCCATACCTTACGTTCATGCCAGCTCTATTTGGCATTGCACTGTGGTTCCGCTTGTATGGAAGCGCGGCCAAAAATACTTACAAGACCAGTAGAGTGCTGAAAGTTTTACCAAACCTCTTAAATAGTATTTGTAATTGCAAAAATACGCCAATCACTAAATTCCAATTGTTAAAATGTAATAAATAAATAAACAATAACCATTTATAAGCTATTTATATACTGAAAAATATTTACATGAGTTGTAATTACAATAACACTTAAAAAAATAATACAAAATTTTAAGAACTCTCCTCAAATAAACTATGAACTGAATCTAATAACTCTGAATCTTCTTTTTTTCAATTTTTCTCTGCCCAGTAATATATGGGTCGGACCGTAAAAGTAGGTAGTTTAGTATGTCCGTATTTAATATTACTCTTGACATTTTGCGGGTATGATTCAGTCTGCATTTTTTAATCTCTTTATTAGTTCACTAATCGCATTTAAATCAGAAATAAACCCGTTGTTTTCAATATTTTTCTGTAATAATAATTAATAATTGCTCGTACTTTTTCAGTGTTTGTGCCCTTTTTGGAGCACCATAAATTAAAAATATGTAGGCGTTCGAACACACACTGACATATGTTGCCTATCAAATTTAAAGTTAAAAACAAAAATGCATAAATATTAATAGTCTCTTTACATAAATTATTCACCACTAGTACAGACGAAACAAACACACAGTACACAAAACAAATGCAGTGGCTCTGCTGGGCAATTTTGACCTTAAAAGATAAGAAGATGTGTTAGACTACTGGTTATTACACACACATCCGCAAGTTTCCGCAGCTGACTTAAACAAATTTATTAAGTTAAGACTTTGATTAATTCAAAAAATATAAAGTCGACTGGGGAATCGTGGGGGAACACAACTAAAACTCTAAGTAAACATCAGAATCTTGCGCAAAAAAGGAAAAAAAATAAGGGTTACATAAAACATTTATTTTAAAAAGACAGAAACACAAGAAAATTTTTAATTATTTACGAAAATTAAATAAACACCTTTAACTTCGAAATCCATTGATAACTTATTAATATTTAATTATAAGAAAAACACGCGAACGATTTGAAAGTGACTTTGGCGTTGAAAGTTTTATGTTCTGCTTGGCTTTGCTCTGAAAATTAACACGGGTTCATGCGTTTTGTTCTATTTTTAGAAAGTCCCGTTATGTTTCTAGTAAAATCCTGTTTGCCATAGCAAAGAGTGAACATTTTAGAGACAATTTGCATACAAGTTTTTTTTTTTCGTTGTGATCATTTTTTTGATTTTTGGCCTCTGGCGGAACCACAGTGCATTGGGATATTTTTTGGATTTTGGTTTGGCAAATGGATTTATAACCCCTTGTGTGATTTTATAGGCCCTTTAGACATTGTTCAAATAACCCAACGCACCATGGCTGGACCTCTCTGTGCTACTGTGTGCCATTCCACTGTTTCATTGCCGAAAATCACTCCAATTGGGAGTTTTTATGTTCCCATGTTTAATATGAGTGTGTTCAATAGAGCGCACGTGAGTATGCAATGGAGCTAGAGTTTGGAGCTGATGATATGTGTGGCTCTGGGCATGCTTGCACGTAGCACCCCTTCCGTTTGGGCTGTGCTGTCTATGCCGACATACTAATGAAATTTGAGGAACGGATGTGTATGTAATACCAATAATAAGACGATGAAACGAGACGAGATGGAATCAGATGAGATGCGCATAGGCCTCATGGCCAGCCAGCCAGCCAGCCAGCCAACCAGCCTGCCAGCCATCCAGTTAGGAGTTTGTGAGTTCATGCCAAAACGGTTAACAAGTGGTGCGTGTATCAATTCAATTGAATTTGCAAATGTTGTTGTTGCCCACTGATGCGTAAAGTCGGCAGGCAGGCAGGCAAGCAGGCAGGCAACAATCAGTATTCCACAATAGCAGTCTCAACTAGCTCGAAAGGCACACACGCACTTACACACAGTTTGTTATTTGCAATACGCCCAAGAGCCACTTGATGTTTGTCTTTAGATTGGGTCTGCCGCACTGAATGACGCCCGCCACACACAAACTGTGGGGATCCCTGCTCTGGGACAGCCTAACTTCTGTTTTCAAAAGTGGGAGCGGCTCATGCGTGAGTGCGATATTGTATGGCTAAGAATGCGTATCATCATTTCAGCTAACACATGAACCCAACAGTTTTACATATGTGTTGAACATAGTAAAAGTCTATATACAAGGTGCGCTGACTATGCCGTCCGACACCCAGTTCAGTCCATAGTTCTGCTCTGGCCACGCTAACTTGATTTCCTTGCAAGCCAAAAAGTAAACAATGAACAAAGTTTTTGGATTATCCAACTTTGAATGTGAATCAAAATTAGGTATTTCTAGGAAAGAGTAGACTAGAACAGTCGAGGATTGGGTATACCAGAGTTGACTGGAAGAGAGTAGAGTAGAGTAGAGTAGAGTAGAGTAGAGTAGAGTAGAGTAGAGTAGAGTAGAGTGAAGTAGAGTAGAGTAGAGTAGAGTAGAGTAGAGTAGAGTAGAGTAGAGTAGAGTAGAGTAGAGTAGAGTAGAGTAGAGTAGAGTAAGTAGAAGTACGAGTGAGTAGAGTAGAGTAGTAGTAGTGAGAGTAGACTGGAGAAGAGTAGATTAGATTAGTGAAGAGTAGACTAGAGTAGAGTAGAGTAGAGTAGAGTAGAGTAGAGTGTAGAGTAGAGTAGACGTAGTAGTAGTGAGTAGAGTAGGAGTAGCGAGTAAGAGTAGTGTAGTGAGTAGAGTAGACATGTAGAGAGTAGGAGTTAGGTCAGTACTGTGAGAAGAGTACTGAGAGATTAGATTATATAAGATTGGCTTGGGATAAGAATATATTGGACTTGACTGGGTTGAAGTAGGTTGGACTAGTTTTTGCTGAAGTACAACAGTCTATTGACTGGGCTAGACAAGCCTATTCTGGACTATAGTAGACTACATCAGATTACATTAAAATAACTTAGATTGGACTGAACTAGTCTAGACTTGACTGAAATAGACTGGTATGAAACTTAAGTAGAATTGTTAACTTTAATCTACTGTAAAGACAATTCCAGTATTCAAATCCACACCTTGTTGTCTTTTAATCTGAAGATTTTGATTTAGATAACCAACTATCTTGACAACAATTTACTTTGATTGAATACCTGAGATTGTTTACAAATATATGTTTTGTGCAATATAAGTCTCATTTAAGACGGTTATAATAGAAAGTTTATGATGTATATACATTAAGAATGAGTAATTTAATATTTTGTTTACAATTCATACAGTTCTATAAGCAAAATCTTAATTTTTCTTCGAACAAAATTTATTGCCATTTAAAGTAATTTATTATCATATAGCAAAAGATGAAACTGTCATTTACAGAGTATCTGCTTGGCAATAAAGATTTGCATCACTATTAAATGCTGTATTATGAACAGACTAAGAACAGTCCAAGTTAACTGGCAGGTGCTAAAAAGAAAAGTTGTTTAATCGTTTATTGTCGCAAGGCTTTAAAAACTTTCTGTCCAAAAGTGTGGAAAAGCAAAAGGAATGACAAAGGATAAAAGGGTTAAAGGAGTTATACAGTATAAAACAGAAAAATCAGACGCTACATCGAATTGAAGCCACCAGCCACCAGCCACCATGTTGTGCTTCGTCTGTCAGAGGCTGCTGGGTGCTGGGTGTTGGGATTGCTGGGATTGGATGGGGCAACAGCCGTGGCCTCTGCGTCACTTTGACGACCTCGTCGCTTATCCAGCTGCACCTGAGCTATTTCTGCACTTTTCACATTTGCACCGCAGCTGCCCCTGCAGCCGTTGCCCATATATATATTTTTGGCCAATGCACGTTGGCATTTCCACGCTTTTCCAACGGCTCTCATACATATATATACATATAGTTTTTTTTTTTTTTTTTTTTGGCCCTGGCGCGTAGTTTGCCATAAAAGTTTCGCAGCCAGTAAGGATTTTTATTAGGTTTTTCCACGTTCGCCATTTTCCACGCGCTTTTCACATGCCAAAGCAGCGCCGTAGCCGAAGCTCCGGTTTATTGTTATGGCAACATCGTAAAAATTTATCATACTCGTAGCTGAAAGCAACAACAACAACAACAACAACAACAGCAGGAGGCAACAGCAACAAGGCGACACAAAACAAAGTTATCGCATTTTATGACAATTTGACGACAACTTTCATTGCAATTTTAAAGGTGGTGCACATTTTACCATTTTCCCACAGATGTAGTTCAGATTCAGTGAAGAGTTTGGAAGCAACAAGCAAAGGCGTGGCAGCTGCTATACGCATTTAGCTCATATAACATAATTTACTTGCCTTAAAATATGTTTGGAGTTCATAGAAATAAAGTTATGAATGAGCTATAAAATCACATAAATATCGGAAAAGCAACAAATTTCGATATTATCTAGAGTTTTTATATAGTTTTAGTGTTTGTTACTTTTGTCTAGTCAATATTGGTATTTATTATTTGCTTTTAAAAGTTTTGAAAAAGCTGTAAAAAATGCACATCAAACAAATCAAGAAATACTATGCTCGACTAAGAGATACTATGCAAGTATGTCCAGCAAAAGAATATGTGAAAAGAATATATAGATCAAATATGCTTCAGAAGCAATAATCTATATATTAAATATACTGTAAAAGCTAAAATCAGCATAGTTGATAAGAAGATTCATCTAACCCTAACACAATTATGGAATATTTATTTTTTCGTTTACCTTCTCAGACATATGAAAATGAAAACTGTAATATATTTTGGTGATTTAAAACGAAACTGAAAATAGTATAGGGAGACATATAATTAGATTGATCTAGCGATTGAGTTAAGGAGATAGATACCATCGGCTGTAGATCCCGCTCCTAAAAACAAATATTTCTTATTTTATAGGGAATTTGTCTTAGAGAACATATTCTCCATCTTAGGGAATTTGGTTTATTCATATTCTGCTTCTATCTCCTGAAAACATTTAAATATAGGAATCTTTAAACTTAACAGAATATAAAAATTCATATAACCGAACAATTTTGTTTCTTATATTAAAAATGAATTGATTTATCGATATCTAGAAATACTATAATCAATTTTAATTATTTTGCTCTCAGTAACTAAAATATTCACGAAATATGTAAATATTGATATGTATGTATATGATATGTATGTATATATATATTTATGTAATTGTATAATAATAATATATCTAGCATACAAGCAATATCTTTCAATTAAAAAAGAGATATCTTCTTATATGTTGTCAATTATATTTTTAGCAATTAGTCTGCCCCATAGATAGTTCCTTTGAAAAAGACAAATTAAAGTCAAATTGTATTTGCAAACGTATAAAATCTAGAGAACTCTTCAAAAGGGGCAAATGCATGCATTGAAATACAAAATTCAGTTTTGATTTTTTGGTACTCTTTGGGTTTGGGGCTTAAATTGAATAAAGCCGCAAAGAGGCTGCCAGGGCTAAAATATTGTGATTGCTGTCCTTATACAAGTTGCTGTTGTTGTTTGTCGTTGTATATATGTGTGTGTGTGTGTGTTTGTGGGTAGCTATGCGAAGCAGAAGAATATTGACCAAAAAATGTATCTGCGTTAAATTCCTTACTGGCCACATACTCTATTAGTTGAAAATAGCCCAAGTTTGGGGTATTTGAAAAATGAACACTGAGCCAAAGTCCGGACCGCAACAGAGGCACAGCAGAGCGGCAGCAGCTGAAATAGCCACTGAGCGGGCAGCAAGTGGGTGCCTAATTGTGTACATGTGTTTGTGAGTATGTGTGTCAGTGTGTGTGTGTGTGGGTGTAGGTGTGTGTGTGTGTGAGTGGTGAATTTCTCGTTGAACGATGCTTGCCATATGAAAATATTCTCACATTTGAACTTCGAACAGGAAACACTAAAGCGAAACAACAACAAGAGCAACAGCAGCAGCAGCAGCAGCAGCTTAACAGTCATACTAGCACCACCCACTATAGAACGCAATGCTGCTGGCATTCAGAAGCCACGCAGAAACTCTCCCAGTCATGCACACGAGTGCGAGCTGCGTCCATGGTAGCCAGTTCTCCGGCCGAGCCAAATCGTGCCGTGCCGTCACAGTGACAGCCACCTACACCCACCTGTCTAATCGGTGTTTGTTAGTATATAAATCTAAAAGCTAATCCGCTTGTATTTCCGCTTGGGCGCTGTGAGGTTAGACCGGAAATTCCGCTCTATATGCAGAATGCAGCAGTAGCAGCAGCAGCAGCGACGCCTGCGCCAACGTCAGCGTCAACAGAGCAATAGCAACAGCTACATTGGCAACAGCAACGGGAACGACATCGGCATCGTCATCGGCATCGGAGCTCGGCTATGGTTGGTGTTGACGACGGAAGTCGTTCTGCTGCCTCTGTCGACGTCGTTGCCTGCTGCCTGCTGCCTGCTGACTCCTAGCTCTGGCAACTGTTCGCGTTGTTGTTGCTTGTTTAGGGACTTGTTGTGGCAGCGCAGTACATTTGTACGTTCTAATGGCTGCGGGAATTCTGCTGCTCTCCATGAGTGCGTGTTTGTATGTGTCTGCAGTTGTGTGTGAGTGAGCGCATTTCGCTCACAACAAAAAACTCGTCGGAGCTGCATCGATGCTATCGAAGCTACTCTCTGCATGCAGCCGACGCACATTTGCTCAACTTCCAAAAATATTCGATGTGCGTGTTTAGTTTTTGGTTTTGTGATTCTTCTTCTTCTTCTACACGTTTTGCTTAGTTTTATGTTTACGTTCTGTCTCCCTCTGCATCTTCTGATTTTTTGCATATTTTGTTATATGAATGCACCCCTATTTTTTTGAATGCCATACACTGTGCGAAAATTGACTGTGTTCTTTGATAAATATGAAGATTGATTTATATTTGATTAAATTATTATTAAAAAACTTTTTATTTTCATTTAAATAAATAAAAAATAAATAAAATCTTAATTGAATTAAAAATGTAAAGAAAACAAATCTTAAAATTAAATTTAATAAAATTAAATAATAATATAATATTAATAATGATATAAATATTCTAATAGAATTATTTGTATCATATTAAATTTTATTTTTTTTTTTATAACAATAATTTAAAGAATGAATATTAATTTTTTTTAAATTCCTTCTTTTTATTTAATTATTTATTATTATTTTTTTTAATGAAAGAAAAAAAATATTTATTTATTTATATATTTTTATCTTAATTTTATTAACATTGTTCCAAGTTTTTCATAATAAAAAAAAAAAACGAGTTCATAAAAATTTGTAAACAAATCAGGCAAATATTATATTTATATTTTTAAATTATTATTCAAATTATTATTATTATTTTTTTTTTTTTCGTGTATTTTGGATGTTTTTATAACTATTTTCAAACAAATCTTCTTTGTTATTTACCTAACACATGTTCCCAAACTAAATTTTCTTTTAATAACATTATTTTTTCGAGTGTATTGGCCGAGCTGCATCGCTGCCGCATTGGCAATACACAAAAGTTCTCTGGCACCTATGCACACATGCATTCTGGCTTTGCTCGCCTTACTTCCGCCAGCTGATGCTGCCTCCTCTCCGGCCTCATAGGTCTGTGTGTTGCTCTCTTTGACGTATATTGCGCTCGGCTCAGGGCGACTCGGTAAGATTGTTTATGCGTTGCTTGAGCCGAGAATGCAGTAAGAACGAGAAGCCTAAGAAGAGAGAAAAGTGTACGCAAGAGAGCGACTCCATGCTCCACTCCTCCTGTTCGCTCCACTTCTCCTTTTGGTTGTGTTGACAGCCTGTTTTGAGGCTGTTGCCTGCGTTGGCAGCGACTGCTCGAGTTGGTGGCATCTTGACGGAAGAATAGGGCCGGGGCAAGTTGGAAAAAGTAAAGTGCTAGTCAGGGTGAGGGTGAGGGTGAGGGCTCGGTTGGAGATGGTGTGTGGAGCGAGGGAGCGTAGGTCACCGAATGGCCTGGCACTAACAGTAGCGCCCAAGCTGCTTTGGGTCGCTTAAGGGGTTAGAGGCTGTGCTACAGCCAGGTCTTTGGGTGTTGGGCTTTGGTTGCCGTTGTCAGTTTAGCACAAAGCCATATATCCGCCAGCCAGCAGGAGTGGTAAAGGGAGAGGGAAATGGAGAGGGAGAGGAACTACAAACCAAGCGCTCATCTCGGATTTGCGCATCAGGTCAGAGGGCAAGTACTGGCAAGTGGCGAAGGGGAACAGGATGTGAGCTCTTCTCTTGTGAGAGTGTGCGATATTGACAATCGTAGTGAGTTTTTGCTCTCGTGAAAAATGGACACTGCATCATGGACGCCGAATGGTGGGTGGATGGTGTTGAGTGGCGGACGACGGAACATGGACAGTGGACAGTGGACAGTGGGCTGGTTATGGCTGGTAACTAATAACCAAGTAAATTGATACGTGACCCTGCATTTAAATGCCATTATTGCCTCACTCGAGGCAGTCTCCTGGCCCGTGCGGCATTCGATGGATGAATTGTGGTTGCAGTGGTGGGTTGAGTGGTGCTGCTGTTCCTGTGCAGCTCTACGCCAATTTGTGATTGGAATTTTTGATGAGCCTCGTCTCTGACGTATTGATTGACTCTGCTCACACGCACACACCAACACATAGACAAGTTAAGAGCTCGAAAGTTTTTTTTTTTTTTGGAAATATTCCTGGTTGCAGGTACAGGTGCAGCCACCCACTCACTTTTATGATGTCTGTCAGAGGCAGAGACTGCAAAAAGTTTTTGAGTTGGCACAGCGCTCCCCTGTCCCAAGCCGAACTGTGAGTGAAGTGCAACAGCCAAGTGGCAAACGCAATGGGCAATGTGTTGGTTGGTGGCTCAGGCGGTGCCAGTTCTTTAGTCCTTGCTGCTGGATCCTTGCTCCTTGGCAGTTGTTTGCTTTGGGCTTTCGGCTTTCCACGCCCTGCACTTCCGCACTAAGTGAAAGAGTAAGCGAGCGAGCGAAATAGCAGCTGTCGCCCAGAGCCAAAAGTATATATTTGTATCTGTAGCTGCAGCTGTAGCTGTAGCTGTAGCTGTATCTATGTGTGATCCCCCCGCCCGTTTGCTGACCCTTGCAGCGTGTAGTTGCGGCAACTTTTGTGCGTTGAAGAACAACAATCGTCTGCTGCTCCGACTTCAGACCTAACTGGCTGCTCAAGGAAAGTTCCTTTTGTGTGTGGAAATGTGGAAATGGTTGCGGAAATGAGCACGGAAAATAGTACACACGACCGGAAACTTGCCACAAGTTTCGTTGTATTTCAGACAGTGGTAAACGGAGTCAGACCCCCCTCCCGGTTGGCAGTTGCCAGTCTCACTCTCAGTAGCAGTTCCAGTTCCAGTTTCCTTTGCCCAGTCCCCAGGTCTGTTTCCTTCACTTGGACGTCCGACGTCCGACATCCGTTGTCGTCGTCGTCGTCGTCGTTGACGCCGCATGCCCGCGGCTATGATTAAAGTTTTCCTTTTAATTTCTAACAATTGTGTTTCGGTTTAGATTTGGTTTTTGTGGTATCTTAAGTTTGTGCAGCTTACTCTAGCTACGCTAGCAGAGCGGGTATATTAGCTTTTACAAAATGGGTATCCTAGAGTATATAAAATATTTAATATATGTAGGATACTCATTAATGTATTACAGTTAGAAAATCAGGTATTTTATAGAGTATATATAATCATATAGATGTATAATACTTATTTATTTGATTTGATAGATCTTAAGTATGCCAAAGATAATAAAATCAATTGCAACTGTTCGTATGCCAAATAACCTTTATCATAATCATAAGCATTTCTATAAATTGCTGCGAATATATATTCGCTGTGGCAACATCTACGGCACTCGACGCTCAATCGGGGTTCGGAGCATGTGCTCAACACAGCTACACGAGACGCATTGGTTGTGGTCGCAGCCAGAATGTCAGGCATTTAGCACGAGCAGGGTATTTAGACATTCGCCGTCTACTTACCGCATTCCTTACCCTCCTGCCTTTGTCTCTCTCTCTCTCTCTCTCTCTCTCTCTCTCTCTCTCTCTCTCTCTCTCTCTCTTGCTCACTCGCTCGTTTGCTTTTTCTGCTAGCTGGTGGCCTCTGCCACGCACATCCGCTGAGCTTCGTGCCAGTTTGAAGACATGACCGCCTTGTTGTTCTGCCCACTTGCAACGCAGAGCCTCAAACCCCACAGATTACACAAACTTGTCGCTACGTGGTGTGAAAAATATTTAAGCGTGAAGTTTTAGCAGCGGTTTTCGCTTGAAGGCTCATTGTCGTCATCGTCATCGTCCTCGGTCTCGGTCTCGTTCTCGTTCTCATTCTCGTTCTCCGCTTTGTCCTCGCCCTTGTCCTCATCGTTCTCGACTGTGGAGCTGACGAACATCGTGTTTCCGCATCATTTTTAACGCCACTTTTATGTAAGCTTTGCCTCTTAATATGTGTGTGTGTGTGTGCATGAGTGTGTGTGTGTGTGGGTTTGTGTGTGTTGGCTGTTTGGTATCCGTGTCGGTATTTTTGTGGATTTGTTTTGTGTCTGAGGGTGTTTTTCTAAATGGCTTTTAAAATCTCATCGCCAACGTTTTGTCCTCGAACGCCGTAAGTCTCGAGGCGAACTACTGCATGAAAGGACTCTCGTGGCTGTATCTCGACCATTGTGTTTGTGGGCGGGGTGTGAGGCTGTAACGACGACTGCTGCAATGCACAGTTGATTGTGTTATTGGTTTTGGCAATGACTTTTTCTTGCTCGACTTTGGCTTTGCATTGCTTTCGGATTTCGATGGTCGCCGTCGCCGTCGCCGTCGCCATCGCGTTTGCCAATTGAAGTTCCTGGCTGTTGCACACAGTCTCTGTGGCTTCTGTACGTCTCTCAAACCAGAACGATTTTTGGTTTGATTTTTCCGTTTTGCACCGCAGACATACGTATTGAATTGTTATTGATTTCATCATTGTGAGCGAAATCCAAGAAAGTATTTAGATTTAGAAGTAGAAAGAAATATATAGATTTGAGAATGATATGATTAAGTACTTTTTTCCTAGAAGAGAGTAACTAACTCAAACAAATTCAATTTTATGTAATGTTTAATATTTATACTTTGTTCCCAAAGGGAAAAAAGTATATTGGGTTTGTGCAATGTCCGTCTTGCTGTCCGTCCGTCTGTCCGTCTGTCCGTCTGTCCGTCTGTCCGTCCGTCCGTCTGTCCGTCTGTCCGTCTGTCCGTCTGTCCGTATGAACGCAATATTTTTCGGCGCTATTAGAGCTAGAGACTTGAAATTTTAAACATATACTCATATATGCTCCCGAATTATAAAGTGTTAAAATTTTCCCGATCCGCCCACTAGGGGCGTGGCAAATCGGAAAACTCTTCCGCCCATAGTTAAGTTATCATACTAGATGATGAGCTAGAGAGTTGCAATTTGGAATGTATACTCGGGGTGACAACCCAAGTTCAAAAAGCTATGGCGGATATATCTACGCCCTTTGGGGGCGTGGCAAATCGGGAAAAACGTATCTTCTACACCGTTAAGGCTAGAACGCTGAAATTTTGCATGTGAGTTAATGTTATGATTCTAAGAAGATCGATCAAAAAATTATATGTCTACGCCCATTGGGGGCGTGGCAAATCGGACCTGAATATATAGTGATTTTTCAAATTTTGCTATATTTGGAACACTATTGACACTAGAGACTTGAAATTTTGCATGTATACTCGGGTTGACAACCCAAGACTAATAAGCTATGGTAGATATATCTACGCCCACAGGGGGCGTGGCAAACCGCAAAAGTTTATATCTCCTACAGTTTTAGAGCTAGAAGCTTGAAAATTGGATGGTTGAGTTCCTAATGTTCTCCTCTATCGATGCCCCAAAAATAATTTTTCAGCCTCTTTGGGGGCGTGGCATATCGAAAAATACCCTGTAATTTTCGCATTTTTGGAATGTAAGCAACCAAATTTTGCAGTCATGTTAGCCTCGGCCTTTTCTAAGAACTGGCAAAAAATTATGCGTCTACGCCCACTGGGGGCGTGGCAAATCGGCAAAGAAGTTTGTTGTGGCCAACTGCATAATTCATGCATATAATAGCTTAATAGCAATTGCTAAGATGGCAAAAAGCATTTTAACATAAATATAATAATATTGATAAATTTAAAAAAATAAAATTGATAAGTTTTTGATTAATAAATAAAAAGTTTCCAGCGGGATTCGAACCTGGGTCTTTTGAAAACAACATGTAATCGTTAGCTAAACCTAAATCAGTTCACAGCTGATCAGCTGACCAGCTGATCAGCAGCTTGTGACGAAACAAAACAATACAATCGCAATTCTTGCAATATGTATACACTTTTGGATGTGTATACACTTACAAACATCTGTGTACACATAAATACATATATGCATGCATAGAAAAACTGCTTGCCACACAGCGTGGCAAATCGGAAAAATTGTTTTAGTTTTTGCTTAAATGCAAAATTCATATGCGTATGTTTATAAATTATCATCAATTGGCAGCAAGCATTCTATAATAAATATACAAATATAAAAAAATATAAAAATAAAAAATAAATAATTTTTGAAAAAAAGTTTTCTGCGGGACTCGAACCCACGCACCTAAGTATAGCTTGCATAGTGCTTACCACCAGCGCCACTGCCCTAACCTGTGCTCTATTAACTAAAACCAAATAAGACATTGTAATGCATTGCTAGAGCGCCTTTTGACAAAACCAAAGTAACGATCGAAAAATTCCCAATTCAGTCACAATTCTTAGAATATTCTGGCATACAAACTTTTGTATGTATACTTAGAAAATTGTGTATACTCGTATAGTGTGTACATGTGTAAATCTGTATGTATGTATGTGTACATACATACCATGTACGTTTTCTAATTGCCGAAATACATATTTCGTTAATTAAATGTTTATTAAATAAATAAGATGCACCTATGGGAACAAAGTATATCGCAGTTAGTGGCGCCTAACTGCAACGTTCTTACTTGTTTTATTTATCTTTTTCCTAGAAGAGAGTAAATTTCGCAAATATATT
Organism: Drosophila koepferae; assembly: GCA_030914345.1. Classification (NCBI taxonomy): domain Eukaryota; kingdom Metazoa; phylum Arthropoda; class Insecta; order Diptera; family Drosophilidae; genus Drosophila; species Drosophila koepferae. Next base: position 1,379,308 of record JAUESR010000211.1, read on the forward strand.
TAACAATCAAAAACTTTTCTGAATTCGCTATAAAAAATAATACAGTTTTATCTCCCCCATAAAAAAAATTCTTAAGTAATAAATATAGAATTTAAATAAATAAAAAATATTCCATTTTATCAAGCTTTATCGGCAAACTCAAGTACTTGTAAATTTCTTTGAATTTAGAATCCTTCTGAAATTCATAGCATAGTTCATTTTTCTACAAATTCCAAAAATTTTCAATTATACCTACTTTCTATACATTATCTTTAAAAGATATTCTAGTTTTTTTGCTGCTTTAAAAAAATACCTTGTAAATTTCCTCTTTCTAAAAAGTTTTTAGCAAAAGTTCTCTGAAAAAAACGAATAAAAATTAAACAAAAAGAATTAAACATCTAAATTCCTTTTTGATAAAAAACTTAAAAATTCAAAAGTATGAGCATGTTCCTATAATTTGATCTAAGCATATGATAAAGTTATATTATATTTATGAAGAAGCCGCAAAATGCTCATTTATAATTCCCCCATTACAGTTGTAAGAAATTGTAAAGTGTTAACGGTACAAAGGCTTAGCGACAAATCGTATATTAACCCAGCTCGACCCCTGCCAGCTGCGCTTTGATCGCTTCCACACTCGAATCCACGCAAACCCACTAATAATCGAACGTTTAGTGTCAATTCCCAGTCAAAAAAAAAAAAAAAAACAGAGCTCAATATAGCTCCAAAATGGGTCTCTTATCGCCTTAAACACACACACACAGACACACACACATTGAACACGCACATAGACAGGCGTACAGACTAAGGTATTGGGGAAGAGGACGGCTCACCCGATTTGGCTTGGTTCACACTGAACAAGGCAATAATTTCAGCTTCTAAGCCCTATTAACCATTGCTAACCGAATGGTGGAAGCAGCCAACTGAAAGGTTTTCGATGCTACAGTACGAACGGGAGTAGTTGGTCGAGAGGGTGGGCGTTGCGTTGCGTTGCGTTGGCTGTTAGGGAGGAGCAGTCAGCACTGTGTTCAGCAATTCAATAAGCGGCTGGCACAAAGAATTTGTAAAGTAGAGACAGAGGCAGAGAGACTGTGGCAGCGGCACGCACGAACGGCTATCGGAGCGGTTTGTCGAGTCGTGAACGAAGGGTGTGGGGTAGGGAGGTGAGAAGGTAATGTTACGGTCTTGGGATGATGTTGATGATGGTTGAACTAGCAACTGGCAACTGGCAACTGGCAACTGGCGGCGAGGCCGAGCAAATCCGGAACGAACGAACATATTGACAAATTATCCTTTTTACACGCATCGCCTGCTGAGTTGGCCTCGCCTCGCTGAGCGGCGGTTCTGGTAACACACACACACACACACACACACACACACACATACGAAGCCATTGTTAAATGTGCCAATGTGCACACATAGTCCTTCCGTGCGTCTATCCGTCCGTGCTCGTCGTAGTCGTCGTCGTCATAGCCGACATAGCCGTGGGCACTGCGCGCATTTTGTGTACATAAACAGAGCAGATCTCTGAAACAACAACAACAACAACAATGGCACCAGCAGCAGTAGTAGAAGAAGCAGCAGCAGATGCTCTTGCTGCAACACCAGTCAAATGCTCATCCGAGAATATTCGCTCACACGCAGAGCTCACTTATATACATACATATATCTATATAACTGTGTGTGGGTGTGCATGTATTTTTTTTTCCTCTGACCCATCAGCTCGTTGTCGTGCTATTGTTCTACCTTCGCCAGAGACTGTGAGCTCCACTCAGCTAGTCAGTCGCATTGGCTAGGTATTACATCCAGAAGCTGGTCTTTTGTGTCGCAAGTAAACCATAAAAAAACGTATACGTATATAACGTTGTGCACTTGATGGTGTCATGGGGTTTATGCGATATTTCTTGTTTAAAATAAATAAATCTTATTTGTAATAAATAAAAAGTAATCAATTGATATTTGATTACATTTTATATTCTACTTTTTACTATAATATATTTTTCAATTAATTTATGTTAAGTCAAATATTTTGTATATTATTAAAAAAATACTAATAGTCCTATTCGATAGTATCGCCATAATTTTACGTTTTATTTACCCATCGTTAAAATTGTGTCACCTACTACTGTGCGATCAAATGTGCCATGTGTGCATATTCGTTTAACATTTGTAATCGTCTTGTTGTTGTTGTTTTTGCAATTCCTGCCCCAATAATTGACTCAACTTTACTTTGGCCCATCCCCAAAAAGTATGCAACAGCATTTTACATTATATCGAAAAACGCCAGCGCCGCTGTCGCCATAGTCGCCATCCTGCGTTGACTTCAGCATTAGCAGCATCAGCAGCATCAGCGTCAGCGACAGCAGAGTTGCGAAGGTGTTGAGCACATGAACCGCAAATTTTGTTTACAGAGCTCACATGCAGTTGTTGTTGTTGTTGGCTGGCTTCGACAAATCAACAACAACAACAACAGCAAGAACAACGAGAACATTTTGAGCGCGTGCTTCGTGTTAAATGCAAAAGGGGAACAACATCGACCTCAGCGCGATGTCGACGTCGATGTCGTTGTCGATGTCGACATTGTTGTTATTGTTGTGGTATTGCTGGTGGCGGCCACCATTTTGAGTCTAGCTCTCTCTCTGCCAGCGGCCGGGCTGACAGGCCGGCCAAACTAACTGACTGACAAGCAGCCGTCTCGTGCTAGCTGCAAGGAAATCAACCCCCAGCATTGCATGCAGCGGGCGACGATAGAGGTTGATGCTATTGTTGTTGTTGTTGTTGTTGTGGAGCAGCGCAGTGCACATCAAGGCTGCGATGGCACAGAATGCACATGAATTACTGCACATACACATAGACACACACATACACATAGGTACACTAGCACAGAGAGCGCGCTCTCGCTAGACAGTTGTATTTTGCTCTCTTACTTACTCTCCCTCTCAGCGCTCACACGCCGACGCCGCCTGCCATTGCGAGAGCATGGCCCACACACGCACACAATTTCTAAGCAACAAACGCTCTCCCATGGCGCATTGAGCAAGCGTGAGTGCGAGTGCGAGTGCTAATGCGAGCATGAGTGTGAGTGTGAGTGCGACGTCTTATCCCAACTCGAAACGACTCAGCTCGATGGGAAACGACTCGACTCGACTCGACGCGACTCGACTCGACTCTCACGCGTCAGCTGAACTGCGAGGCATTTTAGTCCTTTCGCAAACGTCGTCAGCGTCGTGTGTATATGTCTTGGTCGCTGTGGCCGCTTTGCTCTCAGACTCTGACGATTTACCGTTGAAATTACGATTGAGATTGCGATTCTCAATTACCAGTCCGTGTGATAAGTGCCGTGTTTTGTTTTCGCAATTGTGTGCGCTCCAACACGTGTGTGTGTGTGTGTGTGTGCGTGTGTAAGAGTGTGTGGGTACGTGTTGGTCTCAGTGTCAGTGTCGGTGTCGGTGTCGGTGCGGTGTCGGTGTGACGGGCAGCCAAGCGAATTCAATTACAATTACAATTACAATTAGTGTAATTATGGCAGCCACTTGAAGAGTGAGCCAAGCGACGAAGGCAACAGCCAACGTTTAACGTGCAATGTGCAACGAGAGGGTGCCCGCAGAATTTTGAGATTGCGATTGGATGCGACAAAACGTAATCAGCATCAATTCGTTGAGCGCAACAGAACGTGTAGCCAAGTGCAAATATTTCAATAAGGAAATTGCAAGCCCCAGACAAGCATCCGACCAACCCACATCATCCAAACCAAACCAGCACCAATCCACCAACCAAGCAACCAAGCCAAGCCGGCCGAACCAACCGACTCGTTCCCCAGTCGAGTTTCAGTGCAGTTTTCAAGATTTCCCGTTAACCTTTTTCGCCATAAAGAAAGCGGCAAAGTTTTCGTTCTACCCGTTGGTGTGTGTGTGTGTGTGGCACGTGAGTGTGTGTGTGTGTGGGTGTGTGCATGAATGTGCTGTCGCGGACTCACACTCTCCAATCTTCTACTCCTTGTCCGTGCCCCTCGCACTGTGAACCATCGACGTCGTCGCGTAGTCAAGCAAAAGTTTCTGGCGAGGAATTTAAATTGGAAAAGTAAAATGAAAAGAAAAGCGCTCGAGTAAAAGTTAAACAAAGTGCAAAGTAAATATTAAATTAAAAAAAATATAACACAAAAAACAAAACAAGAAAATACAAAAACAACAAGAAAACCAACAACACACGCAGTAAGAAACGAAATTCGTGCATCCGGAGCAAAAGGGAATCTGCAGGGCTAGCCAACTGGAAGGAGCAACAGCAACAGCAGCAGCAGCAGCAGCAGCAGACGCAAGGCAGGACTTGCTGCCTTCATTAATGCATTTGCCGAGCCACGCTGGAGGCCAAGTAAATCTCAACCTTTTGCACGTCGCTCCGCAGCATCATTTATAAAGCGCTTTATACTCGCGCTTTACCTCACTCTCCCGCTCTTTCTCTCTCTGTCGCGCTCTGTCTCTCTCCCTCTCGCTCGCACTCGCGCGCTGTGCTTTATCTCAGTGCTTGGTGTTTTATTATTCCGTTTTCTTGGATTAACTCAATTTGTTGTGCCGCGCAGCGTCGCGTCGCGTCGCATCGTTTCTCGCTGCTCGTGAAAAATCGCAACACAAGTGGCAACCAACAACAACAACAACAACAACAACAACTTCAATAACAACAACAACAACAATAGAAAGAGAAGGAGGAGAACGAGGAGGAGCAGGCAGTGTAGCAACATCAGCAATAGCTGCAGCAACGCAACGAAGAGTTTGGCCAGCATTTCGCATAGTGGTGCAATCCAATACAAGCAGACAGACACACACACACACACATACACATTCACATTCACATACATACATACACACACACACGCACGCACGGAAGCAGCGCTGCTTCAGCGAGCATCCATCCACACGGCATTCCCATCCAGATTCGGTGTGCCAGTGTGTGTGTGTATGTGTGTCAGTGTGCGTGTGCGTGTGTGTGTGTAAGTGAACGGGCATCGTTTGCTTTGCTTTTACCTTGTTTGGATTATAACCCATAATAAATGATGGAATGGCTACCAAGAGGATTACCCAGCATTCATGCACCGATACCGATTTGTGGTGAGTCGTTGGTAAAGTTTGTCGTCTCGTTACGCCCACCGCCCATCGTCCATCGCCCCCTTCAAATGCCAGACAGCAACTATAAGCATCGCAATAACGGATATTCAATATAACCCTATCATATATGTAGGCGATACGCAACTATCGAATGTTTAGAAATGGATAATGAAGGGTTCGCCATTGAGTTCTTCTAGAAGAATAATATATATAGTCTGAATATGATATGATACCATATAGACCATACCATATCATATTAAGAATTTCTCTATTGATCTAACTTGGGTCTCCTTAATCGATGAATTATTCTCACATTACATAGAAAGATATCGACACGAAAGTTTGTCATAGAGAAATTGGAAAATTTTAATCAAGGAATTTTATAAGAAAATACAGAATACATAATAATTCGATTCCTTTAGTGCCTACAAATGGGTTCTATTATAAACAGAATTTTCTGCTGTATCAAAAAACCCTTGTTTATATATATATATATATATATATATCATCAAAGATAATATGAATAGTTGCCCTCTCAACTGGCGTGTCTTGAAATTTATCTGAGATACATCAGCAGCCATTCCACGTTTGTGTTGACAACGAGCTGACAACACTTCAATGGAGCATTCCACAAAACGCTTTGTTCAATCGCCACACTGTCTAAACAAGCAATAAAATTTCCGACAGCCTCTATAAAAACACTCGACGCCAAATGCTTGGCACTAATTGTCTCTCTCTCGAACGAACGATTCCAAAAATATGCCTGCTCGCCAGCCCCGCTCCCTGCTGGGTGCTGGGGGTGGTTCAGTCGACGAGGGAGACGAGTCTATAAAATTAGGCATCGGTGTAGGAAAAGCTACTATATACGTTATAGGCTATGGAGGAACAGTGGGGCCATCAATAAGTTATTTTAATTCTCATTTATTTATTTTGACATGAAGCCCAGCAGGCAATTAAATGTCAACACGCACAGTTTCAGATCCAGTTCCAGCTCCAGCCTTGGGCTATTGGATCTACTCTGTGGTAGCTGAAAATCAAACTTGGGAATTACGAATTCCGATCTGGGCCTCTCCACAAAATTGAAAAGTTTCAATGTTTCGTTGATTCCGAGGCAAATTGTAATTTCCTTTAAATGTTTTCCGTGCCGACGCATTAATTTCGAGGGTAGCTAGATCAATGGAGTGAGACTAAGGGAGAGCGGGAATTGGGATCGTATGGGATCGCATCACTTAAAGGCAAACAAACAAAAACCTAATGCGCACGGGTCGTAAAGCGGTCGACGCGAGCGACCGAGAGGCGAGAATTGATTAATTTGTTAGTTGTTCTGGGTAACAGCTGATGTGGAAATGTCAGACAGAAGTAGGGTGAGGGGAAGGGCAGGGTGCAAACGCAGCAGCAGCAGCTACTGAATTATTTTTCTTGGCTGCTTTGCCAGCTGTTGCAAGAACTCTTCGCATTTCTGTTTGTTTTCACAACGATTTCCGCTGTTCCATTATCGTGTATACCCACTGTTTTTATTACGTTATATACGATATTTACGTATACTCACATGCCTTACTTTAAAGGTATTCAAATTTAAAAACTTTTGACACATGACTTTTTTTTCATGTATAAATACAATTAAATTCATAGTTAGCCAGCTGTTGGTTATATGTGAATGTGATCTATAATAATAAAGTATAATAGTATATTCAGTCTGTCAGAAAACTGATCCTTAGATTTCAGTTGGTAACAATGAAGTTAACAAATCATACGAAAATGATTCTTTAATTAAAATAGAAATTCCTGAAAACCCATAAGATTACTATCTGAATAAGTCTAGGAAACTGGATTAGGATGAATGCTATATCAAAACGTAACAGAACAACATTTACTTGCAAGAAAAAGATAAACCTGAGCTTAAATTTTTAAAAGATTTTTTTATAATTAGAACTGTCAAAAAGACTTACATATGTGATATTAACTAATCCTTGTAAAAAGTTAAACAATCTAGCAAATTTGTACAACTCTTTCGAGGTTAATTTAAGTTTCTAATAATAAACAAAATATTTAGAAACTAAAAAGTCGTAAGCAATCGTAATCTTCATTATTCCCTGATAATACATAATCGCATCTAATCCAATTAGTCTAAAATGTCACGTCAGCAGGCCTATATCTAAAGGTATTTAACATTTCTAATGCCAGACAAAGGCATTTCCAGCCTGTCTCATATCGCCTTATGTTCTGCTATTAATTATCACGTTTTAATCACATAAACGAAATAAATTCGTTTGACTTTTCGATGAACTGCTAAAAGTCTTGTTCGTGGCTTTGGGCGATTTGGTCGTGTATCTAAACATGCCAAATGATTGAATGACTGTGGAATTATTTTATTTGGATTTGCATAACTAATCATTTAATTATCGGCTTTGTGCTGCAAAAGTCATTTAAAATTGAAACAAATGTGTTTTGTTGTTTGCCAGCGTCGAGCTGCATCGTGTCCTGATTCCTGCCTCACATCCTCCCAGCTGCGCCCGCAGCTCTCGACTCGACTCGACTCAACTCCTGCATGGATGTCAAATAAACAATTGTAATTCATTTGCTCGTCAGTGTAAATATGCAATAGCAGCAGCTACATAAATAAATTTCACTATTATGTTATTTTATTCGGCAATTGAATTAAATGTGAACAAACGAACGCCCGTCCGTTCGCCCGCATAAACAAGTAAATACTCTCGTGTGTTTAGTTAGGGCAACGCATAATTTATTTATGCTTTCAAATTTTCGCATTCCGAGCCACATTTAATCGAATACGAATACGATTGCCATGGGACGTGTCAGCTATTAAATGTCTGTCAAATAATCAATTTCGTTTTTATGGCCACGGGCGCACAGCAAAATTTTTGCAGACAAACAGATTTTCGCCACGCGACTCTTATGGTATAGCAAGTGCTAAGTTATCAGAAAGAGGCACGCTTAGATGCCTTTATGACATTCTCTCTCTCTAACTCGCTGTCTGAATATATTTCACATTAACTCAATGTATAATGTTAGCTCTTTCTCTATCTCTTCATACTTCTATCTCAGTTTCTTTATAGCCCTAACTATTAAATTGGCTCTCTCTATCTACTGGTCATTCTCTAACTCTCTCTTTTTATCACTCACTCTCACTTTATCTAATTTTCTTTTTCTATCTCTCTCTTATTCTTGCTTCCTCTCCCTCTATCTAGATATCTTTCCCTATATGCATTTTTTTTCTTTTTCACTCTCTCTCTCCCTCTTTATCTCTTTCTCACTCTTAGTAAATATAGTACAGGTGTGAAGAGATCTGTTTTATGGGATATTTGTGTTTTCATGTATTATACTTACTCTCATAAGAAAGTTGACTTCAGTTAATTATTTGTAGACAGTTGATAGGAGGATCTCTTCTTCTCGCCCGACATTGAGTCAATATGTACCAAGTCTGGGTCATAAACGTTGTGAAAATCGCACGTAAATGATAATAATTTGTGTAAACAAGGTGAGAGCATGTGCGAGCATTTAAGCAGCTTTATTCAAGGAACCTTCTGCCACATGGGCCCAAGGCGCCTTAACACAACAAACACACCGACAAGTTACAAGTAAACAGAAACACTTGTGATTCCTTTTCTTTATAAATATACAAGCTATAATCAATTTGAAAGGATTCTACTGAAGATAGCTGTTAGTCACGCCTAGATACTTTTTTGGATTATAAGAAAAAAAAAAAAGAGCTAAAAGTAATCGTAAACTCTTTTCAATCATATATAACTTTCTTATCAAAGAATTTTTAAAGATTTTTAAATATGATTATTAAATGTATGGGAAATTATATAACTACAAAGTTGTCATGTAATTTTTTATTAAATCTCCATATTCTCAATTTTGTACCCTGATATAATCTATTTATATATATTAAACTGCTCACATATGCGATTAAATAGAATTAAAGTGATATCCCATTGAAATACGATGAGTGTAATTAGCAAGTAGTAAAATCGCATTAAACAACTTGCAATAGCTCAGCAACAACTACGACAATAACAACAGGAACAAGCTGAACAATGTGTTTGTGCTGAGCAGCGATTACAATAAACTGTTCGCACACGAAGCAGGAGTTGGAGCAGGAGCAGGAGCAGGAGCAGGAGGAGGAAACTGCTTCTAATCCCGAAGTGCCACAAACACGCAGCGTACTTAAAAACGTAGACGACTGTGCAGACATACAAATGTATACATATATCGTAGAGCATCTTTAACTATCTCTCTCTCTCTCAGAATGTGTCTCTGTGCGACTCTCTCAGGCTATTCAATTAAAATGTCAGCTCCGAGTTGTCGCAACATTGTTGCAGACCAGAAATAGAAATGTGGATGAGGTTAAGCAATGGGATACGAATGATGAGGATGAGTAACTGACAGCTGTTTGCCTTAACTGCTGTGTGTGAGTGTGTGTGTGTGTGAATTTGAACTGAAAATTAATGTAGAGGATTGTATACTTGACGCACACACACACACACGCAAGGACATATTCACAGACTTGACGTGCCAATTGTGCGTAAGCCGTCGAGTCGACATTTACAATATCATCAGCTACCTACGATAGCTAGCTACCTAGTCGATGTTGTTGTTGTTGTTGGTACTGTCATTTGCATGATTTTTAACATACTGCGCCCAGGTCTGAGGCTGGTCGAGTGAGTAAAATTTGTATGCCAATTACTTAAGCAGCAAACAGAGCTGCCAATCGACCCAAAGGACAAGACAAGTGACCAGGCCGACCCAAGTAAACGATGCCCCATGGCAGAAGTTTCTATTGCTGCTGCTGCTGCTGCTGTTGGCTTGGTAAAGGGTCAGAGTCATTAACATGCTGTTGTCGTTGCTGTTCATAGCAGCATTTAGGGGCGACATCTGCACCTTTCTGTGCGACACTCTGACGTCGCGCCGCGTGGACAGTAGGAGACACAGCCAAAGCGATAGAGGCGGGCGACAGTTTTGACACCAAAAGCCAGCCAGCAGCCAGGCAACCAGCCAGCCAGCAGTCAGCCAGCCAGCCACGCCCAGCTATGAAGTGGCTAGCTGGTTGGGGGTAGACAGGCAGCCGCAGAGCATGTTTCTGTGCTTGTGGCAGGACTCGTTTGGCAAGGACATACACACACACGCACACACACAGACTCGCACATATATGAAACCGAATTTAATACAGCATAAAATAGCATTTCGTAAAATCGCTGTTTGCTTATGGAAATTTTTGGCTGCAGCTTGCTCGTTTTCTCGTTTGCACATTGACTTGCCGAAAAACAAAAATTAGAAAAAAAGGAACAGATTTTCAAAAGTTTTCACTTTGTGGCTTGAAGTTTTTGTCAGCTTAATGCTGACACACACACACATACACAAATACAGATATAGAGCGAGTCAGGCACGCCCCTGGCCATGCCCTATGCACTTGGAGTTCGTTTCACTTAACCTTTTTTTCGGCAACTCCAATTGGTATATACCCTATATATGTATGTATGTAGCCACATCGTCTGCTGGCCCTGCGTACTGAACCAGAAAGAATATGTGCACATCGATGGACGTTGCGAAAAGTTTACACTGTTTGAACTTTGGTTACTTTGGTGTTGAAAGTTTCAATTCCCAAAAGTTTTCAAGTATTGTCTGGCGCGCTAGGTGACTGACTATCGTTGTGTGGTGTGCCTTACGGATGCTGGTCAAGCCAACTAATTTGTGAGTGAGTTCGTTCCACTGGCTTACAAAGTAGAAAGTTAACAGACAGCAAAAGTTTCGTATTTGCTTTGCATTCATTTCGCACAAAAGCCGCTCTTGTAAATCAATTAAAACTGAGTTGAGACCTTAATCGCCGCACTTAAGCAAGCCAGTCAGACGAAACGTTTCAAGAGAGACAGTGAGAGAGAGAAGGGTTTTAATGATGATGTTTACAGGTAACTTCCATACAGGTGTCTTACGCATAATCTGCTAATGAAATATGGCAGCAAAGTGAATGAAATTTAAAGACCATCTTCATGTTGAACATATAGTATTTCTTTGAGATATTCTAAATATTTGATAAAGACAATCGCAATGCTTTCGAGTCCCTCATACTTTTACTTAAGCTAATCTGCTTTCTTGTGTGTATGTAATGCCTGTAATACGATTTGCATAAGCTGCCTTTGTCGAGATATTGCAAACATATCCCAGAAATGTTGTTAAGTTGCGAGGCAGCCTCTGGGTCTGGGTAGCCAATGTGGCGGGTATTTGGCTCCATGAGGCAGACAACTGATGCGAGGTATTAAAACTTAATTTAAAAACCATTACATTTATATTTGCATGCGAGACAAAAAAACACCTTGTGAATACGATGCTGCAGCTGCTGTTGCAAGTCCTCTCGAGGCGTCACTTTACGCAACTGTACAAACAGTTGCACAAATAATAAAGAGAGCTTGGGTGGTTGGGTGGTTTCTGTGGGGTTTTTGTACTTGAGGAGGGCACTTTTAAGAGCGAAAAACACATTTTTGCACTTTTATAGCGCAACATCTTTTGTGCGCTTCGTCCACTCCCGTTCTGCCCGGTCTTTCAGGGCAAACAAAGTCCCAGCCACAGGACACTCGCACAATAGCAGACAGTCATCCTGCTACTGGCTGGCGGTGGCAATGGCGGCTGCCTTTAATAAACCCACTTTATTGTTTAGAGCCCAAATAAAATAATCCCCTTAAATGATGCCTTCGCATAATAGACGCCTGCTGCTTATTTTACTGCCGCTGCCTCAGCCACAGTCTCTGCCTCTGCCTCTGCCTCTGCCTCTGCCCCTGCTCCTGCTCCTTCTCTTTATATCCTTGTTCGTGCCTGACGACGCTGTCGTCGTCCTTGCCAATTCGTGCCAAGTTTCTGCTTTGTTGCGCTCTAAGCACAGTGGTCTACAAATGGATTTTATTTTTTTTTTTTTATTTTTTAGCTGAATATAAATTTAATATTTATTATTTGATTTTTATAAAGTACGATAATATAATATTTAAAAAATTTAAATTTAAATAAATATATTAAAATTCAAAGCATTTGAAAATTAATTTAAATACTGAAATTTTCAGTTTTAAAGAAAAACTATTCAAACAAATATCAATTTTCTCATGAAAATGAAAATCACAATTCCAAAAACCATTTATATTATGCTATATATGTATATATATATATATATTTTTTTTTTCTTCTACTATTCAACTGCATCTGCACCACTGTGCACGATGTGCACAGGCAAGGGTCTTGTTGCGGGTCCGGGTCTGTGTCCGGACTGAGCTCAGGCGTTTGCGTTAGCGTCACTAATGATGATGATTTTGTGGTAAAACGTTGTGTTTGTGCTAATCGGGACAATATTATGCGGCAGTAAAAAGTAAATGACTCAAGACAAGACAAGCCAAAGCAGGCAGGCAAGCAGGCAGGCAGCGAGGCGAACAGAGGTACAGGGTAGAGAGACAAAGACGCAGACAGTGAAAGAGACACGGGCAGGACGAAAACGAAACGAGCAGAGCTGAAAAGATAGAAGGCATGGGCATGAAGAAAGCACACGGCAGCTGACAGTCAATGGCAGAGGCGAAACAGAAACGCCTTTCACTGCAAAAGATAAAGAGCAGCGGCAACAAAGGCGACTGCGGTAAGCCAAGGAAAAGGCAGGCAGAAACGAACCTGAATCCGTATCCGAAGCCGTAGCTGTAGCCGAAGCTGAAGCTGAAGTCGCACTGACTGAGATGTGGAGACGTAGACATGGCCACAACGTGGCGATTGCTGTGCCTGGAGAGCGCAAAGGATAAACGCTCGAGGGCAGAGGGTTCTGGCTGGCAAGATGGCTCATAGGACGACAACCCACAAGGGTCGCACTCGGACTCGCACTCGCACTCGCACTCACTAACTCGATCTCGTTCGCTTTCTCGACCCTAGTCGACGCGACTCGCTGCGTCTTGCTGACTGCTTGGCTGACTAATGCGAAAAATACGTAATTGCGCATAAATACGGGATTAACAAAGTGCTCGTCGTCTGTTGGTTGTCGCCTTTGGCTTTGCCATTGCCTTTGTGTATGGCTAGGCAGAGAGCTACCCTTCGGACTGGCTTCTGGATGCTGAATGCTGTATGCTGAATGCTGAATGCTGAATGTTGGATTCGCAAGAAAATTAGGCATTACAATGTGCATAAAAGGCTGCGAATGCTGATACGGCTACTGCTGGTGGCGTCAGCCTGTGTGGTCATAAAAGGGAAACCAATTCGATGCCAGAAATCCTGTGAAGCATTTGCAGGGATTTGTGGAATTAGTTAGGCACAAATTCAGTCTTAGACTTGGATTCGAATATGGGTTTTCGGTCTCGGTTTAGTTTTATGTTTCGCACTCATTGGGCCTATTAAGGGTGAAACTGCCATGGCAATCCATCACGAACTATACCCATAGGGATTAAACAGATTTCCGCTGGGCAATTGTGTGTAGTTTTCAGTGTGGCATAAATAGGACCTTAAATCCTTTGTGGTTTGAGATTATATAATATATATATTTATGTTTAATCTTGATTACAGAGAAAAGTTATATTTAACCTTCTTAAGATAATAATGAATAATTTGATTTAACAATGTATTAAATACTAATTACCCTTACCTACCTCATTTCTCATTTCAGGTGAGTTTTCAATACGATTTACTGTGTTAAGATACGTATACAAATGGCGGCTACTGTAAGTATTTTCTATTATAAGTTAGCTGAAGCTGCAGGATTTTAATGGGCTAAACCAAAAGCAATTGGGTGACAAAGAGAGCTATTAACGTTTCTTCCATGGCTCGACCTTTATGTGTCGCCATTAATCAACAGCTAAGTGTAAATTCAGTGAACATATAAGTAAAGAAGAAGAAGAATGAGTAGAAGGAGAAGAGTTAAACCCTAAGCTGATCAGGATAAGAGAAGTGAGTAAGCCGAAGGACAAGCTTAGCTCAGTTAAAACAAGAGCCAAAGCGGAAAGCAAAACAAAAGCATGTCTAAGGGCAATGCAGGTTATCTAGAAACTCGAATTCCAACTCTGCGTGCGCTTATCGCTCAACCACTTCACACACATGCACACACACACACACACATACATACACACTGGCAAATAGCAGGACATAAGCGTAGATATACACTTATACTGGCGCTGACGGTCTCAAGGACTTCTGCTGCAAGCCAACTCCCAGTTGAGTTTTTGAGCAAATTGAAGAACTCGAGCGATTCACAGCAAGCAACCTCAACCCACACACACACACACACACACACACACACACACACACACACACACAGACACACACACACACACACACACACACACACACTGTGAGGATGCTAAAGTTGAGGTTGAAGTTGAAGACCAAGTCGAGTCGTTTGGCTCGTCAGGCGTCTGGCATTTCCTGCACGTATTAGCACCACCGACCTGGACACACATTGTCACATATCCTTGCACAGCATCTACATGTGCCTCCTGCCTGTGCAGTCCTGCTGTGTGGCAGCAGCAACGTCACTATACACTCAGCATATGCTTGCATTAGGCACTTGAACTGCCATCTTTTTTTGTATTCTGTTGCCTTCGGGGTAAAACAAGCATGAATATACACAACCAAAAGAAGAGGAAGAAAAAGATATATATCTATGAATCAATATTCACGCTCAATTAGCATACACAGTGAAGTTGCTCTAGTTGTTCTAGACACATTGATTTGTCTGTAAAGTCTTGAGAGAGTTAGTCTTGAGGAAGGAAACTTAACTGGTTTTTCCCGAAACACTTTAAAAAATGAAATGATGACAAAATCATTTCCCAATTGATATCGTTTTTAGCCTATGCAGACGACAATCTTTTGCTAATGCACGAATATCAACCTGAAACTTCGAACTGGTAAAGCCCAGCAGCTTTTGCGCATGTTTACGTTTAACAGCTCAGCTTGGCTCGGGTTAGTTCACATTGTAGTTGCAGCTTCTTCTTGTTGTTGGGGTTGGCTTTTGTGCTAGAGAATATCAACTGCTCGAGAGAGAGAAACTGAGCTGAGAAGTAGTGACTGAGGGAGAGGGTAAGGGATAGTCATTTGTTTGGTCCTGGCAGGAATTTCATTTATGCTCGCCATGAATGCGTTTTGCACTTGGAATGCTATGAAGTTGTGCATTTCTTAGCGCGCGTGCGGAGAATTTCAGTGTGGAATTCCTACATTCTGGAAATGCCACAGACATTGTCGAGCAATGGCAATGGGCCACATACATAGGCAGTCAGCCAGCCAGCCAGACAGTCAGGCAGTCAGAGGACAGAGGACAGAGGACAGTGTACATAGCACAAGAATGAGCCAGGAGCCAGTCGCCACCTATGCAGGAATTTGTTGGCTTGTGCTACACACAATTTCTCGCAGTGTCAGATGAGCTTGGCACCCACGCTCGAGGCTATTATGTTCAGGCACTTGTTTACCGAGCGAGCTGCAGCCTCGCCAGAATGTGACTGAAAGTATTTAAATTGTGTACGAATGCGAATACAAAAGTTTGCAAAACATTTTTCTAGCAACTTATTCGTGTTTGGCTTTGTTTCTTTCTTTTTTTTTTTTTTTTTTTGCTGCCTGGAAGACAAAATAGTTGAAATGCTTTCGAGCTTTCCAATTAATTAAAACGTGCTTCGCGCTTGTGCGAGTCCCTTAACTGATTGCAAGCTCAACAAATGCCAAAGACTATAAAATTATTTTAATAGCCGCACAAAGAGAACATTTGGCATTTTGTTCTCCTTTTTCACTTGATATTTTACACGCAAGTTTTAATTGCTACTTACGTACGCTCCCTCAGTCAGGACTTTCGAACCGGAGGGCGTATTGTTTATACAGTATTCATCGACAGGTATTAATTGCTGCTTTACGATAGCGAACCGAGCATTTGTTTTGCCATTCGCTTGGGAAATTCGCATTGTGGCACATAAATAATTCGTTTCATTCAATGTACAAAAAATGTACTCAACGAACCCTCAGCAATTATAAGTGGAATTAATTGTGCGCTTGCTCCACTGATATGTAGTTAGAAATTGTAGAAATTAACTTTGCACACTCTTTCATTTGAAATGCATACGAAACATAGAAATCAAAGAATGAGCAGGAGTTAGCTAGTATTTTATTTCCGTAGAAAAATACTGCAAATTAGATGTGGGGAATATCAAAATGAAATGCAAGAAAAATGAATTATAGTTCTTTGATGACTGCCAGATTTTTCAATATTTATTTTATGTATATAAACTTCAGAATCAAGTTAATCTTCAATCTTTAGTTTTTTCGCTCAAAATAATTTAATTTTTTATTTATTTGTAAGGACTTAACATTATAAGTAATATGATAAAATTGTAGAGTATTATAACAAATTTTGAGGTTAAAGTATAAAAATATTTAACAGAAAAAATTTTAATCGAAACAAAAAGATTGGTAAACAAGTTTGAAGCAAGATAGAAAAGAAAAGGAAAATTACAAAAAAAAAAAATTGTAGATTAGGCAATCCCAAAGATTTCCAGTCGAGAAACCTATGAGAGAGTACGTTATAAATTCTATTAAAATTGCATTATATTATTATAAACAAAAATTTATTACAAATAAAATTTATAATAGGTGTTTCTCTTAAAATATATTAGATGTCGAATAGTAAAAAAAATATATATATATAATTTATTTATTTACAATAGCTTCTAGATTAGTCAAGCTCTAACTTCTATACTTAAACCTTGACTTTATCATCCAACTGTGCAATAATATATTATACGTAGTTCTATATATTTTTCGCCATTTTTAGCAACTGAGGCCCATAGGCAATCGACTGACAATTGAGCTATTTATGGCAACTCTCATCTAACGAGTGCAGCAGAAGCAAAATAATTTAGCAATTTGATTTGAATTTGAAATGGAAAACAAAAACTCTATTGTTAATTTACAATTATTTTGAAATTAATAGGCAGTTAACAGGGAGCAATTGAACAAGTGCTCAGCGCTCAGGTGCTCAAACTGTATGCTGTAAATGATATGCAGCGGCTATGTTGTCTTTTGTGCCTTGTTGACTGAAACTGAAACAGGGCACAGGATATTGCGTAGAGCGTTCAGTTTCTGCAGTCTCTGGGCTTTTCGCAATAGCAAGATTTAATGTACGAAATTATTATGCATATTTATTGTTGTATTGTTTGGTTAACAGTTTCGTTTGCCAGCATATATTGAACACTCATGCATAAGTATGTGTGTGTGTTGGTGTGTGGGTGGCTGCTGCATGAGAAATTTTGGCAATTTTAGTTAGTTAAATGTAGGCGTGAGTGCTGCTGCTTCCATGGCCATGTCAGGCAAAATTGATGGCAGCATTTGGTGCGCTCGTTGCGAGGCTTTAGACGGGATTCGGTTACTGCGGTTCCCATGCCAAAAGCGACCCACGTCGTGGCATCTATATTGGCCCAGCAGCGAGCGCCTTGCTGGCAGCCAGTGTCCATTCCGTTCGATTGCAGCAGTGACCATGCAGTGGCCATGTGACCATTGTTGACCGCAACAGCCCAACAATAATTAATGCATGAGCTGCAAACTAACCAAACTCGGGTCCTCGGCCAAGTTTGCTGTGCTGTGTTGCACAGAGTTCGAGACAGAGACGTGGCTGGTGGGCATTTGGTTAGACGACTGCTGCTGCTGCTGCTGTTGCTTTCTACTATTGCACGGCCTGGGGACAAGTGTGGTGCTTTGTGCCTATCCAAAAGCAGCAGCTGCTGTCGACGTGGTCCCCATCGAAGCTAACGGCGACGTCGGCGTCGACGTCGACATTGGCAAATAATTGCATATGAAACCGCAGTCACAGCCAGTTTGAAGCAGTTGACGGTTCGTTCATTGGTTACACTGCAGCAACTGCCGCAGGACCTCACGGCACACACAAGATCACACACACACACACTGGTACACTCATGCACATCCACAACTGAATTTATAATTAATTTAAAGTCTCTTCTCAGGTTGCTCATGTTCAATTCCCAATTTGCAGCATTCAACTTTGTGCTACTCTCTCTCTCTCTCTCCCTCTTTCTCTCTCTATCTCTCTTCTGGACTTAAGAGCTGATTATAAGCACATAAATATGGAATGTGTTTTGATTAGGCATCTATGGTATAACTACAATTTGTTTCTGTCTACCTAGTTGGCATTTAAGTAATTTCTTGTGCGATGCCCTTATAAGTATGCTATAGAAATTACGAAAATGAATGAATTATTATAATTTGTAGTAGCTAGCAATATAGCCTGATGTTAAATAATTATATATTCAAACTATTGTTAATTGAATAATAAAAGATTTAGTTAAACAAATTTGATCAAATACTTTGATCAGATTTGATACATTTTTTGCCGTGTGAACATCCTTTGCATTTTCTTGACGATCAATTTATTATTCATGAAAATACTCCCATGGGATTGATATTTTTTTTTTACACCGTGTTTTGTTTTTAATTGAATTGTAATAGCTGATAATCTACTAATATTTATAATTTTTTTTTATTTATTTATTTTTTTAAATTA
Source organism: Drosophila koepferae (assembly GCA_030914345.1). Taxonomy (NCBI): domain Eukaryota; kingdom Metazoa; phylum Arthropoda; class Insecta; order Diptera; family Drosophilidae; genus Drosophila; species Drosophila koepferae. The sequence continues at coordinate 1,397,914 of JAUESR010000211.1, forward strand.
AATAAAAAAGAAAATTTGTCTACTTATTCTATCTAAAATGATTATTAACAACTTTTAGTTGGCAATCTTATATATTATTAGAAATCTGGAATGAACACTATTCAATCTTCTGCTATCAGATATATCTGTGCATTTCCTTGATTTTATGATCATTCCTTTATTTTCTTTCAAAAGGTAGCTCATCTAACACTCTCCCTCTCTCTCTCTCTCGCAAATTTGCCTTAATTCATATCTGCCAATCTTCATATATATCTCAGTCGATATCATTATACTTTTCTATGATCAGGCAGGCATTCGATAATTTGCCATTGCTGCCCATTTGCCACTTGCCAAATGCCACATGCCACATGCCACATGCCTCATGCCCACATGACACTAGGACACTAGCAGCTGCAGGACAACTAGTATGGTCTGGCCTCACATATTCGCAATTGATTTAATTGTGAATGTATTTATTAAATAAATTATTCATGCTCCGCTCGATTGGACGGCTTGTGTATGTGCTGTATGTGGCTGACCTAAACATGTCCTGGCCGCAGGAGCAGGCTGCGACACAGAGTGCGAGCCTCGCCGTTTGCCACTGTAATTAGTTGTGGTGGAATAATCGCATGCAACCGGCGACTGCCACATTCACATCCACATTCACATTCCCATTCCCATTGCCATGCCCATGCCCATCCCGTGCGCTGGCACAAAGGAATTCAGTGCTGGTAACTACTATTTAAATGTGTGGTGCGGGTGGGTCAAGAGGCAGACTACTGCGCAATGTTTATGTGGTTTGTGTAAATGTGAATCGTTCTCTGTCTGTCTGTCTCTCGTTCGGTCGGTTGGTCGGTCGGTCGGTCGGTTGGTTGGTTGGTTAGTCGGTTGTCTGGTTGGTTGGTGCTTACATTTTGGCCATTCGAGTGGTGACATTTTAATTTACCCGAGCGAGAAAACCAATTTTGCAGCACTGAACCAAATGCAATCACAACAACAACAACAACAACAGCACTCACCGAATAGAGTGTGCCTAATTTATTCAACATTTATTTATAGGCAGTTATGATTTGTTTTATGTGGCAAGGGGATTCCATTTAATTGACTTTGCGCAAATTGCATTTGCATGCACAAATTAACCGACAACCATTTAGAGAGTCAATAAGCCAACCAATGCGACAACAACAACAAAAAGAAACTGAAGTTGGCCGGAAGATGAACCTTTGCTGCACGGAAGTGCAAAACTGAGATAAATATTTAAAATATTTACACATTGCAATATGAAGAACTTTAGTAACTTTTATCAGAAAATAATAAACAACAAGAAATTTAAATCGAATAAAAAAAAGTTAAAGTATGAAAAATATGAATTACAAAATATATTTATAAATATTCAAGAATACAATTTATTGAATTCATAAATGAAAAGTTGAAATATTGCAATTCCAAAAAATTTAAAGTATATTTTAATTCATATAATTATTTAGTATTAGTTTTTTTAACTTTCGGACTGGCTATTACTAATTATTTGAATATTAGCCAACTGAGAATCCCATTGACATATTTATATATAGCTATCGAATCTTGAATTAAAACTGTGTAATCCATAGACACTCAAATCAAAAAATATATGGATTTATTAGAGATTAATTTCAATAAATTGAAAAGTCTAAAATGTGATAGAAAAATTAGTGAAAATAAATTGAATTACATTAAATGACATCTATTTTTTAAACGGAAATTCGGATTGTAATACTTTTGTAAAAATTTCACAGTAAATATAAAGCGTAGTATTTCAAATAAAATATATAAGCTCTAGATCAAATAAATAAAATTTGCTAATCTTTCTGCCTATTTATCTGTCTAACTATGAGTGTCATGAGTCATCTAGCATTGATAGGGCAGATATTTATTATCATCATTAGCATCAAAAGTGATTCATAAGGAATTCATATAGATGAGAATGAATGAGAGCTATCGAAGAACAGTTAAAGAATTTATTGCGTGAAGCTGGGATGGAGAGAGCAGAGTGTATGCTCTTCTACTCACCTATCGACCCAAACAGCGAACAGCTTAACAGCTCGAGCTTGAGTGTTCGATCTCAACAGCTCGAGGCATGAGTTATAGAGTGTCGCCTCTTATATAAAGGCAAGCTTTGATCTAGCGCTTCCTCAGTTGCATATCAGAACTCTTGGTGGTCAGTCCTGCAGTGCATTGCTGATCGTCATGTGTGTGGTAAATATGTCAAATAATTAAGAAAACCAAGTGTATTGAGTAGAATTGTAATAATTATAAACAATTATATACTTATGTATTATTAATATTTATATAATATTAATATATTTAAATATTAAAAAATCTGTATAATAATTATTATGAATTAATAATGATTGTGCTAATCATTATTAAGTCAACAGCCTTTTGTAGTGAACGTTGCAATCGTGATTGTAAATGTTAGATTCCATTAACAAGAACTGCTCCTCCTCCTTCACATCGTCATGCTATGCTATTAACAGTATTTTGCGCTGTTAATAGCATAACTCCCACTCCAGTTCTCCAACTGGTTCGCAATCGGCGATTAGCTAATTCTTACTACATTCTTTTCATACTACATTCACCAAAATTATACGGCTAAGAAAAGATACAGTTTTAACCCAAAAAAAAGTCGAGGAATTACAACAATGATCATTAAGTAAATAGTCAGTTATATGCTGATCATTAACTGAATTATCATTAAGTTAATTGTTATTTAGATTATGATTATGATAATGATAATAGTAAAAGGGATATTGCAATAAAAATTAAAAAATTCTGTTTAAGAGATGATATGATGCCTAGCAGATGATTATTATTGATTATAATAATTATACTGAGTATATCATAATGATTATAATGATGATAATAATGACTAGAGAATATTGGCGAAATAATAATAATTAATAATTATTATATTATTAATTTCATTATAAATAAGAATTGACTTCAAAAAGTTGGTCTAACCAATATTACTATAGCAACTGTTTATATTAGCCGAAGTGTTATAATAATAATGATAATCATAACAATCAACATCAAATCTAATTTTGTAAATTATAGAAATAGCTAAAGGAGTTCAGGAAGTAAGCTCTCGACTCTTTCAATTCGTATTTACGTGAACGAATATTCAAATGCATTATATATACATATGATCTACATATATATCTATATCTATGGATATATTTATGTAGCTATGATTGCATTCCAGGCTAAACAAATTTTAAATTCTGTCAACTTTGGTCCGTGTGGACTGGGTCGACAAATGCAAACAGTTTAGCCTGACTCGAAATTGATGACAGCAAAGAAGATAAAAAAGAAAAGCTAGGGAATTCGAACCAACTGACAAAAATGTTGGCAAAATATTGATGGAATGGCTAGGATTGCAACATTAAAGATTCGCAGCGAGATGCGACGAGGGCAGAGAGGGCAGAGAGTCGCAGGCGAGTTGAGTCGAACAGAGTTCGAGTCACGTTGCGTCAAGCTGGGGCACTATCGTGCTGGTGTTTTGATTAAATTCGGCAAATATCGCTGATGCTTGCAAATCGCCGCTCAATGCAAAAACAGAGCTCGACAGAGCCAAGGCAGCTGCCACAGTTGAAGGCGTGGCCTGGGCCAGGGCAAGAGGAAAGGGTCGCGTCGGCCATGTTGAAGTACACAAAACCCATGCAAACAAACAGGCATTTCATGGCAAACAAGAGCACCAGGAGCAGAGCACAACACAGCAGAGTAGAGCCAGGCAGGCTTTCAGTCCAGATCCCTGGTCGACCCACACGCAGTTAGGCAAACTGGAAAATACGATGGCATCGGCGGAGGCGCCTTTGTTTGGTTTGTGAGCCCCCTCAACGGAGGAGGCCAGCAGCGAGGGGCACGGCTGCTGGTATTGGTACGGGACAGGGACAGGAACACGGATCGGGACTCAGTCGTCGCTTTTGCTTTTGCAGTCGTTGGCATTTTATTGTTGTAGCCGAGAGTGCGTAGTTGTAGTTGTTGCTGTTGCAGTTTCGGGCATTATTTCGGTTTAGTTTGGTAAATACACATGCAGCACATGCCCCATGCACAACACCTCCTGCTACTCCTGCTGCTCCTGCTGCTCCTGCTGCTCTGCTCGCGCGTATGCGGTGTGGTGTGGTGTGGTGTGACGGCAACCAGCGAGACAACCAATCCAGCCAGGAGCTTAGGCAACTGCTGCTGCTGTTGTTGGGCTCGCGTTGAATGGCAACGGCCCAGCCAGCAGCAGCACGACCCGGTAACAGACAGAAGAAGGCTTTGCGCCCGACTGCATTGGCGAGGCACGCACATAAAAATCCTTGAATGCATTTTGTGCATTTAATGAAAAGTTCTACGATTGGGTGGCTATCCGCCTGGCGATTCGTATTGCATACGCAAATATGAGACATGTTTCGATAAGGGAAAAAATCAACAATCGAAATCGAATGCTGCTATAGGATTGGAACTTTAGACTTCTAGCTGCTCATACACTTTGATATTGTCAAATCGTTTTGAGACTTTGTCAATAAGTTATGTGGAACTGTGGATTATGTGAGATTCATGGAAGACAACTAGATTGCGCGTCGAGCACTGCAGATAAGGAATATCATCTCCACGATGATGATGGCGGATAGCCTTTAATCCGCTTGCCGTGCCGCACAAAGAACGCTGTTGGCAAATGGTTTTCGTTGTCGTCAAGCTCAGTAAATTCCATTTTGGCATTGGGAATGCGCGTCGAGACAGTGAAAGCACCTGTGCTTCTGTTGCTGACCTGAAAGGGGCGGAGCAACGGGGCGTGGCTGTCATATCTGAAAGCAATTTGGCCCGAGCGAAACGAGAAACAAGAATCGATAAACTCGTTGGGCGTGCAATTTGCACCGTGAGCGAGAGGCCCTCAAAAGAACGAAAGCACGTGCTAAATGAAATGGGTAGTTGGGGGTAGTTGTGGGTAGTTGGGGGTAGTCAACTGTGGGGGTAGCTGGGCAACCCGGTTCATGTCCATGTCCGTTTTGCAGGCCATGTTTGCGCTCGGGTCCGAAATTCAAGTTTCAGGCCTTGGCATTTGCATTTTGGTGTCACAGCCTTGCTCTGGGCCCGCATCGCATGCAGCGAGGCGTACCGAGGCGAGGCCCACTTGCGGTGCCTTCCTCTGTGCAGGCGAGCGACATCAATCAGTTATTAGTACAGACTATTCGCACAAGCATTCGTGTAATCCTCTTGTGCGGATGCCAACCCTTTCGGGCGGGGCAAGTGAACAGCCAAAATATGGGGCTTAGTCTCTAGCCTTAACTAGATATAAACAAAATAAACTGCAGCTAGCATTACAAAAGGGATTAACTAACATTTCTTCTTTTTTTTTCGCCCAATCTCTATTTGCAGTGCCGCCCAAGGCTGGGCAGAAGCGACCGGCTACCAGCCCAGCGCCGCACATACCCGTGCCGCATCATCTGCAGACGCCGCCGAACGCGGGCAACGTACCGAATAGTCCGGCGCCGCCGTCGTCGGGCGGTGTACTGCTGAACCACGCCCTGCCCACCAACCACATTGGCGCCCAATCGCCCCAGCAGCAACAACAGCAGCAACAACAGCAACAACAACAACAGCAGCAGCAACAACAACAGCAACAGCAGCAGCAGCAGCAACAGCATCAAGCACACCAGCAGGCAGTTGCTGCAGCTGTGCAGCAGCAGCTGGCTGGCGTGGGCGTGCCACAGGGCATCAATGCAGCTTCCGCGGCCAATGCACGCGGCTCATTCGCCGCTGCACTGCGCACACTGGCCAAGCAGGCGGACATCAAGGAGGAGGACGATGCGGTCAATGTGGGCCGGGAACGTAATGTGCCCACATCAGCTGCGCCGTCGATGCCGCCTAATGCCGGACCCGTACCTGTGCCGCTCAACTCGGTGGCGGGACGTGGTGGAGTCTCGTCCGGTGAGGATCGTGTTGCGGCGAACAAGAAACGTTCACCGCCATCACCACAGCCGCCAGAGAAAATGGCCCGGCTCAGTCATACGCCGCAGGCAGCTATGCAGCCGGAGCTGCTCGCACGCAGTGGATTCCAGCCCTATAGATCTGATGAGCGACTGATGCATCCGGCCGGTGCCTTTCCCCTGGAGGCCTACTCGCACTTTGCCGGCCTGCCCGGCATTCCTCCAGCAGGTAAGCCAAGCTTTTGAATCCTTTAAATTCCAAATTTACAACAAATCGATTTTTCCCCACAGCATTTCTGAATCCGGCGGCGGGTCTGCCCTACTCGGATCCGCTGTACTTGGAGCATCGCTATCAGCTGTTCCGTGCGGCCGGCGGTCATCACGGGCATCCACATGCAGCGGCGCTGTACCCGCCCATGGCCTCGCCCTACTCGCATCTGTACTCGATGATGCCCGGCGCAGCGTTGGGCATGTCGCCAGCCATGCACGATCGCCTTAAGCTGGAGGAGGAGCATCGGGCGCGTCTGGCGCGCGAAGAGGAGCGAGAGCGCGAAATGCAGCGCGAAAAGGAACGAGAGCTGCGTGAGCAGCGTGAAAAGGAACAGCGTGAACGAGAACGAGAGCAACGCGAACGGGAGCGTGAGCAGCGTGAAAAGGAACAGCGCGAGAAAGAGCAAAAGGAGAAGGAGGCACGCGAGCGTAAAATGCGAGAAGAGGAGCGCGAAGCCAGAGAGCGTGAGCGCCAGCAGCTGCTCAATGCCACGCATCACTACTCCAATCAATTGTACGCGCCGCTCAATCGGAACCTGCTCGGCTCCATGATGCCGCACATCAATCTGGGTCTGCGTGGTCCACCCGGCGGCTTGCACGGTCTGGCTGGCATGTCGCATTATCACGCGGCAGCTGCTAATGCGCAGCGCCAGAGCCCAATGGGCTTGAATCTGGGCATGGCTGGCATGCCCACATTACCGGGCCACGGACCCGCCAACCTACAGCATCACTTGCAGCAGGCGGCCATGGGTCTAGCTGCCCATCCAGGGGCAGCTGGGCTCACACATCCAGGCTTCTCGGCAGCCGCGGCGCTCGGCCTGGGCCCGCATCCACACAGCCTCAATCTGAGCCATGCGCACCTCTCGCCGCATCATGCGGTGCACCAGCTGCCACCGCACTCTGTGGCCAGCTCGTCGGCTGGGCCCAGTCCTGGGGTGGTGGCCAGCAGTGCGGTGGCCACATCATCGTCGCCGCACAGCAGCCTTAACCTGACGGTGGCCACCAGCAGCATGGCTCAAACCACGTCCACGCCCAGTTCGCACATTCCGACCATGAGCCACTACTATCACCATGGACATCTGGCCGCCATGCACGCAGCAGCAGCTGCCAGCGGCCTAACACCTGTCGCCGCACATCAGCAGCCAGTTAGTGCCGCAGCGCATCCAACGTCGCCCAAGATTACGCCACCCCTCGGCACAGCGCCCAATGGAGGTTCTCGGGCCGCCAGCAGTCCCCATGCCATGCGACATCACATCGCTGCCGTTGTAGCAGCTGCTGCCCAGCAGCAGTCTGCACTCATGGAGAAGAGCGGAGGCGCAGCAGCGACGCCGCTCACGCACGAGCCAACGACACTGGACCTGACCGGCTCCAATTCAAATTCGAGCAACCAGGCCCAGTCGAGCGCCAGCAATAGCACATCCGCTGCGCACGAGCTGAACGGCATCGAGTCAAATGGCCCAACGGACGGCAAGGAACCTACTTCACTGACGGTTGGCAAGGAGGATCCACTACAGAGCGGCACGCCGCCTGTGGCACTCGAGAAAAAGCCGGCAACGCCGATTGCCAGCGCCAATCAAGAGAAAACGCTTCTGCCGGATAGTTCGCCAGAGAACACATCCCGTCGCAGTGTGAGTCCACCAAATGCGGACAACAACAGCAGCAGCAATGCCATCACCAACGCCACCAACAACAACTCCAGCGGCGCAGCAGCAGCCACTGGAGCAGCAACTGGCGGCTCACAAGGTAATAGCACAACGGAGATTGCTCCCAAGATTCTAGCGGCAAGCACACCGCCTGCCCAGAAGCAGGAGCATTTAGAGCAGGTCGAACCAACGCCGCCGGTGGTGCAGCGAACAAAGCTGTCGCCGGACGATGCGGCTGCGGTGTCATCAGGCAGTGCTGTCACCTCCACCACCAGTGGCAGCAATTCGCCGCCGGTGGTCAGCAGCAGCACAAATATTGCGACAGCTGCAGCAGCAGCATCAGCAGTCGCACCTGCCGCTGATGAGGTGTCCACGAGTGCCACGCCCATTGCCGAAACCACGAGATGATCCTACTTAAGCTAAACGCTATTCGACACTATTCGTCGCTTAACTTTCAGAGAGACCCAATTATGGGATCGTAGTTAGTAGTTCGTGAGATCGCAACTAGTTAACAGCATCTACCTTCAACATAGCCGTTAATCCAAATGTTTATTTATAAAGTATAAAGAAAGTATACAATAATTTGTAACGTATTGCATCATCATCCTCATCGTCTAGGGTTGATCACAGTTGATCGTGTTCAATATTAAATACATACTACTATTAACATTACGATTACACTTATTATTATCTAATATGATTTCTTTTTATTATTTAATTGTCAAATGTTTGCTCTAGAATTGCCCAAATAAATCATTTTGTTTATAAATCTATTGTACTTTTTATTTCAATTTATTTTCGAATTTTTATTATTATTTATTATGATTTCTTTCAGAACAGTAATAAAGTTGAGAGAAGTATGAAATATATATTCTTAAAAATGTTTAATAATTCCCAACCTAATTATATGAATGTTAATGAAAATGTTGTAACTTTATTTATTTTAGAAGACAACAAAGGTTCGGTGCAGTCACTAGGTCGCAGCACTACTGCTGAGGAGGCAACAGCCTTATGACACCAGCTCTTCAGCAACTCGAACAACTAACTAATGAAAAACTTTGGCGATATTGGGATGTATCTCCTCTCGGAACAGGCACTGCACCAGCAGCGCAAGCGAATGCTCGATGAGTTTCTAAAGCTTTAGGGTTTACGCTTGACAATTGGCTATATGATAATCTGATAATCGCCGCCACATAAACGTACATAAATATGCATACCTACTAGTGTGTAAAACCCTCTTAGCGGATATCACATATTTGTTTGTTCTCGGTGTTACAATCTAATGTTAATCCAAAGTTAGACACAATTCCACAAACTCAATGTACTTGAATGGAATTCGTGGCAAGATCAACTACAATTGCATGAAATGTAAAGTTAATACTGTATAAATATAAATATAAATATAAATATTGTGAGATACTCAATTGAATAATAATAATTAATTACATTACAAATAATACTTTGTCTAATTCAAAGAACTCTGAATGTATGGAAATTCACACTCTTGAACACAATCCTTGCGATTTAATGATAGTTGTACAATTTTAGATTAAAAAGCTCGTAAGAAATTTATATATACTGAAACAAATAGAAACAGAAACAGAACATTCAAACTGAATAGTTATATTTTATTCTTAAATTGCTAATAATTGTGATTTTGGAGAGTACGAAAAAACGTAAAGAACAAAAAAATGTATGTATTATGTAAATTGAACTCAAATACAAGGTGGATAAAACGGAACTGAAATTTAGGTAAAACAAAAAAAAAAAACAAAAAACAAAAAAAATCAAAACATATAATCTGGAACGGATTAGCAAAAATTGCGAAAAGCTTAAATTATTTTTCGAAATTTTCAAATTTTTGTACCATGTTATTTGAGCAAATTTTTGGCCCTTATAAGCGGAGTTTCTATTTTCTATTTTCAGTTTTTATACAAGCAAATTTTATAATAACATAATTGATACAGATGCAGACTAACCAAGTAATTACTTAGCTAATACTCAGAGCTAAGCAAACCCTTAACATACCCAGCCACACCACATTCATTATTATGTAACAAAAAGCTCATTGTCATTATATTTCATGTTTATATACCCAATTGATGCATACATATTAAGTAGCAAATATCTGATATCCAAACAAAATTCAGACATAACTATTGATAATTTGACTTAAGTTTTAGTTTATGTTTGAGATTGCCTAAAAATCATTTATTTTTTTAAGCATACAAATCTCGAGCAATCTGTGATATTATAAAAAAAAAAAGGAACGGAAAACAAAAAGAAAATGAAAAATCGACAAATTATAGCGTGCGAAGATCGAGCTAATATCTATAAATTGAATTAACTCATTGTCGTCGCATTGATCGCAAAACTCTTTCTGAATATATTTCCATGCCCATCCAGACATATGCAAACCCAACATTTTCTTTTTCTTATTGAAACAATTTTATCAAAAACAAAAGCGAAAATAACTTACATAGATGTGGGTATGAAGATTTCAGTTAAACTGAAAATAAATATAATTTTATTAAGTACACTAGTTTGCAAGACTTTCGATCTATAAAATCTGATACTTGAAGGCAAATTTCTCATTTACCTTAGAATATGTAATGAGATTTTACTAAAGAAACAATTATCAGAAACTGAAGATGGGAATTATTGATCGAAACTTGTATGCTAGTGAATAATATCAAAATAGTTCTTGGATAATGGATAATACAATACGGATAATGAATTGGTGCGCATAAAAATATATGTAAACTTAATCCACAAAATGCGAAAGCAATTGCAAAATAAATAATGCGTAATAGTTTCAAATACAAACCTTAACAAAATACATAAATTAAACGTATTTCTCCCTCAATCTTCGTTGTGTGTGTAAAACAGAATAATAATAATAAAAATACAAAAAAAAAAAATATATATATATATACAAAATGAAAAAAAAAAAAAAAAAAAAAAAAACAAAGAAACAAAACCAAAAGTGTAAAAGATAATTTTTAAGCTAACCAAACAACAAATCCAAATAGTAATCATTGAGCAGCATATTTTGAGCAACAAATACCGTTAACCGTAAAAGTTGATGCCATGATTATAGCAATAACATGCGACAACCAACAAGCAACACATCCAATAACTACAAATGTTGTCGTGTGACACATGCAACAAATTATAACAATCTTGTGCAACTTTACTTAAGGCATTTATTATTTTATTGAATAAACTGTACGTAAGAGATTAACCTTGTTTTTTCATTTATGAAAAAATTAAATTTAAATCTATACCAGTGTCTACCGATTCACGAATCCCATCTTTGCAACATACATTTTTGTAGAATTTTGGTCAAACTATATTAATTATATTTGAATGAGTTTTAAAAACATATTTACAAAATTATCTAACATATTTAACAAATGTACTTAATCAATTCTTTTCTTAACTATATTCGGGGGCAGTTCGTAAGGCATCAGACTTTTTAACGTACTTTAGTAATCGCAGTATTGTAGACGGCGTAACGCCTTGAATACGACTAGCTGCGGCAATTGTTTGTGGCTGTATAAGCGTCAGTTTCTGACGCTCCTCATTGGAGAGACTTAAAGATTTGGAGAAGTAGTCGATGTCGTTAGGTATACACAAGCGTTCCTCCCGTCTAACATCCTCCACGTCACGCTGTTGCTCATCCACAAAGAACGAGTAGAGTGCCTCAATTTTCAATCTGGTGGCTAAGTCGTCATCATCTCGTAACCAGCTCAATTCATTTGGACATAGTTCGATAAGCTGTTTGACTGAAATGTTCTCCGCCGGCACGGAGAGCATATCGAAGGCAGATTTCTGTATGGAAGCTTTGGACTGTGGCAGGCCCAATGCTTGGCGCCAGAAATTACTGTGCTTCTGTAAGCCCCTGAGCGCCTCGATGCCGCGCTTAAGCCTGTGCTCTGTCTGCTGGAAGTGATCGTAGCGCTGTTCGCTCACCAGTCCAAATTCGTGGCCTTTTTGAGTGAGACGCATGTCGGCGTTATCTGGTCGCAGGGAGAGTCGGAATTCAGCTCGACTGGTGAACATGCGATACGGTTCGTTGGTGCCCAGTGAGGTGAGGTCGTCGATTAATACACCAATGTACCCCTCAGTACGGCTAATACTCAATTGCCGGCCGTCCTGATGCACAGTCTTGCCTGCCGCATTAGCACCTGCTATAATTCCCTGGGCGGCTGCCTCTTCGTATCCTGTAGTTCCATTCAACTGACCGGCAAAAAAGAGACCCGTCACACGCTTCGTTTCCAACGTGGGATACAGTTCACGAGGATCTATAAAGTCATACTCTACTCCGTAGCCCGGCTGCACCACCTCAGCTTTCTCGAGGCCTTTGATGGCACGCACCAGTTCGATTTGCTGAGGATGCGGCAAAGTGCATGATATTCCCTGTGGATAAATTAATGGGCTATCGAAGCCCTCTGGTTCCAGCCAAACTTGATGGACCCTAGCACCGAATCGCAAGATCTTTGACTCAATCGAAGGGCAATAGCGTGGCCCCGTTATTTCTTCTGTGACGTGACGATTCACGTGCAAATTATCGCGCACAATGTCATTGACCCGTGGTGTCGTGTAGGTCAGATAACAAGGCATCTGCTCCTCGGTGGGCAGCCAAACATTACGATTCATAAACGAGAACGGCATTGGTGGATCGTCGGCATCATGCCTCTCTAACTGTGAAAAGTCAACGCTACTCTTCGCAATCCTAGGCGGCGTTCCCGTCTTTAGGCGTCCCATTCGAAAGCCCAATCTGTTGAGAGCTTCACCGAGCGCCTTGGCAGGCTGGTCCCCAATACGACCTGCCGGTCTAACCTCCAATCCGATGTTGATATGAGCGCGCAGGAATGTGCCCGTTGTCAGCACCACCGAACGGCTGCGCACCAACTCTCCACTGTCCAAGAGTACACCATTGCAACGTGTGCCATTGTTAGTGCTTTCATCTGCATCGATTTGAAGATTATCTACAGCCGCTGCACGAATCTGAAGATTTGGCATGTTAAACAGCTCCTGCTGAACCGCTCGTTTGTATAGCTGCCGGTCAATTTGAGCCCTTGGTCCCCATACAGCGGGCCCGCGGCGCTTATTTAACACCTTATAGTGCACACCAGACAGATCACAGCAACGTGCACAGACACCATCCAGAGCGTCTATTTCACGCATTAGATGTCCCTTGCCTATTCCACCAAATGATGGATTACACGACATCTCGCCAATGGTATCTAGTTTATGGGTAAGCAACAATGTGCGTGCGCCCATGCGGGCAGCAGCTGCACATGCTTCTGTACCGGCATGCCCACCTCCTATGACAACTACATCATAAATATCTCCATGTAGCTGTGTAGAGTACAAACGTCTTGTAGCCAAGCCTCGACGCACATAATAACGCAATTGCTGCATTATAAGCTTCACCACCACACTATTATTGAATATTTGAACGAGCTACTTGTGTAATCTAAAAGAACTAGTTCATTTAGTTGAATCGACAATCGGACAAAAGCCGCAAAATTATAAAAGAAAACTTACTCTCTCTTTCTAAGTAAAACAAATACTAAACTGTTTTCTTAATAATGCTTAAATTATAAATGCTATTTTCTTTTTGAATATTTTAATATATATTAATTTAACATTCTTAATTGCCCGTAGTTATTCCTTCTCATTTGAACTGTTTAAATACCCTTAGTACAAAATGTTTGTATATACGGCTATCGATTAATATGAATATCGTTTTCAATTTGTTATACTCGATGCCAAGAATATATTGTCAACAGCTGATTTATTACTCAGTATTTTGATTTTTGTGCGGCAATGTGGATCATTTATGCTTTGGTGGTGCATATATTGCTACTAGGATCTATATTCGTTATATATTTTCGGTCGCCTGTTATAGAGGGGCTAGAACCACAGCCTAGGCTTAAAGGTGAACCGCCTGCCGACCGCTTGGTGCTAATAGTCACCGATGGACTTCGGGCGGAATCATTTTTTGCAAACAAATGCAATCAAGTGCCACATCTACGCGAGATATTCATCAAGGAGGGAATAGTTGGCATTTCGCGCACTCGCGTCCCAACAGAGTCACGTCCAGGACATATTGCGCTTATCGCTGGTCTATATGAGGATCCATCGGCAGTAACGCGAGGCTGGAAGGAGAACCCCATCGAATTCGATACGTTGTTTAACCGCAGTGATCAGACCTACGCTTGGGGTGCTCACGATGTTTTGCATATATTTGAGAAGCTAGCTGATAGCGGTCGGCCAATGCATTTTGATGCCTACAATCATGATCTTGACTTCTCAGGCGAAAAGAAGACATACAAGCAAGACGAGTGGGTATTTGATAGGGTGCGCTTGCTCTTGAAACGCAAACAAGAGGAGCTAAGAAAGGCTAAAAGGGTAGTGTTCTTTTTGCATTTGCTGGGTCTAGATACAGCCGGACATGTACATAAACCGGGTACGCCTCTTTTCCTCGAGAACCTCAACTTTACAGAGCGCGAAATATGGAAAATTTATAAGGACTTTGAAGCGACTTTTCCGGATCAACGAACAGCTTATTTGCTGACATCAGATCACGGCATGACAAATTCTGGTAAATATTTAATTGAATTACTCCATTGGCTTTCAATATATATTAGATTTCCTCATTTTTTGTAGGATCTCACGGTGCTGGCGATCAATTCGAAACAGATACCCCGTTTATGTTGTGGGGAGCTGGCGTCGCGGACAGCGTTTACGCTGGCATCACATTTGAGGCAAATGATGAAGGCCTGGAACTGCCATTACGCGAAGTGGAGCAGGCGCAGCTCACACCCTTAATGTCTGCTTTAATTGGCCTACCACCACCAATGAACAATTTTGGTCGATTGCCGCTTGGATTTTTGGGCACTGAAGATCAGTACGAAGCCATGGCAGCTCAAAGCAATGCATTACAGCTGCTGGCTCAATATGTTCGTTTGCAGAACCTGCACATGCGTGGCCTCTTTGCACCAATTTTGAATAGCTTCGACAAGTTGACTTCGGAGTTGATCGCCGAATATGTGGGTTATATAAGTACGTCGTTTAAGCTCAACCAATTTTACGAATCGCTGGCAAACAGTGCAGTCGTAATGCAGTTGGCCTTAGAAGGAATCGAATACTATCAAGGATATTATTGTAACACTATGTTACTAGCCACAACGGCCACATTTTTGGGCTGGATGTTTTATTTATATCGATTGCTAACTCAAGATGCTGGACCCACAAATATTGATTCACACAAGAATGAGCATGGATCCAAGGCCACCATTTTCTTATGGATTGCAATTGTACTGCTGATTGGCTTCGTTGTGGCCCAACGTGTTCCATTCGCCGTAAGCTTTTATTTGTTGTTGCCCCTGCCCATCTGGATGTTCGCATTGCGGCAAGCCACAAACAGAAATGACGACCTCATCAATGTTCCGAATACCACCCAACCGGCAGTTGCAAATCAAATGCGGGTCCCTATAACGCAGCTGCTGTTACTTATTGGTTGCGCTGAGCTGTTGGTCTTCACCTTCTTCGAGCGTCGTCTTATTTCACTATGTTTTGTTGCTTTTGCCTTTTACAGCAATTGGGATACATTTAAAACGAAAAGGGCATTCTACCTCTGGGTGATATTAGTAGTTGCACTGGCTAGCTTCCCACTTATTCCACCATCTGTGGGATACCAAAATTCTGCTTTATTGCTGGCTGGTATTCTACTTTTAATGCTTCGACAATTTTCGAGCAAAGAACGAGACAACTTCAAATGGCACGCCAGGTGGTTCAACATAGTTATTTTGGTAAACACATATGTGTGCGTGAATCTGCATAACCATCAGATAGCTGCGCCACTGCCATTGAAAATCCTCAGTTGGCTGTATCTGACGTATACATTCGTCTCCATATATCTCAGCAAGGAGACTGCTTTGGAGGTGCGACTGCAACACATTTGCTACAATCTGGGAACATTGTACACACTCCTGTGCACCTCGTATGAATCGCTGTTCGTTCAGCTGCTGGCCATCGAGTTGACAACGTCACTTTCAGAACAGCGTGCTCAAGTCGAACCACTGCAGCATCAGCAAAAGAATCTGCAGTCGTCTTTACGCATAGCCTTTACGCTAATACTCTACACATTCTTTTCGCTATTCGGCAGCGGAAATATTGCATCAATCAGTTCGTTCGATCCAAACATCGCTCGCTGCTTTCTTAGCCACTTTGCGCCGTTTGTCATCATGTCGCTTGTGCTGCTCAAGCTCGTCTTGCCAATTATAGTGAATCTGTCAATTGTCTACACATACAGCGAGTATGCGCGTTTGCACGAGCGACAAATCTTTATATGTCTGTTGCTTATCTGTGACATCATGGGCCTGAATTTTCTGTTTTTGGTGCGTAATACCGGTTCTTGGCTAGAAATAGGCTCTTCCATATCCCATTTCGTAATCATGGAAGTGACCACGCTTGTTCTAATGCTTTTGGCTTACGTGTCCAAGTTCCTCCTTCAACTGACAAACAGTGATCGAGTCTTATCCAAGCTGAATTAAATCCGAGCCAAAGTTAATATTATGTAAATTGCTGTTAAATTTAAGCAACTTTTTTATAATAACCTTTTGTGTATAAATTTAAATATTAAACTTAAACTTTCAGTGTATCATAGATTAAATTGCAAATATCCTTAAAGTCTGGTATTTGAATAAGCGACCTAGTCGGAAGTCAATATTAATGTTAAGCTTAAACTGTAAAGGAACGCATTTAATCTAAAGGTATCTTATTATGACAAATAGCACTCCATTGATCAATGTTTTAACTCGACAGCATTTCATTTAAGATAAAGCATATTTAATAATAATGGTTGTTATATAAAAAATCTGTTTTACTTATAGTATATATAATTGTAGAGTCGGCTTAAAAACTGTCCATTTCAGCTTTGCGCTTGCGCTTCTTGAGTTTCTGTTTCATGTCAGGTGCCTTGCCACGCACCACAGCTGTCTTGAGGCGCTTGGCCACCTTCTTGCGCTCCTGCATTCCAGCCTTGCGCTTGGCCGCTCGTACCGGATCATGAATCTTTTCCTGAGCCACTGCTTTGCGACGCTCTGCACGACGCACCATCAGTTTGTTTTGCACAACATTGCGCAGTTTGTCGTAGGTCTCAGCACCTATGCGTTTGCGTAAACGGCTGCCTACACGCAGTGCCAACTGGCGCAGCTCAGGATCCACATTTTGATCTTCCTCTGACATTTCGCGTACAAGGCCCTGCATTAAAGCTGGCGCCAATCGGGTTACTGCATCAACACTGAGCAATGTCGACAGCCCCTCGATGAGAGTGAACAGAGCCGTTCGCTAAGGAGGAATTCAAGAAGTAATAAAAGCTAGAATAGTGGGTGCTATTACTTACAATGCTGGTGTCGTGTGGTGCCTTGGATACCTCCTTGTTGATTAGGATGCGAATATTGCGCACCAGCCAATTCAGATTAATTTTCCCACCTAGTTTTGGCTCATTCCGTTCTCCCTCATCCTCCTGTTTGATGCTGAATGGCACATCTCTGAGCATGTGTGCAACAAAAAGCAGTATTTTGACCAGCTCGTCAATCATTTCCTGCGCTGTCTCGCCCGGAGTCACCTGGGCACACAAGTCGAGCACCAGGCTTTTGAGATCTTGCGCTGGCTGTGCGTATATAAATTCCAACACCTTGACATCTTCTGCTTTTTCACACTTAACACCTAGCAACTGCTGACCCACATACGCGTAATCGTAGTGCATCAAAATATGCGTTAGCAGCTTTGCTGCATTGCAGCGTATCCAATTGTGGTCGTGGCCGAGAAGCCTCTGACAAGCATATGCTAACTCATCCACTGTTAGTGCCAGCTCTTGATCCCTTAGCAATGTCTCGCCACAATGCTCAAATATCTTTAGCAGACAATACTGCAGCTGTATTACCTGATGGTCGACATTGCGCTGTTGTTGCTCCAAAAGCTCCTCCGGGTCGACCTCGTCGAGCAACGATTCTCCATCGTCCGATCCGTTTGATTGCTAAAAAGACGATAACAATTATTTTGCATTTATTTAATAAACATTTACATTACGATTGACTTACCTTTCGACGTCGCTTATGCCGCTTCTTAGACTCACTCACAGGGAGCGTCTCACGTCCAGGAGCACGCACGAATTTTCCACCTGCATCTGCATCGCCCAGTGTTAGCACGGCG
This sequence comes from Drosophila koepferae, assembly GCA_030914345.1. Lineage (NCBI taxonomy): Eukaryota > Metazoa > Arthropoda > Insecta > Diptera > Drosophilidae > Drosophila > Drosophila koepferae. The sequence goes on from JAUESR010000211.1 coordinate 1,415,993, forward strand.
ACCAACGTGGGCAACACGAGAGGTAGTCGCTCAGCAAAGCCTGCACGCTCTACTTGCACAAAGCGGGACAGCAGTGCAGCGGCCAACTCACGCACACCTGGCTTCTGGCTGGACTGCGGCGAGGTGAAGAATAGCATGGTCAGGTCCAGCAACGGCTGTCGCTGCAGCTTATTGAGCCGTCCAAGTAACGCCTCCAGAGCGGCGGCCACAGCGCGACGGCAGCCAGCGTCCTCATCATTAACCAAACGGGTACCCAGAGAGAGGTACAGAAATTCAGAGTGCTTGATCAGCAGTTGCAAGGGGAATTTGTTGATGATCGCGTGCATAAATTGAATGGCCGACAGCCGTCCAGCGGACTGAGTGTAGGCCAGCTGCACGGACATGAACTTGAGTATCTGATCGATGCGCTTTTGCAACGGGTACTCCATGATGTATATAAGGAGAATCGTTCGCGACTCGTCACGCACATGATCTGATTGGGAGATAATGGACAAGTCGGCCAGACGTTTCATGAGGTCGTGCAGCGAGCGCGTCTCGACCTTGCGGCCAACCAGCGCCTTCAGCAGCGAGAAGCACATCGTTTGGCTACTGCACTCTCCTTCCTGCAGTTCCTGTTCTATATGCAAAAGCAACTGTTCGATCTGATCGTCAGACAGAGCATAATCTTGGCATTTCCGTAAAAGCGCCACCACCGCTTTAAAGCTGGAGCGCACTAACTGCGCGTTCTCTTCCTGTCGAGTGGCTCCGAACGTGGAGAAGTTTTTGAGGATTTCAAACATGCGTCCAACCACCGGAAAGAGTTGTTCTGTGCTCAGTTCTGACAGCTCATACTCCCCCAACCAGATCGCTGTGTAGCATTTAAGTGCATAAGTTGTGGTTCTGGCGTGATTGCTGCTCAAGGCATCCTGCAGCAAAGGCAACAAGGGATGCAAAAAAGGCTGATAATCCAGTTCCGCTATCTTTTTGCGCTTCAGCACAAAATGGAGCAGCTCCAGTCCGAACTCGATTAGTATATGTGCGTTGGCTTGGGCATTAGACTTGACCTGCTTGTTGCCAGTCGCAATGCTGCGACGTCCAGGCGCTGGCTGTATCAGCAGGCAGTCAGGCCGAGCACGACGCATCAGCTCCTGTTGCTTTTCAGTAAGTTGTCTCCTCTGTGTTCCCGGCAACAAGTCTGTGATACTCTCCGACATGGTACCGTATATGAAAATCAACAGACTCTCTCGAGCGATGTGCGTGTTCTCCACAAGACCGGCTACAATCTTGGCAAAGCACTCTTGGATCTTTTGCGTCACCTTACGCGAATGCGAGCGTGCCAGGTGCTCCTTAAAAGGCATCAGCAAGTCCAACAGACAATTGTCGCGAATGTAACGTGCCGCAATATTCAGCGTCAAATAGCTCTTTGCACTGGGCTTTGCTTCAGGCGTGTGTGCAACGATTTTATCCACCTCCTTCTCGGCGTTGACGTCACCAAATATGTCATTGAGCGCTACCTCGAGCAGATTTTGCAGACAATGCTCGATGTGTGCCGGCTGCAGTTGGTCACGCAGTGCGTCCAGAACTCCGTGCAGCGTCACCGACAGCACATGGACTTGAAAGCCACGTGTCAGCAACGATTGTAGCTGCTCCAGCAGCAGACCCAGGCAACTGCCGCCCAGGGTTAGCATGATCTTCTTCAGGATGTCTCGGGTAAGCATGCGAACAGATTTTAGCGGTGATCGTAGGAACGTACACACCTTCATGAAGATGCCTGCAGGAGAAACAAGATGACAGATAAAAATCCATACACCAAAATGATTAACTCTATTATCTTACGTACCCGGCAAACTGTTATCCAATAGCTCCTGTGGCAGCTTCTGCAAAAGCTTCACCATGGCCAAAGCAATGGGCACCCGCTGTATTTCCTCCTCCTCGCGCTCATAGCTCAGGCGACGGCGATTCACTTTGTGCTTGGAGTCATAATTGGTCTTTTCGTTAATAGCTCTGTTGAGTGTGGGCAGCAGGACACTGGTAATGGTGGACATGACGCGCTTGGCCGCATTAGGAGCCAGTACTTGGGTGAGTTGTCGCTCTTTCATCGGCTCTTCTTCCTCCACATTTTCCTCATCTTTGTCAGCATCGAAGTCAATATGTGAGCTATCGACGGGAAGTTCTTCTTTAACAGATTTTTCATCAGGTTCTTCGTCGTTTGTTTGCTCAGTAGTCTCAATTGGTGTTTCGACGAGTTTTTGTTTCAGTTGGACCAGAATGGATGCGTCTGTATTTGCATGGGTCAAATCGAAATGGAAGGCGTCGAGAATGCGCACCACCAAGCGTACGCATTGCTTCTGCTGACCATGGGCCAGACGTAGACGCTGCAGATAGTGACGCAGGACGGCATGGTATTGCTGCCAGGGAAGTTGCTCGCACATGACGCCCACCGCCTCGATTGCCGCATCCACGAGAGTGTGCTTGCCAGCATGTTTTTCACTCAACAGATAACGTGTGGCCAGCGGAAGTAAGAACTGGGTTAAAGTACGCGGGCAGGGCGGTGTCTGCCGCCAACTGGCACCTCCAGCAATGTTGACCAGACGCTGCAATCCACGTCCATGGCGCTGTGTCTGCAAATGCAGCATGTTCTCGAAGAAATCCACTTCTGCATCGTGGGAGTCGGCCAATGGCCCAAGATCGCGCAGCACTTCATGTGCATTTGCGCAACGGCGAGCTAGTTCACCCAGCAGACCAATGGCTTCACTGCGCGCGTGCTCATAGCGTTCATCGCGTAGACAGCGTTGTAGCAACGGCAGCAGACAGTCATCTAGCCAGAACCGCAGCTCATCCTTACTGGGCAGCTGCTGCAGCTGGTTTGTGAGCTGGGGCAGCAACATCTTTAGCAGCTCACCAATGTTGACGCGCATGCCCAAATCGGAATCGTGACGCAGCATATAGAAACAGTTGTAGGTTACCAAGAGGCCCAGTTCCAAATCAATTGACTTCTGATTATCTTTCTGCTCTAGCAGCTGCTTCAGTTCTGTGAGTGCCTGAAGCCTCTTGTCATAATCGGGCTGCTCCAGCCAGCGCTTATCCCAGGCATTCAGCTGAAGCACAAAGCGCGCCCACTCCCGCACCTTGGTCGATGCAGCCACGAGTTCGGGCTGCTTTTTGGCTTCTTTGACTAGTTGTTTGGCCATGTCTGCAAGCATTTCACAAAGTAGTTTACGAGCTGGCAGTCCATGCACCTGCTCGAAGAGTGGCGCCAGCTGACGCACATAGTTGTCGGGGGCGGGCACGCGTTTGCTCAAATTCGATAGCGTGGTTATCAGCTGAAGAACAGTTTCGGCGCTCGCACCTGCTGCCTGTTTGGTGAAAATGGGTAGCAAAAGCTGTAGCAACATCTCACACGTTTCCGGCTGGTCCACATGCACTGTCAAGAGGCTTAAGATATTAAGCTCCCGCTTGTCCAGCGCCTGCTTGCCAGCTCTTTTCTGGCGCCAGCTGGTCTGCATTAGCTGCAGCACATCTGGTATATATGGCTGCAGAGTCGCTAAGGCTTGCGGCCCATATTCCTCCGTGCTGGCGCTTTCCAACAGTTGCTCCACCAGCTGTAGAAGTGATCGTCGCACAACGGGCTTGGATTTTTCATTCAATAGCAGAGCAATCAGATAGTGCATAATAGGCGGCGTCTCGGGCGACGGACTCTCTTGCAACAACACCTGATAGGTGGGCTCTCCACCCCACAGTAGCAGTAGCTTGAGCAGAGGTGTGGGTGTATGTATAGAGTCTTGCGGCAAACGGTTTAGTCCTGGCCACACAAACACTTCACAGATAGCCTGGAGCTGTTCCTTGGTCCACAATTCTGGCATGTCCAACAGCTGTCCAAAGTAGCTGACCAGCGTTTGTAGAGCTGCGTGTCGCACGTTCTTGTATGCTGCCATTAGTTTGACGGCCTCGATGCCATTGCCATTGTCGATCACCTGCTGCGAGACACTGCCCACCAAGAGCAAAAGCTTAAATACGTAGCATTGAAAGGCTGCACTCAATCGACCCGCAAACTCCTTCCTTATGAGCTCCAGTAGATTGACAATTCTTTGCAGTTGGCGTGCAGAAATTACAGCTGTAGGCACGTAATGGGCTTTTACATATCCTGCCAATGACTCGATGGACTGATTGGTGTACTCCTCGAAGCGTCCAAAAGCCATTTTTAAAAAGTTTAATATCTCCTCCTCCTCTAACTGACCCAGAAAGCGCAGAATCAGCGTCTTACGCTGTTGTCCACTTAGCTGACGTTGACCGCCTTTAATAAGATGGCCATAGAGCACACGTAGTATGTAAGGCATTAGTTCGCTACGTTGCTGCGTAGCCAAACTAGTTACATCCAAGCCAGTTAGCGTTGCCTTGAACTTGGCATCGTCAATGAGCCCCGCTAACTGTTGTTTCTGCTGCACCAGTGCAGCGGGCTGCTTATATGCGGCTAAACAGTCCAGAGCCAGCTGCTGCAAAAGCCCGTTGGGGCCGGCGAGCAGCTCTAGATAAAATTCACGCATCTCTGCTTCCCGGTGAAGTGCCTTTGGGTTCGGCTGCGATACGAAGCAAGCCAGTTTGAGCTGCAGTGTTTGTAAGATGAATTTGGCATGAGCATTGCGTGTCTTCTTCTTATGTCGATCAGTTGCGCTTCGAGTCATACTCGTGTTCGGAGACTTCTCCGAATTTTCGTTTTCCCCATCGTCAACTTCAATGTCATCAACTGTAATAATCGAATTATATGGGGATGCAAAAATTATGATTATTAGAGAATGTAGTGGAATGCTTACCGCTTGACTCAATTAGATTCCATGTGTGTTCGGTGCGTTCCAGCTGTGCACGATATTCACGATCCACAAACTGCAAAAAGAGACGCACTAGGTCGGCATTTTTCACCTCGGCAATATTGCCCAATTTGGGAATACACTGCCACAGCAGTTGACGGTAGTTCAGAGCTTGTTGCAACGTCAGCTGTAGCTGCGCCTCATCCAACGGTAACAGCGATGAGAGCGCCTGAGAGCTGTAGCTAGGCTGTGGTGGCTGCTCCAATTCTTTCGCCTCCACATTGTAATCAATGCAAGCGACTGTCTGCAGAAGCTTTTCCTTAAACAAGCTCCAGAACTCCTCGGTGCTCATGACCTTGACATACTCCGCTAGTAGCTGCTGCACCGGCGCCCACACAAATTTGAAGTTGTTGTACAACAAGCCGAGCAGCAGGCTAACAGCATGCTCTTTGTAATGGGGCAGCTGTTCGTATTGCTTAAACTGAGCTGCCGCCGGCTCCAGTTGTTGCAGCTGCAGCAGCAGGTCTCGGTAGTTGTGAACTGTGGGCTCAATGCGGCAAGCGGCAGCAAAATAGCCATAAGGATTGTTCTTTCCTTGAATGTTACCCAGCAATTCCAAGCAGTGCGCCGCAATGCGACGTCGCTGTGTCATCGGGTCACTTAGTAGCTTGGACACAACATCTAAAGTATCCTCTGTTGCCTTTGGCGTCAAATCCCCTTTGGACGTATTGAGTAGGATAAGCTGTAGACAAGCCAATGCTCTCAAGTCGCCGCCAACGCGTGGAAGCAAAGTCTCCTGTAGTTGTGCGCGCAGCTTTTTGGATAGCTTAAGCTTGAGCAGATAGTGAGTCTGCAATAGCAGGAGCAGTAGCGTGCATTCAGGTGCATTTAGAGCCAGCTGATCTTCGATGACAGACTTAAGACTGTCTTCCAGGGGCTGCTTATTGAAGCCGCGCAAGTGAGGCAGCAGCAATAGTAGCAACAGTTGCCGTTCCTCGGTTACATCAATGCGCTGAATTTGCTGCTCCAAGTGCTGATGAGTGGCCTGTTGTTTCAGCTGCATGGGATATGCCAGCCAAGTCGTTAAGCTTGCAGCATCAACCAGAAGTGGTCTTTTGTGCTGTACGATGCGGGCCAAAAGTTCCAAGGCAGCTATATCTTTGTGCTCCTCATAATGCGCTACAACATGTGGCAGTACCATGAACTCAAAGAGCTTATAGTTCAGCATCTGCAAAATGAAATCTGCATACACTTCACGCGATACTTGGCTGACTTTGAGCTGTTTTTGGAGTATGCGACTAGCATCCAGCTGGTCCAGTTGCACCTGTGGTGCCTGCAACAAGCTGCTAACCAGGGTACTCAAGTGTTGTAGCGGCTCCGCATTGACCTTCATATGGCGATCGAGCAGTTTTAATATCGTAGGCACCAAAACCGACAACTCCGCTACATAGCGGCCATCCTTGTGCGTAATAAGTGGCAAAATAAGTTCCAGTAACTGCACCGTGGCCGCACCGCTCAGCTCCTCCTTGGATATGGCAGCACAGAGCTGTTGCCAGAGCACGGCACTTTGATCGGGACGCATAAAATTGAGCAGTAGTCCGAAGCAATGGTGCACAATATCTGCGAGTAGCGACGTCTGGGCGCTGGTATGAGTGCCTTCTGAGTTGGATAGCAATTGCAGAACATGAGCAAGAAGATCTGCAGCACATGTATGCAGGTGACCGTTGATACCGCGCAGCATCTCGTATAACAGACGTCCACATCCATGCACGCTTTCCACCTGCTCGCGCAGCACCGTTTTCAAGACGTAGGCAAGGAATCGTGGAAAGTCGCGAACATCTCGCGCAATGTAGGCAAAGCACTCAACGGCAAAGTTCGTCACATGTTCGGCGTAGTGCTGTTCGTCCAACAAAGGCAAAATCGCATTGAAGACGATGCCGATATTCCGTTTCAGATAAGACTTCAGTGTTTTGAACAAATGTGCCAGGCAAATAAGTGTCCATTCCAGTTGCTCGGCATCCTGAGTGTTCAGAAGGCAAATTAGCCGGTCTAGCACGCGTTGAAAGTAAGCATAGAACTCTTCACGTAGATCTCGAGCCAATACATAGAGTAGCTCCAGCAATGGCTGTTGGGATAAATTTGTTGCCGTAGAAAGGCGCTCCAGCAGTAGATCAATGACAAAGTCCTTTTGATGCAGCAGCTGTGGCAATGTTACGATCTTGCGGCATTGCTTGCTGAAATAGTTGTACTCCTCGGTAAGATTCAGCACGTTCCATTTCTGTAGCGTTTGCTGAAAGTACGTCTCATTATCAGCCTCCTCGAGCTGCTCGTACTTGTGGCCTATATGGTAGAGTGCCAAGTGGCGCAAGTCGATCTCATTCACTCTCTCGGTGAATGATTTGAACTGTAAAGAGATGCGTTAAAATGCTTCCAATGGAAACATATAAGCTACTTACGCGAAAAGTATTTGTGTTTTTTGATTTCTCTGTTATTGCGCTCATTTTGGTGTAAGTTATTTATTAATTGCAAGTAAGCAAACTCTTCAAAGCACCCTGAAATATTTTTTAATTAAAATTGTTTTATTAGCGCAACACGTGCACGTCCACATTGTTTACGAAAAAATCTGCTAATGAAACTAACTGTTCACTAACTGTTAACTTAACATTAAGAGTAACATTAACAGCTGTTTGAAGAGAACGATAATCGATACTTGATCAGCTGTTCCATGCAAATGCCGGCTTTTCAGTGAACAATCTGCTTACATTAGTTCACTGCCAACTGTTTGAAGTTTTGCCTAAACTAATTTAGCTTAATATACAATTCTCAGCAATCAATAATTATTAAAGCATTTATTATTAGATCCCTCATTTTTAGAAGTATGTATATAAATTCATATATATTTTTTCCATTATCATTAGATAAACACATTTCTGATGAAATCTTGTTTATTTACATACATGTACATGTATATACATATTTCAGAACAACAATAATCTAAAAAGCACAATTTATTGCACACTTATGCTGATTCCTGGGATTGTCGATAATCGTGTACAGTACCCCGCTCCACGAACCTTTGTACGTTCTCAGTAGTTTGCCTACTCTCATCGCCTTTAGAGGAATCATCTTTGATTCCATATCCACCACCTCCAGGGGTTTTCATAGCATACGTATCCTAAGAAATAAACAATTTGTATATTGCGCCATTGAAATTTTACGCTAAACTTACCCCAGCTTCAACATCGATGCAGGTTTTGCCACCAAGTGCGATTACCCGACCGTCGTGTTTTATAATCAAATTGCGTCCACTTTTTCCCGGGCCACCGCCAGCCATGCCGTATGGCTGTAGCGTGCGACGTTCGGTCAAAACGGATAATGTGACCGGCTTGCGGAAAAGTAAATTACGTTCAACTCCCTCACCGCCAACATATTGTCCACGTCCACCCGAACCGTCGGTACGCAGGCAGAAGCGCTTCAGGATGATAGGATAGCGTAATTCAAATATTTCCGGGTCAGTAATGCGAGTATTGGTCATGTGCGTATGCACTCCACCAGCTCCATGCCAGCCTGGGCCAGCTCCAGCGCCGCCAGCCACAGTCTCGTAGTAACCCCATTGATCGTCTCCAATTGTTATATTATTCATGCAGCCCTGCGAAGCAGCACAAACACGGAACGCTTTTAGTACGGTGTCTACAATTCGCTGCGAGGTTTGAACATTTCCACCAACTACAGCAGCGCCCTCTGAAGGATCCAGTATGGAGTTCTTCGGTATGACCACTTGAATTGGCGCCAAACAGCCTTGATTAAGGGGGACATCGTGCCCCACCATACAACGGAGACAATATATGAGAGCTGACAACGTTATAGCACGTGGAGCATTGCAGTTACCCCAGACCTCTTCACCGGAACCACTAAAATCACACAGAGCCGAACCGTTTTCCGGATCAATGGTGACGCGCAGCTTAATGGGTGAGCCGTCATCCATAAATTCTTGGGCCTCTAGCACAGTAGAGCCTGTGCGCTCCAAGGTATCACTGCCAATCTGACGCAACATGTCGCGAACCGACAACTCTGCGTTCATTTGAATGTGATGCATATATGCTTGTACGACATTTAGACTATAGCTGTCAATGAGCTCCGATACCAAGTGTATGCCCTTGTGGTTGGCCGCGATCTGTGCCTTTAGATCAGACAGATTGTCGCTGAGGTTGCGTGTGCCCACAGCGCCTTTTGCACCAGTTGGTGTGGTCAGCCGTTGTATGATCTGCTGTTCCTGAAATATGCCATTCTCAACAATGAGGAACGACTTAAAGGCTGCACCTTCTTGAGCTAGGGAAGTGGAATGGGGCGGCATTGAGCCAGGTGTAATTCCGCCAATATCTGCATGATGGCCACGCGAAGCAACAAAGAAAACAGGACGTGGCTCCGTTCTGCAAAATAAGATGTTTTAAAGAAGGAGCTAACATTGTAAATATGTATACATTACTTAAAGAAAACTGGTGTGATCACGGTAAGATCTGGCAGGTGCGAACCTCCGGCTTGTGGATGATTTGCCAAAATAACATCTCCATTCTTTAAGGTATCACCCCGAACGCGTAGCTGGTACTGCACTGTCTCCTGCATGGCACCCAAATGTACGGGAATGTGTGGAGCATTGCTTACCAGGCCACCATCCGGGCCGAAGAGAGCGCAGGAAAAGTCCAGACGCTCCTTTATATTAGTCGATATGGAAGTGCGCTGAAGTACTCTAAAAATATAAATTATATAAGTTATTTATGCAAGGCATCTCATCAATGATATTACCTGCCCATCTGCTCCGCAATACTCATGAAACGGTGACTGAATATGCTGAGGTGCACTGGGTCCAGCTCCGCATTAATGCCATGTTTGCCACTGGTTTGCACGTCTATAATAAGATCACCATAAGCAGTGACTTTAACAGTACATTCAACCTCCACGATGATGGTAGACAACTGATCGATAAGTACGGCCGGACCAGGAATTTGATGTCCAGCTCGTAAATGCTTGGTTAAGTAGATGGGAGTCTGGAAAGCCCCTTCATCAAAGTGCACTATTGTGTAACCCTCCGCAGTGGGAGTCGTTTCTTGTGCTGGCTCCACTTGCAGTTCAGGTGGCGTTTCGTTCTTTCCCAGGCCGCGTATGCGAATGTCATCTACGATTATGCGACGGTTTTGCAGGACAAATCCAAACTCTGTGCGATAGCGCTCCAGGAAAGTGGCATGGAAGTCACCGTAAGCAGCTAGTAGCGGTGAAGTAGATTGAGCCTGTTCAACAGGTGCTGGCGTACACATCAAGGCGCCATCGGTAGCCTCGTAGCGCAGATGAAGGAATGCCTGAAGTTCGATTTGTTTAAAACCTTGGGCGGCCAGCTGAGCTCGACACTGAACTGATAACGCGTCCAATCGATCCTTTATCAGCTGTGCATTTGCATCATTAAATTCCGCTCCACTCGGCTCCTGAACCTCCTGGACAACATCTGCGAGTGCCATGCCATAGGCTGAGAGGACTCCAGCGTATTTATGGACAACCACCTGTAAACAGCTAGATTATAACTGATCCATTGCTCAAAAAGTTCGCAAACTAACCTTAGAAATGCCCAGGTTGCGCGCTATTGAGCAGGCATGTTGTCCGCCGGCGCCACCAAAGCAGGAGAGCACATGATTGGCGGTGTCCAAGCCTCGGGATTGCGTTAGAGCGCGTATGGGTCGGCACATGGTTTCATTGGCAACGCTGATAAAGCCCAGAGCCACTTGCTCTATGCTCAGTACCCTGGAGTCACCGCTGGCCTTTAGATGCTCATTGATATCTGCCTGTAGCTCGCCGAACTTAAGCTTAGTTAGTTCATAATCGAGAGGCTCATTTTCATTTGGCCCGAAGATCTTGGGAAAATACTGAGGAAGTATTCTGCCCAGTATCAAATTGGCATCTGTGACGGTCAGAGGTCCTCCTTTCTTGTAACAAGCCGGACCTGGGTGAGAGCCCGCAGATTCTGGACCTACCACAAATATGCCTGAACGAAAGAAGAGCCGAGAACCGCCGCCCGCTGCCACAGTATTGATATCTAACTGTGGCGCCTGTATTGTCACTCCCGCCGTGGTGCTCTCAATGACGTGCTCATAATTGCCGGCATATCGAGACACATCGGTTGACGTGCCACCCATGTCAAAGCCAATTAAAGGCAACTCCGTTTCACGCGATCCCGTCAGGGCATAGCCGACAACTCCGCCTGCAGGACCCGAAAGTATGGCACGAGCTCCTCGGAAGTTTTCCATGTTGGTCAGACCGCCATCGGATTGCATAAACAGCACATCAACGCCAGCTAATTGATTTTCAAATCCCGACTTGAAGCTGTAATTAGTAAAATATAAGATAGATATAAATTATTTTATACGAGCAATCGTATTCCCACTGCATTCAGAGGCCTGCCTAATATTTTTTCTGCGACTGTGCTGTTCTCAGAGAGTAAATAAACAGCTATTTATTTTCATTTCGTGCTCTATGATTACGTGCGTGCGTAGAGGTGCTGACCGAGCTTTTCATGCAGTTCTCTTATTTGTTTGTCGTTATTGTTGTCATTATCTTTATTGTAGTTCGCTGTTTAGGATTTTTGTGAGTTTCTAGTGCAAAAGAGCAATCTCATTCCTTAATTTACGAGCTAAATTCTGCCAGGGGTACACATGAAAGTGAAGTAGACACACTCACCTGGCTAGATAGCGATCCACATGGGGTGTCAGGTAGGCCTCGGCACACGCTGTGTAGCCGCGGGCCACAACCCGACACATGGGCATGGCCTTGTGCGAGAGTGTTACATGGCTAAATCCAAGCTCTGTTGCAATTGCGCCAATGCGCAGCTCGTGCTCCGGACAGGCGTAACTGTGAGCCAGTACAACAGCCACAGAATTGATGCCCTGCTGCCGGGCAGCAGCTAAAGAGGTTCGCACGGACTGCTCATCCACGGGCTGCACTTCCAAGTACTTACATCCGGTTACGCCCTGTAACACCTTCCACTGCTGATCTGAAGAGTTGTTGCCTTTTATCAACGAACTAGGATTCGAAATTAGTATGAGATTAACTCACTTAATTGGCAACGATCGGCCTGCTCTGGCACAATGCGGCAGTCAACCTCGACGACCGTCTTGTAGAGATTCGCTGGCTTGCGGATGTTAAGGTCAAATATTTTGGGACGCGCTTGGTTACCAATGTAAAGCAAGTCACGAAAGCCACTATTGACCACCAGCACGACAGGATCACCCTTGCGCTCGAGCAGGGCATTTGTCGCAACAGTGGTGCCCATGCGCACCCATCCAATTTTCGAAGTGTCCACCAAGCCAGCTGCAGTCAGGTCAGCGCCAGTTTCCTGCCATACTCGCACTATTAATTTAGTTCTTATCTTTCATAGTAGCAGACTCACCTCTTTAAGTATGCGACGTATGCCCTCACGGGGCGCATCACTGTAGCGCTCTGGATCTTCAGAGAGCAACTTCATGGTGCGCACTCGTCCGCCGGGACAGATGCATAGCACATCTGTAAAAGTTCCACCGCGATCTATAGCAAAGCAATATTTGTTGTTGTCATCAGCAGAGACGGACGAGACCATTATTTCTCAATTAAACGACTTTCCAAGCACAGCGATCGTAGAACACTGAACAAGCTCAGCACTTGCCTAACATATTTATACCATCTCTCTCAGTCTCTCTCTCTTTAGCAGTTTGTTTTGCCAGAGCTCAAGTGTTTTTCGAAAGCTTTTAAAGCAAATAGTTTGCTCTCCTAAGCACAGTTCTGTCTCTTTCTTTGCATGTATAAATACAGATACATATGTACACATATATACAAATAAATAAATATATATGTACATATATAAAAGCTTAGATTTTAGACACCAGTTATCATTAAAAAGAAAATGAAGAAAAGGTTTGTCTGTGAATGCACATATTGAGGCAGTGTAACAACACAATAGATATATAGCGCTAATTCATATGTGCTATAAATATTTGCACTAGGTAATTTGCAATATTTGATTACCCTTTCGAAGAGTAACTGTTCATAAGGTGTGCATCTCTAAGCTACGCAAGCTTAAAAGTGAAATTGAACAGTATTAGATCTTTCGGTATAAACTAAATAGTTTACTATGTACTATATTTCATCACAACAAGTTGATAGTTATATGCGAATATAAATCAAGTGTTAAGTTAATTAAATAAAATGTTATGATTTTATCATTAAGTCTTTAAATGTGAACTATGGCTTCACAGATCCCATGCTAAGATAAGCTACCCGTGGTGTTAAGCAAAACGAACTTGATCTGGGACAGCCACAACATATTATCAGCACTTATTCCATTACTTATTACACAAAAGAATATAAATATTTAAGATTGCTCCTAGATTCTCTTTAAGCTTCTCTACTATCTTGAATGGGATCTTCAATATATAATTCAAAGCTTGATTATACATTTGCATATACATATACATTTGTATATATGTATGTATATTCAGGTGCGCCTTTCTATTATTTTTAATATATTACAATTTGATGAAAGTGCATGGAATGCAATTGCTTATCTTTTCTGTATTGCAATGCCGCTATGCAATGCACTGCTAGGTATGCTTAACATTAATTAATGCGAATTTGCATATATAGATAAGTATGAACAAAATATTGAATGTTAAGTAAATGTTGATACGGAAACTTGTACGATTGTTAAAGTTTAAATTTAGATCCATGGAAATGGCTATGGCTAATTGGTTAAATTTGCTCTTGTAAAGTTCAAATAGTTAACTATATTTTAAATCAGTTAGAATTCAGCATTATATTTAAACAAATACACAAATATCAGACCAGTTGTTTAAATATATTGTCTGAAACTTCGACTAAAAATAAAAAGAGATTCTAATTATCTTTGTAGAATAATAATTGTACTGGCGTGCAGTAATACACTTAACAAGCGTGTAACACTTAGCTAATATATAAATAAAAGAAAATTAGATCTTAAAAATCCTAAAAATATATTTTGTATTTTTTTTTCCAGACTTTAATATGCTTTCACATGAGTTCCATTGAATTAAGTTGATTTTAAGCCGAGTTTGTGGTTTCTAATTAGCAATCGATATACCATCTCGACAGCTGTTATTTATATGTGCAATATTCTAGTTATTTTACTTAAACAGCCGGTTTTAAGATGATTACATAGAAAAATTTAATAAGTATAAAAAATAGGCATTTCATTGATAACATTGTCGTTAGCTTCTCAGACAAATACGCATATACATAGACATTGATATCAATAAATTTCATTAACAAACACTTTGTACCCTAGTTACAATAAGATATTGGTGCATTACTATTAAATGCTATATAGATACTTCGAGTGGGAACAATAACAGCAACAAGTATCGGGTATGGGTGGTGGTACGGAATATTGCACTAGGAAAATATGCGTGCACTGCAATGGTGACGACCATCTCACTTTTCAGGCGTATAGTACATGGAGTGTAGGAACAGACGTGTGACCTCGCCAATGACCGAGCGATCGGGTATGCTCTGGGCCATGCCGTACAGAGCCATTTTGCCAACCACTGGCTGGCCAGGATCCTTCATAATCTCTGCCGTGCAGGAGCGCAAATCAGCCAAAAACTTATCTGCGACACCTGGGCTTGTGTGCATGTCCGTGATGCAGATATGAATACTGTAGCAGAGATAATTTCATTTAGATACATTAAAATTTAAATATTAGTGAAATAATATTATATTATAGTATTATAAATAATACTAAAATTACCCAGAGGGGAACTGGAGTGCGTTTAGATTCCAGCCCTTTTTACATAGCGCATCTGAGAGTCGGAAAATATCGAAAACATTTGAGCCCATGGCAATCACAGACGTGGCAGGCTTGCCAAAGATGAAGATGCCATCGATTTGACGCACGCTGCCAGAAAATTAAAAATTAATAATAAACCTAGGTCGCATATAATGTAGAAAGTATTTACCCTCTCTCGATGTAGCGGGCCGTGTCCACAATGCGTTTGGTTGCCTCCAGGTAACCCTCATAGCCAAAGTTCATCATTGTTGCCCAGCAAGCGGCGATTATGCCGCCAGCACGGGAGCCATTCACTGTGGGTGAACCGTAAACGCCGCCAGGCCAATCGGTTGTGACCGTGAACTGATGATCCTTGAACTTCTTTTCCGAATACATGATGACCGATGAGCCTTTGGGCGCAAAACCGTACTTATGCGTATCGGCAGAGATACTCGTCACGCCCTTCACAGCAAAGTCGAATGGTCGCAGCTGGTAACCAGCGTGGCGTACCAGAGCAACAACAAAGCTGCCCAGACAGGCATCCACATGCACAGGTATATTGTACTTAACGCCCAAGGCAGCAATAGCTTCGATGTCGTCCATCGTGCCATATGGGAAATTGGGTGCAGAACCAACAAGCTGAATGAATGAATGAATGACTTCAACGTCAAGATTTGCATGGATTCGATAAGAATTACTTACCAGAATGGTGTTGGAATTAATGGCACGCTTGAACTTCTTAATGTCTACTTCGTAGCTCTCCGGATCAACGTCCACGTAACGCACATGCACATTGAAGTACTGGCCGCCCTTGTCGAAGGCAGCGTGCACAGTGCGAGGAACCACAATGTTGGGCTGAGTGATGCCCTTGACCTCACGGGCGTAATCCCGATACGCCTTCATGGCCATAACAATGGATTCCGTGCCGCCCGTGGTCATTGTGCCGCAGCTATCGGCATTACCATGGAACAACGTGCAGGCCATGCGTACCACTTCGGCTTCCATTTTGCACACACCTGGGAATAGGTCGGCATGGAGGGGATTCGTGTAGGAAGCCTTACCATAGACCTCTTTGACCAGCTCCACAAGCTCCGGATTGTAGCCATAAACAGCGCCAGAGACACGCCCATCGCGCCAACTGTAGTGACCAGTCTTTAGATGCTCATCCACGAGGCTAAGTATCTGCTCCTTCGATAAACCCTTTTCGGGCAGACGTATTGAGTATTTCAGGTGCTGATTGCTCTGCTTAATATCCGACTCAAAATCGTCCTTAGCCTTCTTCAGTTCTTTCTCCACCTTCCGGCGAACCTGCGGAAGCTTTTTGGCCAACCTGAAGAACTTACGCTTGCCGCGCACATAGAAACCTGTGAAGAAAATAATACTATTACTAACTCTGTAGATTTTATCAACTTTTATTTATTGATAAGCGTGGTCATATCAAAAATGTTAATTCATGGTTATCGAACGCCAAATTCAATATTAAATAATAAAACATTTGTTAGACACTCATAACGGTAGCCAAGCGGCGAGTACTTAAAAATCGATCATTAACTTAACAGAAACCATTCACTTTTAGATTAAATATCAAAAGTTGCAAACTAAGAAACATATGTATATACATTGTAAAAATGATTACAAATGTTAATGAAAAGTTTGAAGTATCTTTAATTGTTATAGTCGAGAGCTCTCAACTAGAACATATAATATATTTCTTTTTATAAGTAATTTATAATATAGGAACGCTCGACTCAGCGCGTTGTCATTTTCATTTAAAAACGATATTCTTCATGAGATCTGTGACGTCTTCCGAATGTAATATAAACTTTTTTATTTTTACACAAAGAAATTTTAGATAAATGTACAGTTTTTAGGTACCATTTAACTTATATCTTGAGAAATAATAAGAACAAATAATTTCAGTTCACATTTTCATGCCATAAGACCTTCTGCAACTATCAATTAGTCATAACTGGTAAGCTCTTTCTTTATGAAATGGTGCCACTTATGTGGGAACTGATAAAACAGGCAGACTTTTAATATCTGATAGAGCAAGTAGTAAAAATTATGAAATATGTTTACCAGCACATGAAATATATAATTTGAGATCAGTTATGTATATAAAATTATAAACATTATTAGATCGCGTATGATTATATATATTTAGCTCTGGATCATAGTTCACAGTTCCGTTCGGCAGTTGATTTGCACCCAATCTTAATGTTAGACAAGTATAATCTATGCCACAATCAATTAGATAGA
Organism: Drosophila koepferae; assembly: GCA_030914345.1. Classification (NCBI taxonomy): domain Eukaryota; kingdom Metazoa; phylum Arthropoda; class Insecta; order Diptera; family Drosophilidae; genus Drosophila; species Drosophila koepferae. Next base: position 1,432,853 of record JAUESR010000211.1, read on the forward strand.
TCACTCAAGGTGGGTCTTTAAAGTTCAAAGTACATAAAGAATATTTTCTTTGTATGTAGTTCTCTATAAAGTACAAGCGTACATGATAAGATTTTTTAAATGGACTAAAATATTTTAGAATAATGTCAAGCGCTTTAGTTTGAGCCACTTACTTTCGTCCTTGCTAAGCTCTTTCCAGAACCAAACGACGCCCAACACAGTTGTTGCCGTAATCGCTGCGATCTGCCAGGGCTCTTTGTTGCCAAAGGCGCGGTTGATGGAGCTCCCGATGGGCTTCAGGCAATCGCCGCCATTGAAAGGACGCATTTTATTGCCAACGGAAGCACGACTGAAATGAAAGTCGATATATGAGAGTTGCTCTGTAGACCGCCGCACGAGTGAGCAACACGTCTATAACTAAAATTATGTGTGCAACTAGTTGGAACTGATAATCGGAAACAAAACGGTCTTGATACGATAAGCGTATCGAGCGCGCTCCATATACACTTGTACACTTGTATGTATAAACGATTTATTGGGAACAACTGTTTCGTTATTGTTTCACAACAAAGAATGAATGTATCTCATTTGTATGATGTATAAAGGTCACTCACCTGTCGCTCTGGCAAGTAACAAAGATTTGTATTTGGTGATATTAAAAAAAATGAAATTTAAATTAAACTAGTTTATTGCATCTGTATATCTTGCAGTGCAAAATGTTACTAAACAAATGAGCGCACAGCTGTTGCATCGTATCGATAGTAAACAAATAAATATCGATAGCTGCGACGTTGCTCTTGTGTGCCAAATACGCTGTTTACATCGAGTATATCGAGGTCGATCGCAAACAGCTGATATTCATTTTTAAAATTCAATGTAAACAGTAGATCCTTTGAGCATATAGTAAATTTCTTGTTTTTCTTAAGATGCTGCGTTCATTGCCAAACACATTTAAATTGGTAACTAAAGAACTAAAGACATAAAAGACGTTTAATTGTATACATATATTACTAACGCAGTGCAGGCGCTTATCTCCGATTCGTTCCTTCAGTAGCATAAATGCCGAACAATTTTTGAAGGTAAGCAGAAATTTACTAATTAGTCTATACAATAATTGTCCTTCATGTGCAGGTGAAAAATGAGAATGGTGTTCGAGAAATTACATTATGTCATCCGGCCACACGAAATTCATTATCGATGGACATGATGTGCGCTCTCCATGAGGCTCTGAACGAGGATCGGGATGATGTAAATCTTCGTTGCATTGTTCTCGCTGCCGAGGGCAAGGTGTGGTCGGCTGGTCACAATTTGAAGCAATTACAGCCTGATGATTTTGCATATCGTGATGCTGTATTTCAAAAGTGTACGGACTTAGTTTTAGGCATAAAAAGGTTACCTGTGCCGGTGATAGCAAAGGTGAATGGTTATGCCGCTGCGGCTGGCTGCCAGCTGGTTGCTTCCTGTGACATTATTGTAGCCACCGACAAGAGCATGTTCTCCACGCCCGGGTAGATAGTTAATCTCAGTTTCTAATCGTTAATTTGTTGAACTCTGACTTTTTGGTTTCAGCGCTGCGGTTGGCATCTTTTGCAATACGCCCGGCGTAGCTATTGGACGCGTTATGTCACGTCCCAAGTCTGCTTATATGCTTATGACTGGTCTGCCGATAAGTGGCCAGGAGGCTTATGTTGCGGGCTTGGTTACCAAAGTCGTGCCCGAAAGCGAACTAAACAAAACGATTGATGACATTACTAACGCCATCAGAGCGAAGAGTCGTGCAGTAATCGCTCTCGGCAAGGAATTCTATTACGAGCAGCTAAATTTGTCGCTTGAAGAGGCTTACGTTAAGGCCAAGGCAAAAATGAATGAAAATCTGGAAATGGATGACTGCAAAGAAGGCATGTCCAGTTTCGTTGAGAAACGTGCGCCCAATTGGAAGCATACCAACTGAAACTGAAGCTTGTTTAATGAAATTTTTAAAATTCTCACAAGTTTTACCAATTGTGCATTTAATTGTTTTAAAAACAAATATAGTTAAACTCCCGTTACAAACTTTATATGCCAAACATTTTTCTTTCTGTTATTTGAATTTTTATAAGTCAATAATCGTAACTAAGCAAGAAAGTAGTCAACCAAATTAGTATATTTACTATTACTATATACTTTTAGCTTGGGAAATTTTGAAATTTAATTAATTCAATCAAAAAATTTTTTTTCAATTTATTTCATTATTATTTTATTTAATAATTAAAGTCAATCTTGAACTTGTACTATAATTGCATATATGCCCTTATGGGGCATATATATTGTAAGAAAATGTATTAGTATTCCTTTTTATAATCCAGTTATATATATATATTTAATAGTCCAGTATGATCCAATTAATTGTTTATAAATTTATTTGTAGCTGGTATAATATTTCGTTAATAAATCTTCTATTTAATTAATTTTGGCAACTTGTACGTTGTGTTTTTTTACATTTTACATTTTGTAAATTCTGGATTATTAATCTTTTTATGCAATTATTATTTTTTTTATTTTTATTTATTTTTTTTTTTTTTTATATATATTTAGCATATTTCTAACAAAATAAAACGAATTTTCGTGCTTTCGAAAAGTATGCTCAATTCTTATTTTGTGTGTAGTTTATTCAAAATGTGTTTTTTTTTTTTTAATATTGTGCAAATATTTAAAAATACAAATACAATGTTTGACGTGATTAATTAAATAATAATAAAAAATGTAATAAAAAATGAAAATGTTTATGTGTTGGCAGTTGCTGTCTGTGTGGAGTTTAGAATTTATTATTTTCTCATTGTGTTTTTTTTATTCCAACTATATCCAATGAACCAATATTTGAATTTTGAAATTATGTCTGTGAGTCTTTTCTTGTTTCTTAAAGGTCTTAAATGGTTGGACTTCGAAAATTCTTGAGGCTGGACGAAAGTTTGTGCCGAAATCAAAATAATAAATATAAGCAAAATAAATGTAATAAAAATAAGAAATATTTGCGTCGCTGCTGTTTAATGTTGTTGTTGCTGCTGCGATAGTTGTTATTGTTGTTGTTGTTGTTTGTGTTGTGATGTTGTAAATATTTGAAAACTCTTCGCATTGAACTAAAGATAGAGCTGAATTATCATAACCTTATAGGACGTGGAACATATAGATATTTATGTATAGAGCTTTATATACTATGTACTAGGAGTATTTTCTAAAAGTAGAGCAATATTATAACTGTGCAATAAATGTTCGTTAGTTTTTCTTTTTTTTGTTGATTTTTTATAGTCATGAACTTTAAAGCTAGAAAATAGTTCCATAGGCTGATTCGTTACGTATTTTCGAGGCAATGCAAAGAGAATTATGCCAAAAAGAATTATTAAGTGCCATGTGCTAAAGGACTACGCATATATGTTTGAAATTCCCGAACGTTAACCCGTGCGCGGCTAAAGTTTCCCTCAAGTAGGTCTGCTGTGTTAGCCCCCATTCGAAGGGAATTAAATGTGTGAAAAAATAATGATGAACATAATAATAATAATTATAAAAAATATGTAGTGTTGCGTGCTGTTGTTGTTGTTATAGTTGTTGTTGTTGCTATGCAATGATGCTCCCCTCCGCACTTGCTGCAGGCTTGTTTATTATTAGATGTTTACAGCTCCAGCTTAGACCTCGGTGGCAGGACGTTTCTCAATCCAGGCCTTGATGGGTTCCAGAGCGTTGGTGGCTTCGACCACGCCACGGAGAGCCGGATAGGGCTCCAGCAGATCACGCTTGACCATGTAGTTCATGTAGTCGGTGATGCCAGCGAAGTAAACATCGGCCCAGGTGAGCTAATAGAAGTAGACGGGGTTTTAGTGAATGCTCAGCTACCGGAATTAGTTTTCCTATTCGTTTGTACCTTGCCCAAAGCCAAATGGCCGTCATTATCCTTGACGGTCTGCTCCAGTTTCTCCAGGTAGAATGGAATGACCTCGGCATTTAGGGTGACCAGCTTCTTCTCCTTGATCTCATCCTCGGGCTCATACGAGACGACTGCAATTTCTATACATTAAAAATTCCAGAGTTAATCAAGGACACTGAACATGAAACTGAAGCACACATTGTTCGCTACTTAGACGGAAGTCATTGATGGTATCAACCACAATGTCAATTTGCAGATCCTCCCAGGGTGTGGCGCCGCACAGGCCAACGGTCTTGGCCAGGAAGCGAGCCATCGAGATGCTCTGATGCACACGCTTGCCATCCACTTCCAGCACCGGCATCTGGCCCATGGGCATGGCTAAGATGATCACAAATAAATGAGAACTTGTGTGCGTGCATGGCACTTGGTGTGCTATGGATGCACCACTTACTCGGCTTTAGGGCTGGCCACTCGTCACGGGTGACACGCACATCCTCGTACTCGATGCCGCCATAGGCGAACAGATAGCGCAACGGCTCGGCGAGTGCTTTCAAATTGAAATAGAAGAGAGTATAGCTGTGCTTGATCGGCTCGGTGGGTTCGGCAGGTGGTGCGGCCTCGCCATCGGCTGCTGGTGGTGCCTCGCCATCGGCTGGTGCTGCCTCGCCCTCTGCTGGTGGTGCGCCCTCAGCTGGTGGTGCTTGTGCTTCATCGGCCATTTCTCCGCTTACTCAATGCAATTCCCTATAATAGAAGTCAGCGAGAAATACCAACTGTGAGTATCGCATATCATCATCATTATAATATATGTACATGAATGTATATGTTTCATGTCCAAGCAGTAAATATTTCTTATCGGCCGTAAACAAAGCCCTTGTCATAATCAGAGCGCTGTGTTTGTTTGTTCAAGCGGGGAGAGTGATTGAGATAATGGCCGAAACAGCAGACTTATCAAATGTTTATAAAAGTTGGAAATTGGAATATAGAGTAGTGTAGAGTAGAGTGTCCTCAATTATAAGAGTAATATGCTTATTTGGCTATTTACTATGCACTGCGAAATAGTTTACTGTTCTCCAGATAACAAAAGCGGTGGGACAAAAAAAAAACCGATTAACTTTCAGCGGTTTATATTCTGTATATATTATTCGCTTATTTAAAAACAGAAATACAATCGAATTTCGCCTGTGGTTATCGCTGCTATAGGGCTTCAATTTCACAATAGCAATGATAATGAATTAATTAATGATTTCTACACGTGTTTGCCCTAGAAGTTTCTATTGACTACCAAATGCCAAAGCACGAAATAGCCAGACGAAATCTTTGATAGGTTTAAAAATACTGGCGATACTATAATATAATATAATATAAAATAGTTTTTTTTTCTAGAAAAGAAATACTAGGTTGAAGGACGTCTAAATAGACCTCGTCAATAATTATATATATATTTATTGAAATTATTTTATTAAAAATAAAAATAAGTCTGCCTGAAGGTCAATAAACTAAATTGTTATTTAGAATTGATTCTCTGCAACAATTAAATAAATAAGAAAATACAATTTTATTTAATTTTTAAAAGTGATTCAGCGTAAATATTATGTTAAGAATTAAAAATTATATTTAATAAATATTTTTATTTATTTATTTTAATTATTTTATTTTTAGAATTCAAATCTTTCAAATCTATTTTCACATTCACGTCTTTTTTATTAAATTTTATTATATTTGCAACGATTTCCTATATTAATTTGAAGATAATTTCAGTTTCAGTTTCTTATAGACGAATTAACTATATTTTACATCTATTTAGAATATTGATGTCAGATGGATAGGCCATTTAGATGTATCTAAAACTTTTATATTTCTTAATTGTCAATCAACTAACTGTTGTTTTCATTACACAATCTAACCTTCATTGCTCTATAATTATGACAAAGAATTTCTTTAGCATTTGCTCGATTTGCCTATATTAGGAGCTTTAGGCTTTACCTTCAATTTGCAAACGAAATTCCACAGCTGGCAATTGCAATAAATCAAAATGTGTAGCCTGGCAACCAAATAATTACGATATAATTGCAGTGCAACTATATAGAAATATATATATATATATATATCTATATACAAATATATATGTATGCATATGTATGTATATATACTGTAAGTATTTCTTATGGAACTATTATGGCAGCAAAGCGGAAATGCATCGATTATGCCAGAGACCCTACTTGAGGTGGAGTAGATGAGCAGGAGAACAGGAGAAGCTGAGGGGGCCAAGGGCAAACAGAGACACGACGCAGATACCCATTCAGAGCCAGACACTGAGACAGTTCCAGACCCGCACCCACACAATTCGCATTGAATGACGCGTCGTATAGCAGATAGATCAAGTTGGTTCTGCTTGCAAGTTGGGGCGTTGGCGCACTGTTACGCCCCTATATTCATTGTTTTTTTATTTTTATTATAATTTATTTATTTTTTTTTTTTAATATCAATATAAGTGCTCGACAGGAAGTGACGCGTAGCCCTTTGGCTGTGTGTTGGAAAAGGCTAAATGGGCTCCAACTGCAGCAGGCACTGTTCAGTGCAACTTTTGGCAGTTGGCCCAGTCAATCAGTCAGTCAATCAGTCAATCAGTTGCTGTGCTACCCTCCTCTACTAGCAATGCCCGATTGGTCGCCTCTTCCGCTGCAATTTCGTGTCTCAAATTGCAAACGATTTGACGTCTCTCACTATTCTTTGTCTCTCTCTCTCTCTCCCTCTTCCACTCTCTATCTCTCTCACTCTCTCTCTCTCTTTCTCTATCTCTCCCTCCTCTTCTTCTATCTTTCTCTCTGTCTTTCTCTTATTCTGTTGCTGTGGCCACTTCAATTGAATTTAATTTGGCAAGATCCATTCAGAGGGGTATTTTAGTGTCATGATTTAATTAAATTTCGTTTTTGTGCTATTTTAATGCCATTTGATGTTGCCCCATTGTCCCATTGCCTTGTCTCGAAGCACCACACACTTAATTGTGTGAAATCGATTTTCAACTTTTCGCTTCGTGTGAAACTTGTACGAAAATGTCAAGAAATTGTTGGGGCTAGTTCAAAAAGGGTCTGGGAAAACTGGGACTAGAAATGAATGCTATGAATATATGATTCAAATATCAATTATTATTATAATCTATTGTATATTATAAATTATTATTATTTTGTTTTTAAAGAAAATATTTATCCCATATTTCCAGTGAACTTAAGTTTCATCTATCTATACTTAAGCACTGTCAGAACTCTATAATAACACTTGCATTTTCCACTTGTATGAAAAATTTGAAGCATTATATATTTATTCATATTTATTCATATCAGATAGTAGCACGTGCTACGTATAGTATTCAAGTGCCAGATGGTCTTGGAATTTAGAAAAAAATATAGGATCAGTAAACTGGGAAACGACCCAAACAACTGATTAACGATGATCCCATTGTCTGCACTGAGAACTAACTGATTCGAGTGTATTCCATTATCAATTTCGAATTGTATTCTTATATACTGTGTATGGATTATATAAGATAGTTGTTCAATTGAATTCAATTGAAATTTTGTGTTGCACTGGGTTAGAATAGATTGTGAAATTGTTCCGCACGTAAAATTTAAGTACCTCACGCTTCGAAATTCGTACGCGCACTCCACGATAGAGAACAATTTGGATTTTGAGTTTACTATTTGTAGTGCGATTCGTAGATTCGTAGATGGGTTGTCGTTTCGATATCTCGTTTGATTGGGTTTAGGTTTGGTTCACACACGTCGTTGTCCTTCACATATTTGCGTGCGAATGATTCGAGTCGTAGGCAAGAACTGCGAATGCCCGAAACGAGTTCAAAACTTTTCGATTTCGAATCGATTGACCCACAAATCAATAGAAGAAAAGACAGTTCCAATTTTAGATAAGACGATCGCACAAAAGAACGAAGACGAAGTTCAACGTTGTTCGGCTTTCGGTGTTCGGCATTCGAAAATCGATTATCAAATTGGCAAAAGATACCGTTTGGCCATTTAGTTAATTACATCACTTAAGCATTTACTACATTTCAGTATGTGTTTTCAATTTCAAATCGTTCGTCCTTCACACCCAGTGCAGTATTGTGCCTTACCTCAGAGAATCTATCAAATCAATAAATCAGCTCCAGCTGCGTTTTCCAAATCACTTGAGATTTATGTTTTGGAGTTTGGCTCTTTTGACACACGGCTGGTCACACTGGCAAACAGGAGAAACTCTTGAACCTGATTACCGATCACAGCAGCTAAGCAACAGCAATAAACGCCGACTATTGTTGGAGAACTTGAGCGACGGCTTTTATACGTTCCAATTGACTAAATGGGCGGTGACACTCCCACATGCAAGTGCTGCGAGTAACGAAAAAGCGACGCGACGGCTACGACGTACAGAGAGCGACCAAGAGCGGATCGTTGCATGTGTGTGTGTGAGTGTGCGCAGCACACTGCTTCTCTCTCTATCTCTGTCCCCCGCTCTTAGAATGCTTGCGTGTTAGTTTTTATTTTGACTGGTATTTAAATATGAACTGTTGCATATCGAAATGAATAATTAATTAGCTTAAGCCGATGCTGTTGCCAATTAAAAAGACCAAATGCAGTTGGTTTAGACTTAAAAAGTTAAGTTGCCTAAGTACAGATGTATATATAAATCCACCCATTATCCAAAGCTGCGCTCCGCCTCGCTCTCTGAGCAGCTGAGTGTCAAAAGATGAGAGAGAGAGAGCACTGCCAAGCCGGTAACCGGCCGGCTAGTTTGTTTATTTCCGTGTGTGTGTATGTGTGTGTTAGTAAGAGAGTAATTGCCTTTTATAAACTCATATGCATATGTATAGATGTGTGCGACCGTGGGCGTTCTGACATGTGCCTTTTTTAATACGCCTTACAAAGGAATTTTTGCCTGATGAATTCAATTAAATGTCTTCAAGATTTGAATGTATCTATTTGTCTTGCTTACTTGGTTGTGTGCACTTTTCCCTATTGGGTTTTACTTTTAGCTTCTTATTTATAATTTATTCACTCTGCTCTTACGCTTTTATTGATTTGTGGTTTCTCTTCTTGCAGAGAGTCAATTGTATTGATTTTTTTGTTGATTTGTTTGGGACTCAGCTAAATATTTGGCAAGCTTTCAATTATGAACCAATTACAGCTAAGCAAATATTTTGCACTGCTTTTAGTACAGCCTGAAGCTTATTTGACTTATTTAATGATAGTTTAAACAGTTTAGATGAGGCAATATTTGCTAGAAAAGAATCTTAGGCTAGGTTTCTGCGCTTGTAAAAAAACGATCATTCGATCTTTAACAATTGGGTTGCCTTTTTGTATCGTATCGCATCTTAATGATCTTAGTTTACGAAAGGATTTTTCCATTAAGTCATTTCCGTTAGAAATCTTGCCTTGTTTTGGGTTACAGTTAATGAGAAAACAACAGCTGGAGGTAGAGGAAAGTTTTTACAACGCCAACATGAGCCGGTGAGTCGCTAATTTGTCGACTGTTTAAACTTATCGGCGCCAGGCTATGAAATCTGAACGTGTACCAAGCTTGTTTATGGTGCAGCGCAAGGTAGTCAAAGTCCAACTGAGTTTAAACTGGTGCTAAGCGGTTGTGCAACCATTCGGACTAATTCTTTAGTTAGGAGCCAATGAATTTTCCTTGGCTTAATTTTTTTATATCAGAAAACAAAATACACCATTTTGTAAATTAATTAAATTAAAACTGCTGCGAATCGTCAAATTTATTGTCGTAATTTAACTTTCAAATTTAATTCAAATTTCGCCGCGCTTACTGTTCGCTCTGCAAACACTGCTTTACACTCCTTACTTTAAGCATTGCCTAATATTGCACTGCTTATGCATTGGACTGCTTGCTTAGACATTGGTACAGCTTGACTCGCATTTCAAAAGCTTTGCGTTGATTGGCGTGCGCTGTCGAAAGCTCTTTGCTATACCGATGCAGATTGAAAAAATGATTGGCGCCAATTGATGATTGCAATAGAGGTAATATTTTATGCGCATTTAAGATTAAAATTAATGAAAATTGCATGTCACCAGCTGGCGGTGACTCCCCTCTGATAAATTGTTGTTGGCAAAACGTTTGAACAGATAAGCAGAAAATGTGCAAAATTCTTGAACGCCGACTTGACCAATTGGCCTCAATGCTTTTATTAACGGCGATCAAATTGTCAACTGGTGCAAAATAAAAAACTTGCTAAAATGCCGATAAGATTATAAACTTTCACGTATTCCGCTTACTCTTCGTCTAAGACATATAAGTTGGGCTAACTTACCTTAAAGTATTTTCGATATGTAAAACAGGTTTTTCTTTATTTAAGGTATTTTCGTAGAAACACGCCTGAGAACAGCTGATGGAACTAATGAAATTTTTTGAATATTTACGTTTTCACTTTGACATTATATAAAATAATTGCTTGCTTTGAGAATTTCCTCGGTTCAAACCCAACTACAATAACGAGAAGAGGAAGACGAGACAGAAGCGGTGACAATCATTTTACCAGTAGATCTCAAGTTGGAAGCCATTGTATTTGTCGGCCTAGACTAATTAAGAATTTATGCCGCCTGCATGTAAATAAAAAGCGAAATAATAAAAGCGCAGCAACAAAAAGAAAAAGAATTATGACAATAATTTGCTGTAGAAAATGCGGCGAACTCACCGATACCAATACAAATATAACAAAAACAACAGCACAGCAAAGTCAAGCACGCACACACACACACACACACACACACACATTCATATACACGGTCACAGCTGCTAAATTGTGTGAGAGTGTGCAATCTAAATAATAAAGACAGAACACAATAAGCAACAACAACAGCAACAACAAATTATAACTAAAACGGCGGAGTCGGCGCAGCAAAAGCAACGACAACAACTGAAGCAAACAGTTAGCAGTCGACAACAACAACAACAGCAACTGAAAGAGCGTCATGACAAGGAGGAAGAGGAAGAGTCAGCACAGTGGAATGAACTGTTCCAAAAAATTTGCAAATGAAATGAAGTGATGAAGATACGATTTAAGATTTTGCAATCATAAGTTTATTTAATAAACTAATTTAAAAATAAGCAAATAGCATTAAAATTTGTGTAGACTATATCAATAAATATAAATAATTAGCAATACTGCTGCAAACCCTTATAATACATCTAACTGCACACCATGTTTAAAATTCGGTAATTAAATTAATCAATCATTTTAACAACTTACATTATTCATAACGTAATGCTATGAATGTAATGTAATTAAATCTGATTTTCAACTTTCAGTCGAAATTTGCGTATGGGCCCACTGTGACGTGAGAGTCGCCGACGCCGACGGCGACGGCGCACTTGCTGCAATGCGCGAATTCCGGATCAGTGCCAATTCAAATGCGCAGGTGAGCTGAACGTTTCATTGCTGTCGCTCAGCCATTCGTCGTTCGTTTATTTGAAAACGGTTCGTCATCGTCCGTCTCTTTCGTGTCTGCGCGAAACAGTTAACAGTAACACCAACAGCCGCGACGACTGTGCCGTCAGCGTTTGCTAGTGTGCGTGTGTGTGTGTGTTAAGAGCGCGCGCTTTCGTTGTGTGCGTGCGTGTGCAAATTGCGTATACGCCGCGTGCGCCGCGGCTCATGAACTTGTAGAACTTTTCAACTGAATTTTGAACAGACTTAATTAGTTGTTGCATTGCAATTGAGACTGACCTTAATGGTGGCATAACCTTTAGTGCTCGCTTAACAATGTAAGTGCCAAAATTGGCAAGAGAACATGAATTACACGATTTATACTCATATACTGAAGTACAAAAAAACGCTTGAAAAACCCAAGCAAGAAAAGTAAAAACAAAAAATAAAAAAATGACCTATACACGCTTACAGCTAGCTAATTGTTTAATTAACACGTGCACACAAATTATAAAAACAAAAAAAGCAACAACAAAAAATAAATAAATAAATAATAATAATAAAAAAAAAAAACGATCACAAAATAATAAAGCAAAACGCTTTTACATAGCTTTTTTTTTTTTGCTGTCAAACAGCAGTTGTCATATATATACCTCCCATTCGCATACATTCTTATATATATTACTTCTCTTTCTCACTCTCTGGCTCTGTTTTTGCGTGGGGTTTTTGTTCGGTTTATTCCTACATTTATTTGTTCACATTTTAGTAGCGTATTTAACAAAACTTTTTTAGGATCTAGCGTGTGCTCTACGTACTACTTCGTATCAGTTGCGGTTTGTGTCAGTTTTTGCTTTTTTTTTGTCAGCAGCTCGTTATTTACCTAACTTATCGGACACTTCGGCGTGATACACACAAATATATTAAAATATAAATAAAAACAATAATTAAAAAAAGTGAAAAAAAAAACCCTGAGAATTAGCTTCGAAATGCACGATGGGAAACATCTGTACAGAGCTGGTTTGAACGGATCTTAATAAAAATATCGATCGATGTCAGGAAATTGTTTGTTTTTAGCATAATATTATGTCATAAGGCATTAGTAGACTATTTAAGGCTAACCAAAGTTTGGTTACCAAACTCAATACATCATAATATTTTACCAAGTTATTGGCTAGTCATGGAAATCTGAGCGTAAAAAACTCCCCTTTTTATCTGCATAATACAATCGTATCTGGAATTTGCTTTTTTATGATTATATTGCAGTTTATTTCTATGCCGGAAATTCGTAGAAAAGGCTTTAAAAACTCAATTCGATAGATTAGAGACAGAGATAGCGAATTGTTGGTTTTTGTACTTGTTGCAAGAGCCATAAAAACATCTAATGTTAAGCATTTTGAATTCGCCATAACCTGTTTGGAATCGCAGATGCAATTAGTCTATAAATAGCAAATCGAGTAACCCCATGGAGATCGGCAGCATTATAATTGCTGAGCTTACCTGTGAAACAGTTCCGTTTGATGCAGCTTATCAGTGCAAATTCTACATTTTATTATTGTAAGCAATATTTGTATTTGAAATTGTAAAGGATGTGAGTCAGTGCCAAATACAATAGCCAAACTATATAAAATATGTGAAAATACTCCCTAATTTGATTTTTGTCACTTAAACCAACTCTGTTAGACATAGATTGTATTTCCATGATCAATTCACTAGCTAAATAATGTTAATAGAGAACGATACAAGAAGTCTTCCTAAATTACTATTAATCGTCCACTTTAATAGTGTTTGCTTGAAATTGCTAATGCTCTTAATCGATCTTTGCTTTTAAGCAATTTATTTCGAACAAAGACTTTCATCAGCTCATTAGATGACAAGATGCATTCAAGTACTTAGGCTTTAAGTGCAATAGAATTAATGTGCAGCAACGCGCTTTTCCAATTGCAGGCATATGTATTAAACTAATTCAATATAATTGCTTGGATTAATTTTATTTTCGGTGTCGTAGAAACTTAAGTAAAGCAAAACTCACTTGTCGTTGATAGCAAAGCCAATGACTTATGCCCTTGTACCATACCGAATGATATATGGACTTTTGTTAGCTTACACGTTTCGTAAGACTTTACCATAGAATTTCCCAGCGAGCACAAACGCAATTGAAAATTCGAATATATGGCGTCAAATATTTAAAAGATAATTTCTTATCAACGGCATTGTTAGATAAGAAACTCGGAGCTCTCTACGTACACGAAATGTGTGCGTTTCGTTTTGTCTAAAAATATTGTGGCCACAACAAGTCAAGTGTAGGCACAACTATCTAACTGGGTTAACAAATCAAATGCCAACAACAAGTGACAACACACTCCCACACCCTAGCTGGCCAACTAAAGCCGAAACCAATGTCATATGGGTTCGTGTAGCTGTTTATTCGCATGAATCAAAATAATTGCTACATGCAATAAAATAGGTTTATTGGTCAATTATGGTCAATATAATTGGTCTAGTACATATTAACCGACATCTTTGAATTTTGTTAGGATAAAACCGAGAATTTCAGAGCTGAAAGAAAAGAGAAAGAGAATTAGATGTGATTTAAGAATATTCAATATATAGTTACTAAAATTATCATTGCAATAATTTATATTGTTATCAATATTATTATGATTATATTATAATGCTACCTCACCTCACCATCTCATCGCAGCCCAGCTCACTTACCTTAAAAATAATAATCAATCTTAATTGGCTGTAGTGGCTTCTGGCTCCTTAACTTCAGCATTGCGTTTATCGCTGTTTAGGCCGCAAATGGAGCAGATGCTCTTTTCCTTGCGCAACAAATGCTTGTCCAGAAAATGGTTATTCTTGCGCCTCTCCTGGGCATTAATGAAGTCCAAGGCGCTGCATGCGGTACAGGATGAGGTGCGCGACTTGATTCGGCTGCAGTTCTCGACCAGTGAACGACTGCGCGTGGCGTCGCCTTGGCCTTGGCTCTTGCTCTCTGCTGCCTGATGTGCTTGCACGACCGACTCTGCGTTGGCGTTGGCATTGGCGTTGGCTGGCGTCGCTTTGATGTTGGTAGCCATTTTCGCATTCGCCTTTCCATGCACGTCTATGTTGAGCTTGTATATTTGGCCCTGACGATCGACGAAGCCGAGACGCAAACTTTCCTCTAGCGCACGATCCACCTCCTTTTGCAGCTGGGGCAGATCATTGAAGCGTATGTTTTGCTGCTTGGCCACTTGAATGATGATGTCCTCCTTGGTTCCGGGGCCAGAGAGCGCTAAGAAAGCGCCACAAATGTTCAAGCGTTTCATAATTTCAATATCAAAACAAATCTAAAACAGCAAATTTACGCTTTTCTATGAATATTCGTGAAAAAAACTTAAACTTTTTGGACGTGTTTTGGCTAATACTATTCAGACTCCTATTGTAACGAATGAATAATAATTTCTGAAAATCTTACATGCCACAAACTGAAAACTCTTAGACTACTTTTGTAAAAATGGAATAGAATAATCCTACCTGGCCCAATCGTACTTCGACCCAAGAATTCCAATTTGCTTGACATTAAACGCGCCAGCTGCTTCAAATATTCATTCACAACTTTCAATATAAAATAGGCATTCTTGATGGCAGGTGTTTCTCTTGTTTACCAACTCATTATATATCATATAATTTTCAATTACACATGTTCAAGCCGGCTGTACCTGAGCATTCGAATTACCTTTGTTGCGGTTTTTAAGTTCCTCTCTGTACATGTACAACTTATTTTTGTTGGCCCAGTCTAAACGTCACACCTAATTAACTACAGCGGATCGTGTGTGTTTCCAACTACATGTATGTGAGTCTGCATATAGAGCTGGCGAACCTCTGAGCGCTTGACGTCACTCGCCATGTAAATAAATTATATATTTCACTTTTAGCTAGTGCTCTGTTGACATATTTTAAGCAAATATTTGTGAGATTAACGGGCAACTTAAGCGAGTTAAACACTAGAAAACAGTGTAGAAATACGAAAAAAAGCAATTATATATATATTTTATTGTTTTAATGGTGTATGACTTTATCTGACTTTAGCTGGAATTCCAAATCACTTGTGCACACACATTTTGCGATACGCTAGAGCCGCTGTGGAGTTGAAGGAATAGTCGATTACATTTACTAGCAATTCGCATACAAATATGTTTATCGATTGCGCACAAAATATGATATTGATTGATGTCTATTAATATTTATGTTGAGATTCTGAAGAAGTGATAACCATCTATATTGATTGTCTGTAATTGACCTGACATGATGAGTATAGACAAAATGTACATCGATAAAAATCGATATCAATTGGTAGTGATTTTTATACATATTAATAAATTATATTTCGCTTATGTTGCAAAGTTCCAAAAGCATTGAGTTAAAATCGATCAGCCAAAATTTACTTTTGATAGAGAAATATATGATATCGATAAATATCGATATCGATTGGTACAGATTTAGAATGATATAGATATTTGAAAATGAATTAATATTGAAGAATAATGATTGTAGAACGAGAAACGTATTGAAATCGATATCAATATCTATATATTTCATATATATTACCATGAGTAATTGTTGAAAAAAATTGACAAAGACTTAAAAGATATTTTTGACACTGATTTTGGTAAATTTTTCTATATAATCATTATCTCAACTAATTATAATTGTGTATAATGATCTTTAATTGGCTAAAATTAAATTTAGATATATTGTTTGTTCTTGACTAATTGTAAATTCTTCTGCGCTTTATTTATTATTTTATTATTATAATAGCGCTTAGTATATGTTGATCGTGTGTGTTTGAGTATCTGTGTGTTTTTTGGACATATGTATTTTCGTTAATTCTGTGCGATAAAATATTTTAATAAAAAATTTTGCTTAAATTCTTTAATGTTTCTTGTTCTTTTTTTTTGCAGCTGTTGACAGCCAACGCACGAGATACGAATACGTGTTTCGTAAACGCCAACAAACAAGACGAAGATAAAGAATTGTATGTACGTAATGTGTGGATATATATTTTTGGATACACTAGAGCTGCAATATTAAAATTGACTCAGGCTGAAACAAGTGGAATTGAAACGCATTTCAAGAACGCAATAAACAATAAAACGCGAAGCGTGTGAAATTTGTGAAAGCAAACGCAAAAACAAAGCAAAACGAGAGAGCGTGAAAGAGAGTAAGAGTGTGAGTGAGAGTGAGAGTGTGAGTAGCTACGCCGTATTGGCAGTGAACGAGTGCTGAGAGTAAGAATAAGAGAGGGAGAGAGAGAGAGAGAGCTTGATAAGTGTTATCAGGCCTACAGGTGTGTACCACCTACCGCACACACACCCACTTACTCACTCGTAGCACAATGGGCGACGAAGATCTCAGTCCGCTGCCATTTCGGCGAGAGCGTAACTTGAGCAATCGCAACTTTAACAAACGCAACTCGCGTCGCCGCAGCGGCCAGCCATCGGAGCTGGAGCGTCACAGTATTGGAACGGACGCGAATAGCGCTGGACGACGCGACAGCAACGTGAGCAGCAGTTCCAGTTCCTTTCAGCTCTCATACTCGGTCAACTCGGATACGGAGAGCGCGTTCAATCGACGCTCCATGCTTAAAATGCGCGCTGCCAGCGAAGACACAGCAGAGCCGGTTGCAGATGCCACACCACAGACACCCACGACACCCACGACACAGGATCCGGCATTTTTGGATGTGCGTCAGAAGGTGCAGCGCTTCGAGACGCTGAAGACCACAATTGGATATTTTCGGCAAGATCGTCTTAGCCTGAAGTTGCTCGAGAATCGTCGCCATCCCAGCTTCTCGCAATACACTGAGCAGGTTCATATTCAAGCTTCACCCCCGCCGCGTCGTCTTGCTCTGCCAGGTCTCAGCTCCAGCACCAATTCCGCATCCAGCAATCATCTCAGCATCGATGAGGTGCGCTCCGAAGATGAGGTCGATCAGATCTCAGACTTCGAAGCGGATCCTCAAGAAGCCCTCGAGTATAAGCTCAGCGAGAGCAGCTCAGCTGTGCTACCCGCCAGCTATGCAGAGGCGGATGAATTGAAGACCCAAGCGGTGCAGCGTTCCATAAGTTCGGATCCCACAAAGCTGCGCAAAGACAAAGATTTCCCAAGGTATGTTCCATACTGTTTGGCTAACAGATATTATTTAGTATATCTTATCAGCTCGAACCGTACTCAGTCGTATCGTTTGTTATAAAAAATGTATAAATTAGCATACTTTTTATTTGCTTATTGCTCATCATTTATCAATATACAAATTCATTTTTATTTTGATGTATTCATACTTGCTAGGAGTGCGAAAGAGAGTATATTGGATTTAGTCTTGACAATTTCAATTGTTAATATTATATAACCAACTATTGAGTGCCTCTACAGATGAGTCAGTCAATAGTGGGGCTGTTTCAATTTTCGATACTTCAGTAAATTTAGCAACTATTATGCACTTAGTGCAAAGCTCTTATTTCTCTTTCTTATAGCACTAGATTAGTTGCTTAACAATCTGCTCTGAGCGCTCTATCAATTATTAGCTTTAAGATAAGACAAAGAAAATGGCTTATCAGTAAGTTGTTATGGCACAAATTTAACGCTATTTTTGTGCTGTTAGACTTGACCTTGCTTAAATATATTTTCTCAAAAATTAAACATTGGCTAAAAATAGTATATATGCAGAGTTATTGTTTTGAAAATCAATTAGCTTGCATTAAGAAATCCTTTTGCCATATAAAATACTCATTTTGCATATTTGTTAATTTTTCAAATATTTGACAAATTGTTGGGCATCCCCTCCCCCCGCTGGTTGCTTGCTGTAGAGCGAGCGGCCTTTGTTTATTGTTTACTCGGTCATCGGGTGGTCCATTTTAGTAATTTGCAAAGTCGTAAGTCTAATTAAGTGACTTGGCCATAACGATTCGTTGGTATTTATCGCCTTGTTAGAGCTGTATTTAATTGGCAAGTGTCTGGAGATTAAATTACGTTTGTGCTTGGTTTTGGAACCGGTTGCAACTTGGCGTCAGTTGTCAACAACAATAATCTATACTTGATTGGAAAATGTACCGAAATTTGTAAAATGTATCTGCCGAGCTCAGATGTTATATGTCAGCTTCAGCTAAATTATGAACGGCTCAGATCCCAACGATGGGCCAAGCGGCAGCAAACAGAGCAAAGAGGTTCAGACCGTCAAAAGCGTGCTCCGTGTGAAAATTGCAGAAAAGAAACGCGACAGTGATGCAGAGATCACGGAAGAGCCCCAAACAGGCACGCCCCTGATGGTGTCGACAGGCATCAATACGGATGATACTCCACGCAATGTAATTATAACTACGGACAGCGAAATAATCCTTACCGATGCAGAGAGTGTCCAATCTTGGCCTGGCAGACGAAAACCGATAGGTGTTTCCGGGATATCTATGAGCAGCCTAAGAAACATAGGTTCGGAAAGCTATGGGGATAGTGACTCGCATATTGATTACAGGTCAAGTCATCCTTCCGAGACCCCTCCCAGCTATGTCCCCTATAGGCCGGAGCGCCTTGTTGACGGGGTAGGTACTCAGCTCCGTCATTGTCGCATCGATGTTACTTGCTAGCTTTGCAGTCTGTGTGTCTTCCGTCTTCCAGCTGATTGGCTTCGTACTCACCGGTGTATCGATGTTGTTGGTGATCATGTTCTCCTGGTTCCTCATCTCTCAGCTCGACTTTTTCGTCGACTGCTTGCGAAAGTTGGCGGTAGCCGTGCACAGTATCTTTGGCGGTCTAAATGTATTTCAAGGCACTGATGATCATAAGAAGCCGCTACACAAGGTGAGATTACCCTCTCACTATTTACTGCCGCCGTTTGCTGTAGCTATGGTAGTAGTTCCCCGATCTGAATCATTTAGTAAACAATTTGTTATAATTTAAATCCCTGTGTCCCATGAGCGCTTCCCTTGGAACGGGTTGCGCTTATCAGTTGACACTCAGACGGGCAGTGATTAATGCAGCGACGCCTCACTGGTTTATGTCTTATCGGAGCGTAATTTGTTCTTCTTCCTCTTCTTCCTATTGTTTTCGTAAAGCACTTGTTTGCAACTTTTATGAAAGTTTTATTAAAAGATTACCGTGTTTGACCGCTTCAGTTGCTCTTATCGCACACAGAAACTATCGTTCCACACCAAGAAGGAACACTGAAATTGTTGGCACAACAAACCATCATTTGGTTGAGAAATTTCACTCCGTCTATCAGCCCAAAGAGGAGTAAGTATAATAACTATATATATATTCAATGAAACTATATCTAATTGTTCGCTTATTCTGCAGAGAGGATGAGATTGAAATTGAGCTGCGTGATAAGAGCGACAAGTGCGTGCACCCCATACTCGAGGAGCTCATTCATACCGAAGAGGCCTATGTGAAGAATCTGTTTACGGGCCTCGAGAACTATGGCAATATCTTTCAGCGCAAGGATCTGCCTCTGGGTCTGCGTGGCAAGAAGTACGATCTCTTTGGCAACATAGAACAGATCGCGGAGTTCCATCGCGATGAATTCTTGCCCATGTTGCAGCGAAATCGTCGCGATCTGAAACGACTCTTCGATGAGTTTCTAGAGTTTTTGGATGTAAGTTGTGAATTTCCGCTGCTCATAAAATTATAAACAAATATCAATTTATATCATTTATTAGCAAAACTGTTTCTATGGCTATGTGATCTTCACGATGAACAAGCAGAAATCCTTAAAGCTGTGCGATCTCTATAAGAACTATTTTACGGTAAGTAACCTCTACTTATTGTATAGTCAATTTGATTCTAAGATGAATCTTTCATTTTCTTATAGAGCATACGTTTGGAGCGCGATGATAAGCTGGGCATCAATAGTTTCCTGGTGCAGCCCATACAGCGCATGGCCCGTTATCCCTTGCTCCTCACGCAGTTCATCAATGTAAGTGAAGCCTTGCAAGTGCATTTACTCTTTATTAACCTGAATTGTATATATTGCAGACGTTCTTCAAGAATCGTGATATTGTGATGAAGCCATTGATTGAGTCCTGCTGTCGCCTGGAGAAGCGATTGCGCACCTTGCTGGTCACCACCAATGAATCGGAGATCATCAATGATATCGTGGACTGCAATGAGGTGAGATAGATTCATAATTTTGAGCACAGCGAATGGCTAGTATAACAGCTGACTTCCCTTTCAGTTCAATGTGTATTACCAGGGCAAGTTCCGTAAGGTTAGCGAGTTTCAGGTGATGGATCACAAGCTGAAGCGCAGCTATCGTGCCAAGGTCTTCATATTCGACAAGTGCATCATTTATACGGAGATCAAGGGCAAGCATTTGTTATTCCATGGTCGTTATCCCTGTGAGCATATCGGCATAACGGCCAAAACCAAATCCTTTACACTCTTCTATGAGCGACGCAAGCAACAGGAGTGCGAGTTCAGTGCGGATCCGGCACAGATACTGCTCTGGCTGGATCTCATTCGCGACATGATCAACAACTATGCCAACGAGGAGCGGCAGAAGCTGCACGATCGCTACTGCCGTGAGAATGATCATTTGCATCGCAAGGCACCAAGCCTTTCGCTCTATCGTGACTCGAATCGCTTCAGTTCGGACAGCGGCATTGGCAACATCTGGATAATGCCCAAGCCGGAGGAGGAGACGACTGGCCATCGCACCACTTGGTATGCAGCCTCCTAAGTGGCCCATAGTTTGACTTCTCTTAACGAACTGGCATCCAAAAGACATACTATGAGAGAGTGTTCATGTCTCCATGTCCAGGTCGCCTCAGACGAAGCTGGACAGCTGGCTGAACCTGAATGAGCCTGTGCAATCAGTCAACTGTTGTAAGTCTTTCACAATTAGCAGTTGGCACATGTTAATTATTATTATTACTATATACTAAATTTGTTCTGATTAGTTACTTTTCACAGAACAAAAAAAAGAAATGTATGAAAAAACTGTTTAAGTCTAAGGCTAAAGCACCAAATATTGTGAATTAAGTTAATTCTAGTATTTAAAACAAAAAAACAATAAAAATAATTGCTGTTGATGTTGTCACAAGTAAAGCAAATGGTTGTTCCACATAAATTGTACTCTAAATCTTATTTCTTGTTATATCAGCTTACGATAGGTTTTGCCTTAATTGACTTGAAAGCAATTAAATTTTTTGGGTAAACAAACTGAGAATATAAACAAATCCCTAACGTGCATATAAGCTAATGTGGAGCGCTATATGTTATACAGCGGGAATTAAAGGATGATAATGGAAGTAGAAATTCGCTAAAGACTTTTTAACAGCTGACCTTCCAAAGCATATAGCCCATAAACTAGATGACGTTCAAGTTAAACAAATATTTCAAAGTATTCCTTCCTCTAGGAAGTAATACTAATGATAAGCACTTGCTAGTAAAGATAGCAGGCTAATTATGCCATATTTTATATTATATCGTATAGATAATAAAGCGCTAAACGGATGTACTACGAACTTATTACCTTATGATGGTATATACAAAATTTATTGATGGCTGAGTATTTGTCGTAGGTTGAAAGTACATTACTGAGTTGCTGTGCGCTTTGTACCTATCTCAAATAAACAATCCTAACTAAAAAGATATTTAATATCAGCTGATATTTTAAAAGCAAATCAATCATAGATATACAAAAATTAAAATTGTAAAAAATGTCAATATAATCCGATTATAAAACCGTGTGAAAAAAAAAATAAATAAGAATAATTTATATATCATGCAAAGAAGAAATAAATTATAGTAATATTTTAGTTAATTCAATTTAATAAATTTACTTAAATACCGCGATGTCAAACATGATTGACATGTAAAACAAATTCCATTCTATGTACATATTCGCTTCTCGAATAGAAAGAGATTCGTCGACGTCAAAACAATCAGATTTATCATGAAAAGGTCGCACGCCATTGAAGAGCCCGGGGAAGCTGTCTCGCCAGTCTTGCCCGCTAAATTGGCCTCCATATAATATTGTTAATACTATGCCATAGCACAAACAACAAATAATCACAAATAAAAAACAACAACAACAGCAATAACACAGCGAGTAACTTGTTTTGGCACTCGAACAGCTTGTGACATCACTTTGAAAATGTTTAAAAATAATCAATTCTCCCACAAAAAAAATCAAGCAAAAAAAAAAAAAAAAAATATATATATATATATATATATATATATATATATATATATATATATATATATATATATATATATATATATATATATATATATATATATGTATATTTATATGTTATATACAAACATTTATGGCGCGTTTCATTTGTTGCTCTTCAATTTATGCAAAATGTTTGCAGACTGCTGCTCGCAGCTTGGAGTATGCAGCGCATCAATCGTGATGGGGCTACAATAATTGTCGATTCTTGGTATCTGGCAATTTCTATATGCTATATGTCCAACAATTGTTGCCTCACTCCCAGCACGCAATTTATGAGGGGTGTGTGTTAAAAAAAAAAGAAAGATCAGAAATCAATTACAAATAATATAAATAAAATGAATTGTGAACAATTCATTTGTGAAATTTGCAACGTAGACAACGACGACAACAATAAAGTATGTATTTAATTATATATATATATATATACATTTGCATATATATATATATATGTACAAACAGTGAGTGATCTTTGTGAGATCATCGCCATAAATTTTGTTGCGGACATACACAGCTAAGTGTAGCTAATGAGCGCTTAGCCAAAGCTGTGTAAACTTGGCTATCAAATGAGGCTTGATTTGAGCAGTCAAACTAAAACAAACTTTGGCCGAAATAAGTTCAAGGCGAAGCCAAAGACACGACAGCATTAAATTGGACTTGAGCCATAGCCGTAATTACAGTTGTAGCCATAAATCAAGCTTCACTCGTTGCCATAATTGATAATTGATTGGCATTCTTAATTCGTTTCGGCTAGACTGACGGGCAGAAAGCAAAAGTGTAAAGTTATGAATTCCAGCAGATATTTCAATTTTATAACAGTTTCGCATTTTGTTTATAAACAAATACCTGCCTGACGCGTGCTGCCAAGAAACAGACACAAACTAGTTGCATTGAGAGAGAACCAGAGCTGAGAGCGAGAGCGAGCGCGAGAGAGCGTAAGCTTTTGCTATAAAGTTTCGCACGATCGCAGCGAAAGCTCGCGCAGCGAACAATTCAATTTTATAGCAAACTTTTGAAACAGTTGTCCATAGCATTCGCCACGCAGCGGTTCGTGCGGCTTAAGATGCGACGATCTTATTTCGGATTTAAGCGATCGATTTAGACGCAAAATACTCTGGGCCAAGGTATAACACCAATGGCCTGTCATATCAATTAATATTCGATTAGTGTTACGAATTGTGAAACAGTGTAAAATGTTCGCCATCAGCTGGTTCGACATATTGCCCGTCGCGATAACATTTCTATCCATAGCCTTTGTGCAAGTGCTCAATGTCTATTTGCATGTGCTAGGCGATGGCAAGGCAACGAAAAGTGTCGATATCTGTGAAACGGATTGCGCGGTATCGGGAAACGGACGTGCGAGTGTCACCAAAAGTGGTTCCATATCGCCAACGGCATCAAATGGGAAGCTGGAGAAGCAGGCAAGCATCTTGGACAGCGATAGGTGAGTCTAACAAATTAAGTTTTTCCTCTCGATTCCCTTGAAATGTCTTATTTATGTGTTATATTTGCCTTTGATGCTTTCTAAAGCACTTTCCCCCGACAGCTGCCCATCATTTTTCATGTCACAGTTGAGAATTATACATGTTTTTATGCGAAATTCGTATATCGTGTATTTTACAATGTTTAACGTCGCGTATACGTGATAAGATAAGCTTATGAACAAATGTTGACTTAATGAGTTTTGTATTATTTTTACACGATTTCCAGTCAATCGCTTGCTGGGAACGTCCCCATACGTGCCTTGCATAAGAACATGAATGTGATCTGATAGTTGATAATTATTGTCAAACTATTGTTAGAATATAGGAAGTAATGCTAGTGATAAGCATCTTATTATAAAGATTACAGGCCAAGTGTGCCCTGTACCTACAGAGTGTAATTGAATGTATACGAGAAACGGATGTGATGACTGCTCAAATTCTGTTAGCTTATTGATCAATATAGTGGGAAGTACTATACTCTTTGCCATAAAGGAACCAATCTTTGTTTGCGAATTTAAATAATCTGTAAATTGGCATTTCCTGTACACTTTGTTGCTTTAATAATATTATTTTTAGATATGAAACCATGCGCTGAGAACAGTTTATAAACTGAGTCAAATTATATAATCTATTGTAATGGATAAATAATAGAATCCCATTAAAGTTATTATTTCTATAGTCTATGCATTTATTATGAAAATCTTCACTCCCATAATATTCTGATTAAACGTCCAGCTCGTATCATCTAATATATGTTTTGTCATTCCTCTCTTATCGTGTTACTCATCCGTTTGCATCCATGTTTGTTCTGTGTTTACAGTGGCATCTCATTGAATTCAGTTCACACAAGCAGCACCACAACAGCGACAACAGCAACATGTGCCACACCGGGAACACCCTCGGCAACGAACTCATCTCCAACATACAATGCACACAACGGCTTCCTCACACATACAATCAGTTTTGAAACCCTGGGCGATGAGTAGTAAGTAGCATGCCTCCAATCTATCACACATGCCCCGTCGATCCAGCAATCCTTTAGCTTTCATTCAGTTGGAACTGTTAATTTCTATATGTCTCGCTTTCTCTTTCATGTTAGCCACGAAGACGAGGATACGCTGTCTCTAGAGAATCTCTTTCCCTGCGATCAAACGGAAATCTATGCTTCCAAGAAGATCAGCTTCATCATTGACGAACTGATCCAGACGGAAGTCAACTATGTAAACTATCTGCGCAAGGGCATTACCAACTATGGAAATCTACAGAAGTGCGAGAACTTGCCAGAAGGACTACGCGGCGAGCAGCGGCAGCAACTGCTCCTGGGCAACATCTCTGAGATCTACGAGCTGCACGATAAAGAGATTCTGCCCATGATGCTGCGCAATCAGCGCGATCTGAAAAGCCTCTTCGATGAGTTTGCGACACACTTTGAGGTGAGTAGAATTTCATGGCGTGGCGTGGGCCGCCGTCAGTTGATGTAGCTTATAAAAGCCGTCAACCCCATTTAAGTATCTGGCAGTAGCTGCCGGGACAGGTTCTAAGACTCGACTTGAGCCGCCCAAGCAAATTAAAATTTCAAATATTTGCTATGGGTTTTGTCTATTGTTTTAAGTGTCAAAGTGTGGATTTAATACCCTAACGAAAGGTTTCATAGCCTGAACAGATCAGCAATGTATCACTTAAATGCAAATTACTAATTCTATAGCTATCGAAATAGAATTTCAATCATCGCTTACTGGAATAAAATTATTACCAAATGGTGATTAATTAGAATTCCAAGTCCTTTTTTTATTTCTATATGAATGAATAAAACAACTATAAACAAATACAAAACCATAATGTAATACAAAAAATAAATAGATCATTACTCAAGTTAAGTTATTTATATAAAATATAAACATTTACTTTATTTTTTCTTAAATAATTATTAAGTTTTAATTAATTATCTGAAAGTTAAAATTCAATAAAATTATGTACAAAATTAAATTAATATTTTTTGAATATTTCTTATGCTTAAAACAAAAGTGAAAACGTATTTATTTCTTCTTTTAATATGAAACAAAATTAGGAAAAACTTAATTTTAAATGTTTCAATTAATAAGTGAATAACAAAAAATATCTGAATTAAAATAATTATAAAAAATTGAATGAAAATATAATGTATGAAATTAAATGAAATCAAATCAATTAACAATAAAAAAAAATATACATATATAATAAATATGTTTAAATATATTTATATATATATATATATATATATATATATTTTTTTTTTTTTTTTTTTTTTTTTTTTTCTTTTCACTTATAATTTACTTAGAGTATACGACATTTGAATACTCATTGCTTTTCAAATTCTCTGTATTTATTATATTTTCGTCATATTTCGACAATTGATTTACTTGAGTCAAGCGGCAAATGAAAAGATTTTGTGATTGACGTTTTCGCGTCTTTCAATTTCTTGTTTTAAAATTGCTTCCTTCTTATTTTTTACTTTTATTTAATATTTGTTTTTATTTATTTGTTGAACTCTCGCGTGCACACCTTTTGACGTTTTACGCTAGCTTGCTATTGTTTATTAGCCGTTGCTATATTTAGCATCTGCTTTTACTTATTGCTGAACTCAGCAATTAATGCAAATTAACGTAGTCGACGACATCTGCAAGTGGAGGAAAATAAGTTTTAAATATGGCAGCTCATAAATTATGAAATAAATAAATAAATTTTATTTACCTTTAGTATATACATATATTGCTTATAATGAGTTCTTCATTGACTTGAGCACATTTATTCACACCTTTGACAAGTGTGTCACGATTCTTCTGTTCTTTCTGTTTTCATCGACAAGAAATTCATTAATATGCATAAGACTTTGGCTTTTTTATTAAACTTTTTATTTTTTGAGAACATACATATATTGAATTACCAAGAACATTGTTGTACAACAAACAGTTAAGAGCCGAGTTTTGGGTGCCAGCAACAAGATACTTGGCTTAGGCCAAGCCCCGGATGAAGCTCGTGCAATTATACAGTCAAACGCAATCATTGTGTAGACAAACCCCGATAATAAAACTCAAATAATGCCTACATGACATGAGCTTAAATTAATGAGCGCATATATAATGCTGAACTTAAATATACCCTGTATTTTTAGCAATCTATCTGAGCTAAAATATATTATGAAGCTAAATTAATTTTAAATTGTAATTGTAATATGAATCCTAAAACTAAATCAGCAACAATATTCACTTTATTATATTTATATTATACATTCAACTACCTAATCAATATACACCGCACTTAATATTATTCTTCAACTGGTAAGGTTCAAATTGATAAACACAAAAAAAAGTTGGCTATTTGCGACTCAGCCAATTAGCGGGGCAACAACAAAACCCATTGTCAATGACGAAGACCAAGTAAAGCCCCTTTAGATAAGATTGAAAATAATCACAAAAATTGTGTACAAGAAACATTAGAGCATTAATTTCGAACAACGAAACTCCCGCTGAAATCTATTATGAACGACAAATTTTCATAGCCGGCGCTCGAGTTGACGTCATCAAAATGTTGAGCTTGGGACAGCTATAAATATATGACATATGCATATAGTATATATATGTAGTCCACTTTGTCAAATCACGAGAATAGATCGCGCTTTGGCTTTTATTACAAATGATAACGAAGCGCCTGTGCTTTGTGCGAGCTCTCTTTATGCTTTGATGATATATTTTTGTTATTCTTTTTTTGGGGGCGATCTGAGAGTGTGAGGCAAGTGTTTCGCTATTGCGGCAACATGTGGCCAGGGACAGCAGCAAGTGCTGACAGCCAAACAATCAATTTGAATTGAAATTGCCAGACAGCCTTAGAGTGTGCCTATATTGTGTTTATATACGACAGACATATATAACAAATTTGTATATATATTTTTAAGTACAGTATGAGATCTTATGTCATGTTGCTTTCCCAGAATGCAAGCAGCTGCCCAAATATTGACAGTATGCGCAGGTAACATTCCTGAGAACCCCATTTCAAAGAACTTTTGTGGATTTTTTCCCCCTTTTTAGTCGCTTAAGCCCGAGAGGATTTGCAAAGGCTTTGGTTTAATGCGCAACAAACATGCTAACTGATTTATGTTCTCCTTTTTAGCTGAATCACAGCATCGCAAAATTTGTTGAAGAGAATCTGAGAGAGAGAGTGAGAGAGGGAGAGCGAGGGAGAGAGATAGACTGAGAGAGAATGAGACAGAGAATTTTTGTTTAGTATTTAGAATAATATTCATCATAAAAGTTTGTAATTTGTTT
The DNA here is from genome assembly GCA_030914345.1 of Drosophila koepferae. Classification (NCBI taxonomy): domain Eukaryota; kingdom Metazoa; phylum Arthropoda; class Insecta; order Diptera; family Drosophilidae; genus Drosophila; species Drosophila koepferae. Next base: position 1,461,162 of record JAUESR010000211.1, read on the forward strand.
ATACAAATGCTTTGGCATATTTTGGCAACGCGTTCTATAAACAATATTCCATATAGAACACTGATGTATATTTCCTTTCAATATTGCGTCCAACGAATTAATGAGGCCTTTCAATTATAATTGGCTTGTCGATTAGTTTAAACATTTCCAACAATGATTTCGTTCATCATTTTATCAATTCGATTTCGAGGTTTTCTATGTTTTCTGCTCACAAAACTTGTCCGCACACTTTTTGGGCATAAATCTCACAAAAAAACATATATCAAAGGCAACCATAAAAAGCTTGTCTGCTTCATTTATAAATTGCCTTCAAATTGCGACAAACTTGTGGATTTCACTGAACTCGTACGAACAGCTGAAATTGGAGGCTTTTATTGGACTGGGCATTGATTAATAAAGAAAGAAACTTATCTTATAAAATACATAAACAACTTCATTGGAACTGAGTTTCAAATTAAACAATTTAGATTCAAAGTTATAAAAAAACAAATAATTCCTAGAGCATAGTTAATCTATACACAAATGATATTATACTAACTATTTAATTTAATAACAATCAAATAAATTGACGTTTTATTATCCTACAGATATTTCCTTATATATTAATGAATATTCTTCTATCTATATTCAAATACATTAATGAAACATGCTGCAACTGTTTGTGAGTTTCGGATTCGATAAAGAATTGAATATAGTAGCTGTCATAGGAATTATTTTGTTTCACTGATGGCCTTCGATAAAACTCAGCAGAGTCTTATTGTGACTTTCATGATTTGTTGTTTACGCTGATTTATGACTCAATTTGTTTATAAAAATTATTTACGAAATTTGTATCATAAAAGACTTTAAAATTAATATTTATATGCATATTATAGATCAGTATCTAAAGTGTATTCTCACAATTAGGAAATAAATATATGAAAACTTTTCTTATATATATATTGATTAACTTGGCATGTGGAATGTCGTAGTTACGTTCGCTTCTTGTGTGCAATATCTTATCAACAGACTAATGCTCTATAGAGAGATATAGCTATACAGCTGCACTTTCATATACTTTTCGCTTGGGCTAAACTGTATTTCTACGTGATATAAGCACTACTTTGAGCTTATCGAAAACGTTGACTAATGAAGGAAAATATTTTCTATCCTAAAGATATTCATAATAAATGGAGAATGTCAACTAGCTCTCAGCTTAACTATTGAACTATGAAATTTAAAGCAAAATCTTTTTCAATTTGAGTCTCGACATTTTGCGATTGTAAACCTCAAAAGTAGCGGTAATTAAAAGTTCTTGAAGCCAGCCGTTGTTAACCTTACCTAACCCAACAAATACTCGACTGTCATAATAATAATAAAGGTGTATATTGTTTAGTTCGCAAATACAGTTCACATGGCTCCATTTTCAGTGAGTGTTAGTCGCAGCCTCACATAGAGCTACATACATACACATATACATTTATATATATATACATATATATGAGTGTACAAGTAAACCTTGCCTGTTGGCGAAATCATAATTTTTGAGTATTTAAGTCACGTAATGCCATACCGCACACACGCACACACAATCGGAACCAAGTGCAAACCAACTGTGAGCCTTGGCAAAGCCACTGAAAAATTGATATTCCACACGCTGGGCGCGTTTCTCCTTCTGCCCGTCTTTCAAAACTGGTTCAACATGCAAAATATCTATATATACATATTATATATATATATATGTATATATATAAAGATATTTATTTGGCTTAGTGTAGTTTTTGATGCATTTAATTTGATTATCTGCTGTGCACGCTCCCCTACCCCTGGCAAATCAAAACCCATAATCAAATGGAATAATAATTATCCGTCTTGATGACAGGCCACAGATTAGTTGGCTTAATTCATAGCTGCTGTGGCAATATTTGCATTTCGCATTTGCCTCGAGCTGTGTGGCTTGATACGTCTCGAGCTGCTGCCTTTTGGCTGTTGACTGCTTGCACTGCCTGCATTTGCATGTCTCCAATAATTGCATTAAACAATTGAACGTGTCGCTCGGACAGGCTGACAGCGTAGAGGTAAAAATAATATTCGTCTATTTTTGCATTTTGTTGCATAAACTACAATATTTTCGCACAGGGTATTAGAGCTAAATGTGAAATATTCTAGAGCTGAGTCATTTGCATTCGGACTAAATTGCTATCAAAATTGTTGATTTTACATATTTGTATACCCTGCGAGAGAAAGAGAGAGATAGGGTATATGCAATACTTAATTCTGTTAGATGTGCATTAAATTTTTTAAAACTTTATAATTTGATGTTATCTTAGCTAAATGGTCTGAAAATAAAAATAATTAATAATAATAAATACATTTTTCAAACAAAAGTAAAAAAAAAATATAAAATAAAGTAAATATATATAAAATAAAAAATATATATACTTATAAAGTATAAGTTTAATAAGTTATTTTTGTATATAAATAAATTTGTCAAACAAAAATCAAAATTAAATATTAATAAATTTAACAAATTTTATTTTATATATATGATTTTTTTTCCACAAAACAAGTCAGTTTAAATTATTGAAAATATATTTTGTATGATTTTAATATTATTTATTTTTCATTGTATATTATTTATTAATATTTATTTTATTTATTATAATTTTTTCTCTCAACTCTTCTAAAAAATACAAAAGCTATATATTTGAATAATTTAAATAGCGTATATTATAGTCGATTCATCATCATTTTAAGTCATTTTACGTTGTTCGTTTGTTTTATTTTGTTTGACAAAATGTTTGCAAATTTGCAAAATAAATTTTAAACATATGTGTCAAAATTCTTTTTTACATTTTATTTGAAAACATTTAAGATCTCTTTTTTTTAAATTTCTAGCAGAGTACACAGTATTCATATATTATAAATGAATTTCTAAAATAAAAATACTTATGACATATTTAAATTTGATTATTTGCAGAAAAACAATTTCTATTGTTATGTGGGCTTCACCATGGGCAAGAAATCCTCAATGCAGTTGCGGCAAGAGAATCGTGAATGGCTGCAAGTAAGCAATGCAAAAATGATATCAAATGCAAATACATATTGACTTGTAGTTCATTTACTTGTAGAGCTATCAAACGACGATAAAAGACAAGCTGGGCATTGACAGTTTTCTAGTGCAGCCCATACAAAGACTGACCAGATATCCATTGCTGTTGCAGCAATTCATATCGGTAAGTAAGCTCAGATAAAACTATATATATATTATACTGGTTAATTGTAATTGTAATTTATAGGAATTCTATAAGAACGGCATTAGCTGTAAGCCAGTGCTAAGTGCCGTATGCAAGCTGGAGACGCGCATGCGTCGCCAGCTGGATGTGGTCAATCAGGCTGAGGAGATACCCAACATAGATGAGCTGAATGAGGTGAGTCTTTACCATCCACAGCCATAGATCGAAGTGGAAACTAATTCTCTACTTTGTCCACCTGCAGCTCGATCTGCTGCAACAGGGCTACTTTCGGCGCTCGACAGAGTTCGATGCACAACATTTTCCGACCAAGAAGAAGTATCGTGCGAAGATCTTTCTCTTCGATCGCTGTCTGGTCTGCACTGAGGTGCGCAAGAAGCGTTTAGCATATCGACAGCATTACAACTGGGAGCACGTTGAGCTGCAGCGTCCACTGGAGTTGGCCACTGCCAATGCCAATAAGATTATCAATCTGATTGTCAAGCAGCCGGACAAGGACAAGGCCAAGCGTGAGGAGTACTGCTTTGTGGCATCCGAAGCATCCGTGGTCAAGCAGTGGCTCCACGCCACCCACAAAATCATCGAGATAGCGCGGCACGAGCATTCGCAGCGTGATACCTTCAGTCTGCCCATGGACTTGGTGCTGGGCGTGGTGCTGGCCATTTGGCTGATATGGCAGTACTTGTAGTTCTAATTATATTATATGATTTAGCTGCTAGGACTATAGAATAATAAAGCTAAGTTATTTGTACACAGTGCTGGTCACATACAGCTGCCACATCCGGCCGCTTCCTGTCGCATCCTGCCTGCTCGACCGTAAAATAAGTTTGCTGCAGTTGACAAATATTTATGATAAATTGCCTTTGCAGTGCCGCTGTTTTGTCCTTGCCCAGCCTGAGCAGCAGGCAAATGCCACACACACACACACACACACACGCACACAGTCTTAGAGCTATTCACAAAAAGTAGCTGGCTCCTTGGGACATCCTTGCTGCGCTCTTTTACAGTGGCCACCAAAAATTGTATGACAAATCTATTTGTTTAGAATTTATGACAGACTGCTGCAGCGCACTAAAAGAAACCTGTCACGGAAGGCTGGGCTCTCGTAGAGCGACTAATGAACCATGATCACGACTTGAAGAATGCCAACAAGAAAGGTCAAAGGTCAGCTAGCAAAGGCAACGAAATATGACTTTGAACTAAAGTTTCCTGAAATAGTTTAATATGAAGGCTGCTTACATATTTGACTTTTATATTAGATATGATATTGACTATATCACATGAGCTGAAATAGGGTATTTCAACATTTTAGATAAACAAAAACTTCTTTTGATATCTGCTTTCAGATTATAATTTTAATAATTATTCAAATGATAGAAATATATTCAACCATTTTCGTTATTGATTTCTGTATATAAATATATTTATATATATCGGATTCATTATTTCATATTAGTTAGTATCATGTTACACTTTAGGAAACTGAGTGTAATCAAAAAATATTAAATTATGTCTTTTAAAGATGAAGATGAACAAATGATTCATAGGCTAGGGCATAAAAACTATAAACAAAATTCTATAGAAATATTCTAATAATAATAATACTTGATATTAATTCAAATTAATAATTCATAATTAATAATCAATTTAAACAATTTTAATGCACTTCATCCTGATTTAACTTATTATATTTTAAGTAATTTATATATTTTATTTATTTTAATAAAAGTTAGTTGAAGCTTAATACAATATTCGTTAGTCCTAAAAAAATCTGTTAACTTGCTAATAACTCTACTATATATATTTCGATTCGCAAGCAATGAAATTAATCAATTTAAACGGTTAAACTTTTATGTCTCATTTTTAAATTTGGCCACAGCCTATAAGTATTCTTTTCTATATAGTCAATGCCACCGTAAAGTATGCTATAATTCAATTCACTCATACATAAAATATATTTAAAGTTGGCTTTCTCTTAAGACTATTATCGTCCTCTTGATACATTCCCAATCTCTGACCACTGTGCAGGCAACTGTGTATGAATCAAAGTCAAAGAACATGCTCTGATTATCCGGTCAAGCAATGAGCAAAATAATAATCTAACTTGATAAAAATTGCATGGGGGAAAGACCAAAAGACCAAAATATATATTGTCCCCAGGCCAATCTAAGCTGAGGGAAAAAAAAAAACGCTAATGAAGTTAAATCATCGTATGCTATGCAAATTATTGAGCTGTCTTCTGAGGATGTTGTGTGTGTGTGTTAGTTATGTTTTTTTATAGTGACAAAATTTGCACAAAAGCAATTTGTTAACAGGGCACACAAAATAAAAAAGAAGCCAAAGCAAACGCGACTTACTTGACATGTGAGTGGTTCATATTAGATGGAAATATGAAGGGGCTGTGGGTCTGGTGTGGCGGTGGTGCTGTCTAACGGCATTTTGGTGCTGGCAGTTGATTCTCATGCAGCAGCAGCAGCAGCAGCAACGGCAGCAGCCAAGGTCCTGGCTGTTGCCTTATTGTATTATGTCAGTTAAGTTGTCGCCGTTGTTTGCTTGAAGGATAGGATAAGGGATAATGCCGTGTCCTTTACCAGGCAGCTTAAGTGTATTAATGTCTGTCAAGCAGTTGTCGTAAAGCTGACGTGTATGTAAATGATTTGACATTTTTATGAGCTGGCTTAAAAGGCATACACAAAAAAAAATATAATAAAAAGAAGAGAAAACCAAAAGCAGCGAATTCAACCAATTGCCGTTCAAGTGGCAGTCGTTCAGGTTTCCTTAGAAATTCTGCACTGCCAAGTCCTCATATCTACTCAGACCTGAGTAAATATTTCAATATTTTCTCAGGCCATTGGCAACTGTTTTTGGCACGCCTCTCACGTAGTTGCCCACATGCCACATGTACGTTCTCTCCTCCACTAGCATTTTTCAGTTAAATGCATAATTTGCGAAAGCCGAGCAGGCAGAAAACAAATCAGCTTGTCTTAAGCGATGGGCATTGCTGAGGAGAAGATACCCAGCAACATATTTTATTTGATTTACGAAATGAATTTTATATTAAATTTATAAAGAAAAGTGCACTAATATTGTAATAGCTATAATTACTTTGGTACTTCTCTGAGTTTAAAGTAAAACTTTTCTATAGCTCTCTTCTCATATAATAAAGTTCACATATGAGCTAAGGATAATAATTGAAATTGTTTAAACATACGAGTTTCCTTGTCAGTAATCATAAATATTTAAATACATTTTTAAATAATATAATTTATATAAAATTCTTCGGCAAACATTCCAATATAAGTATACAGAAAAATATATACAAAATATTATTTTTCTGAGCTGCAAACGCATAAAAATTTCTGCAATTCTAAATAATCTTTGTACTTACACACAATTGCACATCTACATCCATAACCGTTCTCTCCTGTTCTCTGTCTATTTCACAGGATATGAAAACTTTCGTTCGCTTTGGCACACAATTCACAATATTGCGTCTAAAAGCTGGCAATAGAATTGTAAAATGCCTTGAGGCATAATTTATTTGAATTTAACATGTGCGCTCACGTACTCTAGGCCAAGCCTCGATAGAGTAGGAGACGTTGTGCCGGAAGCAGGGCCAAATATTTTTTTGGCCCTCGCTGCCTTGCTGGAAGCAGGGGCAGGAGGCGGCTCCCACAACAAATTTGCCAAGTAATTGCGCAAATTATTGCACGTAGCATCACAGCTAGGCGTAACATATGTCTGAACTGTTGTCTAGGCGCCGCAGCTGGCACTCGATCACACCCAATGCACACCCATCACCCATCACCCATCAGAGTTCACGCTACATTAAATTAACTTGACATATTCGACTGCGGCTCGCGCTGGCACGCAACTGTTGCTAATTTTTGCTTAATATGCCGCACGAGCTCATCCCCCGACCTGGGCCGCAAAAACGGTTATGCAACATTCTGGGGCACTGCTGTCCGTCCATCTAGCTCATTGGATTTGTGCAGCACATGTTGCCTCCTCCAATGCTCATATGTGCGTGTAGTATAAATTATCCAATTCACGCCTCAGCGCCAGCATCGCCAGCATCGCCCCTGGGGCAGAAGGACATAAGGCCACAAATTGTATTACTTCGCATGTAAATGCAACACTTAGGCACGCATCGACTTTGCCTTCAACTCCAGCTCCATTTCCATTGCCATCTTTACTGTCGCTGTTGCCATTGCTGTTGCTGCTATTGCTACCACTTCCACTTCCACTTCCATTTCCATTTCCATTTCCATATTCAACTCGTTTGGCACTTGTGCGTGTGCATTTGGGTATTTGTACTTTCAAGTGTATTCGTTTGTCTTTCGGTATTTGTGCTTGAAAAAGTTCCAATTTCTGATGTCAAATGGCACGTGAAACAATGCGTTAGGCACAATTTGGGGTGTTAAGAAGAGACGAGCTAAGTGCACAGTAGAACTGAATGCACAAAATTAATCCAAATATTTTGATAAATAAAAAAAAAGAACATGTAATAATAAAATGACGGAAATAGATATATCTTTATTTATAAAAATATGAATAAATATATATTAGGCAGTAATAAAACCTTAAATTTTAAGTATTTGATTAGTATACAAATACAACTTCCATTTTCATTGAATTCTTAACCACTGTGCGAGTTTGTGCTGCTTTTGCTCTTGGCACAAATCAAGCAAAACGACAATGCCTATGCGAATGTGTGAATTTCAGGACGATGACAACTGATAATAGATCGAATTACACACGCTGAGCCCCAAAACAGTGAAACAGGACGAGAGCAGAGGCTAAGCGACGGCATGGAGCAGATGGGCCGAAGGTAAATGGAAGCCGAAGCTTGGAGGCTGAAGCAATGCGAGTGCGAGTCCCAAATTGTTGTTGGGTGCAAATGTGAAAAATGTCTGGCAGGCATAGAAGCCGTCGTCGCACGTTTCACAGACACACGACCCTTAAGACCCGAAAATACGACGCAGCATTAGATAAAAAACAAAGGCATGTAATTTTTGGAGCATAGCCGTAAGCCGCAAAACGAGCAAAGCGACTGGAAATACGGAATCGGAATCGGAAACGGAAACGGAAACGCTTGATAATCGCAGTAAGCGAAAATGCAGCGTCAACTGGGCTCAACGTCTAAGGTGAGACACGTATCGAATGTGGCCCTCGACGATGATGAAGATAGCGCTGATAATAATGCCAATGATAATGATAATGATGATGGCTGATGGCTGATAATGTGCCATGCGTGTGGAAGGGCTCAAATCACGTTTACACGCATTGATAAATGCGGCCGGTTAAGTGCCATGTTTTGGGTTAAATGCGGTGTAAAATGTGAGCCCAACTAATAGCATAATAATAACAGCTACAGGGCACATACACAAAGAGATGTGGGCTGGGTGGGGGGCAACTGCCGCTGAGTGACAGTTCAGTTAGCTGCCAAGAAGCCAACTGTCAGCGCTGGCACTGTGACGCGTATAAATCGCCCAGTTGGCGGCGCACCTGGCGTGCCAACATATGCCACACGGTTGCGCCACGGACTTGTACATACATCTTGCTTACAGGCTAGAGCCAAATTGAAATTTAAAACGGAAAAACCAATAAAAACAAAAAAAAAGAAAGAAACGGAGGTACGAGAACGAGAACGAAAAGGAAGGCAAGAGCAAGCTACAGACAACGAGAAACGACGACGAAGGCGGCAATACAAATTGCAGCGACGACAGCTCAAAAGGCGGCGCGGCCCCAACAGCAGACCCAATCTTCGAATGCCCATTCCCCAAATGCAATTCGCGCCCAGCCTGCATACAAATGCCGTGCACCAAAGTCAGCCAGAGGATAATATAATGCACGTTGTTGAAGAATAATGGTTCTGCCAGAAGACAACAACGTCGCTGCCAATGTCTAAAGGACTAAGCATGTCTGCCAAGGACCCAACCCAGCTCAGCCCATCGCAGCCCAGTCCTTCTAGGCTGCTGCTTGCTCCACTGTAGACGAACAATAACGATGCCAGGCAGCAATGACAGGCGATTTTAATAGAATCTACAGAGCTTACGACAGCAGGACGCGACCAAGTCAAGTGAGTGCGGAGGCAGTAATATTAATGCTTGGCCTATGACATCTCCTTGCCGTCATCGATTGCCGAGCCAACGCCCAAAAGGCATGTTATGAATATGTTAGTTATTCAATTGTCATTCAATTTAATTTGTGAATTAATTCAAAGGCAATCATTCAAGTGATATTTAATATGTCGAAAAAAAAAAAACAAATATCATAATATTATGCATTTCTGCATAGGGCTCAGCTTGGATAATGAGGAAAGTATTTAGAGAGAGTTGCTAAAATAAGGGAAATAATGCTCTAATATAAAATAAACGTTTCCCAGTTACATTGCATTCACAAGGATTTAGGCCAGGCCTACAAGAGTTTTTTATTTGTTATGTCCATACCCAACCCATAGTTTCTTCATCTCAGCATTCAAAATAGAATCATCATATCATCATTGCTATGTAAAACGCTTTGAATATTTCTGGATTATAAATAATTTCAGTTTCAACTACAATCAGACCCAGTTTAGTCAACTCACAAATTTATTCACTATTTTAAAAATTCTCCGAAATCTTCACATATTTCTTGTTTAACATTAATATCTATGCAATATGAATGCGTCTGGTTTCGAGAAGCTCGCATCATTTTGCAAATCGCTGCGCGACTCTGAGCTACGCACCCTCGCTTTGCTCGGCTGCCCGATGAAGATTCGAAAATCACGGCACTTCTTTCAGCTGGAGGTCACAGTTCGTGGACATGTTAATACTGAGATGTCGCCGGAGTCGCGCATTAGCTGTAAGATGGTTTTCATGTGCCCCAAATTTTATCCTCGCAGCCTGCCCGAGGTGCACATCAGATCGAAGAAGAACTTTCCCGACTATCTGGAGAATGTTATCTTCTCCGAATATGATCGTGTGACGCATCTGGATCGCGGCTCCCAGTACATAATACCCATGGTGAGCAGTGCCCTCTACATGATCGAGCGTGAGGAGCAAAAGCGATCCGAGAATGCCGTTGGAGAAAGTAAGTGTGAAGTGAATTCAACCTGAATTCAGCTTGAATATAATCTAATCTGTAAGACTTTCAGATGAGACAAGAAACGTGTAGCTCCACGGCTTCCTAGCGCACAGCGTTGTGTTCAATGGAATGCGCTTCTAAGAAACAGATGCGGAATCTGTTATTTATTCTCGTTTATTTTATTTTATATATACATAAATTTTTAAATTAACGATCAGTGTGATTGGTCGACAGTGCCATAAGTGAAATACTTGGGGATTGAGTATAGCGGCTATGCAAAAATTTCAATTCTTGACAAATTACCAACAAATGGAAGTTTTAAATTTTGGAATCTCGACTTTTAACTATTGAAATGGAAACAAATTTATGTAAATGTCCCCATATACAGCTCCCATATGCCTTTCATGCTAAGACAAAAAATTTGTACGAATAAAAATAGTTTAATTTTTTTTTTTACATTTTAAATGCTTCTCCTTATGATTATTTCATTAGGCACGTTTCACACGAAAATCGCAGCAGATTCAAGATGATATATAATAATAAAAATATGAGTGTGTGGGCATAACAGTGAGTGCCGAAAGCATACATATATCCTATTTATGAGTCAAGCAAAACCCCAACTGCAACTTTTACAATCCACACACGAACACAAACGTGTGTGTGTGTGTGAATGTGTGTGTGAGCTGCGTATAAAAATTTCAACACGCTTACACAAAAATTGCCAATTAAGCGCATTTATGACTGCAACGCGAGGAAATATGTGTGGCATGCAGCTAGGCGCTGGACTTGGACTTGGGCTTGGTCTTGTACTTGGAGCTGGAACTGGACTCCGCTGGGGATGGGGTCATAAACATTCTTAATGTTGAGACGTGTGCACTCGTTCCGCACATCGCCGCACCGGATTATTAAGAAACAATGATGCGACATGCGGGCGAGCGGCTGAGGGGCTGAGCGCCTGCAAGTATGCAATAAAAGCGGACACATAATGCCAAGTTTATGGCGCAAGTTAAAACCGGAAACTAAATAGTTGACACCGAGCACACCAAATGAAGCGCAGACACTGGCCGTGGATTAACATTTACTGCCCACTGTCTCGACCTCTGCCTCTGCCTTAACATATCATCTGAGGGTTGTCAGCCCGCTCGGGGGTTGTATCTTCTTCTTCATTTTTTGTTTTTTGTGCCGGGGGTGGGTTGTCTCGTAAAGCGCACAAATGACAACATAATTTGTAATTTGAATTTGTTTCGTGTTCGAGCATAAGCAATGAGCTCGAGATGTCAGCCGAGCAGACGGTTGATAGGTAGTTATTGCGGCTGCCGATAGATGGCGCTCTGATGGTCAATCTGTTTCACCTCGCGTCGAGATTTTTCCTTTATTTCACATTGCCTACAGCATGAAGCTTACTTTAAGGAATTACTTTGTTTTGATTCCTCAAACGATATATTTATAGCAAAATAAGAATATACAACATAATCTCAGTAAGCAGACTGATTTACAAAGAGCTAAAAGGTAACTCCAACCGTGTTCCCTCTATTATTTAGCCAACTTAATGACTGAGAAATGGCATTTCATTTCACTTAGAGCGCACAAGAATGAGCTGCAAATGAATTTCTCTATTGCAGAGAACAATGCGATGTCATTGTCATAGTCTAAATAAAAAGCCTGCCCGCCCATTGCATTGCAAGCAATTAAAATGTGGTTGGGCCACAGACTCGCTGCTAATTTTACGAGCTGTGTCAACTGATGCAGCCAAGGGTTAAGGCCTTAAAGAGCGGCATTGTCTAGCTGGGAGATGCTGGAAGCGGCCCGGGCTAAGTATACTCTGGTCTTTAGCTGATTTATGCGCTTATCACGCAAGCGTCGCCGTTTTTATGGCCTGTCTCCGGTGTTGTCTGCTGCCTGGCGTCGTTTAGTTACCGGCCATAAATGTCCTGAATGTGCTGCCGCATTGGCGACGCACACAAATTTGCCATTTTAATGCCACGACAAGCTCGACGAGCGCTTTTCAATTTTGCAATACCTGCCACGGCTAAGCCACAGGCATCTCTCTCTCTCTCTCTCTCTCTCTATCTCTCTTTACACTTCTCCACGTCCTCGTCGTCCTCGCTCTGTGTCCTGGCAGTTTTTCATTACGCACAAATCCTTCGGGCATACAGTCGCCAATGTCGTCACAGCCGCATTAAAGATTGAAACCCAAAGAAATATCTCGTAATGTTTGCGGTTGACTTACAAGTTGCCAAAAATGATAAGCCAAAAACGTAAAAATTGCTGGTGAAATAAATTCATAAGGCCAGATAGAAAGCATAGAGCGCTGTGCCTGGTAAGAGGTATTATATTGAAACAGGGATTGTTGATATATTTTATTAAGGAGCTGCTTGAAATATATAAAACACTTGCTTGGCAGAAATTAGTTTTTAATTTGGTATACAACATTATTATACATTTCCATCGACAAAGTAGATTCTTCCTATAACTATGACTGTTTGAATAATCTTAAATTACTGGAGATAGCACTCGCTCTCTTTTGCTTGGGCTGAAAACGTCACTGCAAGATCTGCCTCCGTCTAAAACGATTCTTTCTTTAGGGATCAGTAGAGCCTAGAGCCAACATATTCATGTTGAGCAAATATAGCCTGATTCTTAATCCTCTCCTGTCTAACTATCAGTAGCCGTTATTTATTATAATCTATTCGTGTTCTATTATTTTTTTTTTTAATTTCTTTACCTATCTTTTACCCATCTAAAGACCCATTTTAGCAGTTCCCGTATGTCGTATTAGATTTCCAACGATTGTTTATATACAAAATATTTATTCCAATTCACATTCAAACCCTATTGACTATTGCCTGCTTTGTTAGTCGTGCTTCTCAGTGTTTTGAGCCATCCAAATACTTATTGACTTTAAGCTGTGCAAACCTATATGTAGACAGCCAGCTCAGTCTGGTGCTCGTGCATGCATGTCCTGTGTGCGATGCTGTTCGTTTTTTGCAATTTGGTTGGCTAAAAACTCTTTGAAAGTGACATTATGCAAGTTGTGAGCAACAACTGCAGCTATCTAAATTACCCAGAGACATCCGGCATTGCCAGCAAAAGGACTTTGACGCCATCGCCAATGCAGCAGCACGCTTAACGATAAACAGGATACGCCCAAGGAAGCTTCTGCTGCTGCTGCTGCTGCTGTTGCTCTGAATGTCTTTGCCGCTTTTTGACTGGCAATTTCATTGGCGCTGCTGTCGCGGCGACAACGGAAGGAAGTGTATCAAGGATGTGTGCATGTGCTAAGGACTAAGCACAGTTAAAGCCCTTGCCTAGATAGCTACGCCAAGTGCTTTGGCCTGTGCATAAAAGATAAGTTAATGCAATGCCCATTGCCAAATGCCAAATGCCAAATTCCAAATGCCCGATGACCGGCTGACTCGCCAATTAATGAGCAGCCGTCCTTGCACGTGTTAACATTCGGCCAAAGTGTTGCGTAGTTGAGGCGGGGCATTGGCCAAGTGGCGCGCCGTCAACCTCAGAAGTCACGTATCCTGCGTGAGTTACGGGCCACGGCAAACATGTTTGTGCACGTACACGCTAGTAGATGCCCAGACAACAAGGACCCAACCACACCTAACAGACGGCCGGCAACAGTCGCAACTAGCACAGCCAAAGACACTCCACACGTTTAGATAGAACATCCCCCAGACCCGACCTCGCTGCTCTCTCCAGGAATAAATGAAGCAAGTGGGAGCGCAGCTTTAATCATTCCTCAATTCGTCATTCAGCAGCATTTGCACTCGGGTCACCACGGGCACAATCATGTAGAGACCCAGATGCTGATCCAATGCCTTGGCTATCTCCCTGCGCAGCTTCAGATCAAGCTCGATGCTCACATTACGCTTCTCGGCCAGATCGACGTGCGGCAACTGCAGCGGATAGTTGACCGGACAGGTGAAGATCAGATGCAGCGCAATACCCTCATTTTCCCCATCCTGAAAGTTGTAGGTGCTCAGCGGCACCTTCAACCGCAGCTGCGGACTGCGGCACATCACCAAATAGGGCAATCCCAGATAGTGCAGTGTCAGGACCTCGTTACTCTGCAGATTGCTATTAAGTCTGCTGACGCTTTGGAGCTTTGCTTTACGCTCCATATCCTCGCACTCTGACATAGTGTCTAGATAATGTTTTATAGAAATTTTGTGAAATGTTTTTGTTGACATTCAGTTCATACCAGAATTTGTTTAAAATATGAGTCCAGGCTAAAGAAAGCCCGCAAACTGGCTGAAAATACAATTTCAAAAAGCTCAAATTTGCATAACAAAGAGAACGTAGTAATAATAATACGGCGGGCTTATCATAAGATTTGCCATTTTTGCTAGCAACCAGAAAAATGAGAAGAGCGAACATTTAATGAATATTGAATTGTCAATACTCTGCCCAGTGAGCGCTTGGGGATGGTATGAAGACGAAATAAACATGGAAAAGCCATGGAGAGATATTCATCGACTATATGATCTATATATTTTATAAATTCATTTACATAATTCCATCAATTGACTGATCAATATATCAGATACATTTGACTGCTCTATGATATTTGAAAAATTCATTTACATTCTTCCATCAATTGAATTCAGTTTAAACAAACAAGATCTTAAAATCAACATAGCTTCTGACTTGCGAGAGAAGTGCAAATGTATTTAACTAGGTTTTATTTGTGCGTTTGGCTGATTTGATTAGCGTAGATTTCGTGTTCTGCTTCCATTTCGCTTGCTATGCAAATTAGTTGTGTGATTATCGCGGAAATTGGCAAAGTCGGGAACAGCAATACAATGCTCAATTCCCACAGCAAGCAACCACCCGAACCACCCACTTTGTAGTTTTTGTTGTGCGGCTCAGACGTGCGTGAGCGCTGAACCTTGAGTTAGATCTTTGGCACGCATATGAGCTACAATCGTATTAGCGCGCAAAAATTTCCATATTAAAGCAGTTTGGGACACGTGAGACTCTCGTGTGTGCCCCATGCCCCAGGCATCTCAATTTTCACTTTGATTTCACGCTCCAACGCGCCGGCAACTAATGAGTTGAGCCGAGAAAGAGAGAGAGAGAGAGAGAGAGAGAGAACATTGCTTCGATTCAGTTATGCTTTGCAGAGATTCATCTTCATTCATGCGGGCTGTCAATCAAATTTCAATCAACTCTTTGGGTCTCAAGCTGCCCTCAATCTTTATTATTGTGAGTGCCCCTGTCGCAGGTACGAGCATAGCTGAGCATAGCTCTGCCAGGAGCAGAGCAGGGGCGTCTATTTAATACATTGCGCATACGTCACATGGGCGCAGGCTTCGAACTCACTCAAACATGTTGCGTTGCCCCTACAACTCCAACAACGAACATACTACAAGAGCTCATGATGGTGGTGCTGGTGGTGGTGGTGGTGCTGCTGCTGTTGGAGTTGTTGAACTGAGTAGTTGGAGGTGGCTGTCTGTCGCTCACTTCCGCCTGGTAGCCGAGAGTTTTTCGTTAGTCGTTCTCGGCTCTTGCTGCTGCTGTCGGCCTGACGATTGCCGCCTGTTGGTTGGCTGGTTGGCGGCACGTGGGGCACCTACCCCTGCCGGCAACGCCCCGGAACGTGACTGAAATGAATTGTAGGCGTGCACCATGCCAGTCGGCGGAAGCGTGCCAAGAAATCCGCATCGCTGCAGTGGCTGCTGCTGTTGCTTCTGCTACGACGCACAGTGGGGCCTTTGCTCATTTTGCGTTGCAAAAATCATAACTTTTGATCCAAGTAAAATATTTTAAAAATTTAAAAAGCATTCGACAGGGAATTCTTCAAGCTTTAAAATGAATCTACAAACAGGGTGATGCGATAACGGGGTGCTTCACAGTTATAGGTCAAACATGAGAAATGTGAACTTCGGCAAAAATGACTTGTTTTTCTATGGAAAAAAAAATTTTTTTTTTGTTTCAATAAATTATTTGTATTATTTTCAGAGAGTATGTTTAAAAAAATAAATTTAACAAATTAAAAAAAATTTTTTTTTATTTATTTATTTTTTTTTTTTTTTTTTTGTTATTTAGTTTTCCTTAAAGTTGTCATCCGTAGTAGTCGGGGCAATATCTAATAATCTTAAAGTTTCTGCACAATAATTATTAATTAATCAGGTTCCTCTTTTCTTTCATTCCAAAAAATATTTGCTTACAAAATGCAGCATTAGGTAGACAAAACAAATAAATAATGCAAATTGTAACGACCAATTTACGAAAAAACCCAAACCCATCCCAACCCGTTTTGCCGCCGGCAATTCTACCTACTGCATGGCAGCGATACGCAACAGCACCCTTTTTTGCGCATTTCGTGCGTTTTTTTTGCCTGTTTTTTGGTAGTTTTTTGGCATAGAAACCCGGAGGGGCGGGTAGGGGCAGGCAAAGTTTTATTAATATGAAAGAGGACATCTTCCTTAACACGTGGGTATAAGTCGCTGCCTGGGACTCGGCGGGACTCAGAAGATGCAGTCCATCAAAGATGAAAAATAGTGTAAAATTAAGAGGTTCGCTAAATTTAACTTAGCTCTTTAATGACAAATCGCAACATTATAATTTTTTTTTTTATATTATTAGAAATTAATTAATCTTTAAATCGCAACTAACATGTAAACAATCGGTGCTGTATTTGTCTTGCAACTGGATTCACAAGTTGACAATTTTTCACAAAAATGCGGTGTTGTACAAAACTTTGCAAGTTTACCCAACTTTGAAGGGGCATAACTACCTTAAAAATTGGTCAAATTTCAAAAATCTTTTGGATACTGTCCCTTTGGACAATTTCCAATCATATGAGATCAACTTTTTGAAAATCGCTTTTCATCACTTTTCTGATTTTTGCCACGCGACGCCGGCAGAGGCCCCACTGTGCGACGGCTCCTGCTGCATTCCAGCAATCCAGACAGCGAACTAGCTGCAGCTGCCTTTAAGATGAATTTCGCCAATTTCAGCCGCCGTCTGACTTTTGCCTGTTCGGATTTTGCATTCTGATTGGCCGTCACTTAGGGACAACTTGGGCGCTGGCTGATGAGGGCGGCTGGACGGCTGGGCGGCTAGGCACTCAAATATGATTTCTGGCTTTGTTCTAAGAGCTTCTGTCGTGCCACAGAAGTTTTGAAGCACTTGTTTACGATTTCAAGTGCATTTGTTGGGCTTGTCATAATTTGAAGCTGCAGTCCCTTCGATTTGCCAGCACAAACTTTTCCACTCGAGCAACTGGCGCAAATCTCAGCTGTTAAGTTCCTCACTTTGGCTATGCTAATGAGCCAAGTTTTGTCCTCGTTCACCCTGGCTAGGCTGGAATGCACAGTTCGAGAGCGATTCCTGAAATTATCAGTTTGTTGTAGTTGAGGCAACTTGAATACACTTGAGCTCAAGGCTTCAGGTAACCCAAAAGCCATCCTTCTGTTATCCTTATGCGTAAAATGCCTTTGTTAAGACAATGTATTGTTATTGAATTATTTATCAATACGTTACTATATATATATACAAGAAAAAAATAGTAGCTGGGGTAGACCAATAATATTTTATCAGTTATAAAAGAAAGGCTTTATTCTTTTGTCTGGGAACTCCCTTCTTGAGCTCTCAATATGCCCTCACATGCGCCGTATGCGAAAACATTTCCGATACAACATCGCAACAGATATTTAGTTCAGAGCGCAGGCACACCCAATGGTAATAGCCACAGCCATGTTCAACAAGTAAATCATATTTTCACCCACGCCTCGATAAGATATTACCAGCCACACCATGTTATAAAAGCCAGAGTGTTTTGGCACAATTTCTGTGAAGTAACTGGAAGAACGTTATAGACCTTGGTTGGTCCAGTATGAAATTCGCAACTCTATTTGTAATTGGGCTGCTGCTAGCCACAGCCCTGTACTGTGAGGCCCAGAAGGAGGGTGGCAAGACGAAGAACAAGTCCAAGTCAAAGAACAAGACAAAGACTACCGTGGCTCCGAAGGTGAAGAAACAGCTGCTGCTGAAAGCTGAGCCATGCTCAGCGGCCAAATGTAAGTTGCCCGACTGCCGTTGCTCAGATGCGACATTACCAAAACCCAAATTCAAGGGAAAAGAAAAAGAGATACCGCAGGTGAGTTGACTTAATAAAAGAACACGCATAAAGTTACGACTGTTATAAAATAAGGTTTAAATTATATTTATTAAGAAGTTGGCCTGATAAATTATACCGAATTATAGTTGATTGATTATTAGTAAATTTCAGATTCAATTACAATATGAAAAGTACTAGTAGATAGACCTAAGGGAAACCTCATTTATAAGGGTTATATATTAGTAAACATTTTAAAAAGAGATAGCAACATATACAAATCTCTAGAACTATCTCAGCATCTCTCATTTTCATTTGTCAGTTTGTTACCATCACCTTTGATGATGCTGTGAATGCTGTGAACTATGCTCAATATGAGCTGCTCTTCAATGGTCTGGTCAATCCTGATGGCTGTGCCGCAACGGGCACCTTCTTCGTATCACACGAGTACACGGACTATGTACGTGTGAATGCCCTTTATAATGCGGGTCATGAGATTGCCCTGCACTCGGTGACCCACGGCGATGGCACCGACTATTGGCGCGAGGCGGATGTGGAGACGATTGAGCGTGAGTTTGGCGCTCAGCTGAAGATGCTTGAGGCGTTCGCCAAGGTGGATCCAAAGAGAGTGCACGGCATGCGTCTGCCCTTCTTGCAGATCTCTGGCAACAATAGCTTTGAGGCAGTCAAGAATCTGGGTCTCACCTACGACAGCTCGTGGCCGACGCAGCAGCATAAGAGTCCAGCCATGTGGCCCTACACGCTGGACTTCTTGTCCATACAGGACTGTCAGATCGGTCCATGTCCAGATGCTGCGCTGCCCGGCGTTTGGGTCAACCCCATGGTCACGTGGACGGACACCGAGGGCTTCAGCTGCTCAATGATCGATGCCTGCGCCTATCCGCCCGCAGACGATGTGGATGCCCTGTTCGAGTGGATGCTGGAAAACTTCAATCGCCACTACAAGGGCAATCGAGCGCCATTCGGCATGTATCTGCATGCAGCTTGGTTTGCACGCGGCCGCAACTACTTTGCCGCCTTCAAGAAGTAAGTGAAGCAAGTTCCATTTCCACAGCCCTATTTAATTTCATTCTACACAGATTCATGCAACATTTGACCACCTATCCGGATGTGTATATGACGAGCGTGTCCCGCATGCTGGAGTACGTGAAAAAGCCAGTGCTTGGGCGGCCCTTCAAGAGCTGTGAGAAGAAGCCCAACACCAAATGCCAGGACGTGCACTGCAATGTCCAGAAGGTGTCCACCGGCGAGACGCGCTATATGAGCGTCTGCGACAAGTGCCCAATTGTTTATCCCTGGCTAAATAATCCGCTGGGCCAGGATATGTAAATGTTGCACGCCCAATAAACACTGCATGATATAATGAAGCTACCGTGTTTTGTCTGGCTATTTGGCCATTTGGCCATTTGGCCATTTGGCCACTTCGCATACATTGCTAGTCCCATGATCTAAGCCAATTTACATTTGCCGCCGTGTCCTCAGTCCGAAAATGTCACTGATAAATGACTTGAAATTATGCTACAGGCCGTGAGGCGCTTAATTAACTCATTCAGCGCAGCATCCTCCAACCCTTTGGCTACCCAGCCCATCCTGTCACGTTTACGTCGAGACTTTGTCAATTTCGTGTAGCTGCTGCCCAGAGTGTTGCCATATTTTATGGCATGAATTAATATGCCACAAAACGCGCCCAGTGGGCCAAGCTGTGCCCAGCGCCTGCTGTCGACTGGATGTCAATGCAGCTGCTACCTGTAAATGACGGGAACGTGGACAAGCGCAGTGCACGTAGTGGCACGTTGCTTGGACATGTGTCCCAGCCCGGCCCAGTCCGTCCATCGCGATGGCCGATTGCATTTTTGGTTAATGGGCTTCTAACTAATGGCAGCCACTGTCTGCATATCATTCGAAGGGCACTGATGGCAGGGTTGGTTGTGTCCTGACCTTAGGAGCGACTGCAGTCAAAAGTTATCTATGCTCAGATCAAACATAAATTAAGGCATCAACGAGGCTCTATAATGACGCGAACAGTGGGTGATATCAGTGTCTATATACTCAAATTGGCTTTATGGAAAGATATCAAACTGCATCGAACTGAATCTAACAGTGGGTGATGTCATTAATATATTAGATTTTGGAAAGATTTATAATAGAACTATGTTTTCCAATTAAAAACTATTTATGCATATTTTTTAAATATGTTTATAATATTTATTATCAAGGGTTTCAAACGAAAATTTTAAAACAATGAAGTAACAAAACATTGACAGAGAAAAAATCTTTAAAAAAAAATAGTTAAAAGCGATAAACGAATTAAAAAATTTTATATAAGAGGTTAGGTAGTAAATTATATTGTTTAGAATGAAAATGGAATACACCATACAAATAACACATATTTATTTATAATTTAAGTTGCATTTAGTCTACTCCATAGTTGGGGCACCTCGCACACGCTTATGACAGTGTTTATTAGCCAGCACATAGCCCGGAGGACAGCTGGCCTCCAGTATATTATAGGGCTTCACAAGGACTGTATCATTTGGGCTCCACATTGGCGTTAGGATCTCCGGCATGTTAGTGGCTCCGGCACTTGAGCTGGCTTCAACAACTTCACTATCCGTTGCTGCAGCGCATTGATAAAGTGTTAACAATAATATCAAATGGACGACGACAAGAAAGATTCGTTGGAACATTTTAAGATCTACTTCGGCTTAACACACTTCCTCGACAACTGCTCAAAATCAACTGAGTCTGTGTCAATTGAACTTTTTACTTTTTACCAGATTTCTGCACGCAAATTTTGACCAATTTCGAAAGCAGTTGCCACCATTTAAGGCACATTTTTGAGAGCTCTTCGACAAAAAATAATAAGTCATAGTTGCTGCTCAAGGTTGCCTTTGCTTCATAATAGATCAAAGATAAAACTATTCCAACTCGTGCATTTCTTGAGCTGAGTGAAGTTCAAACTAACCTTTATAAATATAAAGGCTAAAAAAGATTTTCGATTGAAATGAATGATAAATATATTTATATAATAAATAAATATTATCAGATTTTTGGCAGTATTGAATTACTATAGAAATTATAACCATTTTATTCAGTTAAACATATTAATATAAGATAAATAAAAAAAAACTTTAAATTTAAATAAATGTTGATATATAATGTAATATAAAAATTTATTTTATTTTATAAATATCCGTAATATTAGGGAAAATAATGCAAAATCATCCGCAATGTAGTTCAAATTTTGAAGTCCCAAACAGCAGCTAAATTAAAGTTTGCTTCCTATGAAAATGATGCAAATGCTGCCTGGAAAAGGCAAAGAAAATTGCAAATATTTACTGATTACTTTGCAAAGCTGCGCTGATTAACAGACGCATCCATTGTCCGTGCACAGAGACAAAAGACTCCGCCGTTCATCCACCCCTCGATTCTTGCTCGAGAGTGCCTTGCAATTACCTGGCAAATCGTGGCTCGTTTCCGCATAAAATATTCTTTCTATTGACTTGCGTCTTTTACTTGACATAGACATAGAAATACATTTTGCATACATTCGGTTGCTCTTGCTGCTCTCATTCCATTTTGTAGCTCGTCATAAATAAATGAACATACGAGACGTAGGCGAGCAGATCTTCCCTCCGTTGGTGTCTTGCATCAGCTGTCGGCGTGCCAAACACGCATTATTTTAATGTATTTTTATATACTTTGGATGCGGCGCAAACTTTTTTTTCCGGCAGCAGCAGCAACAGCAACAGAAGCAGCATTTAACCCAGGGTTGTCAGGCCCTCAAAAATTATGCCATTTTTTGTCCTCTCTTGTGAAAATGAATTTACATCTACTTATGAGGCTGACATTTATGTTTACGAACTCAAGTCCCGAGGGTAGTTGACTGCCTTTTAGGCCTAGAGCTCTGACAATAGAATTGTCAAAATTATTAGCTTAAATAGCTGACATTTATTAGGAGCGGCTCACGCTACGCCATAAAAACTGCACTGAAAGAAATGCTTGAGTTTGAACTGAATTGTAGAAAAATAGAAAAAAATATATATATATAAATGAAGTAACTATAGATATTATATGCACATATTATCTATATCTATAGTGACCTTTTATAAATTGTTTTGTTATTTCTCCATATATAATGAGATATACAAGCATTAATTATAAATCACTTTTTTAAGACCTAAATAGAGTCTAATTCATAATTAATATCGGCTTTATATAACGTAACATTATTTGATTACCATATTAATAATAATTAGCAACGATATTATAAGCTCAAATCGATTTCACACGTAGAAAATATTTTATAAGTATAACAAAATAAATTAAAAACAAAATGAGAATATTGTACACCTTTATAATTCTTATAGTTAACAAAAAATATAATACTAATAATAAAAAAAATTAAGAACTCATTGTAGTTATAAATTCTGTGTTAAATACATTGTATTTATACAATTTAATATATAATAAAAAGTAAACAAATTTCAAGATTGTCAATTTAACAATTAAATAAAACAGCTGTTTAAAATATGTTCAGGCATTGAGTTGAGTTTGAGAAATATAAACCGCTCAAATGACACTGAAAGAGCTAAAAACAATTGAGTAAAGCTTGTTTTTAGCTCTTTGGAGACTGTGACCCGAGTTGTTTGTCGTGCGAGTCAAAGATCTGCCGCAGAGAGCCATAATTCAGAAAGCAAGAGCAGAGAAATAATAAAAGCGAAGCTGGTTTGCTTGGCGATGCTACACTGGAAAATTGATAGTTAAAAAAAAGCTACTTCAATGAGACATGAGCACATCATTGAAGTGTAAATAAATAAAAGCTTTACAGTGCTTACTGTACGTGTGTGGACGATAGCCATTAAAAGACAAAATAATTTCATGCGTTTTATATGATGACAACATTTTTTGGTATTCTTATTATATTGATTTGGAAAAAGTTAGCGTTTTAATTTAGTTGGTAGAACGTTTCGTGTCCATTACTGTGTCGAAGGGACCTTTGAGCTTTGAACTTTTTTTCAAGGAATTCAGATATGCGCGCTTGAGCTGCGTATACACCTGCATTCTCTTTGTGCCAAGCGTAATTGTAAACTTCGCAGGAGCAGCATAGTATGGCCGAGATCATGAAAAGAAGAATTAGCTTCATAATGAAGTTGGAGTCGAACTAAAAAAAATTCCAGCAAATCAGAGCTTTTAAAGGTCTTACTATACATTATTTGTAATCAAATATAATACCTTATCATAGAGTTTTTGTAATGCTATGGTTAATTGAAATAGGTTTTGTACCCATTGAAAATAGATGTAAAAGGGTTTATCGTAATTTGCTTTTCATTTATTATTTACATAGAGAATCATCAGCATCATCTTAAGCAACTTTGAGTTTCTTAGCATAGATCAAACGCAAATATAAATATCGACTATTGCCTTTACCCTTTATATAGACTTTAACAAAGGAGAATAAAATATGTTTATGCACTCATGTTAAGACTCTTTCCCATTATTCTACATAATCGGTATCTCTAGATTGATACTGGGAAAAAATTTTTTTAGTATTAATAAGCGTAGAATTGTTGATAAATATCCTTGTAAAATCTGATAAACAGCTGTGATATATTAGGTAATCATATCAAATTGAATTGGATACAGTTGAGGCGAAAATTAAACTAATAAAATAATTTATTTGACTTCTTAACGAAAGTGTCCTTGGAAAAAGCTCTCCTTAATAAATTAGGACAATACTGCAAATAAGCTTGATTGAAAAATATGAATAACAATTAATCTTTGTTTAAGAATTCAACATATGGTATTTAAAGATACCCAATTGAACTTACTAAATTCTTGTCTTACCTTATATGATTTTATGCGCTAGGGGAACTGCAATTGCGCATATAAATTTTAGACAGTTATATAGTAAATTGACTAGTTTTAATATATTTTTTTTTTGCCTAGCTCAGCTGTCTCAACGGCTGCAGAGCTCGGTTGTCTACTCAAATAATTAATTATAATTTATTTTCTGTTGCGAGTGCATTTTACAGATTCTCAAGCAAATGAGACAATCGAGTCTATTGAGAAGCAATTTCATTATGCATGCAATTATACAAGTTTTTGTTTCATGTTTTCCCTTATCGCCAGATACAACTGAGAACAATAATTGCCAGAGACTGGACAACCTTGTGCCTGGACGCTCACTCTCTTCTCAGTTAGTCTTGAATGCGAATTTGGGTAGAGTAAACGTGTTTTAACATGTTATCAATTCAGCTGAAGCCAATTTTACGCATCGCCCTGCCCGTGCTGCTCTTGTGGATGCACTTCTCAATGTCACTGTGCGAAACGAACTCCATGCGTGAGAAATACAAAACTCCTCAAAATGTAGCCCAATCGGTAACTACGGAGAGCAGTAGTGTCAGACCTGAGCTACATATGGCAGCAGATTTATTATTACAAAAGCATGAGACCACTCAATCCTCTTTGCATAGTGGTCCTATTACGAAAAAGCTCACAGACAACGAACTCCCCACAGTACAACAGCCCGTGCACATGGAGAAAGCGCCTGAAACGACTGATCAGAACGTAGATATGGTAGTGGAAATATCTAAAATTGATCCATTGGCTGTAGAAATCGGACCTCGCATCACACTGGATACACTCCCCATATGCAAGGATGGCTTTAAGCTTTTTGGAAACCATTGTCGCAAGGAGGCCTAGAACGGCTGTCAATAAATTCGCATGCAACAAACTTGAGTTTTGATGGGGGCTATAAGTATACAAACAGAGAAAACTTTGGAACTTTTGCAGCTAAACTTTTGTGTGTTCCCCCTCAAAATGAAATGTAATATTTCATACAGTAAAGATTTTATAATTAGCTAAAAACTTTAGCCTTTGTTTTTAATGATTCAGAGATTATTTCAAAATCAAAATCGCCACATTATTATCAGCCGATTATTTTACATATTTATCCAGACAGAATTTATGTTTTTACTACATAACTGGTTCGTTCGGTAACATTGATTCGTCCAGTCTGTTATTGCGGCTCAATTTCTGTTCCTTCGCGAACGTCCGTTACATTTACAAGTGTGCGCTACGGATTATTCTATAATAGTGC
Source organism: Drosophila koepferae (assembly GCA_030914345.1). Lineage (NCBI taxonomy): Eukaryota > Metazoa > Arthropoda > Insecta > Diptera > Drosophilidae > Drosophila > Drosophila koepferae. The sequence continues at coordinate 1,486,660 of JAUESR010000211.1, forward strand.
TATTCATGTTTTATGCGTTTACTATAATACATTTGATAGTGCATTTGCCTCAGAACTCATTGCTTTCAATGCTTCAAATGACTGTTATTGTTGTTGCTGTTACATTATTAAGTATTATATCTTTTCTCCTCTCCTTCACTTTTTATACCCTGAGCCCATTGAAAATGGGAAATCAGGGTATAATGGTTTTGTTAAATGTATGTAACAGGCAGAAGGAGGCGTGGCAGACCCCATAAAGTATATATATTCTTGATCAACATAAAAAAATAAGTTGATCTATCCCTGTCCGTCTGTCCGTCCGTCCGTCCGTCCGTCCGTCCGTCCGTCCGTCCGTCCGTCCGTATGTATGAACGCGTCGATTTCCGAAGATACAAAAGCTAGAGAGTTCATTCTTTTTGTGTTAGGTTCGTATATTGCACGCGCAGTACGAGTTTATTTCAGAAATTCGATAACTTGTATATTTGCAAAGTTATCGATAAACGAACTTATCGGGAACCTGTTATAAAATTCTAGCCAATTCATCTTTAGAGTTAGAGTCTCCAAGTCTTCTGCATATATATAGATACTAATTTATTACTATTTCGGTTTTTGTCAGATTTTGGATTCCGGTCCCCACTTCGCCCCACCACCCCCAAATGTGAAAAAAATTCATTTCAAATACTAGAGACATGCAGTTTGGTTTAGCATATAGATATGAATATCATAATCATAATCTGAAGAAATCAATACGATTGTCCATCTAGATACAGAATTATTAATCATCAAAGTTTTCTCATCAAAACCCATGCGACGCGTCGCGTCGCGACGCAGCAACAAAGCAGCGAGACAGCAAGACGCTTGCAATGCTTACACACATGCATACACACATACATGCCTACAAGCGTAGATCAGCGTCTATGCGTGCAGAAACGAATCGAATAATTCTTGGAATATTATTCGTTCGAAGAAGGGCTCAGGGGATTTCGTAGTCGAGCAGTCTCGACTACAGCTTTCTTACTTGTTTCTCATTCTTTTTTTGAGTTACCTTTTTACTTTAAAAATTATTCTTTATTTTTAGGTAATAATCCTACATAAGAACCTTTTTTTTTTAAATTTTTTTTATCAATCAAACAACATCGATCAAACAACATTATTCATTCAAATTAAAAATATTTATACATTTTCAATATACATTTTCTGTTGCCGTGCCTGAGATTAAAAAAGTGGTGGCATTGAAAAAAAAAAACTCTATTCTTATACATTATAAAACCATTTCGGATGCAATCAGACACACTTGAGAATATCAGCTATAAAAGCAGAGTCTGATTTGATATTCGACATAGTTGAAGACAACTGAATCTCAAACATGAAGCTCGCACTAATTCTGTTGTTCGCTTTGGCAGTCGCTCATCCACCACTTAAACCCTGGAAACCAGGGCAACAAGGGAAATAATCTATCTAAGACGATATCATTGAATATTAATAAATGAGAAGTTATTTGTCTCTATAAAAATCGCCTATTCATTGTAGTTTTTCTCAATTAACCATTGCACCATGGAAAATATCTATTTGATATTTTATATTGTATATGTCGAATCACGAATATATTATGACGTAATATTGTTAGAGAAGTTATCGAAGATATTAATCAAGTTGGCAGGATGCTTCCTGAAAAACTCAAATTGGCACGATAGCGAAGCAAGTATAGGTACGAGCTCAAAATAAAGTGTATCTGGATTCCCGTTAAAATGTAGTATTATACATATATATACATGAAAGGTGATGTAGAACTTGTAGCTTCAGCACTTTTATCGGTTATCGGTTAATACAGACAGAAGAGAAATCTATCAAGGTTACATTATTTGTATATGTGCTTTTATATTTTTTGTAATTATAAATATATAAAATGAAAGAAACACATTTATTTCTATACATTATATAACCATTTCGAATGCAATCAGACACACATAAGAACTCCAGCTGTAAAAGCAGAGTCTGATTTGATATTTGACATATTTGACTCGCTCTAATTATTTTGACCGTTGTTGCAGTCGGCACCCCACAATTTGATCTTTATGAGTTTACTGACCGATAGAACGTTCAAAAGGAATCTCAGATAACTTCTTATAGAATATTAATGAATCAGAGCTGATTTTAAGATATAAATCCTATTCATTGAAATTTTTCTCGATGAGTCATACCCAAATTAATGTAAATGTGTCCATCACTTGGTAAACTGATTGAATTTGTAGTAAAAATATATATAATATGCAGCACATTGCGTTCTCATGCGTGCGGGTGTATGTTTGTGTACAAAATAACAGAAAATCAAAGTACTTTTATACATCGGATAATCGTATTCAACTGCTCAGATTACGATCATGACACTAATATCTATATGCTAAACCAAACTGCATGTCTCTAGTATTTGAAATGCATTTTTTTCACATTTGAGGGTGGTGGGGCGAAGTAGGGACCGGAATCCAAAATCTGACAAAAATCGAAATTGTAATAATAATTAATATCTATATATATGGAGAAGACTTGGAGACTCTAACTCTAAAGATGAATTAGCTATAATTTTATAACTGATTCCCGATAAATTCATTTATCGATAACTTTGCAAATATACAAGCTATCGAATTTCTGAAATAAACTCGTACTGCGCGTGCAATATATGGACCTAACACAAAAAGAATGAACTCTCTAGATTTTGTATCTTCGGAAATCGACGCGTCCTTGAATTGTTTGTTATGCTTGCAAAAACGAAGCGAAAAATTCTTGGAATATCAGCTCCTCGAAGGATTCAGGTGATCAAATAGTTTATTATATAATTTCAAATATAAATATATATTTAATTAATACCTTTTAAATAAGAAGCAATACAAAGACTAAAATGTCAACTGTCACGGATTATATTAGCAGAAAATTAAAGATAATAATTTATTTCTATACCATTTCTATAACCATTTCGAATGCAACACACTTGAGAAAATCAGGTAGAAAAGCAAATTATGATTTGATATTCGACATAGTCGAAGATAGCTGAATATCAAACATGAAGCTCGCTCTAATTATTTTTGCCGACCTCCTCATGATGGTTCTCGTCTTGATCTACTGAGAACTTAGGTTTGCCCTCATGACTTGGAAGATCGGATTCTATTGGAGAGCGTGATCAAGTGTCTTCTAGGCCAAGTATTGCAAGGGGGTCGATGTCGCAGACGTGCTTGAGCATGACCCAAGACTACAAGTAACTCATTATAAATGTGAATAAAATTATTGAATAAGTATTTATTTCAAAATAGGTATACATATAATAAGTATATGCATTTCTTCAATGAATAAAAAGTATTTAAATAGTCATGTATAAGCAAGTATATGTAAGAAATTACTTGCCTTTTATATGTTATCTTCACATTGAGTTATGTAATTGCAAGATAAGAGCTCTATAACTGAGTCGGAGGCAACGGTTCTTGATTGGCCTTACTTTTAAAATAGTTTCAATAACGAACATTATTAAAATATATACTTATCACTCTTTCCCAATCAAACTAAGTATTATACATTAATTTTTAAATTTATAAAGTGTTTAAAATGTACTAACATTAACTTGTATTAACATCAAATTAATAGTTAGCTAATCCCTACAATACATAAATAAGTCATAAATTGTTAACGACTCGCGCAAACTTATATACCTTAAGTACGCGTAAGTATGGGGGAAAACCCCACAGATAGTATTGTTAAAAAAAAAGAGAATAAATAAATTTAAAAAATGAGCGCAGAGAGTTTGTACTACTGCGTAATAATATATCCGATAATATGTAAGATGTTAGCTCACCTTTTTCAAATGTACTGAATGCTGAAATTCAAATATATCCTTGTCGGCTTTCTCAATTAAAGTTATATTTTCTGTCTAATCCAGTAGACTTTATTAAATGTACATTAATGTGTCTCCTCTTCCCACAGCATTTTTCCCGGCGCTCGATTAGCCGAGATAAGAATCATTCAAGCAAACTTACATAATGACAAATAAATATTTTTGTCAAATATAGGAACTTTTAGATAATAATAATTTTTTATAATGACAATAATTATAAATTCAATAGAAGATTTAAATTTAATTTTTAGTTACATAAATACATATATACTTAATTAATACCTTTTAAATAAGACGCAATATAATGTCTCAGATTATATAAGCAGAAAATTAAAGAAATGCATTTATTACTATACCATTTCTATAACCATTTCGAATGCAATCAGACACACTTGAGAACGTCAGCTATAAAAGCAGAGTCTGATTTGATATTTGACATAGTTGAAGACACCTGAATCTAAAACATGAAGCTCGCACTAATTCTGTTGTTCGCTTTGGCAGTCGCTCATGCACCAATTAAACCCTGGAAACCAGGGCAACAAGGGAAATAATCTATCTAAGACGATATCATTGAATAAATGAGAAGTTATTTGTCTCTATAAAAATCGCCTATTCATTGTAGTTTTTCTCAATTAACCATTGCACCATGGAAAATATCTATTTGATATTTTATATTGTATATGTCGAATCACGAATATATCATGACGTAATATTGTTAGAGAGTTATCGAAGATGTTATTCAAGTTGGCAGCACACTTCCTGAAAAACGCAAATTGACACGATAGCGAAACAAGTATAGGTACGAGCTCAAAATAAAGTGTATCTGGATTCCCGTTAAAATGTAGTATTATACATATATACATGAAAGGTGATGTAGAACTTGTTGCTTCAGCACTTTTATCGGTTATCGGTTAATACAGACAGAAGAGAAATCTATCAAGGTTACATTATTTGTATATGTGCTTTTATATTTTTTGTAATTATAAATATATAAAATGAAAGAAACACATTTATTTCTATACATTATATAACCATTTCGAATGCAATCAGACACACATAAGAACTCCAGCTGTAAAAGCAGAGTCTGATTTGATATTTGACATATTTGACTCGCTCTAATTATTTTGACCGTTGTTGCAGTCGGCACCCCACAATTTGATCTTTATGAGTTTACTGACCGATAGAACGTTCAAAAGGAATCTCAGATAACTTCTTATAGAATATTAATGACTCAGAGCTGATTTTAAGATATAAATCCTATTCATTGAAATTTTTCTCGATGAGTCATACCCAAATTAATGTAAATGTGTCCATCACTTGGTAAACTGATTGAATTTGTAGTAAAAATATATATAATATGCAGCACATTGCGTTCTCATGCGTGCGGGTGTATGTTTGTGTACAAAATAACAGAAAATCAAAGTACTTTTATACATCGGATAATCGTATTCAACTGCTCAGATTACGATCATGACACTAATATCTATATGCTAAACCAAACTGCATGTCTCTAGTATTTGAAATGCATTTTTTTCACATTTGAGGGTGGTGGGGCGAAGTAGGGACCGGAATCCAAAATCTGACAAAAATCGAAATTGTAATAATAATTAATATCTATATATATGGAGAAGACTTGGAGACTCTAACTCTAAAGATGAATTAGCTATAATTTTATAACTGATTCCCGATAAATTCATTTATCGATAACTTTGCAAATATACAAGCTATCGAATTTCTGAAATAAACTCGTACTGCGCGTGCAATATATGGACCTAACACAAAAAGAATGAACTCTCTAGATTTTGTATCTTCGGAAATCGACGCGTCCTTGAATTGTTTGTTATGCTTGCAAAAACGAAGCGAAAAATTCTTGGAATATCAGCTCCTCGAAGGATTCAGGTGATCAAATAGTTTATTATATAATTTCAAATATAAATATATATTTAATTAATACCTTTTAAATAAGAAGCAATACAAAGACTAAAATGTCAACTGTCACGGATTATATTAGCAGAAAATTAAAGATAATAATTTATTTCTATACCATTTCTATAACCATTTCGAATGCAACACACTTGAGAAAATCAGGTAGAAAAGCAAATTATGATTTGATATTCGACATAGTCGAAGATAGCTGAATATCAAACATGAAGCTCGCTCTAATTATTTTTGCCGACCTCCTCATGATGGTTCTCGTCTTGATCTACTGAGAACTTAGGTTTGCCCTCATGACTTGGAAGATCGGATTCTATTGGAGAGCGTGATCAAGTGTCTTCTAGGCCAAGTATTGCAAGGGGGTCGATGTCGCAGACGTGCTTGAGCATGACCCAAGACTACAAGTAACTCATTATAAATGTGAATAAAATTATTGAATAAGTATTTATTTCAAAATAGGTATACATATAATAAGTATATGCATTTCTTCAATGAATAAAAAGTATTTAAATAGTCATATATAAGCGAGTATATGTAAGAAATTACTTGCCTTTTATATGTTATCTTCACATTGAGTTATGTAATTGCAAGATAAGAGCTCTATAACTGAGTCGGAGGCAACGGTTCTTGATTGGCCTTACTTTTAAAATAGTTTCAATAACGAACATTATTAAAATATATACTTATCACTCTTTCCCAATCAAACTAAGTATTATACATTAATTTTTAAATTTATAAAGTGTTTAAAATGTACTAACATTAACTTGTATTAACATCAAATTAATAGTTAGCTAATCCCTACAATACATAAATAAGTCATAAATTGTTAACGACTCGCGCAAACTTATATACCTTAAGTACGCGTAAGTATGGGGGAAAACCCCACAGATAGTATTGTTAAAAAAAAAGAATAAATAAATTTACAAAATGAGCGCAGAGAGTTTGTACTACTGCGTAATAATATATCCGATAATATGTAAGATGTTAGCTCACCTTTTTCAAATGTACTGAATGCTGAAATTCAAATATATCCTTGTCGGCTTTCTCAATTAAAGTTATATTTTCTGTCTAATCCAGTAGACTTTATTAAATGTACATTAATGTGTCTCCTCTTCCCACAGCATTTTTCCCGGCGCTCGATTAGCCGAGATAAGAATCATTCAAGCAAACTTACATAATGACAAATAAATATTTTTGTCAAATATAGGAACTTTTAGATAATAATAATTTTTTATAATGACAATAATTATAAATTCAATAGAAGATTTAAATTTAATTTTTAGTTACATAAATACATATATACTTAATTAATACCTTTTAAATAAGACGCAATATAATGTCTCAGATTATATAAGCAGAAAATTAAAGAAATGCATTTATTACTATACCATTTCTATAACCATTTCGAATGCAATCAGACACACTTGAGAACGTCAGCTATAAAAGCAGAGTCTGATTTGATATTTGACATAGTTGAAGACACCTGAATCTAAAACATGAAGCTCGCACTAATTCTGTTGTTCGCTTTGGCAGTCGCTCATGCACCAATTAAACCCTGGAAACCAGGGCAACAAGGGAAATAATCTATCTAAGACGATATCATTGAATAAATGAGAAGTTATTTGTCTCTATAAAAATCGCCTATTCATTGTAGTTTTTCTCAATTAACCATTGCACCATGGAAAATATCTATTTGATATTTTATATTGTATATGTCGAATCACGAATATATCATGACGTAATATTGTTAGAGAGTTATCGAAGATGTTATTCAAGTTGGCAGCACACTTCCTGAAAAACGCAAATTGACACGATAGCGAAACAAGTATAGGTACGAGCTCAAAATAAAGTGTATCTGGATTCCCGTTAAAATGTAGTATTATACATATATACATGAAAGGTGATGTAGAACTTGTTGCTTCAGCACTTTTATCGGTTATCGGTTAATACAGACAGAAGAGAAATCTATCAAGGTTACATTATTTGTATATGTGCTTTTATATTTTTTGTAATTATAAATATATAAAATGAAAGAAACACATTTATTTCTATACATTATATAACCATTTCGAATGCAATCAGACACACATAAGAACTCCAGCTGTAAAAGCAGAGTCTGATTTGATATTTGACATATTTGACTCGCTCTAATTATTTTGACCGTTGTTGCAGTCGGCACCCCACAATTTGATCTTTATGAGTTTACTGACCGATAGAACGTTGCGTTCTCATGCGTGCGGGTGTATGTTTGTGTACAAAATAACAGAAAATAAAAGTAATTTTATACATCGGATAATCGTATTCAACTGCTCAGATTACGATCATGACACTAATATCTATATGCGAAACTAAACTGCATGTCTCCAGTATTTGAAATGCATTTTTTCACATTTGAGGGTGGTGGGGCGAAGTAGGGACCGGAATCCAAAATCTGACAAAAACCGAAATTGTATTAAATTAACATCTATATATATGCAGAAGCCTTGGAGATTCTAACTCTAAAGATGAATTAGTTAGAATTTTATAACTGGTTCCCGATAAATTCATTTATCCGCGTGCAATATACGAACCTTACACACAAAGAAAGAACTCTCTAGATCTTATATCTTCGGAAATCGACGCGTTCATACATACGGACGGACGGACAGAGGGACATAGCTATATCAACTTTTCTCGTCACCCTGATCAAGAATATATGTACATATATACTTTATGGGGTCTGCCACGCCTCCTTCTGCATGTTACATACATTTAACAAAACCATTATACCCTGATTTCCCATTTCCAATGGGCTCACTATAGATATAAAAATTAAATGTCAATGGGTTCAGGGTATAATACAAATAAATATTCATCAAATAACTTCCCATAACATAGCCTACATACTGAGCAAACAAGAGAGCAGGGCGCCTGCAAATGTGTATATGCGTATATCAGTGTGTGTGTGTGTGTGTCCTTATTATATAATTTCAAATATAAATATATATTTAATTAATACCTTTTAAAAAAGATGCAATACAAAGACTAAAATGTCAACTGTCACGGATTATATTAGCAGAAAATTAAAGATAATAATTTATTTCTATACCATTTCTATAACCATTTCGAATGCAACACACTTGAGAAAATCAGGTAGAAAAGCAAATTCTGATTTGATATTCGACATAGTCGAAGATAGCTGAATATAAAACATGAAACTCGCTCTAATTATTTTGGCCGTTGTTGCAGTCGCTGCTAAACCTGTTCGTGATGGTTCTCGTCTTGATCTACTGAGAACTCAGGTTTGCCCTCATGACTGGGAAAATCGGATTGCGGTGGAGAGCGTGATCAAGTGTCCTCTAGGCCAAGTATTGCAAGGGGGTCGATGTCGCAGACCTGCTTGGGCATGACCCAAGACTACAAGTAACTAATTATAAATGTCTATAAAATTATTGAACAAGTATTAATTTCAAAATATATGTACATATAATAAGTATATGCATTTCTTCAATGGATAAAAAGTATTTAAATAGTCATATATAAGCAAGTATTTGTAAGAAATTACTTGCCTTTTATATGTTATCTTCACATTGAGTTATGTAATTGCAAGATAAGAGCTCTATAACAGAGTCGGAGGCATCGGTTCTTGATTGGCCTTACTTTTAAAATAGTTTCAATAACGAACATTATTAAAATATATACTTATCACTCTTTCCCAATCAAACTAAGTATTATAAATTTATTTTTAAATTTATAAAGTGTTTAAAATGTACTAACATTAACTTGTGTTAACATCAAATTATCATATATCATATACCTTAAGTACGCGTAAGTATGGGGGAAAACCCCACAGTATTGTTAAAAAAAAAATAAAAATAAATAAATTTACAAAATGAGCGCAGAGAGTTTTTGGACTTGAGAAACTAACAATCATCAATTAATGTACTTGAAACCTACTCAGTTTCGTTTGTGACTACTACTGCGTAATAATATATCCAATAATATGTAAGATGATAGCTCACCGTTTTCAGAGATAAGAATCATTCAAGCAAACTTACATAATGACAAATAAATATTTTGGTCAAATATACGAACTTTTAGATAATAATAATTTTTTATAATGATAATAATTATAAATTCAATAGAAGATTTAAATTTAATTTTTAGTTACGTAAATACATATATACTTAATTAATACCTTTTAAATAAGACGCAATACAAGGAACTAAACGCCACCTGTCTCAGATTATATAAGCAGAAAATGAAAGAAATGCATTTATTATTATACCATTTCTATAACCATTTCGAATGCAATCAGACACACTTGAGAACGTCAGCTATAAAAGCAGAGTCTGATTTGATATTTGACATAGTTGAAGACACCTGAATCTCAAACATGAAGCTCGCACTAATTCTGTTGTTCGCTTTGGCAGTCGCTGCTCAAGATCCTCCTGATTATGAAGTGACCGGACCTGATGGAGATTGATATTTGCCAAAGCAAGGATGTCCTGAATGCTAAATAAACTGCTGATTGAAGCTAGAAATAATATTTCTTTTCTTTTTTATATGGTTTTGTGAAAATGTATGTAACAGGCAGGAGAAGGGCGACGAGTTAAAGTCGATTTAGCTTTGCCTGTCTGTCCGCATTTGTGAACGTGTCGATCTCAGTAACTATAAGATCTAGAGCCGAAAATCGATAACTATTCAATGAAAACATTTATCGATTCTCAATAAAAGAATTATATCTTGCTAATATTTAGAAATTAGAATTCAGGGTTTGTCGGAAAGATAATAAACTCACAGAGAGACATCGTTCCGCTTGCCTGGCAAAACGAGTTTGAGTTTTAGTGAGGTCTGTGCATATACAGCACTGTAGAGCTTACTCAACTCGGCTTTCAACAGATCGAGCCACTCGAAGAGAGCTTTTATTTTCCAGTTAAGAATCGTAGAGCGTACTAAACTTCAAACTTTTACTTTGCTGTTGCTTTTTATTTTTGTTTATTTTGTACTCAACAAAAGCAAATCAATTTGAATTCTTATCGCTAGTATCTGTGTCTACGGAAATCTTCCACATGCGATCGAGAGTCAGTCTCCGAAACTCAGTGGAAGCAGCCAAACGCGTTTTTTTTCGATCGCTTTACCATCAACAGTCACAGCAACTAAATAAACAAGTAAACAATGCAGTTGAAAGCCATACACATGATCGTCTTGGGCCTTGTTTCTTGGAATATCTTTACCGTTCAGACGCGCTTGGCCGACGATCGCATCGTTTTCCCCAATGACAACGATGAATCAACAAATGCCTTGGACAACACTACCGTAGTAAATAACATTACTTTAGTTGGCGATAGGACTTTAGCTGTCAATAGCACCATCGTGGAGGAGCTGGATCAGATGAGCAGCAGCGTAACCACAACGGAGTTGCCCACACTGGACAATCGGTTTCTGTTGGACAGCGTGATCAAGTGTGCTCAAGGCCACGTATTGCGAGGGGGTCGATGTCGCAAACGTGCTTGAGCATGACCTAAGACTACAAGTAACTAATTATAAGTGTCTATAAAATTATTGAATAAGTATTAATTTCAAAATATATATACATTGATATATATTGATTCATCACGTCTCCAATTGGCGGGTATACAAAATGGTTGGGCTTCAGAAACTGGAGAGAAATATTCAAGCAATGTACTCGAACTATAAATAAAATGCCCAGCAATATGTTTGATTGTGGCTGACGTTTTTCATGCTGAAAATACTGCTGATTGAAGTTAGAAAATATTTCTTTATATTTATCCTAGTCGGCCCATTCATACATAAGTGTTTCTGTTCTAATACATAGCTGTTTCAGCATTTCAATTTGCATTTGGGAGCAAAGAGAAGTTCTTTGTATAAAATTTGTTGATTCTGATAACCCGAACCTTGGCATATGCCCACATTTTTCTGTTTCCCACACAAAGAAAATGCCCGACATGGAGAGATACTGTGAACACTGTGTTTAAATATTCAAAATCCTAACTCATTTAATGGGACTATTGCTTCTCTTTGGATTGCAGCCCTGATTATTAGTATTTGTGCGCTCTTATAAACAACAAGAGATTGAAATTTCTCTACATATTTATAAGGCGAATCTCTACATGCATTTATAAGAGCTAGCGGACGAGCAGCCTTATCAGCTCGAATGGAATCAGCGTTGAAAACAATTTTTCAAAACGCTTCGATGAGCTAATCTCAGTCACAGTTTAGCAGACGACACCGTCAGAAGCTCGAGTGCAACGAAGTCGTGAATATGAGTTCTAAGGACGGTCGCTTATCGCTGGGCTGGCTGCTGATAGCCCTGCTAAATGCGCATCTTATGCAGGCCTATGCGGATCATCGACTTCATGGAAATGCAAACAACGGTGAAGGTTGGGGCTATGCACAGCCATCAAGGTGCGTAGACATATTTCATTTGATGTTACTTAACGATCTGACATACAATTGAAATAGGCCTATTGAATATCCGCATCCTGGTTCGCATCATAGACACGGATATCATCCCATTCATCACCACGATGCAACTGCTCCTGGTTTTGCTAGAGGTGCATATGGCGGTGGAGTATATGCTGGACAACCAGGCGTTTGGCAACCGAGAGATGGAGTAGCTAACGAAGCGCAGCCAGCCGCTGGATATGGCTGTGTGTGTGGCCAGCTACCGGAAACTGCAAACGGTCAAGGTCAAGCTGGTTTCAGCAATCCAGCTTGGCCACGTTACCCAGAAACCCGACCTTCGAGGCCATTTGAGGTGCGTCCATTTCAGCCGCAACAACCAAATCCGCTTGATTATGAACACGAGCAAAGGAATAATCCCAACGAACCCAGTTTTACTGGGAATCCTCTGCAGCCACGTCCTCAGCTAGGTGGCCAACATACATCAGAGTTTAGTTATCAGCAACCTAGTTATATTGGGAATCCTCTTCAACCACGTCCCCAACCAGGCCAAGATTCATTGGAGCCTAACTTCCTACAACCTGGTTTTGCTGGAAAGCCCTTGCAACCACGCCCTGAAGGACACGGCCATGATGAATTAGAATATCAAACATCTGACACCCTAATTCCGCAACCTGGTAATACAGCCAATCCCTTGCAGCCTCGTCCAGAAGTAGCAGCCAGTGGTCAAGCGGGGCTCGGAGAAGCTGCCAACGTCCTTCAACCACATCCCACAAATTCGAACACATTTGATTCGCAGCTATCTGACGAACCAACCAAGCACAGCAGCAATTTACGAGCTGCTTCGAGCTATCGCAACACTTCCGATCAAAAATCTGATCCAAGTAGTATAGTGGATGAAAATATTGCTTCAATTTTCCAAACAGACTTTCAAGGATCTAAGGACCCCAAGGGCAAAGCCATAGATACTCAACCGGAATCTATTGGGGAACGCAACCTATTTGACACGAATCCCATATGCAGCAGAGGAACAGAACTACGGGGCGGACACTGTCGCCAGAAGGCCTAAACTCTCGCATGCGAAAGATCTTAATTGGTCAACAAAGCAAAGGCTCTATTATCTAATTTGATATAAATATGTATTTAATACAATTCTCATTGGCTATAGCTTAAGAAAAATATAATTAAATGTGTTCTTAAATCTTTGACTTGAAATACAAAATGAATTCTTGAATTTTATATGCCTAAAGAGTTTTGACTGGAGCAATTATAATTAAAATTGTAATAATTGAATTATTTAACTAAAACATGAAAACCCATATATGTATACCGACTTACATAAATCTATAACACTAAAATTTTGCATGAGCATGGCAAAGCCGTTTAAGAGTTCGGCATACTCTTACTAAGAATGGCAGACGGGATCGTCGCGAATTGCCACTCGCGAACAAATTTCAATTTTTGTGGGCAACTGGCTTGTGCTCGCATAGAGTGAGATAGAGAGAGAAAAAAGAGATAGGGAGAGTAAAGTAAAATAGCGCATAGAAAATGCTCATATGAAAATATGACCATCCTGGTCGACCGCTGGCAGCGCAATGACTTTGCCGTTTCATATTTTGACTGTCCGAGCTCGAATTGCCCAAACCGAAGAAATACGAAGTTGTGAATTGCCGCACAACTTCGTATTTCTTCGGTTTGGGCAATTCGAGCTCGGGCAGTCAAAATATGAAACGACAAAGTCATTGCGCTGCCAGCTCATATTTTTGTGCGTGAAAAAAGTTTGTTCTAGTTGTCCAGTCTATGTGTTGTATGGTTAGTGTCACAATTCACGAAGTGATCTCATCAGTACAGGTTGCTCGAGTTATCAGTAATCATTTGACTACAGGAGTGTGAAGATGGATTCTAGACTTATTGTCTTATCGCTGGTATTCATTTTTATGAATTATATGTTAATGCCTATTCGAGCCCAGCAAGATAACCGTTTAAACTATTCTGAGATCATAAAGCCACAAACGTGAGGAAAAGAATAAATAATTATATGCATTTATAAATATTTTAAATCGATTTTAACTTAACATACATCTCTTACTATCATAGCCATTTGAATATGGACAATCAATTCGCAACCTCTCCCATTGACAACGACGCAGATGAAGATGATCAATCTAATTTAACTGACGAAATAATTGATCCTCCAAACAAGCTGTCAAACCCGCTAGCCCTAAATTCACCTATGAAATGTAAAAAAGGTTCCATGCGATATAACGATAGATGCCAAATGAATCATTTACCTTGAATTTACAGAGTTAAACAATTTTACAGTACACTAAGGAGCAATGAACTACTTAATAAAAATAAATAATTTTCATTACAATTTTGCGATACAAATTGTTTACAATATAATTCAGCTCACTATTCCTAGCATCGAACTCAATATTTAAACAAGTATGAGAGCTCTAGTCGACTATGCACGACTACGAAATCCCCTAAGCATTGCAAGCGTCTTGCTGTCTCGCCGCCTCGCTCGCTGTGCCACGAGGGTTCTGCTGCGATAACTTATTTGATAATTCTGTTTCTAGACGGACATGATCATAACATTCATATCTATGTACATATCTATATACCAAACCAAACCGTATGTCTCTAGTATTTGAAATACATTTTTTAAACATTTGTAGGTTCGGGGATGAATTGGGGACCGGAATCTAAAATCGGACTCCATAGGTGAAAGAGATATAATTTGATAACTGATTGTCGATAATTATTTTATCGATAACCCTGGAAATATACGAGTTATCGAATTTCTAAAACAAACTCGTACTGCGCGATTAATATACGAATCTAACACAAAAAGCTCTTATATCATCGGAAATCATACATACGGAGGGACGAACAGACGGACTTTTCTCGTCACCCTGATCAAGAATATATGTACATATATACTTTATGGGGTCTGCCACGCCTTCTTCTGCCTGTTACATACTTTTAACAAAACCATTATATCTCGATCTCTTATTATACTTTGTTCCCAAAGGGAAAAAAGTATATTGGTTTTGTGCAATGTCCGTCTTGCTGTCCGTCCGTCTGTCCGTCTGTCCGTCTGTCCGTCTGTCCGTATGAACGCAATATTTTTCGGCGCTATTAGAGCTAGAGACTTGAAATTTTAAACATATACTCATATATGCTCCCGAATTATAAAGTGTAAAAATTTTCCCGATCCGCCCACTAGGGGCGTGGCAAATCGGAAAACTCTTCCGCCCATAGTTAAGTTATCATACTAGATGATGAGCTAGAGAGTTGCAATTTGAAATGTATACTCGGGGTGACAACCCAAGTTCAAAAAGCTATGGCGGATATATCTACGCCCATTGGGGGCGTGGCAAATCGGGAAATACGTATCTTCTACACCGTTAAAGCTAGAACGCTGAAATTTTGCATGTGAGTTAATGTTATGATTCTAAGAAGATCGATCAAAAAGTTATATGTCTAGGCCCATTGGGGGCGTGGCAAATCGGACCTGAATATATAGTGATTTTTCAAATTGTGCTATATTTTGAACACTATTGACACTAGAGACTTGAAATTTTGCATGTATACTCGGGTTGACAACCCAAGACTAATAAGCTATGGTAGATATATCTACGCCCACAGGGGGCGTGGCAAACCGCAAAAGTTTATATCTCCTACAGTTTTAGAGCTAGAAGCTTGAAAATTGGATGGTTGAGTTACTAATGTTCTCCTCTATCGATGCCCCAAAAATAATTTTTCAGCCTCTTTGGGGGCGTGGCATATCGAAAAATACCCTGTAATTTTCGCATTTTTGGAATGTAAGCAACCAAATTTTGCAGTCATGTTAGCCTCGGCCTTTTCTAAGAACTGGCAAAAAATTATGCGTCTACGCCCACTGGGGGCGTGGCAAATCGGCAAAGAAGTTTGTTGTGGCCAACTGCATAATTCATGCATATAATAGCTTAGTAGCAATTGCTAAGATGGCAAAAAGCATTTTAACATAAATTTAATAATATTAATAAATTTTAAAAAATAAAATTGATAAGTTTTTGATTAATAAATAAAAAGTTTCCACCGGGATTCGAACCTAGGTCTTTTGAAAACAACATGTAATCGTTAGCTAAACCTAAATCAATTCACAGCTGATCAGCTGACCAGCTGATCAGCAGCTTGTGACGAAACAAAACAATACAATCGCAATTCTTGCAATATGTATACACTTTTGGATGTGTATACACTTACACATAAATACATATATGCATGCATAGAAAAACTGCTTGCCACACAGCGTGGCAAATCGGAAAAATTGTTTTAGTTTTTGCTTAAATGCAAAATTCATATGCGTATGTTTATAAATTATCATCAATTGGCAGCAAGCATTTTATAATAAATATACAAATATAAAAAAATAAAAATAAATAATTTTTGAAAAAAAGGTTTCTGCGGGATTCGAACCCACGCACCCAAGTATAGCTTGCATAGTGCTTACCACCAGCGCCACTGCCCTGATCTGCACTCCTTTAACTAAAACCAAATAAGATATTGTAATGCATTGCTAGAGCGCCTTTTGACAAAACTAAAATAACGATCGAAAAATTCCCAATTCAGTCACAATTCGTAGAATATTCTGGCATGCAAACTTTTGAATGTATACTTAGAAAATTGTGTATACTCGTATAGTGTGTACATGTGTAAATCTGTATGTATGTGTAGGAAAAACGTTTGTTGCTTGCCATGTACGTTTTCTAATTGCCGAAATATTTCGTTAATTAAATGTTTATTAAATAAATAAGATGCACCTATGGGAACAAAGTATATCGCAGTTAGTGGCGCCTAACTGCAACGTTCTTACTTGTTTTCAATGGGTTCAGGGTATAAAAAGAAAACAGATTAACTTAAATTATTTCGGTTTTAGTCTGGTTATTGTTCTTGCTCATAAATCGGATCTTATTGACAGTATTATGGGAAAGTATTTTTAAAATTTTATTTTATTATAATGGGTTTGGTTTTCATAATAGTAAGAGTCAACGACTCAACAAAGGTGCCCAATTCATTTTCAGTCCTAGGCCTGGTAAGTAATGCTCTCTAAATAGAATTCAAATAAATAATAAGTGAAGTGAATCATTTTTAGATAGTTTTTGAAATGCCTCTTAATTTTTCAAATATATGACGCATTCACAGACAGCTGAAATTCAAGTAAATTGATTTCCGGGAATAACATTAATATCAACAATAAAATAATAAACAATTGATTTATGCTTAATGATAAATTTTCAAAAATAAATACGTACATATGCCCTTTAGCTCAACACATCCAGACTTGTTCTCTGTATTAAATGCGTCATTCAATTGACGTTTTAGCTAGAATACATTGTGTACTGTGACACTATACTATAATGACATCACAAGCGACGGTTCCATTATCCATAATAAGTAGAGCTAATAGCAACATGAAGAAGAGCGAACACCCTTTCAAGTCAACAATTATATAGATTAGGCGTTCATTGATTAGAGCCAATAAGAAAATTAAATTATATTTTTTACTATACCTGAACCCATTCAAAATGAGAAATGAGTATTCAATGGCTTCCCTCAAAAAAATAAATAAATTTATATACTCTTGATCAGATCGAGTCGATGCAGCCATGTTACTCTAATTGGCTGTCCACCTATTT
The DNA here is from genome assembly GCA_030914345.1 of Drosophila koepferae. Lineage (NCBI taxonomy): Eukaryota > Metazoa > Arthropoda > Insecta > Diptera > Drosophilidae > Drosophila > Drosophila koepferae. The sequence goes on from JAUESR010000211.1 coordinate 1,504,543, forward strand.
TTAAATACCAAATTCACAAAAATTGCTTTCAATTAGAAATATATTATAGACTACTCGCAACTAGATCACATTCCCTTGTTTTATTCTAGAGTTCATTAAGTAATTTCCCTTTGCGCTATCAACTGTATGAGACAGCTTTAATATCCGCTGAATGCCAACGATCCCGTGCGGGAATACTTATTCAGCGCGTGCTACGTAATTTGTAGATAGTAGTTAATCCCAGCGGTATCTGACCGACATTTAGTGGTTTGAGTAATACGAGAAGTGGGCAGTCGCTCGGCCGTTGTCAATATAAAAGGGGTTACGCACTGGGTTCAGCGTTAGTTAGTTCAGTTCAGTTAGTTAGAGTCAAGTCGCGCTGTCTTATTGTTGTTGACATTGCCCAACATGAAGCTTATCTCTGGCATATATCTGTTTCAGCTGCTCCTATTGCTGATATATCTTAGTGCAATGACCGTAGCGAGTCCGGTGAGGTCTGCCGGTGTGAACAAGTGCCCACCACGATTCAAAATATATCTCGGACGCTGCCGGCTGCCGGCCTAAACAATCAAAATACTCGTACCTCAAGTGGAGTTCAGGTTTAACAGCGCGTTCCTCTGGCGATAAGTGAGGTGGGACTATTTGTACGTTGTTCGTAAGACTTGTAAAACACTTTCGACACGTATCCACCAAATGCTAGTCATAAGCTTTATAAATAAACTATTGTCGAACTATTTAATTGTGGCTGCCTTAGCCAATTATATGCATGTGTTCTGTTTGCAATTGGGAACGTGTCAGGGCTGACGCAGCGACTGAACGGCAACTGGAATTTCACTGTTTATTAATTGATTAATTCACTTTGAAATTTGCGTATATTTATTATTATTTTTGTTTACATCACATTTCCGGTTATCAGATTAGAAACTTGATCGTCTGGCTGCGAATTTAGGCGATTTTCCGGCAACGCTGTGGATCTCCAACCAGCTTAAAGCCCTCCCTACAAATCTCCGGCAGAGTGAATATGCTCTGAAGAACAACTGCATCTGTGTTGTTTAACGTCTGATTACTAGCAGTCGACGGCGGCGTAGACAGTCTCATATTTGCAAAGGATTTGTTGGGCAGACTCTCGCAGCACAGCAGCAGCCCAAGGCAAAGAACGAGAAGCGAACGATGGGCCAGCATTCTACACTTTGTGGCGGCTTACTTCTTGGCCTTCACACCTGCTCAGAGTTGATGGCGAAACTAAACGAAGCTCAGCCTGTTTGCACTCTCCAAACTATAGATCGAGTCATAAGCGAAGCTTTATAATAAACATGTATTTCCCATCTGTTTATATCGCTAAAACTCGAACAATAACATTTGTCAATAGGCGACTGGACAGCAGAGCTTTAGCGACAGTTTAGTCAACTGAATGGGCTTTTGAGTGAGATCGATTTGAAGCTTTTGTACGAAACTTTCCATTAGCACAGTGAGACCCGACAGTATCTTCTTAACGCACTAAAACGAATACAAATGAAACTGTAATCAAGTATTATATCCTCTTTTATATTAAAATGTGTAACACTTTTATTCAATTTGTAATGCAATATAATTAAATTAAAATTTAAAATAAATTACTTTTTATATTTTATACTTTTATTTCATATACGAAAAGTTTACATAAACAATTTAATATAATTACATTAAATGCATATTCTAGTGAACATAAACTTATTTTAATAATACAAAATTAGTATTTATTTATTTTATTTGCATTTTATTAATATTTTTTTATTGACATGATATTTATTAATTTATATTTTTAGATGAGACATTTTTGGTTCAATTTTAATAGAATTGCAAACCAATGTGCGAGAGAGACTTGTTTATCAATATTTGACGAGCTTTTCACTAATACCAAGAGCTTTTTTCTTCACTGATAATTTTTACAGACTTTTTGCAAGATCTTCACGTAAACACTAATTAAATGCTAGGTAAATTATATTTCACAGAAGAGAAATTAATATTAATTAGATTATTTCCCAATTACACATTTAGATGCAATCACAGCCAAAATAAGCAGAGTGTTTATATAATGCAAAGACTTGTGAGCTGTGTAATTGGATATGCCATGAACACTTTGAGCAGTGGGAACTGTTACTCGTTGCTTTCGACTGCGGCTCGTATCCTTTCGTATGGGGCATTAGCGATCGCCGCCTGACTATTGTTACTTGCACCTGGATTGATGGCACTCCAGCCGAACCAGCAGACCGCGTGCACCACCAGCACCACAGCAGCGATGCGAGCAGCTGGCCTTTGCATAAAGCTCTTCGGACCGTGTCTACCGCTCTCCATAATGCCGACAACTGAACGCTCCGACTTCATAGCGCAAAGCCCAAAGCTCACCATGAATAAATATTGAGAGAGCTTGCGCCACGCAGAAAGCCAGGGAGATACTGAGAGAGACAGAGTAAAAGCTTCAATTTAATTTTTTAATTTATTAATAAAGAATTTTAAATTTAATATTTAAAAAATTATTGAATTTTCTTCAGCTTACAATTTTATAAATAATTTAGAAATACAGATAAATACAAATTTTATTTATTATTCATATTAAAAAAATTGTTAAAATTATAACTTTTTATTTATATATTTTTAATTGTAATATTTTCTATACATATTTAAGCATGAGTTGTCCTGGATAATAATTATCAATGTTCATATATGTTTTATTTATAATTGTATATATTTATGTTACATATTATTTATAGAATTTAATACTATTACTCACCCAAAATATTCACTAGTTATTTCCGTTAATTGTGAAAAAGTTTATTTCCAATTGGAGTTTCCCTCCAGACTTTAAGCTTGAATTTCAAGTCAATTTGAGGCAAACAAACAGCTGTGTAGCTGCTGTTGCGACTGTTTTCCAACGACTCGAGATGTTTCTTTTTCCACTGACCAGCTCGGCGCTGCCACGCCCACTTGGGCCGGGCATAGTGTAGTCTGTGACCGCAACACTTTGCCACGACGCAAACACAAAGCCAACTGGCTGCCAAGCAAATGTTCAGCATCAAATGGCACACAAAACGCTCATATTACGTATAAGCCAAGTGTGCGGTCCCAAGGGAGTGGCGGGATGCTCCTGCGGCTGAAGGTGTGGCGGAAGCTGATGCTGAAAGATTGAAGCTGCAGGCAACCGGAATTAGCATGTTATGTTTAACGCATTTTTGCACCTTCGACGTGTGTCTGTGTGGGCCTGGCTTTGCATGGCTTTTGGCATTGAGGATTGAGGATATGTGGCAGAGTTTTGTAAGGAGATGGAGATGGGGCAGCTGGCAGGTGGCAGGTGGTCGGAGCAGCTGTGGGACACATGTGCAAACAAGACGCTGCCTTAACCCATTGTGGTTTATCCTGCGGCATTTTCCACACATTTAATCGCATTTTGTTTTCTATGGAGCATTGTTGAGAGAACACATGAATTTTAAAATGCGGTTTGAGCTGGCGAGAGCGATGTGAAGAATTGGCGGGGAGTATGTAGCACCTGAAGGAAGAGCAAAGGGTATAGTAACCACCAGCTTTAGGTGAGCATTTGCTTTGAGTGCCATTGAATAATGCAGCAGCGAGTGCAGGTGGCTGCAGCTACAGCTGCAGTTGCAGCCCGATTCGTTCAAATGAAAATTGAATTTACTTTGCGACATTTTAAAAATTTCACCACTCTCATCAACATCTTGTGAGGGGAAGTTGGCCGGAATGAACTGTACTGGAGTGGCAGAGGGGAAGGAAAAGCATTTTGCCTTCGCTTGCAGGCTCATTAAATAGATGCCCGAAACGTGCTTCCATTTTGGGGCACATTTCATTAAGTGCACGTAAACGGCAGGCTGTCAACTAGCAAAGGGGGCGTGACACGTCCACCCACACCCACACCCGCACCCGCACACATACACACGGTTACTTATACACTGCGGCACTTGGGTAATTCTCAACGTAAACACTTTGGAAACATGTCGCAAAGACATCAATTACAGCATCGATTCCCCTTACCCGGCCACGGCTGCTCAGTTACATGAGGCAAGCCGTTTGCCGATGATAATGTTGATAATGATGATGTTTCAATGAATGTTTGCTGACAATGCTGCGGTTTGCCTTTGCCACATTTCAAATGTATTTTTATGTGAGTCTTCGAAACACTCCATACTCACTCCCAACCCTACTCGTAGTCGTACTTGTATTTGCTTTTCATTGCTTCAATACATTTCGCTTACGTGTCCCCAGCCGAGTGGTATGTCCCATATGTAAGCTGAAATAACGATCAGGCAGAAACCCATGAGGCAAGAGCCATGAGTAGGCAACTCTTAATTGTTGTTGCGTGCGAAGTGAGGGCAATTATTAGCGATAATAATCCACCTTTCTCTCTCTGCACACATATTAAATTGTTTTACTAGTAGGACACACTAAACATTTTATATACTTTGATGTAACTAACGTCAATTATTCCTAACTTTAGATTGTATTTTATATTAAATTGCGCTATTATTTTCATTTAATTTAAAAATAAATGCATTCTATAGAATCTTTAATTAATCGTGTCAGTCCTAATATATTTATTTATCAAAATATTTTCAATGCTTTATATTTACATTGCTCTAAATTAAGCCAAAAACACGTTCGACTACACTCAAACAATGGTTATTGTCATAACCAGCGCTAAGTAATTAGAAAAGTGCGCTGCTTTCCAATTAGCAAAAAAGTAGTCACAAATTGCTGTTTTTCTGAGAGCTAGCGTAGCAGAATTGTTGGAAATATCTTCTGTCCCTCCGTCCAACAGCGCCTTAAGCACGAAACCCACTTTAACTAAAATGTAAAATTCGTACTTCACTAAACGTGTCAACTCCCTCCTGAGAGCGACGAGAAACCTCTTCAAACCAACAATAATTGCGCCAAGTGCTTTAGAACATTTTTAATTGCTATGCGCAACATATTACCGAGCTGACCCTTCGCTCTGACGTTTCGTTCACCTCATCCTTATCCCCATAGTTCATATTTATTCGTTAAAAAGTTTGAAAACCACTCAGAATTCGTTCTATTCTTTGTTACCGAGCGATCATCGAAGCGTTACACCCATTAAAGGTATTACGCAAATCCTCACGCTGCAGAATAAAACGATTCATCTCATCGTCGTGGGTATTGGGTGCTTTCAGTTTGTGTGAAAGTAAGTGAAGACTGACTACAGAAATGATCCTGTGAAGTATAGTCTTAATTTTTCACTGCCCAACAAAACGCTCTACTCGCTACGCAGACATAAACCTGTTGAGAATTCTAAGTGTGTGAGCAAAAAAAAAAAAGAAACTAACAATGTGGTTGCTATGCCGTCATCGCTGGCTGAAATATTTCATGTTCATGTTGTGGACTTTGTCACAGCAATATTATAATTTGTTAATACTGATACAAGATTAGCATGCGTTTCTTACTAAATGTTGTCATTTGTAAATTTAAATACTATAAATTTTTTTATAAAAATTTAATAAAAATAAATTTCCTCTTGGCAGCGGTGGGATTCGAACCCACGCCTCCGAGGAGACTGGTGCCTTAAACCAGCGCCTTAGACCGCTCGGCCACGCTACCATTTATTGCTGCCGTGTCAAAGTATATATAAGAGCGAACAACAAAGAGTGAACAGATATGATGTCATGCGCTCGCGCACTGTTGACTTTTTCCGTTGCTTCGCTTCGGTGTGCTCGCTTGTCGACGGATGACGTAACAGAGACCGCTGCCATAGTAATATTTCGTTTTTGCTGTTCAACTATTTTATGAGGCGGGGAGAACGACGCAACGGCAACACCTTGAGTTTATTTTGCTTGCCATATTGCGGCGCATATAAATGCGTTCATTGAGGGGAAAATGACAATAGAACAAAATCAATTTCTTGGGTATAGTCTTCACTGTGTATGCATGTATTGTATGTGTGTGTATTGAAGAGTGCTGTATTAAAATATGTATTTATTATTATTTTTTGTAAAACTGTCAGCGTTTTTTGCTTAGTCTTAGAAATGCGTTTAAAATTCAAATGAAAATGCGAATTTATGCGTGACGTTGAAGGGGCAAGCCCTCTCTCACATGTGCAACCGCAGCAACAATTTGCCGTCGCTTTTGTTATTCTTCTTGGCGGCGGTTGGTGGTTGCAGCCATAAACTGAAGCCGGCGACAGTCGAAATGGAACGCGCTCTATGGGAATTTCATACATATGGGGCAAAGCCAAATGCAAAAGCAAAGGCAAAGGCCAAAGCAGTCGACGGAACATCCGCAATGAAATTAGAAAATTGCAATAAAAATCTTTGCACGGACGATAAGCAAAACAAAAACAAAGTCTGCGGTTTTCCTTGCTGTTGTTCATCCAGTCTCCTGTCTCTGTCTCCTGTCTCTAGTTAGTTGGCAGTCAAAGGGGGTTTTTGGGGATTTAGGATGTGGGCGTGGCATGGGCAACATTTGCGGTTTCATTAAAATGCCAGCAAAGGTCTGCAAAAAGCAGCCGCAGCCGCGTCAGCATACAAAATATTTTGCCACACACGTGAATTTCTGCACAAATTTAAGGCGCTCGGCATGCAAATAATTGCAAAGCTGTAAATTTTTAATGCCAGACACGTGTAAAATGGTAAAAAATCACGTACCCAGAGATCCAGGTGTAGCCAGGCAGACAGACAGACAGACAGACAGACATATAGAGCTGCAATTGGGCAGCAAGCGGAGCAAAATGCTAATGGAGTTAATTGTGGGCATTACCTGGCATCCAGTGAATCCCATGAATTTCCTGCGACATGTCCGAGAGAGCCTCAAATTAAATTTCAAACAATTGACAAAGAACTCGAACAAAGGCGAATTGCAGCCAACCGAGCCAGCCAGCTACATTCCAGGCGAAAGACAACAGGCGCAATTGAAATTCCAGTTGGGCGTTTAATGAATGAGTTAACAAAATAGTTCAACTGACAGCGCTATATTGGAAAATGTGCGTGCATTGTAAGAACCCAACCAAAGTCTAACAAAGAGGTTTATTGAATTTCATTTAGTTCCATTGGCTACACAAATTGCGTTAATTCAAATATATTCAAACTCGATTTCACTGTACAAGCAAGACGATTTACAGTTTGCTCTATTACAATATTGGTCGGCAGCATCGAGCATGGTAGCGTGGCCGAGCGGTCTAAGGCGCTGGTTTAAGGCACCAGTCTCCTCGGAGGCGTGGGTTCGAATCCCACCGCTGCCAAGTTGAAACTACTTTTTATTTTCTTTTAAATAAATATTTCTGATTACACCACCTAACCAGAATATTGACAAACGACGATCTTCACTGCTCTTTCGAACGAAATAAAAATAAAGCCGTTGACGCATACACACACACACACGTAAATTGAGAAGCATATACAACGTCATGCGGGGCAATGAATTGCGTAACAACCACCGCGTTCGTTCATTTTCTTTGAATGCGCTCTTAGAATTCTCAACAGGTTTATGTCGGCGTAGCGAGTAGAGCGTTTTGTTGGGCAATGAAAAATTAAGACTATACTTCACAGGATCATTTCTGTAGTCAGTCTTCACTTACTTTCACACAAACTGAAAGCACCCAATACCCACGACGATGAGATGAATCGTTTTATTCTGCAGCGTGAGGATTTGCGTAATACCTTTAATGGGTGTAACGCTTCGATGATCGCTCGGTAACAAAGAATAGAACGAATTCTGAGTGGTTCTCAAACTTTTTAACGAATAAATTTGGTAATCGATTGCGATTTGAATAAAGTAGCTGGCGCAGTACCAATGCTACTTCGTACTAAGTTTTTAGTGCGTTGAAACTTTGCTTTTATTGAAAAATGCGCTCAGCAATATGTATTTTTTTTTACATTTTTTTTTTTGAAATTTTTTTTTTTTTTTTGAAATTTTTTTTTTTTTACGTGAGGCCGTTGTCTGCGGCATGGTGGTGGGACTCGAAACTAGACCTCATTTTCAATGTACACTTGGTCGCAGAATTATGCGAACATTGAAAACTCCTGCTGAAAAGTTCTCTTCCAAATGCAGTGGAAAAGAAAGAACGTTTGCAGATGAAGGAAAATGCACTAAATCTTTCGGCAGAGATATCGTTGTAGCGTGTGGAAAAAGGCTGCATATCATGCTGCTTAGAGAGTACCTCGTCAACTTAAATGCGTTCTTTGCGAGCGGTTATTCACGTACTTGGATGCACCAATTGGGGGGCAATATTGGTTTTACTCGAGCTCACGATGAGACTTAATTGTCGTAAGGCTTTTAGTTGGTATTGTGCTTTGCCTATCAATTGTACAAGCCGTTAGTCTCCATTGTACACCAGACCCCTTAGAAGGTTAAGAGTACGACAGTTTAAAAACCTTCTGAACGCTAACCCACAATTAAACCAAATCCAGAACTACGTTTAAAGTAGCTGATAATCAGGCGAGAAAATAGAGCTAAAAGATCGTATGGAGTTTCTCACATACTGATCATAGCCGGTAATCAGTCTTAAGATTTAATGCTGGGCAACCTGATTTCGTTTGATCTGGCTGTCGCAAGCCAAGCCGCAGATTTGGCAGCCATATATCCACATTGGCGCTAGAATTTGTTTGCACACTGTCAGCTTGCTGCGCGAATGAAGATGCCAGTAATGCTCTTTCACCGCCACACGTAGGCGCATTGTGATGGCGCTTGAGAAAGTGAGTCAGCGAATAAAACAAAAATATAAATATATAAATTAAAAAAAAAAAAAACATTACAAATGCTGTTTGTGATGTACGCAGACTTATGCGAGCCAAGTGTAAGTACATACATACATTTGCATGTGTTATTGGCAATATTTCATGACAGGGATGGATAGGACGGGATGCTTGGTGAGTTCTCCTACTCCGAGTAGGACGCAACTATTTACCTACCCGACGTCTCAGTGCTGTTGTATGCAGTGAAGATTTTGTATGTCGTTGTAACTTTCTCTGTTCGGGAGTCGAAGTCTCTTGGCACATAAGTTTTGTGCACGTTAAGTACTTTTTCATAAGCATTGCTTGTTGTTGCCTGGGCACAAGAGCTGTGCCTCCGGGGCATAATATGCACATGCAATAAGGGTAACAAATAATAGAGAATGGCAATAAAAGTACGATACATATTCGAGAGGGCCAAAAATAGAAAATAAAAATTCGTGAAGAAACTTGTAAATAGTTTCTAGCTAGTTCTTTTTTCCCAGAGTTTGCAAATGGCGTACGCGATAGTGGGAGCAAATTGAGAGACGAAAAAGGGCAATGTTAAATTACTTTCTGTGCACTTTTAAGGATTTCTTTTTGTGCACAGTTTGGGCATTAATTTAAGCGATTACAAAAAGCTATTGTTGATAACGGAAAGTTGAAGTCAATATTCTATGGCATTTATGGAAAAAATGTTGCGAACGAAAAGCTTACATATATTTGTAAACTCTAAAAATTATGTTTATAATTGAAAAATTAAATTTTTTTTTTTTTATTATTTATTCAATGAATCAAGTTCTTGCACTGAATGTTCGTTCAATAAGCAGTTTCAATCTCTGCTTCTCACTGAGGCAGGAGGTGCCCGAAACTGTTTGTCTCTTTATACCCCTCTTGAATAAGCCAGAATTGTGAAATACTTGAGGCTCAGACTAGCAAACGTCTGCCTAGTTCGGCACTGGTTCACAACTTATCAGATCTCCTAAATGCTCCACAGTAAAAGTAAGCAATAACCAATCTGAAGAAGATATCTGAAGATATGGCAAGTCGCCGCCAAGAGCAATCGACATAAGATCCAGGTACTTTAGCCAAATTACTGGCTGCCCCTGGTATGTCCGTAATGCAAGTCTTCACAATGATCTCGTTATAATGATCGACTTAAGATCCTCGTCAATCGACTTGCATGAAAGCTGTCCCATTCCAGACCCATTAAAAAGTTAAGAAGACGTCAAATCGAAAATGTGTTCATTCACTAAACAGTAATCAACGATATATGTGCTTAAATTTAAATATAATTTTAAATCTAATATGGATGGAGCAGAGAATGCTTTATTTTTTTAAGCTTTTTCATTTTATTTATTTAAACGTTAAAGCCATACATTGCTACTGTAGTAACTTAACAACTGTTGGAAAACTAGATAAATCTGTTTAATGAAACACACTAATTATTAGTGCTTAGTTTTATGTTTTATATTGTGATTGTAATTTATTATCACGAACTGTTTTATATTTGCAACACCACACCACTGGCTTACGCTTTTGACGAGAATGAATATGAATATAGAAGAAGATCATGAACAGTATGACCAGATATACTTATAAGAATAATCCTATATTAATTGTGTTGTATAATGTTATTATTTGATTATGGGTATTCCAATAACAACACATTAGAGACTAAAATATAGAACCCAACCTTCTGTTGTACACAGGACGACTTATAACAATTCAAATTACTTTTAATTGAATTGTACTTTTAATTTAGTTGATATTTTTGGAGAATCCCAAGCGTTTTAGTTGCCTTAGTGGTCTCACAGGGAGCAGTTGTCTGACCAGTCTGTCACTGTATCTGCTCGTGTGTCTACCAATCTGTTCCTCTACTGTATGCAGATTCAGATCTCGATGCAGGGTAGAGCCGCGCACATACCAGGGGCAGTTTGTAATTTGGCGCATTGCTCGGTTTTGAAGGACCTGCATGCGTTTGTAATTACTTTTTGCAGCTATTCCCCAAATCTGCACACCACAGAGCCAAATCGCAGCCACACAGTGCACAGTGGCAGATTTGAAGAAAATAGGCCACGCCCACTAATACCGCCCATATAACTCAAAAAAAAAAATTTAATTTTTTACTTAAAATATTGCTTTTAATTAATATTCTTCTGCTTCAAATTCATATGAATATGTATCTAAGGGTTTATAATCCGAATCTGAATCTGATTCGTTATACGGCTTTTTGGAGAAAGCATTTTCAAGTAGAAATGTTAATGCATCATCTGCAGTCATCTGAACTGATTTTTGATCGCAATCGCTGTCCCTCTTGACATTATTAACATTTTCTTTTAAAGAACAATCAATACAGTCGTACATTCATTACATTTTGATTTTTTAGTGGTTATGGTAGCTGGATGAAAAAGCATTGCTGTATTGTGCCCTTGACTAGTCGCGACATCTGAAGCTTTCTTTCGATTTAAACGACGACCAACGCAAGACTCTTTCACAGCAGCTCTTTCAATATGTATTGTCATTTTTGAATCAAGGAACTGTTGGTGTTTTCTTTGAATTTGTCTATTTTTCTTTGGCATTTTGGCATGTACTTGCATATATAAGCGACAAAGTTCGAATTTTTTTTTTCTTTATTTCAAGTCTATTAGCTGCCTTAAGATTTTCATAAAACTTTTCAAATACCCGCTTAGAAAGCGCTTCACTTGTGCGCCCATTATCAATCCAAATTTGAAGCAACTCCGTGTGACTGAACTCTACCTTGCCTGCAATATCAGCAAATACTTTTTAAAAGGCGCAAAAAAGCGCAAGCAAAGTTATTGGCGTCATCTTAAGAACATTGAACGGAAAATAATTGCATTCTTATTTGAAAGTAGCAGCGAGAAGCAGGTGGTAACATTTAGTCCACAAATCACAGAACGTTGAGGTTAGGTTTTTTCTACAAACAATACCAACAATAACAATCGAAACGACATTAACCTAATGACATTGATATTAACCTAATGACCAATATACCTTTAACTATGTTATACATATTTAGCAACACCTCTGGCATTTTATTTAGCGGACTATGGAGCATTAAAAGTTAAACAAACTTTTGAGCAAAATCAACACAAAAGCCACGTGCCACAAACAACTGATTTTGCAGGGTTGCCAGAAGGTCGGGGCTGCATGAATAATAAAAATTTGTTTATTTTCAAATAGATAAAACACTTATTTAGTGAAAATTATATATGATGTACATCTGATATTGTTGGCATCTCACGAACCATTCGGCTCCAGTCCATTTTCTGAGTGCTTTGTTCTGTAAAATTTGTATTATTTTTTTTTTTTTTAAATGTGTGTTTGCGCAGCAGATCAACATAAAAGTATAGCGTATGTGAAAACTGGTACCACAATCGAGTTATAAAAATTTCTTTCTGATGTGGAGCTGATTGGTCCTTTTCGGGTTTGCCAGGGATTTCGGGTTTTCGGGATCATGACTATTTCAGCACGTTTCCAGCAAGCTGGAAAGTGTTGAGTGCGAAGTATGGCGTTGCACAGCACTACGAAGTAGTCAATTGCTTAATTTGGCAGAGCCCTAAGTACTTTGCCATCTATACGGTCGGGTCCCGGCGCTTTTTAATTGCATTCTTATTTGCAAGTAGCAGCGAGAAGCAGGTAACATTTAGTCCACAAATCACAGAACGTTGAGGCTTGGTTTCTTCTACAAACAATACCAACAATAACAATCGAAACGACATTAACCTAATGACATTGACATTAACCTAATGACCAATATACCTTTAACTATGTTATACATATTTATCAACACCTCTGGCATTTTATTTAGCGGACTATGGAGCATTAAAAGTTAAACAAACTTTTGAGCAAAATCAACACAAAAGCCACGTGCCACAAAAAACTGATGCAGCGTTGCCAGAAGGTCGGGGCTGCATGAATAATAAAATTTTTTTTAACTAGATGAAACACTTATTTAGTGAAAATAATATATGATATACATCTGATATTGTTGGCATCTTGAAATCTGAATGGAGTGTTTCATTCCTTACGAACCATTCGGCTCCAGTCCATTTTCTGAGTGCTTTGTTCTGTAAAATTTGTATTATTTTTTTTTATACTTTGTTTAAATGTGTGTTTGCGCAGCAGATCCCCATAAAGGTATAGCGTATGTGAAAACTGGTACCACAATCGCGTTTTAAAAATTTCTTTCTGATGTGGAGCTGATTGGTCCTTTTCGGGTTTGCCAGGTATTTCGGGTTTTCGGGATCATGAAATATCAGCACGTTTCCAGCAAGCTGGAAAGTGTTGAGTGCGAAGTATGGCGTTGCACAGCACTACCAAGTAGTCAATTGTTTAATTTGGCAGAGCCCTAAGTACTTTGCCATCTATAATACGGTCGCGTCCCGGCGCTTTTTTAATTTTTACCTCATTTATAAGTTTATGCAAGGCTCGATTGCTACGGATTCTGCGATAGGAGAGCTCACTATTGCGCTCAAGTTTTCGAGTTCTGTTGGTGGCGCATTTGTTATCACTGGCGTGAGTTGCTCCTCTAGGTGAGCTTCGTATCCCATTAGCCAGACTCCAGTAACATTGCGAATAGGATGACGACGTAGTGGTTGCCTTTTTATGTTGCGCGTATATCGCCAGAGCTGGGATTCTGCGCCGGCTGCATCCGCTCATTCTAGCGCCTCACTAATATGCCTGTTTTGCAGCTGTGCCAGGACTTCTTTTTTTGGTTTCTGTCCGTGCTCGGATCCATCGACTCCTTGTCCATCTTTTGTACTTAAGAAGACTTTGAGCGAAGTGAGGGCTATATTGTAAAGAGAAAGACTTTATGTTGCTCGAGAAGGTGGTGCGGCTGAGCACGCTGCTTCTTTTATCGCATCTTGCAGTTTAGTTGCTGCGTATTCCACATCTACTGCAGTGCGTAGCTCAATTTCCGGGTCCCGTGACGATTGCAGAGCAAGCTTCAATTTTGCCAGATCCGATTCTGCAGGCAGGAGCCGTTGTCTGGTTGGAAAGAGCTGTGGCTGCGCATAAAGTGTAACAACTAGCTGCAAATGGTCAGATGACAACTCCAGGTGGTCTTCTATGCTAAGTTGTCGGTCGCAAATGCCTTTGTAAATTGCGAAGTCAATTGCAGACGGACATTGCCCGTTTATTGGCGTGTAGGGGCTCCAGTAGCCAGAATGAAATATTGGCACCTTTGAATTGCATCAAATATTACCTCTCCGCGATGGTTTGACCTACTGCTTCCCCAAAATGGGTGCCATCCGTTCCAGTCACTTCCAATTATAGTTTGGTTGCTGCTTCAGCTTAGCTGAGTGATGTCCTGCGCGTAAAGATCACTGTTTGGTGGACAATAGATTGATGCTATTTCTATTTCCCCAATTGATGTTGGAATGGTGATGGCTGAGCACTGCAGTGTTGTGTTGGCATACGGAAGTAGAGGAGTATGTGCTAGTGTTGATCGAACCAGAAGCGATGATCCACCGAAGCTGTTCGTTCCTCCACCATGATCTGTTCAATTCCTTGAATTTTAACTGTCGGACATTCGCGACTTTCTGCAATAAGCATTACATCTATGTTCTTTTGTTGGAGAAAAACTGCTAATTCCTGTGCTTTATTGCGCAGGCCATTTATTGCGTAGGGCCATTTTTTGGAGCTGAGCTTGGTGATTAGAGCCATTAAGCTGTTCATCACTGTTGGTTGTTGGGCTTGCACCTCTCGCATTGCTCTGAGCTCTGCATGGATTTCTTCAAATGTTCGGTGCTGCTGTTGTAGAATCTCCATAATTCCCGCATCGGGTTTGTAAGGGTCTGCTTGGGATTTTACTCCTCTAGCTGCTTGGGCGTATGATATTCCATTTGCTATTAGAGTTGTAGTGTTCATACTGTTGCTCAAGAACTGCGGCTGTGCTGCTTCGAAGCGGTGCGCTGCAAGCCTAAAGCCTTTTGCCGGGTTGTGTCTTTGTGCTGGGGCCTGTAATTTTAATAACCTTTTATATGTATGTGAGGCAGTCTTTATAGTTGGCCGGGTGTTGCTCTTCGCAGTGGACACAGATTGGAGGTTGGTCCTTTGGTCGAATGCAGTCTTTGGAATCGTGCTTCCCGGCGCATCTCACACACGTGGGGTCTCTGTGGCAGTAACGCTTTGTGTGCCCAAATTCCTGGCAGCGCGCTGCAACGGTGTCATTGGGTCAGATCGTTAAATTTCTTCGGTAATTCAACCGTGCATTTTTGACGAGCAACAATACGAAAATCGTGAATTTGCTTATTCTTTGTGGCTTGTTCCAAGTCTACGTAGAAGATATTTAGAGGGGTTTTATCGACTCTGCTACGCGGGCTGTAAATATTTGAAATTTTATGACCCTATAAGCCTAACTCTTTTTTTATATCTTCTATATCTGTGGAGAAGACAAGCCTGTTTCAATTGGTAGCAGTGAAATTTCAGGCTTGGATTGGTCAACTTCACGGTAGTCATCACTGCAGTTTGTGAGGACTGCAATATTATTCTTTTTGGGCTTGATGACGTAAGATCACGAATTTATAGCTTGACCTATTATTTCTTGCAGAAATGCAATAGATCGAATCTCTGGGCACCAGATAGGAGGCGGCCGTGGTTTCGGTTTCTCTGCTGTTTTTTGAGTTATTTCAGTTGGTGTTGTGACTGTTGGCATTTCGCAGTCTCAGTATTGCATAGCGGTTTTGTTTTGCTGCTTCAGCTACAGATTTGCTAGTGCTTGGCTGATCAGACAGAGCTGGTTTTTTCCTTATAGTTTTTGGTAATGTTTGCTGCTTCCGCTTTGGCCCTTGGACAATTGCCAGATCGATTGGCCTCAGCGATGAACGATTGATTATCGCCATTTCATTATTTGAGGACTCATTGACAGCTCTCAAAAGCGCTGCGCCAATAACAATACTAGCTAAACCAAATGCTTTAGAGCTCCGGTCAGTTTGAACATTGCATTCACGTGGAGGCAATGTGCCGCCAGGCAGCGGAGTCCCACTTAAATTGTCTGCAGCAACTTTTAACGACGCTTCAACTTTAGTCAGACTCGCGGTGACTTAAGAAGCTACCAATATAGCTTGCGCCACCTTTGTGGACCTCTTGTTTCAGTTTTATTTTGAAAATACTTTTTGTTGTAAATTTAAATGAAACAATCTATGTTTTCAAAATCAAACATCGATTGGGTTGATACAGATTCCAGATGTTTTGAATATTTTCCCACAAATATTGCACTTTACGTTTTTATCGTAAATTTTTATGAAATGCTTCCAGCAGAAGCTTGATTTTGTTATTCTAAAATACATAATTTTGTTTTAACAATATAGGTACAATAAACTGAAAGTCTTTTTAAATTTACTTTCTTATACAAACATATATATACCAGCTATAGGAAATTAGATTCATTTTTATTAAAATATATTTACTTACTTCGGCATTTCAAAGTTTGCTGTTCACTGATCACAAAATGGCAATGTTATGTTATTATGAAATTAAACCATTGATGTTTTGCAAAATATCGATGCATCGCTCAACATTGGTAAGAATCGGTAAAGAAAACATCGATGCTCGATGTTTGACAGTAAAATATTTTATTATTGCAGCTTGATGTTTTTCTGCATCTTCGTCTTCCTCTTCTTCATCGCGGTTGCGCCTCCTTGGAGTTCGGTGTGTGTTAAGCATATTTGCTAACCGACTCGAGTGCTGATTAATTGCATCAAGGATTGTGCCTATTTTGAGATCTCGGTGCAATATGGAGTTTGTAAGGTTACAAATCTAGCCGAGGTGCAGGCTCAGTCTGCCCAGGGCACCTTTTACAAAGTATTTATTTTTCGAAGAACATTGGTTAAGAGGAAGGGGAGAGATGCGATTAGCGCAACGCATCTTGGGCAGAGGCGCCGGCCAGGGGACAGCCAGGCTTTATCGCCGGTGTTCGCTCAAGGCACAGCGCCTTTTACGGCCAGGGATTTGTCCACCTGGCGAACGGGCACTGGCCACATTCTTCAGCCCTCTTGGCAGTTTTTCTTTTAAACTTCAGATTTAGAGGCGTTCGCTTGGTTAATCGATCGCTCAATTTCTGCCAGATCAGTTGGTGGTGTCGATAAAATAGGTTTGAACCGCTGCTCAAGGCTTTCAGCAAAGACCTCAGCTTTTTCAGTCGTGGTCTTGCACCAGATATTGCGGGCATTGTCATTGCCATCGCTGGACTTTAAAAGTGGCAGATTTGGAGCCGGTTGCCGCTTTAAATTATTGGTAAGCCTCCATAGCTTTTGCATTGCATATCTGTCTGTAGGATCAATAGCGCTAAATAAGTCATGCTCATGTTTTTGTTTTGCTGCAATCAGCTCCTTGCGGATACGGTTCGGCAGCCTGTTGCAAATAACCTTTGCTAATGGATTGCGGCTTTGCAAAAGATGGCGCTTAATAATCCTCTTGGCTTCGATCAGCTGAAGAGTTTGGTTGCTGACACGAAACTCCGCTCTGGTTGTATGCGGAACTCTGTGTATAAATTGAGAATTTGCATAGCTTGCTGCGTTCTCAATATTATTTAGAAGAATAGAGACTGCGTCATCAATATCGTCTGGACTCATTATTTCTGTGTTAAGTAAGACACTATTATTGAGATGACTTTGGAATCTGCTAATGCTTGCATTTAAATCCAACAGGTGGTTCTTCGCACTGATAACTATTGGTTCTTCAGCAATATATATAAGCATAGGAAGATGGTCAGAGCTCAGTTCATGAGAGTCTGTGATTGTCAGCATAACACGTCTGATGCCTTTATATACTGCAAAGTCAATGGCGGATGGAGTTTGTCGCGTGTTAAATGGGAAGTGAGTAGGCGATCCAGTTGCCAATATATTACAATTTTCTTGCAAAGTGCAATTTAGCAAGGCTCTTCCTCTTATGCAGGAACGGGCATTGCCCCCCACCATTGGCTCTTGGCGTTCCAATCGCCGCCCACTATAAAACTATCACCAAACGTTTGGAAAAGGCATTTAAAATCTTCAGCAGACCAGGTCACTTGAGGAGGGCAGTATATTGATGAGATATATATATTAATGTAGCGACCGTTAAACATATTGACTGCAACTTCAATAGATTGGTAAGAGTTATGTTGAGTACAACGTGTAGCATAGTGGCAAATGTTAGGTTTGATTAACAATGCAGCACCGCCTCTGCGATTGTTGGAAGGGTGGTTTGCTAAGTAAGTAATGTATCCATTAACATTAATTTGATCATCTGCTTTAAGGTGTGTCTCCGATATGAGCATAATGTCCACATTGCTTTTAATCAAGTATTGTTGTAACTCATTCAGCTTTCTCGAAATTCCAGCTGCGTTCCACATAGAAATGGTGAAGTTTTTGGGCATTTGGTAGGTCATTTGTACTTGCTCTACTAAGCAGGCAAGTAGTCAGAGTGGCTAGCATTTCAATAAGCTTATCGATTTTGGCCTCAAGCTGCATTGGCGTAGGCATTGGCGTAGGCATTGGAGCAGGCATTGGCTGCTGGGCGCCTTTCACAATTTTAGGCCTTGATTGACGCTGCTGGCTCTGCTTCACTGCTTGCACAATGGGCTGCTTGAAGTTAACCAGGCCTGCTCGTGCAACACTGGCATAGCTGCGCACATTGCTATTCAGTTGTGGGCGTTGCTGCTGTTGCTGGACAACTTGCTGCCTATATGCAGGCAAATTTGGCCTGCTTTGCAGCTATGCACTCTTTGGTGCACTCTTTCTACATTCATCGCGGAACTTTTGTTTGTATGCTTTTTCCATTTTTGTGTGCTTTACCATAAATTCGCGCAATTAGTGATGATATTCATCGCAAGTGATAATATTATCTCGATAATAGTAATCTGGATAGCGATTACTTACTTTGCAGACATTTTAACTCGATTTTTTTTTTCGAAGAAATATAAAATAATCGTTTGTAAAATAGCTAAAAATATAGCTAATAGCATTTTCAAAATTTGTATAGCATATCACTTTTAAAAATAACTAGATTTGCTATTAAATAGCTAAAATGGCAACACTGCTCCCAACGACTGCCTGGCTCGTCTTCTGAGCCCTGCATTCGAGGTGCAGCTCTCCTTGTTATCGGCAATGCGACTCTGCCGTGGAGATTTCCACCACGCCAGGGTTGCATTGCCGATCCTCGACACTGCGCGCGCTGGGTTCATATGATTGACTTTGTGGCCCTGGTTCTCATGCAGGGCTGCAACAATTAACTGATAGATTATCAATATATTGGGATTAGAGTATATAGTTTCTAAATAAATAACAATCGGCACCATATCTTTCCATGACTTTTTTGACTTAATGACAAAAAATCGGGATTTCCGTCCACAGTGCAATCTGAGAATTTTATTTTTGGCAATCTGTATTCGTTTGATCTGGCTGTCGCAAGCCAGGCCCCAGATTTTCCAGACATACATATTTTGACAAATAGTCCTGGATGCCGTCAGCAGCGTCATATTCGCATCGTGATCTATATGTGATGCACTCGTCGTCAGCAAAGGTAGCCAGCGAGGATGATCCGTAAAGGCTGTAATCTGGATGCGTCAATTTTTTTCGATTTGTACGCCTCAACGGAGCATACAATAATGAACCTAGTTTCCTATTCAAACAACTCACTTATTATAACTGTCAAACAGTTATAATAGGAGAGGAAAAGGAAACTAGATTGTGTCTTTATTCAAGCTATACTGTACAATAGCATTTTTTTTTAAATTTAGAAAAGCGCCTAAAGTTAATTAAATTATAAAAAATAGGCCGAAAGTAGTCAAAATTTGGAATTTTAATTATGATCGTCATGCGGCATGCCCGGATCAACATCACGAGGACGTTCCGGACTCATCACGCCCGGCAGCGGCGTAATCTGATGAAGAACTTGAAGTTGTTGCGAGTCGGCGGCAGTGAGTGTGAGCTTGGTATGTTTAGCATGCTTGTAGAAGTATCTTCGCGCTGTGCTGTGATCTGCGCCTGCAGACTACGGCGACGTATGTTGCCATCAATGCGCCGCATCATCTCATCATATTCGCGCTGTGATTGCAGTGCATGGTTTTCAATGGACGCATTCAGGTGAGTCCGAATGACATCAGAGTATCTTGCCATAGTGAGGCGTTGCGGTAAAAACGGGTCGCTGGCTAAACGCTTGGAAAGTGGATTTGTGTGTGATCGCAGTCGCTCATAGTACTTGGCGCGGCATGTCGTGGCTGTATAGGCAGTATAGCAGTAGGCCAAGGACACTGGCTTGAGCGACTCCAGCTGCCACGTCGTGCTGAGTGGATAGCGCCGTATGAAAGCGTATCGCGAATCGCCTTCCTTCTGAGTAGACCAAAGTATGGCGAAGGAAGAGTACATTTTACTTTTAGTAGTAATCCAGCATGCCATACACGATCGAACGCATCCCGGATGTCCAAGTAGAGTGCGTTGCACTCTACGTAGCTTTGTCCGCCTTCAGGTTTTATGAGGACTGCTTCTGTTCGGAGGGGCTTCTTTTTCTCTCTTTTTTTTTGGCGTTTTCGCTGCTACTTTTGGCTTCTCTCCGGTTGCCGAGGTAGCTTTTTCCGCTCTTTGGTGCGAGGCACCTTTTTTGGTAACTTTTTGCCAAAGATTTTGTGGTCTTTCGCAGAGTTTTTTACCAGACTCTGACTCTAGGGGGCTAGAGGCCTGTCTTTTTTGTTTAGTGGGTGTTCCCGCTGGTTCAGAGCTCTTTACCTCTCTCTCTGTGAATGGCTGTTGCTTCTGCTTATTAGCTTCAGCCTCGATCTTCTTCCAGGGGTTCCTGCAGTGTCCTAAGACATCGAGCAGTTCGTCCAGGTCCGATACCCCGCTTTTTACGTCCAGGCTAATGTTTTTTTGTTTAGCCACAGCGGTTTTTATACGCCTCAATGCCTGACGGAATTTTAGGATGGCATCCTCCTCCTCGGCACGGAGTTTCATCATGTACTCCTGCCTTGGTGACATCACCAGCCCTGCATTAGTGCTTGGGGCGCCTGCTTCCGTCGCGGTTGTTTTCGGAGTTTCCTCCACGCTTTTTGGTGCAGATGCTACCGGGCTTCGCTGTATTTTTGAGCTTTTACCAAAGCCCAATCTTGGGTCAGTGAAGCGAGAGTCACTTTCCATTTGTGGGGTTTCGTCGGTCTTCTTGTTGTTGTTATGGTTGTTTTTCATTTTTTGTTTATTGGGTCCCAACTCCAAGCCGCTATCTCAGCTCGGATGTACAGTCACTCAGACGATCCTCATGGTTGTCTATGCAGAGCAGGGAGGCCATGCGAGGGTTGACGCTGGACCTTATGGGAGCCAGCGTTCAGAGCCAAGATCTTGTGCAGATTAAGGATATATATCAATTTAAACCTGTACCACCAAAAATTAAATTGGCGACGAGCTTCGAACGTACTTGGAGGCCTGCCAGGGTTTTAACGGGACGGAGGCAGCAGCAGCATTGTCCTAGAAGCCATTTCTGCAAGATGTCACTCTTGCTTACTGAGGTCCTAGAATGCTACTCCTGTCAGCCCAGGTGCAAACATTTCCAAAATCGTATATTTTTTTCATAGTCCGTGGTCGGTCAAAGATTTCATTTTAATTCCATCTTTTTGTTTTTTTTTCTGAAGTCCCTGCCCACAAAGTTCATAGTTCTGTGGGCCGATCTTCGAAAAGCGCCGTGTGGTAGGTTAGTCGCCTTGTACGACAAACTTCTCTACCAACTGGGGGTGTATTCTACTACCCGCTTCCCCCACGGGGGCTACCCAGCACCTTAGATATCGAAGGTAGTAGAGTTATCGGTCTGTGGGAAGAAGGTTCACATTCCGGTTTTCCTGGCTTGTGTATCATTGATATTATTCAGAGCTTCCACTGAGGAGGGAAGTATTATAGCCAATGACAATAGCATTCAAAATCAACGCTATGAAGCAAACTGCATGATTTGGCAGTGCCTTCAAAGTAGCATTGCATATGACGTCGTGTCCAGGCGCTCTTTTCGTGTTTAGGCTAGCAATTACTTCCGATATCTAACTTGGGTCGAACGGCTTGATAGGCAGGTCCATTTGAAGCGCTTGAGTCAGCTGATCGTTTGTGTGATTGACCTGTTGCAGGGTGGCCAGATTAAATGGTTGGCTCGGCAAGGCACAGTGGCTGCGCTTGTATGGAGAGAGCGGCCAAAAATAGTTCCAGTTGAGATATCGAATTGAAATTTTTTTTATTATATAATAAGGCATTAAGAACTAAATTTGAAACAAAAGAGGCGTGGTTCGTCCATTGCACGCCATAATATAAAAAAAACGAATATCAATAAAATTCATGAAAAAATTACAAAGAATAAAATAGAAATTTATTAAAAAGCAAACAAATAAATAAATAACAAAGAATAATTTTTACTCATATAATAACAACTGGAATGCACTGTTTAATAATTTAGTCTTTTTTGTGCAAGGTAACTTTCTTTGACTAGTAATGAAAGGGTGTGAGCTTAGAAGCAATCTATAAAATGAATCTGTATTTGTTGCAGTTCGTGACATTTTTCTAGTATGTTGGTCTCTATATTTTTGAATATCTTTATTTTTTGATTTTGCGGCTTCTTCAGACAATTCTCCTATGGACACAAGCGCATAATTTATTATTTCAGGAGCATGTATTAAAACTTTGTGAACAGAAGGAGGCATCTAATACCATGGGTATAAATATGTTTAATGAAACACACGAATTATGGTTTTATATTTTATATTGTGATTCAATTTTATTTTCACTATTTTATATTTTGCAACACCACACCACTTGCTTACGCTCTTTGACGAGAATTAATAAAAATCAAGAAGATCATGAACAGTATGACCAGATATACTTATAAGAAAAATACTATATTAATATTGTGGTATAATGTTATTATTTGATTATGGGTATTCCAATACAGATGATCTGCATTGTAACAATGTTAAGCACCTAATTAAAACATTTTCTGCAGACAGTTTTGCATTGCTGAAGAATGTTCTTGCTGTATTTCCATCGTTGGAGGTTCCACTTCCTCCACATCTTGGTTTGTCCACAATCAATCCCACTTTTGTGCGGCAGTCTGTATTTGTGTTTTCCTCTTCAGCAGAAAAGTTTTGTGTTCTTGGGTGCAAACTCGCCAACTCAATTCTAGTCTGTAGGACACGTGTAATGTAGTGTAATGGTAATAAGCCAAACTCATAACGTGTTTCGTCAACCTTTCTATTTATGCATTTTTCCAATTCGTTCATCTCTGTTGGCTTTGCGTCACATATATAGCATTTACAGGATGAGGTTTGGTTTAATGCACTGCAAATTTTCCCGTCAACCATTGTTAATTGTAAATTATGTTCGACTTCAATCAGTATGTTGGATATTATACATGTTGTCGATTTTAAAACTGCAATTTTTCCCTTGTAATATTTTTCTTCACTAAGGGCCAATTGCGTAGTTTCCTTTTTGAATTGAAGTCTTATTGGTCTACAGTAACGTGTAGATGATGGTCCGAGATTCTTCCAAATTAATTTGCGCTTTTTGGGATCAACATCTTTAGTTATTAGTTGCAGAGGTACAATATTATTTGTCGCTGCTTTTTGCTTATATTCTGAATGACCAGAGCTTCTGTCAAAGCCCCATTTTCCAATTCAAGTTAGCTTACAATCTCCAATAGAGTCAAGAACATCTGCTTGCAGCTGTACAATACGTGATGCCTTGTGATCTAACAAGCTCTGCAGCTCAACTTCAGCTTGTGATTCGCTGACACTGATTTGCTCAGGATAAGTAGATGCTTTGGCTGCCAGAAGTTTTTTGTAGCTTGGTAATAAATTATACCACGTTTTACTGTTAATAAAATTGCGTATAGCTAAATATTGATGTTTGCTCATATTTGTCTCCACAAAAATAGATAAAACTTCATCGGCACTAAACTCGGAAAATGTTGGGTGAGGTGAGTCGCAGGAACGTAGAGCAGAAACAATAGATTCATCGGTGTTAGACAGCTCAGCAATTTTTCGTCGTTTTGTCCTTTTAGAACACTCGATGAAATCTTTTTTCGGTCTACCACGATCAATTGCTTTGGGCATTGATTAATACTTCTCGTGACCACAGCGCAATGAAATCCGTTCCTTCTCATTTAGCCAAACACTTTCATATTGAACCACTGAAGATTTTGTACGATTGTAATTTTGCCAAAAAGTTGCGATTCCTTTACATACTATATACGCAATACGTTTTGACAGATCACCCAGATCGGTAATATAGCCGTTCTTCATAACTTCTCCATGTATAATTTCAGTCAAAGTCTTTAATTTTTCTGCATTGGTTCCATTTTCTGTGCACCAAAGGTCAAAGATGCTAAAATCAAATTCAAATAAAAATAATTAATTAATAAAACCATGAATGATTTTGCCAAAACAGACAAACCACAATCGAAGAAGACAGAACAATAACAATAGCACAATTCGCCAAACAGATGTTGCGTAGGGCAACGCTGACCTTGAAATATGTATACGACATGTCATCACTTTTTTCACGTTTACACACACATGGATAAATTTCGACAGCTAAACTAAACATTTTTATTATCTTAAAACACAGACAACTACAACGAGATATAAGTCATTTGTGGAATCTTGTGGGATCATAACTAAAAGTCCACCTAAACATTAAAAAGACGTTCACAAAACACATAAAAAAGATTGACTCAAATAAATTAACATTACATAAACAATGTGATGAGTTGGATAATTATTTAAATTAGGAATTAAAGTAAATACCTTCAACTGCAAAATGCAGGCTTTAGAATTAAAATTGGAACACTTAAACTGATGTCTGACCACTTTGAATTGCAATTATGCAAAATTATTTGCAAAATTCTTACTGAGCGCTGCTGCTGCGCGAAAATGAACACGTGTTCATGACTTCAATGCTATTTTTAGAATATACCGTTGCACAGTGGTTCCGCTTGTATGGAAGCGAGGCCAAAAATACTTATAAGACCAGTAAAGTGCTGAAAGTTTTACCAAACCTCTTAAATAGTATTTGTAGTTGCAAAAATACGCCAATCAATAAATTAAAATTAATAAAATGTAATAAATAAATGAACAATAACCATTTATAAGCTATTTATATACTGAAAAATATTTACATGAGTTGTAATTACAATAATAATTAAAAAGTAATATAAAATTTTATAAACTATACTCAAATAAACTATGAACTGAATCTAATAACTCTGAATCTTTTTTTTTTTTTTTTCAATCTTTCTCTGCCCAGTAATATATGGGTCGGATCGTAAAAGAAGGTAGTTTAGTATGTCCGTATTTGTTATTACTCTTGACATTTTGCGGGCATGATTTAGTGTGAATTTCTTGATTCTCCTAGTTCTCCTATGGATACTATTGCGTGCTCTATTACAGCGGATCCATGAATGAGCACCTTATGGACTGTCGCCGGCAAATAGTACCAGGGATACTCCTTGATCAACGCTTTGGCAGTATCAAGGGCAAATTCATTGAATTTTTCCACACTTATTTTGTGTCCCGATGCTAAAGCTTGAAGTAACGATTTCGATTTCGACTAGCTGAGCTATTAAATATTAATAGTATCTTTACATAAATTATTCACCACAAGTAGAGACGAAACACACAGTACACAAAACAAATGCAGTGACTCTGCTGGGCAATTTTGACCTTGAAAGATAAGAAGATGTGTTAGACTACTTACACACATATCCGCAATTTTCCGCAGCTGACTTAAACAAATTTATTAAGTTAAGATTTTGATTAATTCAAAAAATTATAAAAACGTCTGGGGAATCGTGGGGGAACACAACTAAAATTCTAAGTAAAAAGGAAAAAAATATAGGGTTACATAAAACATTTATTTTAAAAAGACAGAAACACAAGAAAATTGTTAATTGTTTACGAAAATTAAATAAACACCTTTAACTTCAAAATCCACTGATAACTTATTAATATTTAATTATAGGAAGAACACGCGAACGACTTGAAAGTGACTTTGGAAGTTTAATCCTCTGCTTGGCTTTGCTCTGAAAATTAACATGTGTTCATGCGTTTTGTTCTATTTTTAGAAAGTCCCGTTATGTTTCTAGTAAAATCCGGTTTGCCATAGCAAAGAGTGAACATTTTAGAAACAAATTGCATACAAAAAATTTTTTTTTTCGTTGTGATCATTTTTTTTTTTTTATTTTTGGCCTTTGGCGGCACCACAGTGCGTTGCAAACCTAGAAAAAAGTTTGCCATCAAGAAGTGTGGACAATTCATGTGTGTTTTGTCCAAATTGCTGGTGATGGATTTTTTGATTTTTGGCCTATGGGCGCAACCACTGTGCACGGTGGTCTGCAAACACCTCTGCTTGCTCCACGTCAGTTCGGCACCATGTCCCGAATCTGGTGGCCACAGGCGCTTTCCTTGCACAGCGTCTTTTAATGCCACGCGTGGCCTTCCATAGCGAGTGCGTTGCATCACAAGTAACTCCAGTATTGGCAAGTCTATCATCAAACCCTGTGTTTGTGTTCCACAAGCGCTCGACGGAGCCTACTTCGTGCTCTATTCCACTCAGTCTTGTCCAAAGGGTGACGAGATCTCATCCATCTAGCGTATGCGCCTCTTTTCAACAATAAGCAGCAGAATTTCTCTGGTTAGCCGAATTTTGTCGGCTGCAAATCTCCTAGACGCAGTAACAGAGGACATTCCAGCTGCAGCTTGGACAAAGTAAGCGAACATATCGATGGCGTCATCAATATCACTTTCAGTGCTCATCTCCATATTGAGGAGCAGTGTCGACTCAAGGTGCATGAAGAAAGTGCTGATAAATGTGATGTATTTGTGAGTCTGAGTGGAAATCTCAAAATGAACGTATCGTAACTTTTCAAAAAAAATTTTTTCCAAAATATCAAAAAAAAAAAAAATAAAAAAATATTTTCAAAATAAAACTGAAACAAGAGGTCCACAAATGTGGCTCAAACTATATTGGTAGCTTCTCAAGTCACCTCGAGTCTGACTAAAGTTGAAGCGTCGTTAAAAGTTGCTGCAGACAATTTAAGTGGGGCTCCGCTGCCCGACGGCACATTGCCTGCCCGTGAATGCAAGGTTCAAACTGACCGGCGCTTTAGAGCATTAGGTTTAGCTAAGAACCAAACCGGTATGGATCTTAACAAAGTTCTTGGCGCAGCGCTTTTGAGGGCTATCACTGAGCCCTCAAATAATGAAATGGAGATAGCAAATTTTTCATCGCTGAGGCCAATCGATGTGGCACTTGTCCAAGGACCAATCGGGCCAAAGCGGAAGCAGCAAACATCAGCAAAAACTATAAGGAAAAAACCAGCTCTCTCTGATCAGCAAAACAATAGCAAATCCGTAGCTGAAGCAGCAAAACAAAACCGCCTTGTAATACTGGACGAGGACGATATTGAAGACTGCGAAATGCCAACAGTCACAACACCAACTGAAACAAATGAAAAAAAACAGCAGAGAACCCGAAGCCACGATCGCCTCTGGTGCCCAGAGATTCGATCTATTGCATTTCTGCAAGAAAAATTAGATCTAGCTATAAATCTGAGATCTTATGTCATCAAGCTCAAAAAGAATAATATTGCAGGCCTCACAAACTGCAGTGATGACTACCGTGCAGTAGTGAAACATTTCACCAATCGAGGCCTGAAGTTTCAATTGAAGGAAGACAAGCCCTACAGAGTTTGTCTAAAAAGACTCCACTCGAGCACAGATACAGAAGATATAAAAAAAGAGTTAGGCTTATAGGGTCATAAAGTTTAAAATATTTACAACCCTCGTAGCCGAGTCGATAAAACCCTTCTAAATATCTTCGTAGACTTGGAACAAGCCACAAACAATGGGCAAATTCACGATTTTCTTATTGTTGCTCGTCAAAAATGCACTTTTGAATTACCGAAGAAATTTAACGATCTGACCCAATGCCAAAAGACTTTAGCTCTGCAGCGCACCGCTTCGAAGCAGCACAGCCGCAGTTCCTGAGCAACAGTATGAACACTACAGCTCTATTAGCAAATGGAATATCATCCGCCCAAGCAGTTAGAGGAGTAAAATCTCAAGGAGACCCTTACAAGCCCGATGCGGGATTTATTCAGATTCTGCAACAGCAGCAGCGACAATTTGAAGTCATCCATGCGGAGCTCAGAGCAATGCGAGAGGTGCAAGCCCAACAAGCAACAGTGATGACCAGCTTAATGGCTCTAATCACCAAGCTCAGCTCCAAATAATGGCCCTACGTGTGGGAATCTGGAATGCTAATGGCCTGCGCAATAAAGCTCAGGAATTAACAGTAGGTTAAGGTTTAGCTATATCTGTGCTATAGAGTCACAGACAATAAGCTGCAATAAAAAAATAATAAATAATACAAAAAAAAGAAGATATATTTGTATTACAGGATATGCCTAAAAGCATGCAGTACTATATTTTCGTGAATAATCGATTGTCTCCCCATCATTAACATACGCTATCCCCATTTGGGGCACTGCAGCGAAAACACACATTAAAAAAGTGCAGACCCTGCAAAATAAGGCTTTACGGCGACTTACAGGTGCCAGCTGGTACGTTCGAAATTCGGAATTGCACAGCGATTTACATATGCCAACAATTGCCGAACTTATTGGACGTCACTCCTCTAGGTACGCGAACAGACTCTTAGCGCATCCAAATAGAGTAGCTACCGACGTAGCATACAATACCAATAGAATAGAACAGAATATAAACGTCTGCTTCTCCAACCCAACCCCAAAAAACTATTATACCCTGAATTCCCATTTTCAATGGGTTCAGGTTATAAAAACATATGCTTAATAAGCAAGTTCCTGAAAATAACCAATATATACCACCTCATTTAGTCCCCAACAAAAATTCAATGTAAATATGAACAAAAATTCAAGTTAAAGCTGAAGGCCCTAGCAGCCAGTGCTTAAAATAAACTGTTAGATCTTAATTTTAACTATATCTAACTTTGTAAAATAAATAAAATAAAATAAACGTCTGCATTAACTTAATAAAATTAAATAATTATGAAAATTAAATTTGCCGACGACGCGTCACGCACTGTGGAGCAACTTCATCGAGTTGTTGACCAAGTCTAATTACTGAGTATTGCAACGCACTCCACTTGGACATCCGGGATGCGTTCGATCGTGTATGGCACGCTGGATTACTACTAAAAGTAAAATGTACTCTTCCTTCACCATACTTTGGTCTACTCAGGTCGTATCTTGAAGGAAGGCGATTCGCGGTACGCTTTCATACGGCGCTATCCACTCAGCATGACGTGGCAGCTGGAGTCGCTCAGAGCAGTGTCCTTGGCCTACTGCTATACTGCCTATTCAGCCACGACATGCCGCAGCCAGATTACAGCCTTTACGGATCATCCTCGCTGGCTACCTTTGCTGACGACGTGTGCATCACATATAGAGCACGATGCGAATATGACGCTGCTGACGGCATCCAGGACAATTTGTCAAACTTTGCGAACTGGGCTATACCTGCTACACTTTAAAGCGAAAAACGCCACCAGTTGTGTTCTTGGAGGGGAATCCAGTACCACAAGCTAACGCTGCCAAGTATCTTGAAGTGGTAGTGGATCGCAGATTCAACTTCTCCAAGCACATAACCACCATCACAATACGACTATACGACGTGCAGAAACATATTTCTGCCAAATCTGGGGCCTGGCTTGCGACAGCCAGATCAAACGAATACAGGTTGCCCAAAATAAAATCCTCAGATTACCGGCTGCGAATGGTATGTGAGAAACTCCATAGTGCACCGAGATCTCAAAATAGCCACAATCCTTGATGCAATATTAATCAGCACTCGAGTCGGTACCACGACAGACTGCTGAGACACAGAAGCCGGCTAGCAAATATGCTTAACACACACCGAACTCCAAGGAGGCTCAACCGCAGGCAACCACGAAACCTACTAAACAGATTTCATTATTAGCACTCTAATTAATGTTAAAAGTTATAAATTTTGTAAGTAATTGTAGTAGTGAAAGTAACAGCAACAGCTAACTTTAAAAGTCAGCCGGCGAGCCCAAAGGGTTCAATTTTTAGATGACAAAGTTCACAAAGGGGTAATTGTTATCTCGGATGACTTAATAAATAAAATCATTAAAAGATAGATAGTATGCAATAAAATAATATTTGTATTTGACGCAACCCACTCGCTCTGAAAGGCCACGTGTGGCATTAAAAGACGTTGTGCAAGGAAAGCGCCTCTGGCTTCCAGAAACGGGACATGGTGCCGAACTGACCACCTTGCTGAACGCTTCCAGACATTTAATCTGACCACGCCGTGCAACAAGTTGGCGATACAAATGATCGGCTGTCTCAAGCACTTAAAACGGGCCTTTCGACCCAAGTGAGATAACTGAAGTAATTGCTAGCCTAAACTGTCCCTCAAAAAGGAAATGTATAACGCGATTGTGGCACCAGTTTTCACATACGCTATACTACTAAGGGAACCTGCTGCGCAAACGCACATTAAAAAAGTTCAAAGTTTACAAAGCAAAGCTCTGAGAAATTGGACCGGAGCCGAATGGTTCGTGATGGTTCATACCGATCTCAAGATGCCGACAATAGCAGAGCTCATTGGCCGACACATCTCAAGGTACGCAGATAGATTATCCGTCCACCCAAACCAACAGCGGCAAACCTACAGTTTGGATAATCGTAACACAAGTTAAAGTAGAATAGAATAGGAAATAAAGGCATAAAACCATAGCCTGTATGGAACATCAATGCTGGCCACCTTTGCAGATGACGTGTGCGACACCTACACGTCCCGATGCAGGTGACGGCATCCAGGACTGCATCACAAAATTTGCGAACTAGGCAAGGCGCTGAACCATTGCCAAATTCCAATTCAAACTGGAAATTGGCTTGTGATAGCCAAATCCGAAGAGAATCCCAGAAGAAAATTCTGAGATTGGTTATCGGCTGCAAATGGTTTATACCATATTGCACCGAGACCTGAAACTGGGCACGATCTTCGATGCAATCAACCAGCACTCGAGTCGATGTGGTATCGGCTGAATATATACCGAACTCCTAGGAGGCTCAATCAGAGGCAACCAAGAGACTCTTTAAGTCTCACAGATGATTGCATTGAAAATATTGTGATTAGTTGTAAGTCGTAAATATTAGTGTAGTCAATAGTAAAAGCTAACTTAATTTATCCGGCGCAACCAAATGATCCGAATTAATAGAGACTAAGCTCACAAAGGTGTTAATGGAGTTCCCCATATGACTTAATAAATAAAAAGAAAGAAAAAAATACAGATTAAAAAAAAATATTATAAAGTATAAATAGAAACAATTTTGATATATTTGTTTTTATTAAAATAAATAAAATATATGAGAAAAATAAAGTAAAATAAAATTCTAGGACCACAAAATACACAACAAAATACAAAATACCACAAAATACACAACAAAAAATTAGAAAATATCATAATAATTATGTAAACAAATTAGATAAAATATGTAAATACAGGCTTCTAGCCCATATATAGATATCTGCGCTATAAAGTAACAGAGAATAGGTTGCAATAATAAAATATTTTACTGTAAACAAAATATCAAAACTATTTCTCATTTAAAAATTAGCAGCTAAACACTTAATCCATAAGCTGCATATGAATATATATTGTGCAAATAATATTAAAGGGAAAAACGCAAAAAAAAAAAGAAAAAAAAGAAAATAAAATAAAACTAATTTTTCAATATTTTCATTTTAGTCTAAACTCTTAAATCATTGTAAGAAACCAATCCCCAAAAATAAATCTGTAGTTTTAATAAAGTGTGAAGTAAATTGGAATTGGAAAATAAATATAAAATAAAATAAAAAAGATTTATAAAAAAATATAAATCATAGATACTAGGTATATATATTACTATATATTAAATAAATAAAAAAATTAAAAAAAAATTTTTTTTATATTTTATTTTTTAATAAAAACAAAGTGTTATTGTTATCTCGGAAATAAAATCATTGAAATTGACTAAAAAAAAAAAAAAATAAAAACAAATTTTCCACAAAAACTAGTTTTAATGTTATGATAACTTTTATTATACCTCTATTAGATGAAACTATAAGATTCTTAAGAGACTAGTTCCGTTTAATAAAAAGTATAAGCTAGTTAATTCAGAAGTCTTTCCCAGATCTCTCTTCTTCATATGATTCCTCTTCTTCATATGATCCCACTTTGTTCGTGTTCCTTCACATATTCAGATAAAAGACTTAGCTGTTGAGAGTTTTCACTAACTTGCTATATACAGTTATCTATTTTATGTGCAAAGTTAACTATTCGACATCTATGTATGTACATCATATACATCTATATTTATTTGATTTCGAGTAAAGTTGTGAGGGGCAGCTTCTGAAACTGCCCAAAAAGGAAAAAAAAAATTGGTAAGCAAAAAGGAAACTTCTTTTCTTTGGCATTTTTTCGTTGAACTTTGGCCTCGGGCTTGGCTGAGGCCACTTAGCTTGCATCGCACGTAGCGTCATTTTTGACATTTAATTATGGTTGCCTGCTACAGAGTACAGTTAGACTATGACTAGGACTAGGACTACGAGTACTCGTTCATAGCAGCACTCACATTCACATTCGTATTCGTATTGTTGTCAGCCCCGCTTTGTTGGGGGGCTAGTAAGCTGTAAACTCGATTTCATGGCTCGTCTAAAAGGTGCTGCCACTGCGTCAGGTAACTTGACGCATTTCCAATGCGTGCTACGTGTGCATCTTCCAGTCCTTTGCTCGGACGTGCGTTGTCAAAACTGGCGCTTCATTTTTTTGCCATAAAAAATAAGGGAAGGTAAGAAAGGTGCTCGGCTGCGATGCGATGGCTTTTCTTTGTGAAGACTCGCCAGCTGGACAAAGCTGTCCATCCTGGCGATTTATGGAAAAAATCGCAAGCACGTGACGTGAAACTGCAAAGGATTTTGTGTGTCCGAATTGCACTGGACACTCTCCCATTCTCTTCCTCACTCTCTCTCTCTGTCTCTCGTCTGTGGCTACTGGACAATTGCGTCTAAATTAATTATCAAGGATAACAGCGCATAGGGTTCACATTGTGTCCAGTGTCTGCGGCTGCTGCCACTGCTGCTTTGGCTAATTCAATTATGTGAGCCGGCGGGTAGCTGAGAAATTAAAAACGGCTTAGGCCAAGTTAATGCGGACTTAAGGGCGTTAATTAAAAGCCAGTTGATGTGTTCATACAGCCAACGTACCCTTTGCCACGACATCAGCTGCAATTGCAGCAACCACGTAAATCTTCTCCTGCTGTCTCGCCTCCTGCTCTCGTTTTCACCCCTCGCCAGGACGACCAATAAAATCGCCCGCTAAAATCACGAACTGCAAATCTCTTGAGAATAATTTGAAGCATAGAAAAAGCCAAAGATGCTGCCGCGAAATCCGCCACATTAAAATATGATGAGGTTGGTAGAGCGGAAACGGACAAATGAAAAACAAAGTTCATAAAAATGTTGTAAAGAAACGCGATACGAATGCCAAGATGTGTGTGTGTGTGTGTGTGTGTGTGTATCCAGGTGTTCGGGGTGCTGGGCGAGAAAGGACAAGAGATGGAGAAAAGCGGCGCAAGAGTCCAAAAAATAATCAACATAAAAAAGAAAATTATTTGCAATATTATCAGGGACTGTTGCACAGTGGAGCAAAGAGGCAGAAAATGCGAGCACTGAATATGTGGCCAATAGAATCAGTTTGTCCTACAATAGTAAAGCAAATAGATTTTAGTTGTAGAAAATTTGATTGAATGTTGGAATATCTTGCACCACTGTGCCTCAATCTGGGACTGCAAAGAGTGTAGCAATCTCTGCTTTCCCGCTTTGGCTGGACAGTAATTGAAGTTTGCTTCGCTCTCAAACAAAATGCAAATTAAATTTGGTTTTAATCAAGCACACGCTACAAAAACACAATATATATAATAATAACAACAACAACAACAAGCATAATAATAACAAAACGTAAAAAAAAAGGTTTTCTGGCGGGGGTCGCTTCAGGGTCGCTCGAGTCGGCCGCTTGGCGCGTGGCCCCGTCACACTGATAGGCAAAGGCGAATCAATTAAAGGGCCACATTTCAAGCAAACAAACAAAGACAAAGCGCATTTAGTTGACCTCTAAGTCGACCAAATCAATTGGCTGTTGTCCACTCCAAGCTGCTGCAGAGACAAAGCCAAAGACACAGATAGAGATAGAGATAAAGATAAAGCCAAAACGTGATCAATGCCCCATCAATTCAGCGCGCTGTGTGCATCCATAGGTCTACCGCCTGAAACCGGTCGTGGACTAGTCGCATTGGTGTAGCCAGTGATTGGACGAGCGCGAGGGCGAGGGCGAGCTGGTGGCCGATCAAGTTCAAAGTCATTTGGTAGCTTCCGTCGCCGCTGGCACGGACTGATTCGGCAATCTAAACATTAACTATATAAAGAGTTGCAGCGCTCAATGGCCACAACACACTGCGTCTGCCGATCGTAGCACAAACAACAAGCCACTATGGTAGGTAGCGACAGTGGATCCTCGCTATAGACATACGACGCAACTCTAATATTGCCTTTGCCTTGCAGAAATTCGTGATCATTGCCGTTGCCTTCCTGGCTTGTGCCCTCGCCGATGTCTCGGAGTTGAGTCAGCCTGGCTATGACTACGCACAGCCTGCACCACTGGCACCAGCACCGGCACCCGTCGAGTCCTACATTCCCCCCGCACCACCAGCACCCGAGTATATTCCACCCGCACCGCCAGCACCCCAGCCGGAGTACATCCCGCCAGCACCAGTAGCCGCACCCGCCGATGCCTACATTCCGCCAGCTGCCGACGAGCCCGTGCTCGAGGAGATTGAACAACCTGCCCAGGATGGCTATCGCTACAAGACTGTGCGTCGTCGCGTCTTCCGTCATCGCAACTAAATCGAACCGAACTGCCGGTCCGCTTCGAGGAGAGTCTCATTTGTTTTTTGTTGTTAGCGCTGGACTCGAGTGTGTTGGCCACAAGCACAAAGCAAATATAGATGAAAAAGAGATTTAAACTGAAACAAAAAAAAAAAAAAAAAAACTGTTCTTATCTTGTATTTTCTTTGATGTACATCAAAGGATCTGCAACAGGATAAACAAACTCTAGACTATGAAAGGAAAAATATAGAAAATTTATGGAAATTATTTCAAAAGTGTTATGAACTATTAGACTACTCTAGCTTCTTCTACAAAGTACAGTCTTCACTCAAAGTCAGCGACCAGCGGTAATGGAGTTTTATTATATAATTTTAGTGCAGCAGGCGCAGCTCATGAATACACATTCCAAACGGGATCTTTATCGCATTTGATGTCAACTAACTTCTGCTACACATTCTGCAAAGATTTTAGTGTCAGCTCCATAAACAACTCAATTTTCTATTCATGAGGGAGTTGGCACTGGCTCCACTTCACTTCACTCCACTTCAGTCCACGCACACCCGCTGAGTGGCTGGCATCGATAAGTCCACATCTCGCTCCTGGCCGTAGTTGTCGTTTATAAAACGCTTAACATTCGTGACATATTTCGCATTTGGCTGTGCGTCGTGCACAGAAATTTATAGACTTTATCCATTAGGAAAACAATTACGACTGCAAACAATGGCCCCGTTCGGGGCGCAGCTTCAGCTTCTGCTGGCCAATGTCCAATGGTGGAGCGGCGACTCCCTGGCCCGACCATATGTTGCAATTGCGATTGGGATGTGCGCCACACTCACAGACTCCATCTCCGTCTGCTAGTTGCCCTCGCTCCGGCATCTTCATCTTCAACGTATTTTTCTTCCAAGTTCATTGTCCTTGTCGGCGCGCAAGAAAAAATATATATTTTCTTATTATTTTGCCGCAGAATATGCGACTTCCCTGGACGAGCACGAGCATGAGCATGAGGATGAAGATGAGGATGAGGTCTCTGGCTTCTTGGTTGCCTCTGCTGCAACACAAATCCAATTACCTTCAAAATAATAAACTTATGTACATACCAAAAGCAAAAGCAAAAATGCCAATGCTAAGCAGCGGCACGAGCATGGGAAAACTTCCTCACACTTATCAATACACTCACACACACCCATACACACCACTCACATTTGCTTTATCAACTGTTGATAGACTCCATGGGGAATTTTCGTATGTCACACGATGGCGACAAAGGCGACTGAGTCTGAGGCTGAGACTGAGACTGAGACAGAGACCGAGGTCTTGGCAAATGAGAAGCAAAGGATGAACCAGTGGGGGAACGCGTATCTGCCGCAGTTTTGATGGGCATAAGACCCAGCATATAGGAATATACATTGCTCTCGCAGCATCAAATGTGGAAGAAATTTCATAGAGCATCAGCAATTCTATATAAAATTCTTGGTTAGCTAGTTAGAGATTATTTAACTAAAGCCTGAACTTTAGAGTAAATCATCTAAATGCACAAGTAAATATTCTATTAAATCTATTAAAATTAAAAAATGATATTTAACTGTCCTTACCATTATAAAATAGTAAAAAATAAAAGTTAAAATTAAATTTATAAAAGCAATAACAATTAAACAGAATATTATCATAAAAAAAAAAAATAATCAAAAATAAATAAAATAAAAAGATATAAAATACAATTAATAAATGATAAAAAAAAAAATTAACTAGCATAACATTAAAATTAAAATTAAAATAAATAATAAAATAAATAAAAACTATATATTCTATTTACCCTATATATTTATTTTTAATTTTATCACTATATTTAATTTGTTGTATCATTCATTAATTTTATTTTTTATGATATATCATAATAATTCTTTAGAGAGTGTTTGAAGCATTGCAGAATGTTATAAATAAAGAGCGCATAACATAGATTAGCTGAAATATCAGAATTTGCTAGTTTTTATTTAGTTCCTCAACCCACACCACACCCATATTTATTATAACATTTTTCTACTCACAAAGTTGAATCATCTTTTTCAGTATTGATCCCCGCCCATAATAATAATAAATTAAATAAATGAATCCTATTAATTAAATGTCAACATTTACGATAAAATGAATAAAAAAAGTAATTTAATAACTATTTAAATAACTCTAAAAGTCAAAGTATTTTGCCAATTGAGAATAGCTGATGCTGTGCGATTTTAGCATGTTTTTATTATCGTACACTTCCCATGTAGACACGAATTGATTAGCGCATTAATAAGTTGACTAACAAATGGGTATATTCGGTGGGTGTCTGTTAGCAGTCGAGTGGCCCCAGAAGCCTTGTGGACCATCCTGTTGGCTGTCAGTCTTTAATGCCATTGTCCATTGTTGTCAGCTTGCTTGCTGCTCATTATTCGGCTGGCAGTAAAAATGCACGAGCGCAAAATAATTTCGCCACTTGCATGTCATCAGCATAAACTGAGTGCAAAATATGTGGCATCCATTGGCGACGTGGCGCCAGAGCGAGGAGCTCTGCGTTGGCCAAAGGAAATTCGTTTTAGAGCAAAGTCAACAGCAATTGGCCAAATGACTTGTAAGGGTAGAGGCAGACAGAGACCAAGAGAAAAAGAGAGAGAGAGACAGAGAGTGGGAGGGAGTATGTATGGGTGGATATGAACTGTGGCATGGCATAGCTGTCGTTCGCTCCTCCCCAACCCCGGCAGCTCATATCCTTGCGGGCTGGCAAGCAGTTTATTGAATTCGCATATTTTCCCATTTTGCATTATGGCCTGGCCAACAAGTTGGCTCCTTTGTTTTTTAGCAAATTTTTGCCTCATGCTGTTTGATTTTGTAATCGAGGATTTGTTTGTTTTTTCTTTGGGGTCCATGTTCTCTGCTTCCTCTTCATCTTCCTTTTGTGGCATTGAATGCTTTAGTCATTTTTTTTGTATATTTGCTTTTTTTTTTAGCAGTTCAAATTGGTCTGGTCGTTGAATTGACCTTTTTACTGCACCGACGATAGAGACGGCGGCGCTTCGAATGCCGGTGACATGTGTTTGGCCTTGAGCGGTTTGTTTAGGGTTTTTGTGGTAAACATATTGGATGGGCCCCGTCACTGGGTATGGAAATGGGCTGTGGCATGTTAAGTGGAAGTAAACGGAGTTGAGTTTAGCTCCGTCGAATCTAGCTGATTACCAAAATTTTTCAAGGGTTGACCTGTTGGATGGCTCAATATGCTTTCAAATCGATTTTCAGCATCAATTTCCAAAAAGACAAATCGTTTGTAGTTCCTTAAACTAAGGGCCTCAAGTTTGATGCTCGGCAATAAGAAGCTGAAATATTGAATTTAAGAAAGTTCATAGTTGATATATACTTAACTTTATAAGGTAATGGTATTTAAATAGAAATATATATGTATTTATATTTATATAAATATACTTGATGATAAGAAAAAATCTTTGGCTTTGCTTTAAAATATTTGTAAAATTTTATTACATGACTTTTCGTTTAAACAATTCTTTTTTCTTAACAAAACAAGTTTCTGTCGATGCTCATCCATTCATCATTATCACATTAGTCAACAAAATTCGTAGTTATTCCAGTTGGTTCCGCTGCTTAGTTGCGGTGACGGAAGACGCGACGACGCACAGTCTTGTAGCGGTAGCCATCCTGAGCGGGCTGTTCGATCTCCTCGATGATGGGCTGCTCGGCCTGGATGGGTGCGGGGGCGGCTGGGGGAATGTAGGTGTTGGCAGGAGCTGCGGGTGGGGGAATGTAGGTGTTCTTGGGTGCTGGTGGCGGTGGTGGTGGTGGGGGTGGGATGTAGGCCTTGGCCGGTGCAGCCGGGGGTGGGATGTACGCCTTGGCCGGAGCGGGAGGAGGAGGAATGTAGGTGTTCTTTGGTGCTGGTGGCGGTGGTGGTGGTGGTGGGGGAATGTAGGCCGGTGCTGGTGCCGGTGCCGCTGGCTGTGGATAATCGTAGCCCTGCTGCGACAGTTCCGAAACATCCGCCAAGGCGCAGGCCAAGAAGGCAGCGGCTATGATCAGGAATTTCTAGAGAAATCAATAGAAGCAAAGATTTATTTTGTCGTCCTTTAATGATCCGATATTGCCAGAGTTTACCATATTGGCTTCGATTGGCTTATTGTGCTGTGCTTGCTGCTCGGATCACTCCTCGCTGTGTACTGCTGAACTCTTAACTCGCTGCGGTTTTTATAGCTCATTGATAAAGCTCGGGTCAGCAGCAGCAGCAGCAGCAGCCGCCGCCGCTGCAGCCGCAAATTAATTGCGTGATGCCACGCTATCTGCGTGCCCTCAAGTGCCACGAGCTCTGCTTGAGATATGGCTACGGTTCGAGCCAGCGGGACGGCCAATGCCAAGTGGTTGGACGGGTTTCTTACTTCGACACCTTCAGACAATGCACTAAGTGGGGTCAGCCTCTCGGACCGCAAGCTTCTTTAATTAGATCAAAACCAATTTTTTACCATTTACATATGAATGTCGTTAGTTATTGTTTTTCTTTCCTAATATTATTATTATTTTTTTTTTTTTTTTTGAGTGGAGTCGCTGTTTTTTTTTCTCATTTGGCGCTTTGGGGCTCTTCAATTTGATGTATGTA
This sequence comes from Drosophila koepferae, assembly GCA_030914345.1. NCBI lineage: Eukaryota > Metazoa > Arthropoda > Insecta > Diptera > Drosophilidae > Drosophila > Drosophila koepferae. The sequence goes on from JAUESR010000211.1 coordinate 1,543,817, forward strand.
TGTTCGTGGGTCATTCGCTCTATTAGCGATGTTTCTTCTACTTCATTCTTCATTTTGCTCAAAATATTTTTCTTGTTTCTTGTGTTTTGGCATAATGTCTTTGTTATGGTTATTAGTCGAATTATCTGCATAAAAAAAGACGAAAATAATAAAAATAAAAAAAAAAAAAAATAAACATTATAAATTGACCAGCTGCTCAGGAAATATATGTCGAGTATCTCTTCCTGTCCTCAACACGCTATGCTAAGACGAATTGCTGAGGACGCCCAAAGCAAGAGCATAAATCATAGATAGAGTATACAATATGTATAAATATATTATGAAATTAAGCTTAGAATTAATGATTATATAATAGATAGTATTATTATATTTATAGATAATCCAGAAAATCTATAACTATTTGTATAAATATTTTCCAAACAAACCTAAAGTTAGCTAATTTTGCAATCTTTTTTATTATTTATTTTTTTTATTTAAAAAATCTCTGTATAATCTATAGCCTACAGAGCATCGATTCTTCGACATTCACATACAAATTTATTTATTTTAATTTTTTATTATTAATTTTTTTTTTATAATGACTAGTTTTCAGTGTTTCTTGTTGTATCTCTATTTCGATTTCAGCTTGTTGCTCGGTCTTTTCTTTCTTGTTTTCATCGCTCATTGGTGATTTATGCCCCGCAAATGAACTTCTGGCCTATGGCATCATTTTAAGTTAATGCCAAAATTAATAACATCAATTGTTTTTTTATTTATATTTTTTTTGTGTTCTTTCTTCTTTTTCGGTTTTTCTCACATCCTATTGCTTGCCCATCTTCCAAGTCAGTTAGTTAATGGCCAAGAATCACATTTGCCTAATTTATTTTCGCATCGTATGCTTGGCATATTAATCGGCGCCGGGCTTCCAGATGTTAGCATAAAATGACTATCAATTTGGATTTATTTCTTACATAATGAAAGTGTTAATATGCTGGCAACTATTCCCAAACATAAATCGTCTCATTTCTAAATAAGGAAATCGAATGTGAACACAGCAGCCGAAGGCCGCAACAGGCACAGCTGCGGATATTGAGTTTCGCATGGAAGATTAGATTGAAGAGAGAAGATAGAAGAGTTGATGGACTACGACTAGATACAATAAAATATCAAATTAAATTCTCTGTAGATGATTTCATGTCTATTCCGAAGCTTTGTTAAATCGAGTTATATTTATAGCTAAATTAAAATTATACTTCAAGCTTTATAAATATGCTTGAAATCGAAATCTATTTATTTGAAATGTAAATTCTATAAATATGTTTCCTGGTGATTTTAGCTTTAAGCATATACAGACTTTCGGCTAGATTCTATATATAAACTCAATTATAAAGATATCTTAGGAATAATTCATAAATTCAATTTTTATTAGTAAATCAATTAGTTTATCTGCCTTCGAGTAATACCCTGTAAATTTCTGTAGATTTTTTTATGTTGTTTGTTTCGTCATGATTTATGTAATTTATTCAATTATTCTTTTTTGAATATTCTTATATATGGCCACGTGTGTCTGGAAAATAAAATCTCGCAAGTTGCAAATCTTAATTTATTTACATTTTGTTCATGAATCTAAAATTATCTTCGAAATGTGAACTCTGACTGAATCAGTTCCGCATTTTGATATTTTAATCCTATTTACCAGAGTCGCACAAAACATCTGAATGAAATGAATACCAAGCCAAACCAACGTAAGAGATGTTTGGCTAAAGCAAAACCAAAGAGCAACAACATCGATTGATGGCTACAGAGAGGGCATCAATTGAACTCTAAATTCATCGAATTAGATTTCCGTCTTTTGGAGTTAAATAAATTAGCCGTTTTTTTACAAACTTAATATTTTTTTTTATTGAATCAACTTCTTGTCGTCGCCCAAGATTTGGGACTCTCGATCACTGCTTAGAAGCGGCGACGGATGACGCGACGCACGGTCTTGTAGCGGTATCCATCAGCAGAGATGGGCTCGATCTCCTCCAGAGAGGGCTGGGGAGCCAGTTGGGCAACTGGGGCGGGGGCAGCACGGATGGGAGCTGGAGCGGGAGCTGCAGGAGGAATGTACTGGTTGACTGGAGCAGGGGCTGGCAGAGAGATGGGAGCAACTGGTGCTGGGGCAGGAGCAACACGGATGGGAGCTGGTGCGGGAGCAGGAGCTGCAGGAGGAATGTACTGGTTGGTTGGAGCTGGAGCAGGGCTGATGGGAGCTGGAGCTGGAGCTGGAACCTCAACGTTGATTGGAGCTGGAGCGGGCAAGTTAATGGGTGCTGGTGCGGCAGGAGGAATGTAAGAGTTGACGGGAGCAGGAACAGACTTCACTGGAGCTGGCGCCAGAGGAGCCGGGGCTGGAGCTGCCGGAGCATAGTTGTAGCCGGACAATTGCGACACATCAGCGTGGGCAACAGCCAACAGGGCACAGGCGACAACAAGAAGTTTCTGCAAGGCAAAATTGAAAGGATTATTCCTCGAGTTGAGATGCGTCAATCAACAGCTGCTGTTGATGCTGCCAACGCCTGCCACCTACCATTTTTGAGTATGTTACTTGGAACGTTTCAGTTGCTAGTATATCTTGGACAATCCGAGGCGGTAGTATTTATATGAAATTGTGCGCGGTGCTGAGTCCGCAGACAAACGCGATGAAGAATTGCTCAAATTATAGGCTTTTAATATGCCAGAAACCAGAATTTTATTGTCAACAGCTGGTTACACAAAGACTAATGGAGTGTAGAGTATCAAATCGGGCTGGTGGGGTCACACGGTGGCCATTATCAAATATGTTAATCAATAACATTTAAAAACTATTTGCCGATTGTTTCAACTTGAGCGCGAAACACAATGCATCTAGGGCAATCATAAATGCTCAATGATTTTATTTATACAGTTAACGACATACGAATTGCTTAAATAAATATATTAATTGAGAGATGATATTTTTACTCTATTTTATTATTAAATAATATTTATTATTCATATTCATAATATTTAAAATTATTTTAAAAATATATTTATCACTCAAAAGTAAATTTTCATTTTGGCAACTAAATAAAATATTTAAATTTCATCTAAGTAAAGTGTGTTTGTGTGTCGGCTTTATGCAATATCGTGTGCTATTCTCGCTGTTTATTTATTTATTTTTTTGCCATTGCTTGAATTTAAATGTAATTTGCATAAAACATAAATGCTTTATTTTTGTTTTTATCAAAGCCAACTACCCACTGTGTGGAGCTGAGTTGAGCCAAGCTGTGTTGATGGGCAAGCCAAATAGTTGTTGTGATTAGTTTGCTTAATTAGCTCTGATAAGGCGGACCAGTGTCTATTGGACAAAAGAGCCACGCTCTGTCTTGCCAAATTTGTCTCGCTAGCCAGTGAGCGGCAGCGGCTCATTGCTGCCGATTGTTGTCGCTGTCGCTTTATGGCTCAAAAGCTGCTTTGCATGCGTTAGATACAGATTTAGATAGATAGTTGTATATATGAATGCGATATATATTGCGTAGCTGAATATGCATTTGGTTGCAGGTCAAAAGTTGAGCGCGTCGCCAGTGCGACCGACGCCAATTTCTCATCCCATGGCTGGGCATGAAAAACAAATTAGCAGCCAAATAGTTGAGCATGTGTGTGTGCATATGTGTGTGTTTGTGTGGGTGTTTCTGATTTGTGTGGAAATTCAGTGAAGGACATGTCTTACGCGCTCTTTTAATTACACAAATTGCCAATGAGCCACTTTTTGGATTGTCAACGCTTTCAGTTATGCCAAAAAGCTTGCGAGACATTTGGGCGTCGTTCCCTTTATTGTTGTTGTTCGAGTTTCGGCTACTGTGTCGCCATTGTGATTGGAATATATTTGCAGCTTGTGTCAAACAAAAACTACAAAAGCTATGCAAACAAGCACTTAACCCGCTTTTATTTTGACAATTCCATTATTTTCGCAGCGCCAATAAACTGAAACTGCGAAATGTTTTCAACTCTCACACACACACACACAGACACAGTCACACTCATTCACCCATGTACAGCTCAGATCATGTCATGCAACATTGCGTATACGTAATTTAGTTGTTTGTCTGTTAATAGTTGTAGCTGCAGCGCACGCGTCACAGGAATATATAAAAATTGACGGCAACCAACGCGAGGGTTTGAAATGTTTATCCAAAAAAAAAATATATATATATATACATATATATATATATAACAATATGGGTACGTGGTGTTTTAAAGAATAACAAAGCAATATTGTGGAAATTACAAATTGAGAGGAGAAAACTTCAAATAATATTGCAATTGCACTGAGAAGGGATTCAGAATGTGAAATCAACAAAATGCAGACATTTGTTGCAGTTCTTCTTCTTCTCTTCTTCTGCTTCATTTAATCCGATTAGCACATTTCTGTTTAAATGCAACAATTGAAACTATAATCATTTTAGATACAACTTCAGATAGTTTCAATCCTTTGAGCTTTTCACTTTTTTATATCAATTTATATGAAAATCTTGTTATTTAACACCTAACCTCATTTCTTATCAAATTTTGAAAAATATTTAGAATTAATATTAAAATTTCAAGATATCTAGAATTTATTTTCTGCATCTTTTAGAAGTTCTTTCTCCTAATTGAATTTAATTTTAGTTTTAATAAAAATTGAAAAGTATTTAAAATTAATATTATATCAATTTATATATAATTTGTTATTATTATTATTTATAATTTGTTTTTCAGCATCAAATAGAAACTTACATATATTCTAATGAATGAATAATAAACTAATTTGTGATGTTTTGCTAATTTTTTAATATTGTAAATAAATTGAGAAAAATAATGCGTTTAGCGAAAATATTTAAAATTAATATTATAAATTAATATTAATATATATTATTAAAAATAATATATATTAATATATAATTTTTAATGTACTTTCAATTTGCTTACATTCTCAGCTTCAATTTAAAATAATTACATATTTCTCTTGCTAATCTAATATGAAATAATTACATATTAAAAATCTCCTAAAAAATGTAAAGGTATAAAACAATTTTACAGTTTGTTTGACAAATTTTCAGCTTTAATAAAAAAACTTTTCTTTCAATCCAATTAATTCTTTAATATTATTAATTTAAATGTAAGTAGCTTTTCAGTTTCCATTCTTCTTGTCGTCTGCTTAGTTATAATAGAACTTGTTTTTGTAGAGCATGTTGGCTATTAAATCATTTGGATATCGAATCGCTCTTCACTTTGGCCAAACAAATATTTAACTCCTATCGACTGTTGGAGTTCATTAAGTAGTTCATTTCCATATTCACGTTTCACGTTTGATTAACGTGCTCACAATCGCGCTGCTTTTCTAATACGTAAATTTGATGTTTGGCATTCGGCTTCCTGCTTTATGTTCAATTGACTTTCAGATATCATCTGCGGCGTATCGGACTATCTGCCCTCAAGGTCAGCCGAGGCAACCACACTTACGCGTGTTCTGTCAACTCTCGGGTTGCAGAGTTGACGAGAAAAATATATTTTAAATGGATGCAACTGGATTAAAATGCATTGAAGCAACGGCAACGGCATGCCAAACTCTTCAGGAGCTGACAACGCTTAACAATCGATTTTAACAGTTTTTAATGCTCGGCGACTGCCAGATCATAAATTCAGGCCACTCTCCTTCCAGCTATAAGCCATGGGTCGTGGTGTACTCAGCTCGTATTTCTGTATATTTCGCGAGATAAATCAACGCGCGACAAATTAATGCTGCAAATGAAGTGCAACTGCTGCAGCAGCGCAGAGTTCGGGCGGTTGTGGCATGGGTCGGGTGATACAGGTGTAAAATGGGCAGCGATATGCCGCACATCGAATCGCCGCCCCAATATGCAGTAACAGTAAAAATAAATGAAGGCAGTCAACGTTGCATATTTCAGTGGCCGTGCGGCTGCCACTGCTGATATAATTACACAGATACTGTCAATATTGCATGTCTCTCTCTCTCTCTCTGTGTGTCTCTCTTTTCTCTTTCTCTCTGTATATTCGATATAGCCATAGGCCGCGCTTGCTGTAAGCCCTGCCATCTGTCTCGCCCCTCTGCCGTAGGCCTCATCACTTTTTATATGCGTCGCATTTAACTTTTTGTAATTTTTATTATTTCTTTTTTTCGCACGCCAAGTACATATCTTTTGCATACTTTTGGGCGGGCCCGGCGCTTGTCTGCCGTGCGATTATTTTGTAATCCATGGCGCCTAAAGCATTGATTACACATTGTATACCTGGGACAGCTCGCAGCAGCACAGCTTGATCAAAAGTGGGACGAGCTGGCCTGGCCATAATGCGTGTTAATCAGCATCATTAACTGCTAATTAAGTGCGGTTGCAAATGCAGCCAACTGTCAATTGTTTCCAGCCACCGCCGCGATACTGTCGCACCACCACCGCCGCACCGCACCACCTGTCGCCGGCGTCGTTTTATTTGCTCGTCGCTGGCTTAGCTGTCGAGCGATGTGCAATGAGGCTGAAAATTGCACATTGCTCGATTCCTGGCAGATTGTTATTCGGATTTAAGCTTCACTAATCGCAGCTACTGTTTAGATGATGTATGTGAGTGTGTGTGGCACTTGTGTGTGTTGTTAGGGTGGGCGTTTGCTACCTCAGTTTTTGAAAAATAGAAATTCTTATAGAAAAAAGGCGAGCTGCCAGAAACCAAATTTTAATGATTTAAAAATAATTCTGATATCAAAATTAGAAATGAAAATCATTTTAGCAAACAAATTAAATTTATTTATCAGTTTGTATTTTTTTTTTTTTTTTTTTTTTTATTTAACAATAACAATATATTTATTTCAAGTGAAGAAGCAGTACATTCAGATTTAGTACTTTAACAACACATTTATGTACATAAAATTAGGACCAAACCTTACTCAATTTGTGAGGATTGAAAAGAAGAAAGATAATAATAATAATATTTATTGTGTAGCCATTGTTTTGGCAAAGCCTTGCCATTTAAGTCGTCTTAGGGTTCTGGCATGTATTAAACCTCTTGCGAGTCGTAGCAATCTTTCAGAGTATCTGCTTGTATGTTTATTTATTTGTTCTTCGACAGTACGCAGCTTCAGATCTCTGTGCAGTGTTGAGCCGCGTATGTACCAGGGACAGTTTGTAGTCTGCCGTAGTACTCTATTCTGCAAAACCTGCAATCTTTTATAATTTGATTTTGCAGCGATCCCCCAGATATGTACTTCATAAAGCCATATCGGGAGGATACACTGCACATAGACAGCTCTTTTGCATCTCAGCGGTAAGGTGCTCTTTTTATTGTTGCGCCATCTTAATTGTTGCAGTCTGTGACGACATTTTTCAACCGTAGCTTTGAGGTGTGGCACAAAGGTGAGACGCTTGTCCAGGGTGATGCCAAGATATTTCACTTGTGCAGGTTGCTGAAGATAAAATTTATCAGTTTGTAATTATAAAATTAAGTACAGAAAAAAAGGAGAAAGTCAAATAAATAAATAAATAAAAATACAAAAATTAAATAAAATGAAAACAATAAAAAAAAGTAAATAAATGTAATATATTATACATTAAATAAAATACAAAATATTAAATCGAAAATAATATTATAGAACTATCATATTTGTTCTGAAAATAATGTATTTAAGCATATTTTTTGAAGACAAAGAAATATTAATATATACAAAATTAAATAATGTAAAACATTTTCTAAAATTTAAGTTCAACTTGTAATTTTTTAATTTTTTTTTTTTTTTTTTTTTTTTATTGATTTTTTAGTTCTTGAAAACAATTTCTCGTAATCGAAAATAAATATATATAATTAAGATAAATAAATATTTAAATGCAAAGACGAATCACTCAGGTTTTGACTTTCTATTTAGTGATAAAACTCTTTTTAAAATTTTATTTAAGATTCAGCATTTTTATCAATTTATTTATCAGCTTTAAAACATACTTCGCTGAGTAAAATATTTTAAAATTAAAAGACAATTAATGAAAATACAATTTTAAATGAATGTAACAACAAATTGATGTCAAAGAATTACTATTCTTTAGATCTATTGCCAAAAAGATTTCATAAATATTTTTATTGACAGAATTAAATGCTCTTTTCTATATTTCTAATCTTTTTAAACCAAACCAACCGCAACTGCACATTCCAGGAACAAACACTAACTGATTAGTGTGGTCAAGTTCAATAGTCTATAAATTGTAATTGCCTGTCAAAATGGACCAATGCAATTTTCACAGAGTCCAGCAGCAGCAGCAGCAGCAGCAGTTCGTATATATATATAAATGTATATATTTATTTATTTATATGGGGATGTGCGCATCAAAGCGTAAACGCATTTTAATTCATTTAATTAAGCTGCCAATATTTGACCAAAATGCAATTAACAAAAGCCGGCTTGGACATGGGCACTGGCTTTGGTGCTGCCCAGGACCCATGTCCTTCGTCCACTGGCCTAGCTTGATGCGGTTGCCATGGCTAGGCAGAGCAGAGAGCAAAAAATGATTTGTTTTAATTACGTAATTAATTTGGCAGCTTTTTTTTGTTGTTATTACACGCATTTTCCATAAACAGGGATATATTGAAGTGAACAGACAGCAGTATAAATTATATAAATCAATTTGTAAATAAATTTGAATTTGATTCAAAAATTATTTCTTGAAGTGAAAAGAAAACAATTTCGTTTATTATTTTTTTATTTTAATTTTTTATTATTTTTAGAAACCTATTTAATATTAAGGCACTGGCTAGGGTATCTGCTAGTCAACTAACTTTAATTTTGTTTATCTTTTTAATTAGTATACGCCGTGTAATGTGTGCGGCTTCTGTGGCGACTCTTTAAAGTGTAAACTCAAACTCTTCTGCCTGAACTGTGACCCTGGCCAGCGGCTGGGTAGTTAAATCCATTGGAGCCAACGCGTTGTTCCAGACATTTCCCTAATCAAATCGTAAAGACGTCGTCGTTGTCGATGTCGATGTCATCGCAGTTTCTTGTTAATTTTCCTTGGTCTGCGACCCGTCGATATCTCTTCGAAGGGCGCCCGCCGCCAGGTCGCCTGTGTCCTACGTCCTGGCACTTGTTAGCACAATTGCGGCAGTCGCAGCCACAAGTGGTCAGTGGTCTGATGAGGCCAATGTGCACGTTGCCGTGCGCCTGGATTGAGCATGGATGTGGGCGGAACTTTTGAATCTAACGAGAAAAATTTCCACATCATCAAAGCTCATTCCAGCCCATAAATTTCGTGATAAATGTGAGTGCATGCCGAATGCCGTGCCGTGCGGCGACTCCTTAGGGAACGGGCCGAGCTGCTGCCTCTGCAACTCCTTGACGGCCACCTCTTGCTATCTGTCTGCTGATGGCGATTGCGATGCGGATACTAAGTTGATTTCTCTCTTCTCTCTCAAGCATGCATTTGGCTTTCATAAATTTCCAACTTAAATCGATGCTGGGCACAGGCAGGAGCTAGCTGGAGTGAGAGGGGAACAGGCTTGCCTTGAAGTGTCCATAAAGTTGGAGCTGCTGGATGCAGCCGCTGATTGGGACTGTTGCTGATTGAGTGCGGCCGGGCTGGCATTTTGATTGGAAAACAATTTGGTAAAGTTTTAGTTTTAGTTTTTCTTTTATTTTATTGATATTCTATGGGAGATTCGTTAGAATGCATTGCGTTGTAGAAGCTCTAGATTTACAGGCGATTGCGGCGATAGACGACGCGACGCACAGTCTTGTAACGGTAGCCATCAGCAGAGGGCTGCTCGATCTGCTCGAGCGCCTGCTGCGGCTGGTAGATTGGAGAAGGTGCAGGAGAGATTTGAATGGGAGCGGGTGCTGGAGCAGAGTACTCGATGGGAGCTTGAATTTGGATTGGCGCGGGGGCAGGAGCAGGCTGGTAGACTGGTGCGGGAGCTGGGATCGAGACTGGTGCAGGTGGGATGTAGCTGTTGATTGGAGCTGGTGCTGGTGCCTCGATACGGATTGGGGCAGGAGCTGGCTGATAGACTGGAGCTGGAGCAGGGATCGAGATTGGTGCAGGCGCTGGCTGGTAGACTGGAGCGGGTGCTTCAATGTTGATGGGAGCTGGTGCAGGTTGGTAGACTGGAGCTGGAGCTGGCTGATACACCGGAGCTGGAGCTGGCTGGTAGACCGGAGCTGGTGCAGGCTGGTAGACCGGAGCTGGAGCAGGCTGGTAGACTGGAGCTGGTGCAGGCTGATAGACCGGAGCTGGTGCAGGCTGGTAGACTGGAGCTGGAGCTGGAGCTGGCTGGTAGACCGGAGCTGGAGCTGGCTGATAGACCGGAGCTGGAGCTGGTGCCTGATAGTTGTAGCCGGAACTCAAGTGGGACACATCAGCACTGGCGCAGGCCAGGAAGGCAACGGCAACGACCAAGAATTTCTGTGCAAGAAATCGCGATTAAAACCAATTTCCGAGCAGTTGGCTGCGGGTGGACATCGTGGCTTACCATTTCAGTGATAGTTTGACTCTTACTCCACAAGCGTTTGAATAGCTTCTGTCTGCTTGGGGCTTGTCCGTTACTATTTATACCATTCGCAGATGAGAGCGGGTGTTCAAACACTCTTGGCGATTGTGAAAAACCTGCCTCGAAGTGGCATCAGTTGTTTGCATAGGTATAGCCAAAATCGAATATTGAATATTGAATAATGATTATTGAATGCTGAATACGGAATACTGCATAAAGAGTGCTGACTATGGTTAGATGCTCATTAAGACTTGCTAACTAAATTGTCTTTCGGGGCCAGTCGAGTGACGGATGAGGCCCGAATGCTGATGGCAACTTGTTTGCCATAGAATTTATTGGCCGCTTGTCTAATTTATGCCATCAAATGGATTTTTAATAACCCCATCAAGTTTAATGAATAACGCCAGCTAACGGGAAATTTGCAACAAATATATATATTTTATTTATATTTTATTTAAACAAAAAATTAGTTTCTATTTTGCAGCACTTTATGCGGATTTCTGTTGACACCTGTCTCGCATTGAGCCGGAAATTTGCAAATTATATTTATCGCATGCGTCGCTGATAGTAAACAGGTTTAATTAGCTTTTTTCAGCCATTTTATAGTTCATTGTTCTCAATCGGCAGATGGAACTTGTTTATGCCTCATTTATTAAATGGCAGACGTCTTTTAGTGTATCCTGATATAAATTCTTACCTTTCCCTTTTTGAATTCTAATTTTGTTTTGTTTTTCCTTTTGCCAGCCGTTCATTTCTATTTTTATATAGGCCTGTGGTCTTTGGCCTTTGGCCATTATAATTATGTTGATTCGGTTTGATTTTATTGCCAGAAACCAGTTCCATTTGCTCACGCTTGAATGTGGGTCTGGCTACAGACATGACTTCTTAAAATTGATGTGGCTGCCGTTTCTGACAGCTTCTTGAAGGCTGCCTAACGCTGGGCTGTTTTCTTAATTGCCTAAAGAAATATTCATAGAAGAAAATCGCCTTCAGGAAATCAAATTTAATTAATTTTTTTAGTATATTATAATTTATAATTTATAATTTATAATTTAGGTTTAGCTGTCTTAGCTGTATATAATTTGAATATACTCTGTAACTGTCAAATGCATTAATGATCACATTCTCTGATTAGTGATAAATATGGCTCATTCGGTCATGAACATAGTTTGCTGCTCAGTTATGCAAAATCTCATTAGCGATTCGTTCATGAACCGTTCATGAAAATATACCTGGATTTTGATTCCGCTTTGGATGAGTTGTGGCTTTTGTATGTCATGCAAATGATAGTTTATGTTTATGATAATTAGATAGATACAGAAGCTGCTGTTAGCATCGCTCACAACATTGTCTTAGCACACAATGCTGAACGCTATTTAACATATTTTTACAGCCCAAATCGGAATTGAAATAATTTTATGTATTTTTTGAATCATGTGCGAATAATTTATTAATAACGAACTATAATGAAGTATTTACTACTGATTTAATAGATTGAATCTTATATAACTAATCGAGATGTAGAATGAATGAATTAAGCGAACAGAAAATTTAATTTTTAATTTTAATTTAAATATTTTATTTTTATAATAAATGATTTGAAATATTTCATATTTATTTTTTCAATATGGACATATTCTCAAAAAAAAAAGAAAAAGAATTAAATATTGAACAATGAAAAATTAAAATAAAAAATAAATTAGTTAATTATAACTAAAATTAATCTATATAAAAATATTTTTTGTATTATAAATAATTTAAAATTGATATGAATATTATTCACTTAGGTGATCTTATTTTGAGCTCATTTTATTATATAAAAATATTTGTTTTATTATTATAAATAATTTAAAAATTATTATAAATAATATTTTTCTTATTTGGAGCTTATTTTAATATGAATAAATTAGAGCAGAATTCCAAAAATGCTTTAGTTTTAAAAGCATAAGGAAATACATAAAAAAAAGAGTTGACTGCGCTTACTTTTGTTCATTCTCTGCATTGTTATACGATACTTAAATATCTCACAGACAATAGACTCTTTAGTCTTCCGTATGCTAATTTGATCGACGTACGCCCACAAATAGAATTTCTATATTGTTTCGAATTCGAAATTTCAATAAATGCCAACAGTAAATAATGAATAATATTTAAATACTAAATTTCTATAGAACTGTACGCAGTGGTTGTTCTTCCTTGACTCATGCATTATTTCCTCATGGTCTAAAGCTCTTTAGCAGTACGAATGCTTGGAACGCTACATTCCCATTATTTATGATGATGTCTTAATTTGCTGGCACGGCGTTGTCTTTGGCTGGCGATGAGTTGTGTTGCGGATTAAATTGCAACTACAAATTCAGTTTATCAGGCAGTTAATCATGAGCATTGCTGCTTAATTTTTGCGCTGTCCAAATATTGACTAGTAGATTTATGATCTGGCTGGTACGGGGTCCGGTACTGGGTCGTGTCTCTTTGTCAGCGGTTGGATCATACCATTCGTAAGCGAAGCGCAAACACGACGCGCCGCTTAAATAGTCAAACAGATTCATGGCCCAAGCGAATTTAAAAACTTGTTGTTAATTTTATGTGCAGCTACCAAATTTCAAATTGGAACTTTTCAGCGTTTTGTTTGCTTCCCATTTCTCAGACGAATCGTGTATGTAAATGTCGATCTTTTGGCGGCCAATTTATGGACATACGATTTGCATGGCTTAGCTTCCGATAAGCTCCAATCTAAGGCCTGTTCCACATCTCACATCTGCAGTCTACGAATGCATATGCTGATTCGCATACAACTTAGTCGTCTGAAGTCTGACGCATGGCTAATACAATTATGTTCCCATTTGACGCTCTTTTGTTTTAGGCAACTGGTTTCGTTTTCGTTTTTATTATGATTTTAACCGCCTTTTTTTCTCTTTTTTCTTCTCCACATATAATTTGTATGCATATTTTTATGTGGTCGTTTGCTGAGCGCCACGAACTGAGGGCTAATTATGGCTCACCTGTTGGCCTTGACTTTGAAATTGAAATTTTACTCAAGCATCTGTCTGGCGCGACTCTGCTATTGGCATTTACCTCTTCGGCTTCTTGTTCGCTTTCTTGGCCACTTTGTTTTGGCATCTTGTTCATTAGTTGTAATTAAGACTTAGTTATGAATTCATCTAAATGACCATTAAAACTTTCTCTGAGTTGCTATCTGCGATGCGAGCTGCCGATAGAGCTCTTGCTATACTTTTGATTATAATTTGAATATCAAATATGTTTTTAATTTTTTTTTTATGCGATGTGTGCATTGTATTCGTCTTTGTTAATACCGGACTTTGCATCAAATGAGTTATGATTTATATAGTTTTAAGTATGCCCATACATATAGATGGCATATTATGATTTTGTTTACACTGAACTGATATGGCCAAAGCTTTGCCTCATTAACACATGATGTCATCAAATTGACCATCATCAATGCTCGTCTCATAGGCAAAGCGAGAAACATACTGGCTGCAATAGCGTTACAGTCCGTGATTGATAGAGCGTGGAGCTTAGAGATATTCTGAATTAGCTTCTGCTCTCAGAAATAGTTCGTGTTGATCAAAGAGATCATATTTGATATGTATGGTGTATATTCAAAATATTTTAAAATTGTATTAAAAAATAATTATAAATAAATTTGGCTCTTCATGACTGTAAACTGTAGAAGACTTAACATTATTATTATTTATTTATTTATTTTTTTTTAAATATATAATTTACTTTAAGAATACATTTATTGTAATTTACATTTATTTCTGCTATATACATCTATAAAATATATACAAAATATAAATATAATAATAAGATATAAACCTTATATTTCTAAAAATTCTGTAATCTGCATTTCTAAAAAAAAAAAAAATATACACATATAATATAAATAATAAATAAATAAATAAATAATAATATAATATAAATAATATAATATAAACATATATATTAATTCACAAGGGAACACATAAACCCTACAAACATAAGCATACCCACTCAACACACTCACTCAACACACACACACACGTCGACGCACACTCGCCATAAATCAGCTAAAAAGACGCATAAAATGTGTAGTGCGTACTGTGTGCGGTAGGTGGAGCCACCTGTCAAATGGCCCGGCCAGCCAACCAGATAAGCGCAAAATTCTTAATGAAACGACACGCATGCACAGTAAAATGTGCATTTGCCGAGACCCCACACACACACACACACACACACACACACACACAAGTGCAGTTGTATATAGATGTTATGTACCTACAGTTACAGTTAGTCGCTTTAGCATTCAAAGCGACCCCCAAAAAAGAAAGTACCAGAGTGAAGTGTAGGGCAGAGGAGACGAGTCGAGAACTTCAGATTCACAGCGACTCGACGAAGTTGCCAGCTGTGTGAGGTGCAGCGTACAAAGGCAAACGGAAATGAAATCACGTACCAGGGGCGTTGTCATTCACAATGAGTGCGCCACCAGGCAGGACTAGAAGTAGTTGTTGCAGCAGTTCGTTCTCTTCTTGTTGTTGCTATTGTTGTTGTTGTTGTTGTTGTTGTTGTAGTTGTCAGCAGAGTCGCGGCAGCTGCCATTTTGTTCTGTCGTTGTGTGTACGTCTAATGTCCAATTTCAATTTGGACTGGCTGGCTGACAGCAGGAAAGGCAAAGGCAAAGCTACCGCAAGTGCCAAACAATGCAAACGCCCCCACCAATCCCCACTCACAATAATAAAAAAAAAAAAAAAAAAACACTCACACACACATGTGCAAGTCCCCCGTCTAGTATTTCACTTAAGTGTGGATACTTGCACAGATAGCTAAAGAGAGAGAGAGAGAGAGAGAAAGCTAAAGTGAGCTTGAAGGAGAGGGAACGTACCCGCATAAGTTTATTTACTTTTAACACGAAATAATAAAGTTTACAAAAGAAAACGTGCGCCGTGCGGTATGCTGCACTTTTTCTAAGTGTGGGAGGGTGTTTGTGTGTGTGGGTGTGTGTGTGTGTGTGTGTCGCTAACTGCTCCTCATACAGCTCAAAGCAGCGTTTTCCTCTGCCCATTTGATGTCACAATTTAGGCGCCTCAAAGCGAATATATAACAAACTGTTGAAAGCTGTCAATTTATACTTCAAAGCCACAGGACTTTTTTATCTGCTCAGAATATAATTTTTATTTTTGTTAAACAATTTTTTAATAAGGAAAAAAGAGGAGAATATTCGCCATTGCAATGGGCAGATGAATCTATATTGAAATTTATATTTTATGAATATTTCCTTTCTATGAAAATCAATTATTTTAGATATTTTAGATAACATTTGCCAATGGGTACTTCAATAGATTTTAGAAGTTATATTCTGTTAATATATTATTTCATGAATAAAATTGAATTTTTGTTCCTTTACAAAGCTTCGCAATAAATACATAGAGGAAATTTTAACCAATAATAAAAATATAAATTAAAGATAAGATATTTTTAATAATTTAAGAATTGAAAATCAAATTTAATGTACGACTTTTCAGGGCAACACGAGAATAAATATTTATATTTTATATAAATGATTTTTATTGTTGAAATTAAGTAATTAAAACTAAAAATAAATGAAAGCGAAAAATATATTAAATTTATTCAAATATTTAAAATATATTATTTACATTCATCTTGTACGTGCAGCAATGAATTGATGAAAAGAATTTTAGTGCTTTAAGAATTAAGTTTAATTATAATCAAAGGCCTGGACTTCAAGCTAACGATGAATATTCCTTATCACTGCAAATATCTGCTGTAAAATATGAACAACTAGAGTATCTCGAGTTTCAAACAGCTCAACGAAATGTAATTCAACGCATTGCAGCAAAATTCGCAACTCTTAACTTTCGTCACAGTTTCGCAAAAGGTAAAAAAAAAGAGTAGAAAAATTAGCGACATGCTGTGACGTGACTCGACTGCTTGAGCCAGCGTTACCCTATGCCCCTGCCCATGCCCCTGCCCATGCCCATGCCCATTTCTAGTTACTTAACCGAAATGTGCTTTGTTTTTGGCATGTTCCGCTACTGTTAGCCATGTGTCAGGGCCAAACGCTCATGGACAGCTTATGGATGCAGGCTGGCACTTACAGCCAACTGAATTATTTAAAAAGACGCTAAGAGCAAAGGAACTGCGAATGCTGTCGCTTTGTGCAATTAAATGCGTTCTCAGCTCGTACGCACACATGCGACAACAGTTAGAAGGGCCGCACAGATGGTAATGATAATAATTATAGAGACCCCAGGGCACAAGCCTGGGGCATGTGTGCCATGTGGTCCATGCGTGTGTGCCTAATTACAATAAATTTGGCTAATTATTGTCTGGCATTTGCGGCCCTGGCGGCCCCTGTAAACTTTAAGTAGCTGTCTCACTCCCTCACTCCCTCACATCTCTCTCTCTCTCTCTTTCTCTGTCTCCATCAACAACAACATTTTACAGACAAAGTTTTTCCCATCGATATATGGTGGAGTGCGGCCGCCTCCACAATGTCGCAGACTGAGGCCAATGTCTGGCTAATTGTCTTGTAAATTATGATAAGGAACTTTCACTATCAACTTGAGAGCTGGTTAAAAGGGTCAGTTAGGTCACCTGCATATGGGAGGTACGAAAAGTGTGCACAGCAGTTGCACTCGCACTCAAACTCGCACTCGCACTCGCCTTCGCAGTCTATTTGACGTGGCACTTGGTCAGGGGTTGGCGTAATAGCATTATATAATATTCATATATCTATCTTTAGGAGAGAAATTTATAATACTGTTGTCTCAGCATTCTATGCACTTTAGCTGCCGCCTCAAACTAGCACTCGGAACATTGCAAATTTATAAATGAAATTTTATATGACGCTCTTTAAAAATGTTCAAATGTGGCTGATTATTTTGAAAATTTGTATATTATTGATTTACTCAAGAAATATTAAACAAATTCTTTTACAACTTTTAATTAATAAGATTATTTACTTAAAATATATATTAATCAAACTAAAATTAAGTTACGAAATAAAATATAAAATATATTTAAAATATATATTAATCAAATTAAAATTAGAATGCAATAATTAAAAATAGTCTAAAGGTATCTATTCTATTCCTAATTTTTTGCATATATTAATAATATTACAACTAAAAATATATTTAAATAGATACATAAATAAAACTTAGCTTTTAGTAAGTTGGATATGGAAATATATTTTTTAATTTAAATCAATTAAATATATTTTTGTTGTAATCATTAAATACGTACATTAAATTCAAATTAAGAAAAAGAATTTTGCTTGCTTCAAGAGTTCTGGATACTTTTTTTTTTCATATTTATATGAAGAAAGATATTTATTTACATATAGCAAATAGCTGTTGACTTTTCTGCGATGTCTACGTATAAGTTTCCTTCACTCATAGTTTGGATAAAAACTCAGTGAGCAAGCGATTGCGTCGGTTCTTCAATGAGTTCGATCGTGATAGGCTCGCTGCTGATTTCCTATGTATCGCTTCGCTCTCGATTCTCTCCGAACGTAGGCTTGAGTTCTATGTATTGGTGCGTGAGTTGTGTTCGCTAAGCACATCACGAGTGCGCTTGAGAGTGAATGTGTGCATGTGTATGTGAATGTGAAGACTGTTTGCATAGACTCTTTGAGGTATCTTGATCTTACAGAGTGTCATTGAACGAGCGTAAATCGTAGCGCTCCCTAAACGATGTTCGTTAATAGAGCGACACACGCTCAACGCCAAGCGCTCAACCGAAAACCAAAACGAAAAGAACCGAAGGCTCAGAATGAGAGTGAGTGCATATGATTTTTTCACTTGGTCACACGAACAGACAATAAATAACTAATGTGAGCTATGAATTTAATTGATATTAC
This sequence comes from Drosophila koepferae, assembly GCA_030914345.1. NCBI lineage: Eukaryota > Metazoa > Arthropoda > Insecta > Diptera > Drosophilidae > Drosophila > Drosophila koepferae. The sequence continues at coordinate 1,562,199 of JAUESR010000211.1, forward strand.
TACATATATTCTTTATATCTAAAATTCCCATTTTCCATTTGCTTTCATTTTAGGACTTTCACAAGCCATCACAGAGTATCTGTTATTACAATCCGCAACTGTCGACGCTGATGTTTTTAACAATCATTGCAAATCAAAACAAATGCCGAACGATTTGCTTTATGTGCAACTGCAGTGATTTGCCTAGGGAATGTGCCTGTCAAGCCTTTCATTTTTTATTGCCCCGCAGCGCCCAATATCCAGGCCCTTGCCAGTTATATCTTTGTTGTTGTTGCAGCATATGGGAGCATCATAAAGTGGGCGCTTCCCTTCTTCATACCCCTTCTATGTCCGTTCACTATTCCTGCTCCCTTTTGGCTTGTCTGATGCAAGTAGCGAAATGCAGTCAACTCGTGCGCCAGCTGAGCGCGCAATTTAGCACAACAATGCGATACGTATACGCCCCGTTGTAGACCCTTAGTAAGTCATGTGTTGGCATGTCTTCTCCTGCTGGCTGACTGGCTGACTGGCTGGTTGGCTGACTGCTACTGCTATTTAGAAATGCCTTTGTCTTGGCCTCGGTCCCAGCTCTTTGCTGCCAGCGAGTGCCGTTTGTTTTTTTGTCTTGCCAAATGCGCCATATTTTTGAGTTTATGTCTTCGTTTTCTAGCAAATATTTCCACAGACCAGCACAGGGAACGGGACGGAGGGCAGACCGTAATGCATATGTTCGGCGTGTCGTCGTTTTGTTTTATTGCATATTTATATTTTATAGCGAAAGTAGCAAAATATACGAGTAAATCGTTAGGACACAGCCCAGACCCCCTATCGAAAGCTGGCAGGAGGCGGTGCAGAGACGGGGCGCCCGAGACGTTACAACGGCACAATTCTTGGCCTTTTTGGCAAACATTCGATAAAAGAACTCATACATAAGCTCTGCCAGCCGCACATGTGCCTCGCACACTCACTCACACTCTCACACTCTCACACACACATACACACCGACCGGAGAGTCTCCTGCATTAAGTTCTCGTTGCGCTTTTTGGGGGCGTTTGTTGGATGCGCCACAAAATTCAATCATAAAAGTTTTTCAATAATCCGCTTTGCCCCGATTGCATTTCAATTTGCGCAACATTTTTGTGCAAAAACTTAATTTTCCACCAATTAGTTTTTTGGGCTGTTCGATTGAGGGGCGTGCGGTGCGGTGCGGCAATACGTAATTGATGTGTGTTGTCCCATTCCTAGACTCAAAAAAAAAAAAAAAAAAAGAATAAAAAAGTTAGTAAGGATATTTCATTGGGCAGCAAGCGGACCAACAATTTGGCATACCATATGCAATTCAATTGAAATCGTAAATATAAGTATATATATTTGCTTAATAAACTAGCTCAAATATCTTGGATTTACAATAATAGTAAGCTAGTATAAGTTTATGTAACTGAATTCCATATGCCTAAGTGCTGCGAATCTCCTATATAGAGACTCACATATTACTTATGCTGGAAGAGCACTAATCCCCATATTTTCTAGACACCAAGTACGAGCGACCTTAATCTTCAACCTAATGGCTGTCGCATCATATGGCGCTCAGAAGCACATTCAGTATTTTTATTGATCCTTGGAGTATGCACCTGCAGCATCCGCCGTTGTGTGGTGGCCATGGTGAGGCGCTGATAATGTTAATTTTATTCAAAGGTTATGCCGTTACAAGCTACGGCAGACCGAGCGGGCCGGAGCCGGAGCCCATGGAAAATCCGTAGACGGACAGCGACGACGGCGACGAAGATGGAATGCAAGTACGTGTAGAAATTTACGAAAAATTACGAGAGACGCAGCGAAAGCTGCTGCACAAAATTGCAAATCGTGTCCAGGGTCGAAGACTGAAAGACCAAGTCCAGACCAAGACAACGAGATGCCCGGCACTGAGCTGGCAGCTGAGGCCAAGCCAAGACTAGCTAGCTAAGCAGCCCGGCCGGCTGCTTGCCCCCAAAACGTCGCCATGCAGCATTTATTGCCAACGAAGCGTATTTGGTGCATTTGATGCGCTGCATAATGGCGCACGCCATTAAATGTCCATTGACATGCCAACCGAAGAAGTCCAGTTGGCACAGTGGTACGAACACAATTTGAATGCCACTGAAGAATAACCAAAGTACACGACCAAGGCAATATATATTTTATTGAATTAATAATCAATTAAATAAAAATTAAATTGAATACAAAAATGATAATTCATTAATTCTCAACATTCATTTTAGTATTTATTGTAACAATTTGTTAAATGCAATTCTTAAGATTTCATTTTCACTTTCTATATCAATCGATTTTCATTGTGCTATGCCCCACGGTTACTGGCATTGGCCATAGCGCATTGCAAATCCAAATCGAATGCGAAACGAGCGTAAATCGTGACCTGCAAGGATCTGCTTAGTTTTCTTATTAGCTGCGATTACATTTGATGTTTGTTGTTCGGTCAACGTGGCGTATACTTACTTTACACACATATACATATATATCTTATGCATATGTGTGTGTGTGTGTGTGTGTGTGTGTACTACATTTTGTATGCTTAAGCAGTGTTTGTTGCTGCAGTTGTTGTTGCTTTAGTTGTTGTAGCTGTTGGTTTTACACTTTGCTGCCAACGTTTTTGTACGTGGCCAAGTTGCAAAATGTCGAAAGTCTTCGTCGCCATTGCCGCATCAAATATGTTGAAAAGCAATTGGCAGCCATCACGGCCTGCCCTTGTCTCTCTCACTCTCTCTCTCCCTCTTGCTCTGTCAGCCAGCTGCTGACCCTGCGGAGGGGCATGTCTGCTAATGCGCTGCTGTTGGAATTTCTTCATTGAGTACGTGCATTAAATTTCAAATCAAAAAGCATTTCAACACACACACACGCACAGTAAAAATTCGAAATCGAAGAAAACGAAGGGAAACACAATATTTCAAATGCATTTTTCGCTGCATTATTGCTGGCGCGTTGAACTGTGCTGCAATTTATTTGGAAATATCAGAGCAATTTGTTTGTTATTATTATCACTATCAACGCCGCATATTTTAATTGTTTTTCGCTTCATTAGCCACCATTCATTATTGCCATTATTATTTGCCATGCTTCGCTTGTCAATTTACATGCGATTCAATTTCCTGGCTGGCAAACGCAATCAGTAGACAAAACTGAAAAAAAAAGAAAGGATGGCAAAAACAACCACAGCAATGCATATCAATTGCTGCTGACAATTTCAAATAGAAAATGTCTTCGCATTGTAAAGAAAAATGAAAAAGAAAAACAAACAATCGAACGAGAAAAACAAATGAATAATAACAACAACAACAACAAGAGTTGTTGCTGTCAATGACAAGCTTCACAACAAGATTCTGGAAAAAAAGAGGAGGAAAAAGGAAAAAAAAAAAAAACATCAACTCAAAATGGAAATGTAACTGCAATTGAGTTTGGTCTGGTTTTCCCCGCAGGCCGTTGTTCGTTGTATGGCACCCGTCTTGCCTCTTCTTCTTGCTTCCAATTGTCAACTGTCAATGAGTTTTCAATTGCCGCCAAGTTGCATGTTTGAAGATTTGTGTCCCCAACTGCATTTTTCTAAGCCGCCAATTGGATTGGTTTCACTTTGCTTGCTTTTGACAGTCCTCTTTTCCATTGACTTGTCAGTGGCAGGCGCTGAACGTGAAACCAGCTAATTCGCCTGGTTTGCGGTTGGCTAAATTGTTTTGTTTTTGGCAGTCAGCAAAAAAAGAAATGGCCTTAAAGCTTCATGCCTGCCGTTCAACTGTTGTCGTCTAGACTCGCCCACATTTTCCATGCATTTCCTTCTCATTTTCGCTCGATTGGAGGTGTACCATACAATCGCGTGCTCAAGACTTTTTTTTCTCACTATAACTAAATGCAAAGCGTTCTCATTTCATTGCAGGCGTTAAGAGACAGCCGCAAAGTTACGCCCATTTCAATTTTTGTCAAGTATAGGAATTTTCAGCTCAGTTCCAGCTTGTTTGCATGACTGAAATATATTATCTCTGGACGGACATGTAACCATATATGCAAATATATATTTTTAGTTATATGGCACATGCTGCAGGAAATTGCAGTAAATGCGAAATTGTAGCAAGAATGAATATACAGATTTTGATTTTTGTTTCAAGTATTACTGAAGCGTATGTAAAAAGATGGACAACGCATCCAAATCAACTCGAATATAATCTAGCTGCCAATAAGAACAGGCGAAGAAGCTCTGAACCACAGGGAAATCTAATTATTTTCAAATATGAATAAAATGAGGCATAAATAAGTTTCGATTTCAAATATATATATATTGGCTGAGATATTCGCTCTATGGTTAAGTTAATACCTCACTGGTTAAGAGATTTTAAATCGGGTTTAGTGGTTAAGTGCAAAGGTTTATCTGAATCTGATTTTCTTTTGCGTATCTTTCAACCGAGCTTTATTAATATTTTTAATAATTTAATAATAAATAATTAATTAAATAATTATTATTTAATTTTATGCAAATATAATTTTTCAATTATTATATAAAAATAATCTTTAATAAAAATAATATAATGTTTTCTTATTATTTTTTTTATTATAAAAAAATTATTTTATTATAAAAATAATATAATTTTTTTTTATTATAGCATCTTTCTACTCCATAATCTCTCTTGGAATAACGTTATTATGATTAAACTTCTTTATCTATAACTTTTTATATAATTAAATAAAGTTATTGAATTGAGCTTCATTCATTTAGAATATGTAAGCATGCCGCAATAAAAAAATAAATATGTTATTCAATAAAAACTCGATATCTCATATATGGAGGCAAACTAAGGTAATTGCAAACACGAATTGGAAATCCCTAAGTAAATAGTAAATGTAATTTGCAGCTGTACCATATTCTACATATACGTATATTTATATGTTTGGTATACATTGATATATCCAAACAAATATTGCTGAAATTTTGCATAGATATTGAATGGGGGCAGCTGCTGCTTCTGCTGCTGCTGCTTCTTCTGCTGCTGTGCAAACAGTGGGAAAACATCTGTCGCTGGGCGTGCAGAGAAGAGGCCTACATTTGAAGCTATTGTAACTGCTTATTGTTTGCTGCATCCGCAGTTCCAATTTCCAGCAATTTCGGAAAATCCCCCCTCAGCATACAAATGGGAAAAGCCCCGCTTTCCCCTTCAGTCAGCTACAGCCAGTGAGTGTCACGTGAGCCGGCAAGGGCCGTGCAAAAATTTTCAATTGAAAGCATTGATGAGTCTATATCTTTGCTTGATTTTTTTTTTCTCCCGTTCGCTTCTTTTTTTGCGTGCATGGTTGTGGCAGCAGCACTGCCAGCGGGTGGTTTGACAATGGGCGAAGCAGATGCCAGAGCTGCGGAGCTGAAGCCGGAGTCTGGGGTGCAAGGACAACGGCAGAGGCCTTGTGCCGCGTGCCTCGTGCCGCGGCTTTTGTTGACATTCGCGGCAGTGTGTGTGAGTGTGTTGCCCACGTAAAAGCAATTAATTGGAAAAATGTGCAAATAGAGTTGTGCAGGTGGCGTCTGTTGACTTAACCTCCATTGCAGAAAGCTCGACTTTTCCAGAGCCTGAGTAGCCCCAGCCTGGCAGAGACAATCGTTAATCGTTGTTAATAGACCCGTACTTAAGACACACGCAGGAAACTAATAGAGTCGTCAGTGTATGCAAATGTCATCTTACTTAAAATTAGTCATTTTACTTTTATTAATTGTATAATATATATTATTTGTACAAGATTTTTTATCTGTTCATATATTTTAAGTCGTTTAGATATTATTATTTAATGAGATTTCGTTAATCTTATTAAATTTTGGATATATCGTATTTAATTTTTTTTTTTTCATATAAAACCTATTTTTTTAAAATAAATTTTTATTTAATTCTATTTGTCAAAGCATAAAAATACTTAATAAAAAAATATATATATATTCTGTTCCATTTAATAAACTAAATAACTTTAACAAAAAATTTTATTATTTTGTTAATTTATATATTTTTTCATTGAATATAATACATTGCAATATTTCTTTTAATTTTAGGGTATTCGATATTCGGTTCGCAAACAGTATCTGAAAATATTTCCACAACCTTTCGCGGCAAGTGAAAATGCAGTTGGAATAACTTTTAGTCGCTGTCAATGGCTTTTGTCTCGTGACGCAACGAAACTTTTCTAATTAAGTGGCAACGCCATGGAGGCAAACTGGACAGAGGGTGGCCACACTTGCCTTGGCCTATGCGCTGGCATTACAATAAACCGTTATGGGGCGCTTTTAATGACCAGTTGGCGCTGCATTTCGTTAGTTAAGCAGTGTGAGAGAGGGAGGAGGAGAGAGTTGCGAGGAGTCGGCGTGTTAATGGTTATCGTTGTTATTGTTGTTGTTGCTGTTGTAGCTGCGGTTGCCCGGCATTAGTTACAAAATGTCGTTAGCCAAATTATTTGCCATGTTGGCGCAAAATTTTTTATGGTTTTATCATGAGAGCGGGCGGAGCAAGAGACCCCGAGCGAAAGAGAACGAGAAATTCAGAGTGCAGGACTAATTGCAGTTGAAATTTTGTTTTATGCGTGCGCGGCACATCAAGTTTTATATGTTGTGTCGCATTCATTTAATGGGGCATGGCTGTGTGTAGGCGCACACAGAGCGCCTAAGCGATATAATTAACTAGAGCTGATTATGATAGCACGCCTGTGCGATTCAAATACTGACCTTTTAAGTGCGGCAAATGCTGTAAACTGAATTGTTAAACAAGTTAAGAAGTTACGCAAGTTAATTAGACCTTATTTAAAGAGATTATGGACGAGTCGCGGAACGAAGCAGTGAGCAAGGCAAGGAAGCTGCAACAGAATATGCAACAGACTTTGACTTGATGCAAAATTAATAAAAGAATTATCTGTAGCTGGCCTGGGGAAAAGAAAAATATTTGTTGATTGTGCTGCATTCAAATGCATCATAAATTACTCCATTAATTCACATGCGAAGGCTGCTCCCCAGCTGGCCATCTGTAGAGGATGCAGCAAGTCCGGCTAACCGCTGGCTGTTGTAGAGAAAGCCACAAGACTTTGCGAATCATTTGCTTCAATAACAGAATACATAGAATACATGCACAGTGCAAGGGGAACACTAAAGTGTATCCGCGTGAGATGCAAGAATATGAAATTTTTCGATACCCTATAATTTTAATTTAATTTAATTTAATTTAACTTTAATTTTTGAGATATTAGAATAGTATTTAAAAACTATATTTGAAAACTTTCAATGGCTTTTCTTTCACGTATATAAAGAGTGAATTAACTTTCAAGCTGTTGTCTCAATAAGTGCACTCTATTTCTTCCGTAGTCAAAGCTACTCTATTCACCTCGAAATTTGTTGTTTTTAGTATTTTTATTTTACCTCAACATCGGTTTCGATTTTTTCTTTCTTTCTTTCATTTATTTAAGTGTTGAACCCATACATTACAATTGTAGTATCTTAACAGCACATTTATATACTAAAATAATAACCTAACCTTTTGTTTTATACAGAAGGACTTATAACTAACTTATAAATAACCTAACCTTTTGTTGTATAACTATTTAAATAATTTTTAATTTAATTATACTAATGTTTTAATTAATATTTTTGGCGAAACCTAAGCGTTTTAGTCGCCTTAGTGGTCTCATAGGGAGCAGTTGTCTCGCTAATCTGCTACGGTGTCTGACCAGTCTGTCACTATATCTACTTGTGTGTCTTGCGATCTGTTCTTCTACTGTGTGTAGATTTAGATCATGGTGCAGGGTAGAGCCGCGTACGTACCATGGGCAGTTCGTGATTTGCCGCATAGCTCGGTTCTGAAGTACCTGTATGCGCTTATAGTTGCTTTTAGCAGCTATTCCCCAAATCTGCACACCATATAGCCAAATCGGAGCCACACAGTGGACGTAGACTGCTCTCTTCACTCTTAGTGACATGTTGCTTTTTCTGTTGATCAGCCACCGCAGCTGTTGCATGCGTTGCCCACATCTCCTGGTCGCAGCTTTAATGTGAGGACCAAATGTTAAACGCTTGTCCAGAGTGATACCAAGGTATTTTGCCTGTGATGGTTGATCCAATATTACTCCGTCTATTCGTATAGGCGGAGTGTGGTTAATGAGTGTTTTTAGTGTAAAACATGGATTGGTGGTCTTCCGTGAATTTATTTTTAAGTTCCACCTTTTGCACCAATCAGCCAGTGCCTTTAGATAGTTTTCAACTCCACTAGCAGCTTCGATGCGGCATTTGGAGCTGTAAAGCACTGCGATGTCGTCTGCGTATGTAGCAAGTAGAGCTTTGCTGGGTGTCTCCATGTGGTATTCGCTAGGAGAAGGTAAATCTGCAGTGTATATTGAGTAGAGCAGCGGCCCTAATACGCTACCCTGCGGAACTCCAGCTCTCATCTGGCAAGGAGTCGAGTAAATGCCCCTGACTCTAACCATAAATTTTCTGTCTTCCAGGTACGATCGTAAGACCCCGAAATATGGTGCTGGGAATAGCTGTTTAATTTTGCAGAGAAGCCCCATATGCCAGACTCTATCGAATGCCTGCTGCATGTCAACAAATACCGCATTGCAGTATTCCAGATCGTCAAATGCCTGTAGAATGTGTTTCACCAGTCTGTGGATTTGTTCCACTGTGCTGTGTCCCTCCCGAAATCCAAATTGATGGTCCGGTAAGATATTGGATTGTCTTAATATAACATTAATGCGGTTGGCAATGGTCCTCTCCCATAGTTTAGACAGGGAGGGTAGTAGGCTTATAGGCCGATATGATTCTGGATCTTCTTCCGGTTTGCCAGGTTTATGGATCATCAATATGGCAGCTAATTTCCATTGCCTTGGAAACATTTGGAGCCTGATGATGGCATTGAAGATTAGTGCAATGAAGAGCAGCGCTTTTGTAGGCAAGGCCTTCAACGTTGCATTGCAAATCTTGTCAATTCCAGGAGCTTTATTTTTCGGCAATATTTGGATCGCTTCAGTTATTTCATCAATGTGTATTGGCTGAATAGGCAGGGACATCTGCAATGGGGTCTGCAAGCTTCTATATGTCTCCATGGTCTGCTCCGCTGTAGCGTAATTATATGGAGTAAAACGATCCTCTAGATGGCTTCCGAATGCGTTAGCCTGTTCCAATTCATTTTTAGCAAGCTCGCCATTAGGGCATCGAACAGGTACCTGTCTAAATGGTTGTCGTTTAAGCGATTTTGTGCATTTCCATAGTGAGTAGTTTGCATCTATAGTGTAGTCCATGGAAGCCAGTTTTTGCTCGAAAAAGTCACCTCTGATTTCTCTTAAGAGATTGCGTAGCTGTCTTGCTGCACGGTTCCACAGAATTCGGTCCCAAGGATCTTGGGATCGAATTGCTCTTCTACGAAGGAACCTTTTTGTTCTGATAAGTTCTTTGGCTTCTCTTGTTAGAACAATGCCATAATTATTGGGACGAAACGCGGTGTTTATCGGCGTTGTAGCAGCAGCAGCTCTATATATGTTCTCCGAGAGAAGATCAACCGCATTCTCAATATCTTCACCTGAGTTCAGACACGGATTTAATTGGATGGAGTCATCTAGCTGTTGTCTGAAAGCCGCAATGTCAGTACGATTAGTTATTAGCCTTGGGCTTGGGCTGATATTAGAACCATCAATGTGCAACTCAGCAATGAGGGCTAGGTGGTCAGAATCCAAGTCCCAGTTTTGAAATATATTTACTTGGTAATGCTGTATCCCATGGTATAATGCAAAATCAATGCAAGAGGGAGTGTGACTAGATATATATGGGTACCTAGTAGGAGAACCTGTTGCAAGAATATAAGCACCTCTGGCTGTGATGGCTTCTGCTAGTTCTCTGCCCCTGGGTGAATTATATGAGTCTCCCCACAGCCAATGTCGCGCATTCCAGTCACCACCAATAAAATACCTTTGGCCACAAGAAGCGAGTATGTCGCTGAATTGCCTTTCTTCAATTCTGTTCCTTGGTGGGCAGTATATGGCGCAAAATTCAACGTCTCCCAATCCTGTGGCAACTTTAATTGCAGACATTTGTATGTGTTGAGTTTCGATAACTCTTTGTGGGAAGTGGTGCAGAGAATTTCTCACGAATATAGCCGCTCCTCCCATACCATGGTTATGACTTGATGGTTTGTAAGCCGGATAGAAGGTGTAACCATAGATTTTGATTGTATCTCCTCGATTCAGTCTGATTTCATTTAATAGTAATATATCGACGTTGTTGTTGTGCGTGAATAGCTCTACATCTCTGGCTTTTCCTGCAATGCCATTGACGTTCCAGATGAGGATTTTTAGTGAGTTCATTGTGAGGCTGAGGCGTTGTTAAGAAGCTGGTGAGTCGATGGGCCCCCAGTCCATTGCTTGAGCATGCTGGCCATTTCGTTGACCACTTTTTCGAGCCGATCTAGTCGCTCACTATTTCTCTTATTTTGTTGTTGTTGTTCGCGTTGTTGCGCCTGAAGCCATGAAAGAAATTGCTGCTGCTGCTGAACTTGCATCTCTTTTTGCCATTTCAGAAATTGTTGTTGTTGTTGTTCCAATAGAGATTGGACATCAACTTGTTGCTGCTGCTGTGGAATATTTCCTATAGGTGTAGTTAGCTGGGCTTGCGCTTGGATATTGTGTATGCGACTCTGAGCAGATGCGTGTCCGTTTCTTGCTATTTCGGCATAGGATCGTCCGACTCCAGATGTATTTGGTAACTGTTGTGGTTGCTTACGCATTTGTTGATGTTGTTGCTTACGTTGTAGCTGTTGCGGCCTCGCTTGGTTCTTCTTGATCGTAGAAGGGCCAGTTGAACGTCGATAGAAGTCTTGGTACCACTGACAGCCTTTGTAGCTTGCCATGTGGTTACCTCCACAGTGAATGCAGATAGGCGGTACATCGTGTGAACGTGTGCACAGATTGGTAGGATGGTCCTCGCCACAACGTGCACAGTTTGGATGGCGACGACAGTATTTGGCTGTATGGCCATATTCTTGACATCGTGTGCATATGACAATTTCAGAAATTTTACGCATCCTTTCAACTCTCACCATTTGGCGGCAGAGCATTTTTATATTGTAAATTTCGTTAATGTTTTTGCAAGGTTTTATATTCACAAAGAATATATTTAATTTTTCCTCTCTGTTTGACCTTGATCTTGGGTTGTGCACTTGCAGAGCATCAAAGCCATATTTTTTAAAATTGCCAATTATTTCGTGATTTAGAGTACTATGGTGAAGCCCTTTTACTACAATTCTGTAAGGTTTTTCTTCCTTCATTTGGTATGTGTGAAACTCAATACCTATTGTATCAAAATGGTTTACTATAGCTCTGTAGGTGTCGCTATCTTTGGCAAATATTCTAGCCGTTACTCCTTGGTTGACTTTGACTGAAACGTTGTCAACGCTAGTGACCTCACTGATGATTTGAAATAGGTCATTAAGATCAGTAATACTCACAACGATTTGCGGTGGCTTTTTTGGGCCGATAGGCTTTTTGTTGTTGTCGGGTTTTTGATTTAGGTGGTTGTTGACTGTGTCAATTGCATCAGCAGCGTTACTAAGATCAGCAAACACATGATCATCATTAGCGTTCTCAACATCTTCGCCTTCACTGGCTACGTCCATGTCCAGTAAAGCAAAGGCATTACTTGATTTAGCCATATTAGTTGAAGCGGAGTGGGAGATCACATCTCTGCTTGCTCTTTTATAATTTTTATAGGGAGATAGAGGTTTCTTCCTTTTATTTTTAAGCATTTTTTGGGCTGCTGCCAGTTTTGAAGCCGCTTCTGTGATTTTTGCGGAGTCAGGTGGGAAACCGGCTGCATGACTAACAGTGCTTCCGCTAGGCCTTATCAATGAAAAATTTTTTATCTCCATTTCATTATTTGAGGGCTCATTTACAGCCCTCAATAGCGCTTCGCCAAGAACATTTTTAAGACTCATACCGTTTTTGTTACTAGCTGAACCTAATGCTCTAAAGCTCCGTTCAGTTTGACCATTGTATTCAAGTAGAGGCAATGTGCCGCCGGGCAGCGGAGCCCCACTTAAATTGTTAGCAGCAATTTAACGCTTCAACTATCGTCAGACTCGTGGTGACTTGAAATTACCAATATAGTTTGGACCACCTATGTGGACTTCTTGTTTTATTTTATTTTATTTACTTATTTTTATATTTTGGAGAAAAATTTTTGAAAATTTTTTGAAAAGTTACGATACGTTCACTCTGAACGAACTCGGCATCCGGTTTCGATTAAAGTGCGGAAGGTTGGGGTATAATGCTGTTGTTGTTGTTGTTGTTGTTGTGCTGCTGTTGCTCTTGCTGTTGCTGGAATTTATATTATTGCATACCAGGGCCAAAGACTGACTGAAATGGGACGGCGCAGTTGGGGCCAAAGGGTTGGCGGGGCAGAGACCAGAGCTAGAGCTTGTAATATTAAGGCAACACGCTATATTTGCTTTTCTTTTCGATGTTGCCTTTTATTTTATTTTGTATATTTCTTTTGTTGGATTGATATTTGTGGCTGGCAATTGTTGCGCTCTAGACTAGAGTTTTCGTGTGGCTGTGCCGCGATTTTCAAATTTGTATTGCATACTTTTTGGCATTGTTAGCTTTTATGTTACGACTGTGTCTGTGCACCGCTCTGCTCGGCTGACTTATTTATGAGCTTTACTCCAGCGGGCTCTCGATAGCGGCCCGCCTGTCCAAGCTACACTCTTCACTTTTGCACTTAAACATTTATTTACAGCTGAGCCCCAGTATTTAAATATGTATTTATTTGCAATGTGACTTTTGCAGCTGAGAGGCTTTTGTTTTCTTTCATTGTTTCGATTTGTAATTTATTTTGATGCACTTTATGAATAAAGCTAGTAAACTCGAAAAAAAAGAACACTCCATAGCTAATACTTACGTATTACTTACGTAATCTAACTAAATAATTAAGCGAGCAAATACGATAAAGCCGTTACCAATAGAATTATTTCCAGAGTCTCGCAGCGTAGTATAAAGCTGTTTGGCTCTCTCTTTTTTCAACTCAGTTCGAAAATAATGAAGCTGTCTATAGTTCTTTTAGCCATTTTAGCGCACATGTTTCATGGCGACCCTCCAGACTATTGTGACGATCACAAATCAGCTTAAAAAAAAAAAATAAAAAGATAATTATATTTCACTAGTGAAGATGATATAATTATTTACTTTTAAGTGTATGGAAACCAATTGTAATTTTTATTAATAAAATTATAAATAAAAGTGTTCATTCAGATTAAATATTTTAAACGACTAAATATGAATTTTTAATATGAGAAAACAAAAACTTCTGCTAACTTGAGGTGAAGATTGGGAATGGAGTCAGCCAGCAAGCGGAAAACTTTTTACAGGTTCTAGAGGATCTAATCGCAAAAATAGAACTTAAATCTAGATACCTGTTTGCCAGTTGTCAAATTTATTATAATGCAGCAGCAAGTGCTCTGTCTAAGGGAAATGCTCATGAAATTCTCTCTTTCAAGTTTTGAGCAAATCAAATAAGTTATGAAGCATTATTTCAGATTCAGTAATAAATACTGTATATGTTACATACTTAAACAGTATTCGTACACAGCTCAACCCTTATGTGTATGTGTGTGTGTGTGCCTGTATGTGTGTATTGGCTTGACATTTGCAACGTGCACTTTTTGGTTGGGAGGGTTTTGGGCTCTTCACTTCGATTTTTCAGCTTAAAAACTCATTCATCAATTAAATCGAGGCATTCATCAAAACAATTTCTCCCATGTCGATGTCAACATGGCTCACAATGTGGTGACGCACGACAGGATCACGGCAATGCTGGCAATGCGAGTCCTTCACATGCCCTCGTTTCACTTTATTTTTTTGTTTCTCTTCTGGTTTTGTCCACATGTTAATGCTGGCACTGCTGTAGCATATGTTCTTACTCATATTTTGGGCTTTTGCTGCTGCTGCTGCGGCCTGCTGCCTTTTCATTAATTGATGTGAGGATTATGAAGGAGTGTTGACACTTTTTGAAATCTGTTGGATTGCTTAACTTTCTGACAAAAAGAAATCTATAGTTGAGGAAATAATATTGCTGTTCCTGACATTTATAGATGCATTTTACATTTGACATAATGTAGACTTACATACTGTTATGTGGAATAAATCACATTTTCTTCTAATTAAAGTTAAATTCAAGTACATGAAATTTAAATTATAAAAGGGAAAGATTTTGTTGTTTGCTCTGAATAAGATATCGCGTCAGTTTGAAAAATTATATTGCCATAAAAATCACACATTATTCTTTCTGAAAATAGGCCATAGAATATTTTTAACATTTCTAACATTAGAAATCTGAAAAAATATAAAAATAATTTATTTATTTAGACAACTAATTCTAAATGACAATTTAGTTTAGAGCCAGTGCAACAAAGGCCTTCAGGCAGATATAAAAAAATAAAATCTTATATTGAGTTTGATTTGATTGAATGGTGATCTGAGCGTTCACATTGAGATCAGAAAGAAGAGAAGAGACTCAACTAGTCTACAATAGGGTTTGATTAGAATTTGAGATCGATTCGTAGTTTTGTTTCTGCAAAAGTCTCTTTAATATTCGAGAGTGCTCACAGTGCAGTATATATTCACCATTTGGAGAATACAAGTTAAGAAACATATTTAGGTGCAATAGCCTAACACCCTCAGACCAAAATTAATGCAACATTTTTCCTCTAGTGATACACACTAGTTGCTAAATATATACACGTATGTTCGTTAGATTATTTTGCAAATATTTATAATGAAGTTATTAAATAAAGATGCCATTTCTTATATATATTTTTTTTGAAAGTAATTTCATTATCAAATTGCAATCATTTGAGAACAGAGAGCTCTTCTCTATATAATTAAACAAACTAATGTATTCTTTTTGCTGTCCGCTTTTCAGATATATATACATTTTTTTTTTGTCAGGTTTGTCCGTGTTGCGAGCTCCATTAATTTTTTCCGCACACATTTTCTCGTAGACAACTAAACACTCGGCTCTTAATTGCTTTTTCATGCCAAAAAGCATATTTAATACTCGACCATTGACAGGTCGGCACTGACAGCAGCTGTCAGCTATGTTTTGGTATGCACGGCCCTCAACAGTCAAAGCTCTGCCTAACGCCCACCATCCACGCACACACACACACACAGACACACACAAGCGCACATCCGCGACACGTTCACGTCCAGAGCCTGCAAATTGGTCATTTCAAGGCTAATTTGTCAGCATAAGGCACGAAGAAGAAGCAGACATGCGACGGCCATTGGCAATAAGTCGCATGGGAGTGAGTTAAGGCAGCAGCTGAGTTGGCGGCCAGCCCCAAGGCGAAGCCAACTGTCGTCAGGTTGTACTGCGACAGATGCAAATGCCCGACGCGCTCTTCAGCATGCACTTAATTACGCTCGAATGTCAGCTAAATAAATTTATTTACATAATTTTAATTAAACACAAAAGAGCGCACAAGATGAAAAAAAAAAAAAAAATATAAGAGCCAGCGACAAGCCAAACTGTCAGAAGTTGAAATCAAAATCCAGCCAAAAGTCAGCCCAGCCCGTCTGTCTGTCAGGGTCAAGGATGTGTCTGTCAAGGTGTCAGACAGGCGGACACCTGTGCCTGTACGAGGGGAAGCTCCTTACCTTACTCCAACAGTGTGTGTGTGTGTGTGTGCGTGTGTTTGCTGTGCATTTTGGTGTGCTTAACGAGATAATTAGATTGTTATTGTGGGCGGGAGGGTGGCTGGCGCCCAGCGTTTCTTTTATATGACATTTCTTTATTTTTCTCTCTCTCTCTCTCTGTCTCTCCCTCTCTATCTGCTGCTTGGGGTGCTGTGTGCGTCACCCTCGCATTGAGTTTGGCCCGTGATTTTCAATATGCCAGGCAGGTTAAACCTACAGCACAGACCTGAATGCTGTTGTTGCTGTGGTTTGAAGTTGCGGCAAATTGGGGTGACAAACCTCATTAATTACAAATGACTTCATTCCCTTTGTACATAGATATCGAAGCAGCCTCTGAGGTGTGAAGACTCAGCGGCCGTGTGACAGTTTTTGTCAATTCCGCAGCACGCCATGGCACGAGGTCTATGCATTAAAGCTCTTCATTCACAAAAGAGAAATGTTGCCAATTATTCAAGTGTATGCTGAAAATTGGATAAGTGCTAAATTAGTGCTCTTGTTTCGAATCAAATATACGAGTTTTAAGATTTAATGTGATCTACTTGGAATTATACATATAGTACTTATTGATTTGTATAAAATAAATTCAAAGTAATGTATATTAAACTGCATTATAGGCATATATTTATATAATATATTGTTATTCCCCAATATGATTCTTATGATATTTTCCGCTTTGCGTCTAATTCCCCCGTGCACTGTGAATGTTGGCAGCACTTAACCGACTTTTACTCGATTCATTCAGTTGGCGTGCAGTGCAGCCACATCTTTGGAGGCACAGTAACAATTAAAGCAACTTGGAGTGGAGAAATGCAGCTCTCTCTTGGCACTTTTTGGATTTCGTGTTGGATCGTCGTTGGGGCTGCGCGTTTTGGCCAGCGAGTCGAACTCCCCAGTTGCATATAAATTGCTCTTTGAGTGTCGCCGCCAAATACATTGCAAATGTGACAAATATGCATTTGGCAACGATAAATTTTATGACCGCAGTCACTGGTGGCAGCCACCAAAAATATTTCACAGCCCCGAAGGCGAGTGCCATGCCCGCTCTGCCACGGCCCCTCTAGTCCCATCCTTGGGGAATGATTCTGCTACGCAGGCTGCTCACCATATTCATATAAATATAAATTAGCATATTTTGTGGCGTCAGAGCGGCGGCTGCAGCTTGCACACACACACACACACACACACACACGCAGAAATACAATCGTAATTAAATTGTCGCCAGCCAAAAGCTGAATGCCAGCAACAAACGAAATAGAAAATAAAAGCAACAACAACAAAAAATGAAAACATGCATACAAAAAATATATATATTTAAAAATGTCATTCGTTAGATTTTATTGCCATTGTTTGTAATTTAATTTGCTGATTTATGCAGGCAACTCAATCACAATTAAAAATGCCAACTGCGCTGATTTGTTGGCCTTGTTGGCGTCACTTTATTTATGCCAATTTATGAGGCTCGGCGTGATGCCTGATTATTGCCAATTAGCCGCAATTGTTTTTGCTAGTGCCAGCAATTGGCCCCGCTTACCAGCCAAGGGTTAACATGCCCAAAACTAAAACATCCCAACAAAAAACACAAAAAAAACATCCCACTAATCATTGAGTGAGTCAACTGCAAGCTCTGTGGATTGGCATCGATTCAAGCGCATGCGCCGAAACTAGCGCAAAATGCTGCTTGGAGGAGGACTCTATACAGGAGAAACACTCAAGAGCGGCTCGCTGGCGTTCAGTTTGAGTGAAATCGTTAAGAGTAATTCTTAGCTTTTCTTTTAGGTGACGTCGCGCGCTTAGAACTTGTGCATTTTCAATCATTTTCAGACTTAAACTTTTAGGCAGAAATAAAGAAAAATTAATTTTAAATAATTATAATTCTTTGAGATGTCTGAGCAGATGAACGACTCAGGAAATTGTATATATAAATAATAATAATAAAAAAAAAAATGTTATGCAAATTATATAGATGTATTTATTTAGTGAATATCGTTTTAATTTGCCATCTGGCATTATTACAAAAAAAAAAAAAAAATAATAATAATAATAATAATAAATAAATAAATAAATAAATATGTATATATTTCAATTATAAATGGATGGTGCTGGTAATGTTCCACTTGAGCAACTTCATGGAAGCTAAATAGATTATATGGAAATAATTGTTTATTCTCACAAAATGTTTGCAGAATTTTGGGGAACTAATTAAGTATACAGCAATGCTAATGCAGGTGGTCAATTCCTTGGGTTGTTAAGTATAGGTTATAGCTATAATGGTTGCGCTTATTGGGCAAACTATTGAAAGTCCAATCGGATGATAAACATAATTGAATAGAAAGTCCTGTATGGGATGAGTCATGTCTACAATGCGCTGAAGTTGGCCATTAACCTAGCAACCAGAGTCCTCATATAAATGCAACAATTTACCTTTCTTTATTAATTGATTGGCATAGCAGCAGATTGCTTTAGTATGATGGTGATAGTTTATGCTTTTAAAAGTTCATGCACCACGAGCATAAACATACTTAGCTAATTATATTAAACATATTATCAATATAAAGTTTTTATGGGCACAATATATATATATTTTGCTGGGATCGCAACAAAATCGTTAAGACGCCGCAGGCAATAAAATAAAAAGGAAAATGCAATTAAAATGTTTGCAGACGATGTTGGCGACGCATTGAGACACTTGCAATGCGCCAAATGTTTCCCGTAATTGCTGCTGGCTCATTAAAGTCCAAGTTCTGGCTGCCTGCACTCAGTCCAGTTGCTCTCCATTCTTGTGCGCTTCGAGCGCAGCTGGCGTGCGAAAAGTGCCAAGCGGCGGGCTTAACAATGCGTTACATTCGCTTTGGCATTGGCATTCGTTTCTGTCCAGAGTGAGTGAGAGAGAGAGAGAGAGAGAGAGAGAGAGAGAGAGAGAGAGAGAGAGAGAGAGAGAAGGTCCAAGACCATTGGACGCCCCATGGAAAACATTAAAAATCCATTGCACAAAGCTAGATGAATTGCCGCTTTAGCGTTACGCATACGCCGTGTATTTCATTCCATTTAATTTCTCTCCTTTTGACCGGCCAGTGAGTGGCTTGCTTAATTAATAAATTGATTGGATTGTTTTCACAGCACGCAGCATCACTCGCATCCTCTGTGTTTGTTTTTATTATGTGCTCCATCTACCCTCTATTGAAATTGTGAACTCAGAGTATAATGACTTTGTGAAAGTGCAGGCTACGGACAGAAAAACTGGAACGGGTAGAACTTACTAAGTATATACATATGTTCATATAATGAGCAGGTCGTCGAAGAGACTATGATTCGATTCAGATTCCGCAAAAACTGATAATTAATTATTATGTATTCCTATCCTTTCAGCCATTTCTCAATTGCTATCGCGTAATAAACATCGGAATCGTTCAACTAGAGTTCGATTATATATGCAAATATATAAACTTTTACATTTTCTGTGACTATGCAAATATCTATTAATAGTTAACATGTAATCAAAGCATAAACAAAGTTATAAGGGAAAACCCAATATATTTAATAAATACATTTTAAATAAGACGCAATACAAAGACTAAAATGCCACCTGTCTCAGATTACATAAGCAGAAAATTAAAGAAAAACATTCATTTCTATACATTATAACCATTTCGAATACAATTAGACACACAAAAGAACTCCAGCTATAAAAGCAGAGTCTGATTTGATATTCGACATAGTTGAAGACAACTGAATCTCAAACATGAAGCTCGCACTAATTCTGTTGTTCGCTTTGGCAGTCGCTGCTCAAGATCCTCCTGGAGAAGTGGACCCACCTGATGGAGAATTAGTTTTGTCAAAGTAAGAATGTTGTGATGGTGTAACTGAAGTATTTAATCCTTAATGACTCAGATATATCTTATGGAATGTTAATGATTCTGAGTTGATTTTAAAATAAAACTTACATTAATTGTAGTTTCTCTTGATTAATCACGTCTCCAATTGGCGTAAATATATCATATGGTCAACTTATTACAATTTTTTTAAAAACAAGTAAGAAGGCTCCAGTTGAGACGGCTCGACTACGAGATACCCTGAACCCTGCAAAAAAAAGTGATATTCTTCTTCTTTACGCACGTATAAGCTCGCGCCCTGCTGCCGTGGCTTAGGGTGGGTTGGGTTATACTTTGGACGCTTATAACTCCATTCCTAGATGGACTATCTTTATGAAACTTTTAGAATATATTAATAGCATCTAAATATGTCTATTTGTCACATTTCATTTTAAAATTTCAGCTCTCTTTTATAGTTTCCGAAATCTCGACGTTCATACAGACGACAGACGGACAGGGCTAGATCAACTTATTTTTTATGCTTATCAAAAATATATATACTTTATGGGGTCTGCCACGCTTCCCTCTGCCTGTTACATACATTTAACAAAATCATTATACCCTGATTTCCCATAGTCAATGGGCTCAGGGTATAAAAATATTTGCAATATCGGCGGATATACAAAATTTTCGAAATCTCTCTATAAATAATATACGCAATAATGTGTGTGATTGTAGCTCAGATCTATTTCATGGAATTCAAACATATTTAGACTGGGAAAAAATTCTTTTCCCACCTGATATAATGCTTATTGTAAATCGTTACAAGAAGTTAGGAGAATTTTTATAAAATGTTAATATTATTGATCAGAAAAATGAACGATAATTCGATCTGTTCAGACTTAATATCTAGAATGTTGTAACGTGTGAGCAGGACTCAGGGTATATGCTAGTCGTCCCCAAGTAGCTCTCCTACTTGCATTATTTTCTTTTTATTTTCCTATTTTACTTCTGGCATGTTTTGTTCTATGCTGCATTGTCATAAGCTGTTCGTGTGTTAATGTTATTCATGTCATTGGTTTAATCGCATTTTCTTGTACATAATTTACTAACTCATAATTCGTGCATTGATCTGAGCTCTCATTGCTCAGGGCTTTATTGTTGATTATATACTTTTTTTGTTCTTTATGAAATATGTACATGGAATAAGTGAAACTATAAGTATTTGATCAGAGATTTGTAATTTTGTATATTGTGCAACTACCGACAGGTTTATACATTTATTGGTTAGCCTTAGGCAAATTTTCTCATTCTCATTTGCAATGGGGTGACAAAAAAAGTTTCTTTTACTTAATTTGCATTCACTCTGGTCACACGAACCTTGGCATGTGCCCACATTTGTCTGTTTGTCAGCATGTTGTTAGCTGCTATTAAGCTAGCCACAAGTTGCTACGCGACAGGCTCTACCACAAACACTAACAGAAGCAGACTCACACAGACAGACACACACAGAAATACTCATACATGTGGCATGCCTTGTTATTATGACCAGCAATTCAACAGTTATCCTTTGGCTTGGCTTGGTTGAGCTCCTGTTTTTACGAGCGCCACTTGAACCCGTTTATTTTGCATGTGTGCCCGTTTTCTATTCCTTTTTTGCTATTTTATTTCAAGTGGTTTGGGGGCCAACACATTTCACATGTCTCCCATCGTCCTGCGCACTCATTTCCGTTTCCTGTTTTGCGGCCAAAACTTCAGCGCTGCAAAAAAAGGATTGTCTGTCCCCGTGTCTTACATACTCTTTCTATATGCATTGCTCCTATTTCCACGTCTCCGTCTTCATGTGGCTGGGTTTTTACTACAATTTTCATTTGTTTGCCACGGAATCGTAAATCATGCGCTGACATCCCTAGAGAAATTGTAGCTGCAGTTCATAATAAAACATCACAAAAAATATTCTCATCATTTGGTTATCGGTTAAAATACATAAGAATCTTTCAAGTACAGTTAGATTATATATGCAAATATGTTGGTCAAATATATAAACTTTTAAATTTTCTGTGACAAACAAAGTTATAAGGGAAAAATCTATATATTTAATAAATACATTTTTAATAAGACGCAATAGAAAGACAAAAAATGCCACCAGTCTCAGATTACATAAGCAGAAAATTAAAGAAAAACATTCATTTCTATACATTATATAACCATTTCGAATGCAGTTAGACACACATAAGAACTCCATCTATAAAAGCAGAGTCTGATTTGATATTTGACATAGTTGAAGACAACTGAATCTCAAACATGAAGCTCGCACTAATTCTGTTGTTCGCTTTGGCAGTCGCTGCTCAAGATCCTCCTGGTGTTGTAGGTTTTGATGGACATTAATGATTCTGAGCTAATTTTAAAATAAAAACAAGTAAGAAGGCTCTAGTCGAGGCGGCTCGACTACGAGATCCCCTGAACCCTGCAAAAAAGTGATACTCTTCTTCTTTACGCACTTATGAGCGCACGTTCTGCTAACCGCGCAGTTGCTGTCGTGGCTTGGGGCGGGTTGGGCTGAACTTTCGACGCTCATAACTCCATTTCTAGATGGACTATCTTTATGAAATTTTCAGAGTAGATTAAGAGTATCTAAATCTATCTTTGTGCCAAATTGCAAATCTCTAGTATTTTAAATGCGTTTTTTTCATATTGGTGGCAAGGGGGCGTGGCATCCAAAATCTGTAAATTACATAATCTGCGTATACATAATATCTATCTAAATAAATAAATTTGAAGTCTCTAGCTGAAACAGTGTAGAAGTTATGCCCAAAAAACATAAAAAAAGGAAACGAATTTTCTATTTTTTATCGATAAATTGGAAATGGGATGAGTTATCGAAAAAACAAAATAAACTCGTACTGCGTAGCTAACATACGCATGTTCATGTGAACGGACGGACGGACGGACGGACGGACGGACAGACGGACAGGGCTTGATCAACTTATTTTTCGATGCTGATCAAGAATATATATACTTTATGGGGTCTGCGACGTCTCCTTCTGCCTGTTACATACATTTTCACAAAACCATTATACCCTGAATTCCCATTTTCAATGGGTTCAGGGTATAAAAAGAATTATTATTTCTAACTTCAATCAGCAGTTTATTCATCACTTAGTTCATTTAAAAATATGAGCCACAATCACACACATTATTGCGTAAATTATTTATAGTTGCTTCAGACAAAACTGAGTAGATATAGAGTACATTGCTTGATGATTGTTAGTTTCTCAAGCCCAAAAATTGATTATACCCCCAATATGTATTAAAAATTCAATAAGTTGACTATATGATGGATATATTTACGCAAATTGGTGACGTGATTAATCAAGAAAAACTACAATAAATGTAATTTTTATTTTAAAATCAGCTCAGAATCATTAATGTCCACATCATTTCTTTAGCACACCATAACCTCCATCAGGACCTTCAGGTGGTTCCACTGCTACATAATCAGGATTATAAACAGCGACTGCCAAAGCGAACAACAGAATTAGTGCGAGCTTCATGTTTGAGATTCAGGTGTCCTCAGCTATGTCGAATATCAAATTAGACTCTGCTTTTATAGCTGGAGTTCTTATGTGTGTCTAACTGCATTCGAAATTGTTATATAATGTATAGAAATGAATGATTTTCTTTAATTTTCCGCTTATATATAATTTGTTATAGATAATTATATAACAAAGTATATGATCATCTAATCTCTTCGAAAAGCTGATATTCCAAGAATTCTACGGATCGTGTCCGCAACCATAACAAACAATAGAAGAACACACACACACACTGATATACACATATATTCATTTGCAGGCGGCTTCCGTCTTGTTTGATCTGCATATGAGCTATGTTATGGGAACTAATTTGATGAATAATTCTTTTTTAGGGCTTTCTAAAGATGAACAAGATATAATTCTTTTATTGATAATCGATAAATGTTTTCATTGAATAGTTATCGATTTTCGGCTCTAGGTCTTATAGTTTCTGAGATCGACACGTCCACAAATGCGGACAGACAGACAGACAGACAAGGCTAAATCGACTCAACTCGTCTCCCTTCTTCTGCCTGTTACATACATTTTCACAAAACCATATAAAAAAAAAAAAAAAGAATTATTATTTCTAACTTCAATCAGCAGTTTATTCATCACTTAGTTCATTTAAAAATATGAGCCACAATCACACACATTATTGCGTAAATTATTTATAGTTGCTTCAGACAAAACTGAGTAGATATCGAGTACATTGCTTGATGATTGTTAGTTTCTCAAGCCCAAAAATTGATTATACCACCAATATGTATTAAAAATTCAATAAGTTGACTATATGATGGATATATTTACGCAAATCGGTGACGTGATTAATCAAGAAAAACTACAATAAATGTAATTATACCCTGAACCCATTGAAAATGGGAATTCAGGGTATAATGGTTTTGTGAAAATGTATGTAACAGGCAGAAGGAGACGTCGCAGACCCCATAAAGTATATATATTCCGTCCGTCCGTCCGTCCGTCTGTCCGTCTGTATGAACGTCGGGAATTCGGAAACTACAAAAGCTAGAGAGCTGAAATTTTACATGAATACTCGTATGTTAGCTACGCAGTACGAGTTTGTTTTGTTTTTTCGATAACTCATCCCATTTGCAAATTATCGACAAAAAATCGAAAATTCGTTTACATTTTTTATGTTTTTTGGACATAACTTCTACACTGTTTCAGCTAGTGACTTCAAATTTGTTTATTTAGATAGATATTAGGGATACGCAGATTATGTAATTTACAGATTTTAAATGCCACGCCCCCTTGCCACCAATATGAAAAAAACGCATTTAAAATACTAGAGATTTGCAATTTGGCACAAAGATAGATTTAGATACTCTTAATCTACTCTGAAAATTTCATAAAGATAGTCCATCTAGAAATGGAGTTATGAGCGTCGAAAGTTCAGCCCAACCCGCCCCAAGCCACGACAGCAACTGCGCGGTTAGCAGAACGTGCGCTCATAAGTGCGTAAAGAAGAAGAGTATCACTTTTTTGCAGGGTTCAGGGGATCTCGTAGTCGAGCCGCCTCGACTAGAGCCTTCTTACTTGTTTTATATGGTTTTGTGAAAATGTATGTAACAGGCAGAAGAAGGGAGACGAGTTGAGTCGATTTAGCCTTGTCTGTCTGTCCGCATTTGTGGACGTGTCGATCTCAGAAACTATAAGACCTAGAGCCGAAAATCGATAACTATTCAATTCAATTCTTGGAATATCAGCTTTTCGAAGAGATTAGATGATCATATACTTTGTTATATAATTATCTATAACAAATTATATATAAGCGGAAAATTAAAGAAAATCATTCATTTCTATACATTATATAACAATTTCGAATGCAGTTAGACACACATAAGAACTCCAGCTATAAAAGCAGAGTCTGATTTGATATTCGACATAGCTGAGGACACCTGAATCTCAAACATGAAGCTCGCACTAATTCTGTTGTTCGCTTTGGCAGTCGCTGCTCAAGATCCTGATTACAGCTCGGATCCTGATCCTGATATTTTTCATGGTTAACAAGAGTCTCAGAAAACATCTTATGAAATATTAATGATACTGAGCTGAGTTTAAAATAAAAATTACATTTATTGTAGTTTCTTTTTATTAATCACGTCTCCCATTGGCGTACATATAGTACACTTATTGAATTTGTATTAAAAACATAATTGCAAAATCGGCGGGTATACAAAACTTTGGAGCTAGAGAAGCTTGTGAGAAATCATCAAGTAATGTACTCGAAATCTACTCAGGTTCGTCTGAGCCAACTATAAATTAAATGCCCATATGTCTGATCGTAGCTGATCTTTTTCATGCTGAAAATACTGCTGATCGAAGTTAGAACAAGTAATAAAGCTGTAGTCGAGACTACGAAATCCCCTAAGTCCTTCTTCGAACGAATAATATTCCAAGAATTATTCGATTCGTTTCTGCACGCATAAGAAACTGTACATGCAAAACCACGATCACACATAGACGCTGATCTACGATTGTAGGCATGTATGTGTGTAAGCATAATAGGCGTCTTGCTGTCTCGCTGCTTTGCTGCTGCGTCGCAGGGGTTTTGCTGCAAAAACTTTATTGATTAATAATTCTGTTTACAGACGGACAATCGTATTGATTTCTTCAGAATGTGATCATGATATTCATATCTATATGCAAAACCAAACTGCATGTCTCTAGTATTTGAAATGCATTTTTTTCACATTTGTGGGTGGTGGGGCGAAGTTGGGACCGGAATCTGACAAAAACCGAAATTGTAATAAATTAGTATATATGTATATATATATGCAGAAGACTTAGACACTCTGACTCTAAAGATGAATAAGATAGAATTTTATAACTAGTTCCCGATAAATTCGTTTATCGAATATACAAATATACAAGTTATCGAATTTCTGAAACAAACTCGTACTGCGCGTGCAATATACGGACCTTACACAAAAAGAGTGAACTCTCTAGCTTTTGTAACTTCGGAAATCGGCGCGTTCCTACATACGGACGGACGGACAGACGGACATGGCTATATCAACTTTTCTCGTCACCCTGATCAAGAATATTTATACTTGATGGGTTCTGCCACGCCTCCTTCTGCCTGTTATATACTTTTAACAAAAGCATTATACCCTGATTTCCAATTTTTAATGGACTCAGGGTATAGAAATATTTCTTTTGTACCCCGAACCCATAGAAAAGTATGCTCCATTTGAATTCCATGCGAATTGTGTTTCAGCGTGATTACATTTCAATGAGAATTATTAAGTAACTCTCATGTGAATCGTAGTACATTTATGCAATACTTATTGGAAGACCACACAGCCATCTCTGAATCAGGAACGAAGCTAAACTGAATAAGAGCAGAAGGGGCAGAAGGAAAACGACTTGTTAGCGAGTAAAAACAATACGACTGCATCTACATTAATATGTCAGATAACTGATAGAAATTTAATTGAATTGCAAAAAAATTTACATTTGCTGGCTAACTCCATAGAAAAGTTATTTTAAGTTAGCTCAAGTTGTATACATATATTTTTTTTTAGATAATAGAAAAGAGAACAATTTGTATATTATTTTGTAATTTATTCAATATTGTCCGGAGTCGTAAATTGGCTACTAGGAGGCTGCATGACAGCTACTAAAGCTTAAATAATTATTAAATGAATGCAAGAATTGAGCTGCTGAATAGTCCGAATTTCTGATTAGCTTTTATATATAATAGGCATATGAGACTGAAGCTAATTATTTTTGTAATGCTATAGATCTACATATACACAATTACTTTCAGTTTGCTTGGTATATATATATATATTTGAAATATAAAATATTAGCATAAAGTATATGCTAATATATAAATATATAAATATATATTTATATATATATATATATATATATATATATATATATATATATATATATAACTATAAAATTGGAAATTAGAAATGTTAGAATATATTTTTTACCACGAACTATACCGTTAGCTGGCTTAACGGAGCAGATTATAAGTTTATTAGGTTAGTTTTACAAAGAAATTAATTTAATGTAATATAAATTGCGAAGGAATATAATACTTTATTCTAATTCGCTTTATCTCATATTTAACTCATTTAGCATTATAAAAGAAATAAAGTTTAGCTGATAGAACACTCATTTAATATCCATAATATCTTATGACCCGGACTGAAGATCCCTAAACGCCCAGTAGGACATCTCAACAAGCAGCGCTCCCATTGTGAATTTGAGTGCATTTATCGCACATGGAATAGGGAACACTATGCAATTCAGCTTAACTTTAATTATGCAAAAGCCAAAAACAAATGCGACTTGGTCTGCATGTTCGTCTAAGCTGCATTCGAAGGTTGAGATGGAGTCTGAGTCTAAGTCCGAGTCGCAGTGTCTGCAGCATGTTGGCGAGAGCTTTGCACTAATTAATCCCTTTACGACTGAAACCTATCAAAACACGAGCTTAACTTTTCCAATAAAAATAACGCCGCTCCACGATGCCAACGACGACACCACAAAAAAAAAAAAAAAAGAATATACACACACATACATATACATGCTTATACATAGCTAGGAACCACAAAAAGCACGAGGAATGTGCCAACTTCTGACCACAGCCGGAGCAGGACCACGAGGACACCAGACAGACTTTGTGTCCTGGCTCAAAATGCAGCAAAAGTTGGCGCACTAATTACCAAGGATTAGTTTCATATTTGTTTGTCAACATCAGCAGCAGCAGAAGCAGTAGCAGAGGCAAGAGTAAACGAGAACTCGCAAGCTGCAACACGAGCAGCTGCTGTGCGCTTGTCCTTAGTGTCCTGGCAGGCAAGTTGGCAAGATTATTTATATGCCCCAAGTTTCAGCATTGCGTGGCGTCTGATTAAAAAAAAAAAAAGAAGGAAATAGCCACAAAACAAAAGGAAGAAAAACGTTTAGCTGCCATCATATTCATAATGAAATTAACTCGATTGAATGCGCTGATTATATTCATAGCATACTTCTGCGGAGCGAGTCCCAAACCATTCGCAAAGCAGCGAGGGTTGAACAGGGCAACGTTAAAGGCCGCCCACTTGGAGTGCGTTAATCCGTTGAGCAAAATATGAATGGCAAAGGCATGCAGATAAGGCGAATAAACCAGCCTATAGATGCCCTGTAATAAAACTCTTGCAATTACAAACGATATCAATGCTGACATTCCGTCTTTGAATTCACTCTTATATTATTAACTTTTATAAATTGTCCATCTTTCTATTTTCTTCTGCATATGTATAAAGATCGTAGCTTCCAGAGTCTTCTCATAACTCAATTGGGTCCACTTGCAGGGTATTATAACAGAAAAACTTATTATCCGCGCTCGGGCTACATAATCAGATTGCAAAATGTTGGCGAGTGAGGCAAACCCTTGACCAAAACCAACCAAGCCAGCCACCCCGCAATCCTTGTGCCCAACTGAGCTCAACTGGCAGCGGCTCGCATGTCTCTAATGTGATTGACCCTTACGCCTCGTTGCCGGCATAATACTCGTGTTATCCTGGCCCAACAAGGCAGTCAGTCGCCTGCCATGTTCGTGTTCTGCCCTGGCCCCTGGCCTGTCCTGCCCTGGCCTGGCCTCGACTCACCACGCCCCGTCCCGCCCCGCCAGGCGTCTCGCCTTGCGCCTTCTCGTGCTCTTCTGTGCTCCCATGTTGGTCATCGTGGGCTTCAATAAATTATCACGCCATATAAAGCAATTAATTCTACTGCCCCTGTTGTTGTACCTACTGGCTTGTAGCAAGCGACAAGCGGGCTGTTTGTGTGTAAAGTTGTTCCTCTTTTTATATTATTTGCTTATAGTGGGCCATGTTTTTATTTTGGGGATCGACTAAATAAGCTTTTAATAGCTTTTTGCGCTTGTTGTTGTTAATTGATATTTCCTACGTCATCTCTTCGGCTGTCACTTTCGCCATAATTCGATTTTCTATGCACTGCAAATTTTTCAATTATTTCCATCATGCTAGGCAACAATTTCAGAGCTGGCCAGCTTTTTTTTTCTCATCTTCTTTTTTCCGTTTTCTGTGCTTTCTCCTTTTATGACACTGCAAAGTTGCTTGCAAATTACTTTCGCCTTCGCCTAGTTGCATGTTAGTTGCACAGCCCTTATCCGCCGGCCCCATCTCCCAGCCGGTGAGGCAACTCCTCTGGAGCCAACGAGGTTGTGCGGCGTGTAAGCTTGATTGGGTTTTTCTTGCGGTTGTCTGTCAGCTTCTATTGCAGCTGCAATGTCGCAATGTTTGGTCGGAAATTAAGTTTTATGCTCCAGTTTGTAACACATTGTCGAACACTTACTTCCCCCCCTCCCCTTGTTGTGGTTGTGCGCAGTATAACAGTGAAAGTGTGTTGCCTTTCCATGCTGTTTCCCTACAGTTCGTCTATTTCTTTAGCAAGTAAATGGAACATTGTGCAATTTAGCATTGTGATTAGAGAGGAACAAGATTGGTTAGGTGACAAATCAAGTTTATAGCCGCATTGTATAACAGTGAATGTAATACAATTTTCATGTATAACAGTTTGACACAGTGTTTTATTGAACTAAGAAACGTTGAAAATTTAAAAACTGTTATACGTTGAATTGAATGCGTTTCCTAATGCAATTTTCATGTATAACACTGGGGACTTGTTTTTATTTGTATAACAGTTGTTCAAAGTACATTAGCCACTTTATTACGACTATAATCTAGTTGAACAATAATAACGTTGAACATCATAGAAAATCATGTTATCTGTGTAAAATAAAACAGAATACAACAATAGCTATTGTCTAACACGTGTTAACATGTGTTTATATATGTCTTTTCACATGTTCAATTGTTAAATTAACTGTGAGTAGTTCAATTATATTATTTCAATGACGTTATGTTTTTCTAATCCATATTATCAATGCATACGCTATTTGAGCACCATACTGAATCGCTAAAGTGTGCGAATCTGAATCAATTCCATAATCAAACAAAGCCTTGAAATTGCAATCGAGTCGTGAAACGTGGCGTGGTAATAAAATGCAACGCGTTGAAACAATAAAACTGTGAGAACTAAGCAAACACAAATACAAGCACGCACACACACACATGCAACCTCTTGAGGCTTTGTCTATATGGCATACATATTTATAGAGAGATATACATGTCCAGATTGCCGCCACGTTTATTCAGCTCAAATATTGACATTGGCGTCTCGCTGGCCTCGCTGGCCTCCTTTGCTGTCCTTTACGCACAAACGCACAAATTTGACGGCTGCCTTGGCGGACAATAAGCAATAAAATTATATGCCATATTGTACATATAGAAATGCACTCACACACACACACACACATACACATGCGCATATACGCGCACGCACACAATCATGCAGCAATATAATTTTGAAATCAGTTAAGTGTTGGGCGTTCAATGGACATTGCAAAGGCGGCCCGCGGCTGGCGTCCCACGCGTCCTTCGTGTCCTTGTCGCTGCTGTCGTTTATTGTCGCGCTATGTTGAGTACATTAAATGCGCATCATAAATTTCATTACATTATTATTATGGCGTTGTTTGCGACAACAACGACAATAACAACAACAACAACAACAACAACAACAACTGTCGACTGGCAGTCGTTAGCCGGATTCGACTATTTTATTGGTTTTGGAGCATCTCAAAGCTCATAAATAAAACTATTGTGTTGCCATCTCGTCAACGGCAGCAGCAGCAGCAGCAGCAGCAGCAGGAGTAGCAGCAGCACTGGCTAACTGCAGTCCTCGACTGCTATATTAATGCACTAATTATGGGGCTGGCTGGGCACGCCCCCTAATGCATTTTATCAACATTATTTATGAGTTGACATTTTGCGCATACGCTCGCCAAACTTATTTCTTTTCCATTCCTCGAGGGTCGCATTCTCTCTGTCTGTCTATTGGTCCGAACGTCTGTCTGCCGGTCAATGCCCAAATACTTTGCCCCGGCCACGCCCGCTTGTTGTCTCAGAGCAAACAAGAATAAATAACAACAACAACAAGAGCAGAACTCTGACAATGCGTAGGAAAATTATGAAGCCTTGCCAAAATTTAAACAATGCCTCGCCTGCAATTCGATGACTTATGTCTGGGCGGGGGCGTCGCTTGGCCAGTGGACTGCGTGATGGCAACGAGGGTGGGTCAGAGGAATTAATTGCATGCAATAAACTCACAAAAAAAAAAATATATATATATAATCATATATAGATATATATACGAATTGGCTAGTGCTGGCCAATACACAACTAAAGTTTGTCAGCAAATAAAGGCGAAATTCCGCAGAGAATGCGATTGCGAGCATTTTATCGATAGACTAAATCAACAAATAGTCAAACAAGTTATTTATTGACCAACTATTAGTTGACTTAGTAAAATATGGAACCTGATACACATTTAATTATAGCTGCAGCGTCGGCATCACGTCAGCATCAAGTCCGTGTGGCGATTAGTTAAATTGGTTAGATATTATAATATTTAGTTGCTGATTTTTGTGAGGATGACCTAGACAAACATGTATCTATGTATTATTGTATTATAAATTAATCTT
The DNA here is from genome assembly GCA_030914345.1 of Drosophila koepferae. Classification (NCBI taxonomy): domain Eukaryota; kingdom Metazoa; phylum Arthropoda; class Insecta; order Diptera; family Drosophilidae; genus Drosophila; species Drosophila koepferae. The sequence goes on from JAUESR010000211.1 coordinate 1,593,881, forward strand.
GACTTTAAAACAATATCATCTTCATGCCTCCCCTGTACCACTCTCTCTTTCTTTGCGAATTTGTCTTTGCATGGCATATTTCAAGGATTAAGTTCTTTTACACTTGCCATGCATATCAAATTGTGGCTCAAACTCTGACGAACCGATTTGGAAATTCAAGCATGACTCATCGAGCTAACCCAAGGCCCAAGGCTGATGACGCGCTCATTATGAGGGCGAAATGAAATCCAGAGTCGAAGCCATCAACGCACAACGCAACTTGTCACAATCTTGGCGAATGCCATAAAAATAAAATCCACGCAAATAGACAAGTTAATTTTTGTTTTTTTTGTATTCTTCTTGTTCTTCCTTTTGCTTTTAGTACTAATTTTGGTAGATTCCAGGCACACACGCGCCTCAATCGTAAAAGCATTTCGAAGCCAGTGCTAATTTAACAGGTTTAGCGGGTATTTGTGTAGATCTCTGTGAGCGTATGACATTGCCGGATATATCTGTTGACAATGACACGTGATACTTATCTATTTTCATGGCATTGCCAATGATTCACAAATCAGCTCAAACCACAGTTCAAACATCGGCAATAGGCACTGAACAGCTGTTGGTTGTTGTTGGCCAAATAAAAGATAGTTCTGCTTATACTACTATTGTGATTCTCAATCTTATGGTGGCACTCGTTCCTGTTGCTTTGCATATCCTGTACAAAGTCAATGAGAAGAGTGAATAGGCTGCGAGTAAAATGTGTCTTAAATGTTTGTAGAAGTTTAAAGTATTACTTAAGATATTTCAATGATTTTTTTTGTAGTTGAGTATAGAGTATATATTCTGCGTAGAGAATTATGCAATAAATCTAAATGATTCAAATGCTGACTCTTTATATATTGTGCAATCAATCTCTACATCCATACATATATCTTTATATTATCGATAATTTAATGTACATATATTAAATTAAATTTGACCATTTTATAGGGTATTTGCACGCTGAGCTTTGTCACCTTAAGCAATTATTGTTATATTTTTTGCTTGCGCACTTCCTCAATAATTTTATCGTATTCGTTTCAGTAGTGTGCGTGTGAATTTTTAGTGCCTGCTTTTGGCCACATTTCTGCTGGGCTCTTTATGCCTCTCGGCCGACTCTCTCTTTCTCTCTCTCTCTCTCTCTCTCTCTGTCTCTCGCTTTCGTTTGTCGACTGTAGCTCGAAGCGCTTGCCTAGGCGCCACTTGAACTATGAAAATTTGTCCCGTCTTGCTGGCGCCGTGTTTATCGATCGCGCGTGGAAAACACTTTTGCCATTTGCTTTATCTGCCAACAAACATGGCCCGAACCGGGACCAAGACACAGACCCATACCCATAGCCATACCCATGCCCGGCACTGGTATACTGTATACCGGACAAGGTTCGGACTTGGTTCGCTGGTTCGTTGGGTCCTGACACCCCTGACTTCCCACACCCAGCCCCGTGACAACCCTGTTCCATTCGACATTTGACTGTTAACTGTGTTGTGTGTGGCGGTGTCTCCGCTCTGTCCCTTCCCCGCGGCTTTGTTTGGCGCATTTTCGCTTTCCTCGTCCTGGCGTGCGTTCATAAATATTCCGTTTTTTTTTCCTATTCGTTTTGCTACTGCTTTGCTTTTCCTTGCTTCCAATGTATATTTTAAGTGTATTTCTGTTTTTGCAGCAATTTCAGTTTTTATTCGTGTAATTTATATGCTGTGTGCTATACACACACTTATTGAAGCCGGTTTGGGTAAACGTTTTTCCTGGAAATCATTTCAACTAACTATAAAAATACCAGCAAAAAGGGAAAACTCGCTGCTCCACAGCTCACTGCTGCAATTATCTCAATGATGATGCAAGATTTTGGCATTCGAAGTCGCGTTTACTTTTCAGAGCATTTATAAGATGCTATCATAGTTGTATTTAGATATACCTAACCAAGCAATTACCTATGCTAACCAAGCAGTTCCTTGTGCCAATCCAAATACTTAGAGATATACATTTTCTAATGACTGCAATTGGTTTAATAAAATCTGAATATAATAAATATTGATTTTATTATGACATTGATGAAGCTGATGACAATCCGTTATAAAATGATATCTCGTTCATTTATATATATAGTTTCTTACGCGTGGAGAATCGAAACAGAATATTAGTCGTTCGAAGAAGGGATCATGGGACTTCATAGTTGAGCAGTCTCATCTAGAGCTTTCTTACTTGTTATCTATTGGTTCGTCGTACAAAAGAAATATTTTTCTAATTTTAATTTAGTTGGCTCAGACGAAGCTGAGTAGATTTCGAGAACATTACTTGATCATTTCTCTCAAGTTTCTCAAGCTCCATTTTGTATACCCGCCGATATTGCAATTATGTTTTTAATAAGTGTATCATATGATGGATATATGAACGCCAATGGGATAACTAACTTCAATCAGCGCGTTTTTCAGCACTTAGTACATTTGAAAATTATGAGTCACAATCACACATATTATTGCGTATATTATTTATAGTTGGTTCAGACAAAACTGAGTAGATATCGAGTACATTGCTTGATGATTTCTCACAAGTTCCTCAAGCTCAAAAAATGGGTAAATCCGCCAAAATTGCAAATATGTTTTTATTACAAATTCAATAAGTTTACTACTATACGATGGATATATTTACACCAATTGAAGACGTGATTAATCAAAAGAAACTACAATATTAATATTCCATAAGATGTTATCTGAGACTCTTGTTAACTGCTCTTTGGCAACACTTCAAGAGGTTGATCAGGTAAATCAGGAGGTTGAGCCGCGACTGCCAAAGCGAACAACAGAATTAGTGCGAGCTTCATGTTTGAGATTCAGTTGTCTTCAACTATGTCGAATATCAAATCAGACTCTGCTTTTATAGCTGGAGTTCTTATGTGTGTCTGGTTGCATTCGAAATGGTTGTAAATGTATAGAAATTAATGTTTTTCTTTAATTTTCCGCTTATATAATCGGTTATAGATGGCGTTGAAGATATTAATTAAATATATATTTATATAATTATATAACAAACTATATGATCACCTAATCCCTTCGAAAAACTAATATTTCGAGAATTCTTCGGTTCATTTTCGCAACCATAACAAAAAATACAATAACACACACACTGATATACGCATATACACATACGCATACCCTCGTGGCACAGCAAGAGAGGCAGCGAGACAGCAAGACGCTTGCAATGCTTACACACGGAGAGGCGTACAATCGTAGATCAGCGTGTGTGTGTGAGCGTGTTTTTGCATGTATAGTTTCTTACGCATGGAGAATCCAAACGGAGTATTCTTGGAATATTATTCGTTCGAAGAAGAGATCAGGGGATTACGTAGTCGAGCTGTTTCGACTAGAGCTTTCTTACTTGATTTCTATTGGTTCGGCGTACAAAAGAAATATTTTTCTAACTTCGATCAGCAGTATTTTCAGCATGAAAAGGGTAAGCTACGATCAGACATATGGGCATTTAATTTATAGTTGGCTCAGACGAAACTGAGTAGATTTCGAGTACATTACTTGATGATTTTTCCCAAGTTTCTCTAGCCCAAAAATTGTTTATACCCCCCAATTTTGCAAATATGTTTTTATACAAAATTCAATAAGTGGACATGTGATGGATATATTTACGCACATGTTATCTGAGTCTCTAGTTACCGAGACCGTAATGGTGCCACATATTAGTAAATTCTAGATCTAAGTAGTGCAGGTTTAAATAGTAGATCTTCAGGATTATGTACTACAGGTTCAAGTGGTTCAGGCTCAGGTTGTTGATGTTCAGGATCTTCAGTATCTTGAGCAGCGACTGCCAAAGCGAACAACAGAATTAGTGCGAGCTTCATGTTTGAGATTCAGTTGTCTTTAACTATGTCAAATATCAAATCAGACTCTGCTTTTATAGCTGGATTCTTATGTGTGTCTGATTGCATTCGAAATGGTTATATAATGTATTGAAATAAATGTTTTTCTTTGGTTTTCTGCTTATATAATCTGAGATAAGTGGCGTTTAAGTCTTTAACTATATGATCACCTAATCCCTTCGAAAAACTGATATTTCAAGAATTTTTCCGTTCATTTTCGCAACCATAACAAACAAGTAATTAAAGCTGTAGTCGAGACTGCTCGACTACGAAATCCCCTAAGCCCTTCTTCGAACGAATAATATTCCAAGAATTATTCGATTCGTTTCGGCACGCATAGACGCTGATCTACGCTTGTAGGCATGTATGTGTGTATGCATGTGTGTAAGCATTGCAGGCGTCTTGCTGTCTCGCTGCTTTGCTGCTGCGTCGCAGGGGTTTTGCTGCAAAAACTTTATTGATTAATAATTCTGTTTACAGACGGACAATCGTATTGATTTCTTCAGAATGTGATCATGATATTCATATCTATATGCAAAACCAAACTGCATGTCTCTAGTATTTGAAATGCATTTTTTTCACATTTGTGGGTGGTGGGGCGAAGTTGGGATCGGAATCCAAAAAGCGAAATTGCATTAAATTAGTATCTATATATATGCAGAAGACTTGGTGACTCTAACTCTAAAGATGAATTAGCTAGAATTTTATAACTGGTTCCCGATAAATTCGTTTATCGATAACTTTGCAAATATACAAGTTATCGAATTTCTGAAACAAACTCGTACTGCGCGTGCAATATACGGGCCTTACACAAAAGGAATGAACTCTCTAGCTTTTGTATCTTCGGAAATCAGACAGACGGACAGACGGACATGGCTATATCAACTTTTCTCGTCACCCTGATCAAGAATATATATACTTTATGGGGTCTGCCACGCCTCCTTCTGCCTGTTACATATAGTTAACAAAACCATTATACCCTGATTTCCCATTTTCAATGGGCTCAGGGTATTAAAAGGTAAGCTATATGGGCATTTAATTTATAGTTGGCTCAGACGAAACTGAGTAGATTTCGAGTACATTACTTGATGATTTCTCACAAGTTTCTCTAGCCCAAAAATGGTTTATACCCCCCAACTTTGCAAATATGTTTTCATACAAAATTCAATAAGTTGACTATATGATGGATATATTTATGCCAATAACTTTTATTTTAAAATCAGCTCAGAATCATTAATACTCCATAAGATGTTATTTACATATTAGTAAATTATGGGTTTAACTTGTGAAATGGTTCAAATGGTTCAAATACAATTTCTAGGGTATATCCAGCAGCGACTGCCAAAGGGAACAACCGAATTAGTGCGAGCTTCATGTTTGAGATTCAGGTGTCCTCAGCTATGTCGAATATCAAATCAGACTATGCTTTTATAGCTGGAGTTCTTATGTGTGTCTAACTGCATTCGAAATTGTTATATAATGTATAGAAATGAATGATTTTCTTTAATTTTCCGCTTATATATAATTTGTTATAGATAATTATATAACAAACTATATGATCACCTCATCTCTTCCAAAAGCTGATATTCCAAGAATTCTACGGATCGTGTCCGTAACCATAACAAACAATACAAGAACACACACATACACACACACTTGCCTTGCGTCTTGTTTGCTCTGCATAATATAGATACTATTTAATACAATTTCGATATTTGTTGGATTTTGGATACCGTCCGCAAATTCTCCTTATCCCCAACAATTTGGAAAAACCTCATTCAAATAATAGAGACTTGCAATTTGACAATTAGTCATGATTTAGTGCTATTTAGTTTCATAAAGATCGTCCATCTAGAAATGGAGCTATAAGCGTCCAAAGTATAACCCAAGCCACGGCGTCAACTGCGCAGCACGAGACTTTAGTTATTTTGATTTTCAGTTGAGCGTTTTGCGTTGATCTATTCGTGTGACGCTCTATCAGCGAACATCGTTTAGGGAGCGATACGATAGACGCTCGCACAATGAGGCTTAGTAAGTGCACATGCACACATTTACGTTCAAAAATTTTATTGTTGAGCTTAGCAAATACTACTCTCGCATGCAACCAATACAACCAAATAGAGAAGGCCCAAAGCGAAACAGAACAAAATAAATCGATTACGAACCGATCGCGAATGAACTCGTTGAAGAACCGAAGCAATGCTCGCTTGCTCTCTGATTTGTTTCTCAATGTGAGTGATAGTCACTTATATATAGATATGTATTTGCTGATATTAAGAAATGCTCATGATAAATTTTAAGTACCAGATCTTTGATAGGCTCCAAAAATTTTGCCAGTTATTTCATCAGTTTAGTCTCCAAATTCAAGTATTTTCATGGGCAACACAATGTGTTTGTGATTGTGTTTGCCAAGCACAATCCAGCAAACCCTCATAATTCACAAAAGCATTTCATTTTAAAATTTAATTTTTAGCACTGGCCCCAGAAGAAAAATTTAATTTAATTGATGATTTACACCAACGTCACGCCTGCAACCCTTTCTAACGAGCTTGATCCTAAGGAGTGTGGGCGAGAGAGCATTATAATTTTTTTTCGCTTATTTTTTTTTTTCAACATGCATAGCTAACAGCCGTTGCTAATGAAGTGTTCAGGGACGTTATGCAAGACCCTATACCGGAACCAAATATAAAATGGCTAAGAGCGAGTCAAATTTGTGTTTTGTTATGCCAATTGGGAGCATTTTAGAAATATTAGCGATTCTTGCATCTAATCAGACAAAGGCGAGTGGCTGCGATAACTAAGTATTGCCGCGCTCCAAGCGACTAAGGCCCATCGCCCACCTCGCTAACAACTTTGACTTCCTTTGCATACAACTTTTTGCAGTCAGCTTTTTTGTGGAGGGTTTTCCCTGCTCTTTTTTCTACCTGCCGCGTTAAATTTCATACTGCAACATAAATTTTGGCCGATGGCAACCGCATGGGGTAAACCAGCTGCCGCGCACCTTCTACACTCCTGTCCCGCCCATCGACTCGCCGCATTTGACGCCACATAATTTTTCGTGGAAACTTTTTGTTAGCTGTTGTTTTGACCACGCCCACAATTGTATGGATCGCACTTGTTTACCTGCTGCCGCGTTGCATACCCTGCCATTCCCCCGCTATGCCGCCAGCTAACGTTCGCATTGGCAAATTTATTTGGCGACAATAACAAAAGTTTTGCATACTTTCGGGCTGCATTTCATTTCATTTCGTTGCCTTGCGTTGCGTTGTTTCCCGTTTTGTTTGCTAATTAAAAGTAAGTGCTGCAAAAAGTGACGGGCCCAACGATTACCGGGCGCCACAAGACTTTTGCGTTGGCCCCATACCCGCCCGCGGGCTCTATCATCCATCGACTCTTCCCGGGGCTGAATAAGCCGCACACTGGCACCAAAATGAATGCAGGGCATTGAAAATGCCTTCGACAGTTTGCCCCGTATTCAAAACATTAATTAACAAATGAGGTTGAAAAGTTATTGGTAGTATAAATTGTTATTTAAAAGTAGTTATATCAGAGGGAAATTTAAATTTCCCTGAGTGGGATTTTTAGATATTTTCTGTTAAAGATAAATATTTTTTAGTTATAAAAAAATGTAACTCGCATCATATTTATTTCAATTATCCAAGTTAAATATTTATTTTTTATTAACACATGTTTTATAATATTTTAAAAATTTTATGTTCTAGCTCTATGGTATATCACAAAGTATTTTGTTAGAGAAATCAAAAATTGATGCATTTTCCTATTGCAGTTCAACCCACTGTACGGTGAAGATACTTTCACCTGACTGTGAGTCAGCTAAAAAATTACAAACGCTGGCAAAATTAATTGCAGAAATGCCAAAATTTAAGGAAATATTTAGTAAATGTGCACACGTGCTCAGGTATTGTGGGATTGGGGTTATGTGGGAAAGCCCCATTGCAACACTTGGGGCCGCCATTTGCACACGAACTCGCTTGATGTTAAGCGAACTTTGGCCACCGTTTGACATTTTGCCGCAAAACCCAAAAGGAAAACGCCGCAGCTGAAAAACTTGGGCCGCAAAAAAAAAGAGGAGAGAAGAGCATTTAAACTTTGCAGCTTAAATTGTCGCAGTGCATGAGGAGCGGCTAGGGAGGGGCTAGGGTAAGACAGAAAAAAAACAGTTGAAAAGAAGCCTCGCACTCGACGGATCCTAAAGTTTTCCTAACTTGAACTCGATGCGACTCAACTCGACGACTCGACTGTCAATTGCAAATGTCACACGAAAACTCACGAGGGAGATGGCACTGGCGAAGGCGAGAGGAGTTCCTCAATGCAACTGGAACTGGAACTGGAGCTGGAGCCAGTCTTTCCGCTTGGCTGTCACTAATTCCCAGTGCTCGATTTGCATTTCGTTTTGCCCACTTTTTGCCATGTTGCACTTTGTTGGCGGTTCTTACTACCAGAATTCAGTTCATGTTTTTGTTTTTGCCGTTTTTTTTTCTCTGTCGTTTCGTTTCGTTTCGTTTGGCCACTGGCTTTTTCTAAATAAATTGAACATTTTGCTAATATCTTGATTAAATGTCGCTGCAATATCGCTTGATAAATGGCAATTTTCGTTGTTGCGGCTTTGTAGATTTTTTAAAAGGTTTTCCGCTCTCTGCAAAGATTTTTTGTTCATTTGTTTATTTTTTCGATTCAAGCTCGCTTGATTGGACAGGGCACAACTGCTTATCAGGGGTGCAACAACGATTATATATATATTTTCTAAATGACCAAACGAATGATATGTTTGACTTTTACCCTGTGGACATGCAAATCAGCTCATTCCACAGAAGGATGCGAAGAGCTAAATAAATATGAAATTTATAGAACTTTTATATAAAGTAAAGTATTTCAAATATATATTAAATTCACAAAATCGAATATTTGCTTACATATTTAGCTGAAACTCTCACAAATTCGAGCAGCCAAGCAAATCTATCCACAGGCCCAACATATCATATCAATATGTTTAGTGTTTGCTGCTATTCTCCCAAGATGCGAGACTGAGAAAGTTTTGTTTTATGCAATTTACATGGCAAAAACAAAGTAATAAGAAAGTACGTGCGAATAATTTTACAAATTAGACGAAGACGCGCTCGCAATGAAGAAGTTCGAGCCAAGCCAGCAGGGAGACGAAGTAGTTGACACCCACATGTTGGCTCGTAACTGTAGATACTTTCGAATAGTTGTTGTTCTTGTTGTTGTTTGTTGCTGTTGCTAACATGAAAACGGAGCGCTGCTAACATGATAAGAGGCCAGCTCCATGCCAGGGCTTTGGTGTGCGAAAAACGAAAACACGGCGTAAACTTAACCGCAAAAACTGCAAAATGTAAACAAGCAGCAGCAACAAACATTTTGTGCTAGCCAGGCAACATTGGTGCCAAAGTTGTTGTTGTTGTTGTTGTTGTGTAACCGAATGCGCTTGTAGAGCTAAGTTGCCGTCAGCGTTTGTGCCAACAGGACAGCTACTTGATATTAAGCAGTTGCTGGCAACAAATTGCAGCAATTACGCAAAACTTTCCACATCACAAAGACTTGCCAAAAGATTCTTCAGCAAGGTATGCCTGCATAACTCATTGAAATGGCTAGCTTGAATCAGTTTATGCTTTTCTTTGATGGGCATGCAATTCTGAATATAGATCAGCCATAAAAAAAAAAACTATAAATTTTAATAAAAATAATATTTTTTTTTTTTTTTTTTTTTTTTTTTTTAAATTTTATTTTTTCTTTATTGCAGCTTATTGTCTCTGACTCTGTAGCGCAGATATAGATATACCTTAACCTATTTATGGGCTAGAAGCCCGTATTTTATATAATTTAATAATATCATTTAATTCTTAAGTTACTGCGTTTATACTCTGCGGTCCAGGGGGTGAATTCTTTTCAGCCTTCGCCTATTGGTGTTGCGTGCCAGATCGGTAGCTAATCTGTTTGGATGCGCTAAGAGTCTGTCCGCGTACCTGGAGGAGTGACGTCCAATAAGTTCGGCAATTGTTGGCATGTGTAGATCGTTGTGCAATACTGAATTACGAACGTACCAGCTGGCACCTGTGATAATATTAAAGCTAACATACATTGTTATTGCTTTCGCTCTTCTGTTTATGTTCGATGTGTTTGACTGTACTTGCTGGCTGCTTGTAAAGTAGTTCGTATGAAAATGCTCGACATGTTGTCCGAAAATAATACACAAAAAAGCAATTAGCCGCAATAAATCCAGCCGAAATAACAAAAAGGAAGCAAGGAAAAAAAAAAAAAAAAAAGGAAAAGGAAAAAGAAAAGAACAAAAACAAAGATCCAATAATAAATAAATAAAACTTAAAGCAACTCACATTAATGAGGCCGGTTGGCGCCACTTGGCATGACAAACATGTGGCGCACGTGGCAAGCACACACAAGCGAAAGGAGCTGTAAGGGAAGCCTCCGACTGCCGACTGCTTGCAGCACTAATTCCCTAACATGTCACGAATCATATTGAACATGCGGCTTCGCCTGTTCCTGTGCCTGTGCCAAATGATGATGACGCCTGGCCAATGATGAGACGAAGCGAAGAACAGAAGCTGGGTGGTGGAAACGAATGGAGCGAAATCGGACAGACAGCATAGAAATTAAGCCAAGTGTTGTCTGTTTCCGGCCAGCGTTTAACTCATTTTCTACATGTGCTGCATATTAAGGAGCAGCGCTCAAATGTATGCTATGCTTTTTTCTGCTGCCCCCATTCTGCGCGCTGCTCATTTGAGGCAGTGCCAAACATTGGTCATGGCAATTATATTGCCCCGCGACGTGTGACGCGCAATTTGCGCAATTTTTCACAAATTTTCATACATCATTCTTCAGCTACCTGCCCTCCTTCAGCTACCCCACACGCTGCCCATTCCACAACCATTAATTATTATTTTGAGCGCACATTTCGCTGATTTATTGAGAGCTCGCAGCGGGGCATATTATTCAGCTGCTGCTGCTGCTGCTGCAGTGGCTGCAGTGGCTGCCACAGCAATCAGTAGCGGCAGCAAATGCCAAACAAATTAAATTACAAAAAGTAAAAATAAATACGCAAATAAATAAAACGAAATGCATTGCAAATGAAATAAAATTACATGCACTTCCACTTGAGAAAGCAGCGTCAGTTTCTGCAAAAAATGATTAAATAATCAACAGCTTCACTGCGCCGGCCTCTGCCTCTGCCGCTGCCACTGCCACTGCCACTGGCCCGGGACAGACAAAAAAGTATAGGTAGACAGCTACGCATTTACTCTTACCACAGATCATATGCCCCCAACTGCCCCCATCTGCCCCATCTACCCCACTGCTCGCTCCCAGGGTCCACATTAAAAGGCTGCACATTCAACCGCCATTAAGTCAAATGGATGAGCTTGTGTGTAATAAAATTTTTTATTATCATCTGTCTCGTGCTGAAGTGTTGGCCAGAGCAACAAAAACAACCACAAAAAAAAATTGTTGGCATATAAAATAGCAACTGAGCTGGCAAAATATTTGCACAGTTTGTTTGGAATATGCGAATGCGCTGTAACCGAGGCAAGGGCAATCAACTTGAATATATTTCAATTATTTAAACAATACTTTTATGTACATCAGCTCTTAAAGATATATCAGAGAAACTCATATTACATGAGAGCTAGAAGTTGTATAAAAATAAATAATAGTAGAAGGTGTATTAAAATACAACTATATTGTATTTTTATTTAATTTATAATGTGGTTATGGTATGTATACGATATATCTATAGTATTTATTTAATTAATTTTAATTTTTATATTTTGTATTAGTATTATTTTGATTTTTATAATATATTTTTTCAAAATTATATAGAATTTTATTTTATTTGTATTTTTTTTTATTATTCAATATTATATTCATTTTTATTTATAATATATAATTATAATTTTTATAGAATTTTATTTTATTTGTATTTTTTATTTAATATTATTTTCATTTTTATAGTATATAATTCCAATTTTTATAGAATTTTATTTTATTTGTATTTTTCAATATAAACATAAAAATATTGCATATATAAGTTTTTATGAAAAAAAAAAAAAAAAATTAAAAATAAATATAAAATAAAATAATAATATAAAATGTGTATTCAATTCAATTCAATTGTGCATTCATTCTCATTATTTTTATAAAACATTGCATATAGTATAATGCATTCAAACTTGCTTTATGAACTGCAATAGCTCAGCTAGTGTAGGTGACGTGACCGCAGGATCGTCGCTGTTGCTGCTGCCTTGTCTTGGTATCATTTCAAACATCAGGCAGACTGTCGGCAATGATGGTCACAACAGCAACAATGACAACAACAACAACAACAACAACAACAACAAGAACAACAACCAGTGACAGCCACAAAATTTCGAAAAACAATTTTTTATTTGCCGTGCAATTTTCACTTTGTGTGTGGCCAGAAATATTTGTATTTTTTTTTAATTTTTTATTAATTTCTTTATTCTGGTTGTTTTTTAGTTTTTATGGCATTTTAAAGGTAGCCACGCCTTCAGAGAGAGAGAGAGAGAGAGAGAAGTGGAGCGTGAGACAGAGATGGGCGCCAGGCGCACATTTCACACTCGACTGGCGCGAAAATTCATTAAAAAATTGTGTTTAACATGCCAAAAAATTTTCGTGCAATTTTTATTGCGGCCTGAACGGTCGTGGCGCTGGGTACGTGCACATTCCATATTTCGGTCGTACGAGCTCGGGCTGCAGATCTCTGAGAGACTGGGCCGTAATTGCAGCACTTGGAGTTCATTTTTTGACATTTATTTGACGCATGGCCACAGCGTTAATAAATTCAAGCGGGCTGCAATTGCAATTGCGATTGGGTTTCTTTTTGCTGCTGCTCTGCAGTGGGTGGAGGGAGACGAACTTTGACCCCATTTTGGATGGGGTTGCTGGTGTGGGCGTTACTTTCATTGGAATTTCTAATTTGGAGCAGGCAAAGTAGGCGCCACTTGAGACTCAACTGGAATGAATGCTGTCAACGGCAGGCGCGATACCAATCAGCAGGCGGCCCCATCGCCCCCCTCCCTCCCAGTTCAAGTCACGCCTCTGCCACTATATGTAGAAAACAATTTATTTTTGCCTGCCAGCGCAGAAGGACTCGCCGAACAATGCCAAAGAGGCCTTGTGACTTGTCAAACGCGCACAGCCACATCAACTTATGGTTCTGGTTCAGCTTCTGCCTTAGCTTCGGCAACGGCTTTGGCTTTGGCTGCGAGCTGACATACCACCCTTGAGCGAAATTCATTTGTTATGCAAGCAACATTTCCGTTTCCGGTTAACGCAGCACGACCCGGCCAAAAAGAAAGAAATGTCAAATGCCGCAAGTAATTTGCATTCGTACCCTGATTAATTGAAGCCCATCTACTGCTGAATACACGCGCCTTCTTAAGACTGCATTTGCAGTTAGGCTTACATAAGTATATTAGGAACTTGAGATACTTGTAATGCTGGCAAACTGAATTTTTCAGCTGAGTATTGAATCTGATGCGAAAACTTTCCAAATTCGATTTAAATCGAATTTGTTTGAAATTATAAAGAATTTTCGGTAATACTCTTTTAAAGACTCAAATTTTAAATTGCTAAATTTTACAAATTTAATATTATTTATTATTTTAAAATTGTATATAATGCATAAATTTTTGTTTTATAAAATTAACATTAAAATAAAGTCTCAATAAAAATTAATTAGAGGACAAAAAAAAAAAAAGAAGATATAGCCAGCCTATCTAATATAGCATATAATTTATTTTACTGGCGATAAATTATATACAAATTTCATTTTAATTTCATAAATTATGAAATATAATTTTACACAATTTTCAGAAATATTTAAAATTAATTTTATTTTTAACTTAAATTTCAGACCCGAAATTACTTAAGAAAAGTCCAGTTATAAATGCATAATTAAACTGGCAAATATCTGTTGAGCGTTTCTCAATTTCTGCCAATAAAAGTCTTTAACTCACACTTTGAGAAAAAACTCAGAGAGCAATTGATTGCTTCGGTTCTTCAACGAGTTTCGTTCACTATCGGCTGGCGATCGTTTTCTTTTATTCTGTTTCGCTCTGGGTGTTCTCGAACGTTCCCAAACGTTTGGTTGAGTTTTATGAAGTAGAACATTATGTAATAGAACATACAGAACATATATATAATGGTATATATGCGAGAGCTGGTTTTGCTAGGCACATCACGTCCATAATTATGAATGTGCATATGTTACAGTGAAGACCTTTTGTATGGACTTTTCACTTACTGAACCTCATTGTGCGAACGTCATTCGTATCGCTCTCTGAACGATGTTCGTTAAAAGAGCATCACACGAATACTTCAATACAAAGTGCTCAACCGAAAACAGAACCGAAAAGAAAGAAAAAAAGTCACTTGATCAGAGAGTGAGAGAGAGAGAGAGAGAGAGAGAGAAAGAGAGAGAGAGAGAGAGAGAGAGAGCAAGTGAATATACTTTTACGGTTGATCTCGCGAACATAGCGTAAAGGTTCATACTGTTAAGAGATATTTGCAAGCTCTGATTTTTTTTTGGGGTTTCTTCTTATAGTATTCAAATTTTTATTTTCAAAGATTTTTGCTAGAGATAAAATAACCATTTTAATGTTTTATAAATAATTTTTATATAATTTTTATAAATAACTTATCAATATCAAATTTAATACAGAAATTTATCTTAAATTTGCTGTATAGAATATTTATTTATTTATTTTTTTTAAAATTATTTATTATTTATGTAATATTTTTATCAATGCTCTTTTGTCTAATAAGTACTATTTAAGAAGATAAAATTTTAGATAGCTGCTCAATAAAGTAATGTAAATCATTCTGATGCTTGTCCATTTTTATTAAAGACAGCTTTCTGAGCATTTAAGACTTTATAAATATTTACTATGCATGCAAATATTTTCAATAATTTGTACAAGTAATCTCAGCATTAATAGCTATGCCAAGTGCAATTACAACAAGTTACACGAAAGGCAATGCAAATACGAGTCAATTAGTATTTAAAGCACACAAGGCTAACGCAGGCAGCAAGCACACATGGAATACAGTACAAAGCCATATCAATCAGATAGAAAAACTAAATTACCATTACGCTGGATTAGTGTGTTGTTTTGCTGCTGCACTAGTTGGTGTTGAGCGTGGAGGGAGGCATATATATGTATATTTCCAAGTCAACTGCCAGCTGACAGGGGAACTGGGTCACATCAAGTGTAATGCACGTTTCCTGTTTACTCAGTACACAACGTTGCGTATACGTAATGCAATTTAGTGCAGAGCTCGCCAGTTGGTGACAAGCGAAAACAAATAGTTGTTGCGATCGTATGCTAATGTTTTTGTTAGCACAAATATTTCTAGCCATTTTCTGGCTATATTTGCAGCTAATTTGCATGAGTGTCGCATTGCGGTGGCCGATTTGCAAAAAGCGCAATAAAAAATTGCATATTAACGAGCGCCGAAAGGTTAGGCCCAAACCGAAGAAACCCGTGCGGCCAGCACGTAGCTGCAATAAATAACTAGAAATATGCCGAGCACTTCATCATTGTTTGGCAATTAATGGGCGGGCCAGCAAGGTGGGAGTCGGCGGCGCATAAAGGCACCTGCTACATGCTACACGCCAAGTGCCACAAAATGCTGCAACACTGCAGTGTCTGCTGTCAAGTGAGGCTTGCAGCACGTTGCCTCCTTTGATGATTTATCATCGCTCAGGAGTGCGAGACGTGGCGAGAGGGCGAGAGAGGGCGAGGCGGACGAACGAGTGCCACGATGATGATGTTGATTATGTTGATAAACAGCTGGCTAGAGCCAAGTGCTTGTCTCACTGAGCTTCTCTGTCTGTCCGCCTGAAGGATGCTGCATCCTTGCCGGGCGCTAATGTCTATTTAGATGCGCTTGGCTGGCGCTTAAGCGTTGCATTTAAGTTTTTACTAATTTATGCAGAGTGTTTACACTTGCCACGTCGCCAGCACCTCAAGCCCTTGATTAAGTTTAGATTCAGCTCGTTCTACATATCTCTCTCTGTCTCTCCCTCTCGTGTTTAGCTGCATTAGTTGGCGTTCAATTAGAGTTGCTAAAGGTGGCTTTAAGTTTATTGAGATAACAGATTGACGCAGAGCTGCGAGCTCTGAGCTTCATCCGAATAACATACACAATGGAGGGCTAAGCTGAGATTGAGCATAGTCAAATCATCTTCGATTCGATATGAAGCAGAAAAGAATTATGCGAAATACAAATGTATTTAAAATATATTTTATTTAGGCACATTTCACTTAAAATTAGTTTCAAATTCTTATCTTGCCTTAGAATCAAAGAGCTTTCAATAAAGTTTGATCATATCCGCAGGAAAAATACATAAATCTTTTGTAAATTATTTAAGAAAGTAATCAAAATGTAATTAATTTATAAATTATGCAATTGCTGCTGTTACATCTGTATCTTTTATTACAATAAAATAGATATATATATATTTTCGATTTGATTGTGTAATTGGCATTTGAAGCAATGGAAAATTCCATTAAAATTTCTAAGCATAATAATAAAGGCAACAAATTGTAGCTTGCGGCAGCAACAGTCAAGTGTTGTTTCCATTTAATCAAGTTGAGCAATTGCCACAGAACCCTTGTGGAATTGTTGGCACAAATTAAATACTCTGACTTGGGTGCTTTGCCCAAGTCTGTCTGGTTGTCTGTTCGTCTAATCTGTCTGTCTGTCTGTCTCTCGTTCGACCATCAGCCAATTACTTGGCGCAGCACTCAGGATATTAGTTAGCTGCAAATGTCTCAAATAAACAGGCAACACTTCACATAGCCACAGCCACAGAGAGACAGAGTCACAGTCAGAGTCACAGTCAGAGTCAGAGTCAGAGTCAGGGCCATATTAAAGCCAATGAAACAGCTGCTGGAAGGTGAACCAGAAGCTGAAACTGAAGCTGAGCAGCAAGCAGCATCTTTGGCATCTTCAGCAGCCGGTAATGAAGACATTTTGAATAGCACAAAAACAAACAAGCGAAGCAAATGCCATCGCAATCGCCAGCTCCTAACGCCAGTTCCTGTTTCTGTTCAGTTCCCGTTTGTGTTGCCGCTTCAGGACCTGTGTCTCAGGTAAAAATAAATTGTAAATAATTCCGTTTATGCGGCATGCGACTGCGAAGACAAAACACATAAAACTGCCAAGCAGTTGAGCCAGCCGATGGTGGAACACGGTGTGCAGGGGGTGCAGGGGAGGACTGAGTACAGGGTCTCATTGAGGGTTTGCCGACCCAAGTGCTGTTAGAATTTACTACCAAACCCCTGCCGGCGCGAGTCCAGGTTGAACAGGGGTTGCCGCTGACTGCACAGACACTGCAGGTCATTTTCATGGCTGCCGTGGCATACGTAATTGAATAGCAGACAACAAGTCGACCTCCTGCTCGCCCTGCCCCCACTCCATCATATATCCCGCTCGCTGGCCAAATACTCGTACTTACTCTGGCAGCGCCGGCATTGGATTAATTTTTAATGAATTCCCCGGCTCTATGGTCCGGCCGGGCTGTCTTTATGCCGTCTTCGTCTTTATTTGCGGCAGCCAAGACAAATACACAATAAAAGACGTGTGTGTGCAAATACGAGCATAAAAACTTAAGTGATCCGTGCGAGTACGGGCCGTTGATATACCCACCACGCAGGGCACTACTTGTACATAAAGAAATACACACACACACACACACACAGGCATACATATACGCAATACATATAAGCATACATGTGCTCGGTCACTTTGGTCACTTTAACTATTTCAGGCATTTCGACTGGCGCCAGCTGTCGGCCATGCCGTCATATGCAAATGACGCCAGCAAATTATGAAATATATGCCAGTTCGCACTTCATATATATATTTTTATACATGTCAAAGTCGTGAATTGGCGTGGGCAGGAGGAGAAGAAAGCGGAAGAGCTTTCATGGAATGCAGCCGCAGCTCGCTGACTGAGGCAAGCCGATTAACATTTAAATTAAAAAGGCAAAGCATAAACCAAATACTAACAAGCTAAAAAACAAAACTGCCACGACTTTAATATACTCTTACTCATATACAGTCGCCGGCATAACTATTTTGACAAAATTTGACCTTTTATTCTGCGTTTTACTTTGAAGAAGTCGAATATATAACGGTTCTCTTTTAACAGCAAAGCATAAAGCACATAATCATAAAATCATAATGGTTTTCATAAAATTTAAAATTTTTAAATTTCAAGTCTCTAGCTCTAATAGCGCCGAAAAATATTGCGTTCATACGGACAGACGGACAGACGGACAGACGGACGGACGGACGGACGCACAGACGGACAGACGGATAGCAAGACGGACATTGCACAAACCCAATATACTCTTTTTCCCTTTTTAAGGGAACAGAGTATAAAAAATACCACACACAGACCTCGCAAAACAAATAAAGTCATGGATCGTCATATTCTTCGACATTTTACAAAAAATCCTTTACATATGCCCAAAACAGTTTCCCAAGAAATTGTTTATACAACAAATATTATTATTAGAGAAAGGACAATTCGCAGGCGCCTCGAGAAAGCAAACTACGGAACATATGTGTCTAGCGTTATCCCTCAAATCAGTGTGTAAATGTAATTGAATAAATACTTTGCAATTTGAGTATTTAATTACATTTTCTTTTTAAGCATTTTTATTGTTTTTTTTTTTTTTTTTTTCAATAATATATTTATATCTTATAACTATATTATTACTAATATATATTAAAATTATAAATGTAATTGAATAAATTAATTAATTAAATTTTTATTTTAAGAATTTATATTATATATTTACTTTTAATAATAAATATTGTAATTCTATATATTATAGTATATGTATTAATCATTTTATATAAACAACTACAATTTCTATTAACAAACTGAATAGATTCCTTTGCCTATCAGAAGCAGGTTAAGGCTTAGCCGAATTGCATTTAGTATGCTGCATTTCTGAAGAACGTCAGTCGAAAAGCTCGCTCCCGCACACACTCTCACTCATACTCACAGTCGATACATGCTCGCTCTCTCGCACTGTCGCTCTCTCGCTCTCACTCTCTGAACAGCTGCTTGGCCTGTGGCACATTTCCGCATTTCGTTTGTTGTTGTTTTTACAGCTGCTCAGTATTTTATTTTGATTGTGGCCAGCACTTGGGCAAGCGCCGAGCTTGTTTTTTGTTTTTTTGTTTCGACAAACTCTACAATAAATTGTGATTGCCTACTTTTAGGCGCAGTGTGAAAAATCAAACCGAGCTTGCTTGCTGAGTGAAACAAACAGTTCAAAGGTAACGCTGCTTCAAGTGAAGTGCAGTGCAGTGCAGTGCAGTGCAGTAAAGTGAAGTGAAGGGCAGGGCAGAAGTCCTAGTATCTGTGTGTGTTTATGTGTGTGTGTGTGTGTTTGTGTGTGTGCTCACGTGTCAGGCAGCTGTTTGCGGCTAGTCCAACTTTGAATTGACATAGAAAATGTTGTTTATGCTTTATTTACATAGCTTGCAGAGCAATTTCTTGAAACAGCTGCGCATGCAATATTCTTTTCACGAAATAATTCTTTTTATTGCATTTAAAGGCGCAAGGCTGTCGCAAGCATTTAGCTTTTGTTTCGTGTTCAAGGGCCAAAGCTTTTCAAAGCTTTTCCTTCTTTGCGCGCAATTTAAATAATTTCCATACCATTCACAGCACATGCTATTGTACAATTATATTTCCAGCAATTATCCGTCGTAAGATTTATGAAATAACATGTACAAGTGTTATTGCTAAATATAAATAGATATACAAATAAACAATATAATAAAATACAAATAAAGTTTCCATTTACCAACTTTAATGTGATAAAGAAAAAGCTGCAAAGGGTAAGTGCTTAGATTATTATAATCATTAGATTATGCTTGGAATTATCGTAACTTTCTTTAATATTGAATTGCAATTTTATTTGGATACTCACAAAGTCTTCGAATATTTAGTTAAAAATCAAAACGTGCTTATGGCCAATGCTGAGTGGATTAAGTTGGGCGAAATGCTTGGAAAAATGTGGAAAATTTGATTTTAGCGTAGAAGAGAGATATTTGTTTGTCAAATAATAAACATTTCAGCTTTTGAGTTAATAATAAATTGATAAAAAAAATAATAATAATAAATAAATGTTTACTTATATTCAGCATAGTAAGTCAAAAACTTGCATTTTAAAATATATAATTTTTTTTTAAATTAATATTTATAATTTTTTTATAAAGCATTTATTAACTTGCATTGCTAAAATAATTCTTTCTGTTGTATATATAATGATATAGAGTTATAAACAATTCAATTAAATAAACTTAGTCTGTTTAAGACATCAATTTATTGCCAGCCAATTTCTATTCTTTTTCTTTTCTGTTTATTTATTAAATTCTTAATTATTAATCCCTTTGTGGACTTTCTATTCATAATCCATATTTTGTGTGCATTTTTTCATAGTCTATTAAGCTTATTACTGCATAGTTGAATATTATTTGCTTAGAACAGCAAAAAATAATCAATTTTATCATGCACTGCTAGACGATTGGAAATTGTTATGCAATTTGAGATGGTTTAGATATTCAAGGCAAAGAGCAGCCAAGGTATATGTAACAAATTAGCATTTGCCAGAAATACGAAGGAGTCGCCCAACATTTTCATACACAGTCGGAGTCGGAGTCGGCTGTTGGAGGCTGGAGGCTGGGAGTGCCAAGCTGCTGTCTGCTGTGCAGTTGGAGCGTAGAGCTGGGGACGATTCGCTCCTTTGGTCGGCCGTAAACAAAATGTTGCAGCATTTAGAGCTGCAAATAAAAATGGTGAAATCCAGAAAGAAGGCAGCGCCTCGCACAACGTGCCTTCTACTCAGATATTGCATAAATAAATAATGTAGTTATTTTTGTCTTTCGCCCCTGCCCAGCCGCTGTTTAGCCGACTTAAATTTGTGACTGCAATAGTTGAGACTGCCACTGCCACTGCCACAGCAACTGTGAATGTAAATGTGAATGGGAATGCGAATGCGAATGCGAATGCGAATGAGGATTCAATTCGCTGGCAAGCGAGAGGCGAGCCGGCAGTTTTACGACTATTAAGAATTGCATATTTAAATCAAATAAGAGCGCAGCCAGTCCAAAATTAAATGCTAAAAAATTTAAGAAGCGACTTTCGCTGACTGCAACATTTGGGAGTCGTTAATTTTTATCACCAACTTTGCTGGCGTTGCATGTAAACTGCATTGCATGTCGGCTCCAGGTGTTTGCTCACATCTCGGCCCATTTCTTATTCAAGTTTCTTCCTCCATCCAAGTCAGGCAAACAAACGGAAAGACAGTTGCGAGCCAAGGCGACCGCAAAGCGAAGACTGCATTCAATTGGGCGACAGGCAGAGAAAGTAAAGTAAGCAAAATTATACGAAAATTGGCTGCTCTTGGAAAAATATGAATCGAAAGAGCTATGCTACGCTGCAGTAACTTAAAGCCAGCAAGAACATAAAGAAATTCGAAAAGAAATGCAGCCAAAGCTGATTAGCTTAAAGTTGAATAGAAATTCTGTTAATCTGCTACGTATGTTAACGTAGAAATGTTAATTGACTATTAAAACGTTTACGTATGAAAATTAATACTGTGAGCGCTCAAATAAATATAAAATATATTTTTAACAAATTTATTATAATTGAAAATAGATTTTCACAAGCTTTCGATAAACTGATAGGAAAATAAACATGCCATAAATCACAAGTAATCAGAATTTGCTCAACTCAGATTTTATTCGATGAGTTCTAGTTTCATAGAAGAACTTAAAATTGATGTTTGCTTACCCTTCCCTTTAAAGCTCACAAACTGCAGCCCAATTCGAGGGGTTTTGCCAGAGAGAGTAGAGTATTTTGTAGAAATGCAGAGACAGCGACGCAATGGGACGCGAGTTGCATATCTAATGCGTTCAGTTGCTGTGGCTGAAGTAATAAAGCGTAACTAGAAAGCAGAGATAGATAGAGAGAGAGAGAGAGAGAGAGAGAGAGAGAGAGAGAGTCAAAGCGAATACGTCAGCACAAGTAATAGGAAACGGAATTGAAGCCATGGCCGAAAAGGCGCTTGGCCCTGGCATTGGCTGCTTCTGGGCGCTTGGCCATTGCAACGTGGCAGCTGCCCTATGTTGGCTGATTATTATGAATACGCAGCGTTGACCGCAGCAGCAACTGCCACAAAGGTCGTCGCACGCTCAATGCTCGTGTCGCATACATAAGCAGCAGCAGCAGCAGCAGCAGCAGCAGTCGAAGTAGAAGCGACCAAAGCAAAAGCTTTGCCACTTGAAGGCTACACACGTTGCAGTTCTTTTGTTGTAAATTGACAAATATGCAAATGAGTTGACGCGCTTGCAACGATCAACAGCGAGAGAGAGAGAGAGAGAGAGAGAGGGGGGACAAGGGCATCATCATCAGCTCCAGCATTCATTTGCGGTCCGTCTGGCTAGCCCCAGACGAGCTCTCAACTTATTTTTCGGTCTAGATTTGCGGGCAATTTTTGTGGCGCGTGACTCGCACCCGAATGACGCCAAACCCCCAAGCCCCCCAAGCCCAAATCGCCAGTTGAAGCCCCAAAGTGCAATTGCCGCTGCTTTAAGTAATAACAACTGACAGGCACTTGTGTCCAAAAGTTCTCCATAAGTTCGCTCGCTAATCGGCATTTCAAACGCTCGCCTTAATCCTAATTGGAGTCGTAAGTCGGCTGAATGAGTTAAAACTTTTGGGCTTGCCAATTTTATTTTATTTTTATTTTTAATTCTATTTTTTTTTTTTCGCCTTTTTTTCATGGCTGCCAAAACAGTTTCGATGGCCAGCAAAATATGCTCGCGAGGCCAGTATTTATAGCACTAAAAAGCAAAATAAATGAAAAATATAATTGGCTAAAAAATATATCAAAATTTAAAATTGAAAAAAAAATAATTAAAATTTTAGAAACAAAATTAAATTAAATAAATAAATAAATACAAATTTGTATATAATATATATTTATTTCTAAAATTTGTATTTAGCATAATTTGTGTAGCTCAGTGTAAGCTGTATTAAAATATTTGCATTCATTGAGCCAAAAAGAAAAAGGAGAAGAAGCAGCAGCAGAAGCACCAACATTAATGAAAAGCTAAATGTAAAAAATAAAATAAAATATAAAAAAAAAAACAAGAAGAAAACATTGTAAAAAATATACTAAAAAATTAAAAAACTTTTAGCCTAAAAATGTCAGCGGCGTTGCCAGACAACAGAAGAAAGCGCAGGGCCAGGGCCAGGGCCAGGACTAGGACGAAAATGGAGCTGAGCAACTGCCGAGCAACCAATAAAGCAAAACAAATCCACTTAAATGTGCCAAGCGACGACAGTCAAAAAGAGAGCGATAGAGAGAGAGAGAGAGGGGGAGTGAGAGAGCAAGAGCCAAAAGGCCACAAGGGCTGGGGTTTGGGGTGGAAAAGTGACAAAGTTAAATTCGAAACTCATAAATTGGCTTATCCACTTAACTGTTAACGGGTTTTTGCTGGCCAGGACCAAGTTTTTGTGAAAAAAAGGCGAGAGAAAAAAATGTTGGAATGGAAACGTTGGCTAATAATGGCGACGGCCCAAAAACGATGCCCCGCCGCTGGCCACTTGCAGCGCAGCGCATCGCATCGCATCGCATCGCATCGCATCGATCAACGGCCTGTGTTCCAGGACATGCACAAGGATGTTGCTGTGGCTGTGGCTGCGGCTGTGGCTGGACAACTGGGCAAAACTGGCCAAGACTTGGGTCCAAGCCTCCTGCTTCATTTGGCAGCAAACTTTGCTGCGGCTGGCGCTGTTTGCTTGAACTTTTCGCATCATGGCCTCAATCGCTGCGAGTCGTCTTTGCTTCAACTTCAACTTCAACTTTGCTGCTGAGCAGCGAGCGCCTGTATCGCATATCGTGGCGCTGTTTCAAACTATTTGATGACTTTCTTACGCTCGGTCGCCCTTTGAGTCATGTCGACAGCCACTGCGTTCGCTTTAATGGCCTTGCCCCGTGCTCGGCCCCGTCCCCTTGCCGACCCTGTCCGCCTCTCCACGGGCACACGTGGCGTATGCGCAACTTTAATGCACCATGGCAACGGCGACACATGCAACGACGGCGACGGCACTGCCATTTGCAACAAATTGCAGCTCATTAGTTGAAATATTACTACAGAAAAGGGAAACAAAAGAAGCAGAGCGCAAGCAAAGCGTTGAGACAAAAGCATAAAACAGAAATTGAAAGCACAGATAAAAAAAATTTCATTTTTACATTGCAAATGCCAGCATGCCAATGCACAGTGGGCTAAAAGCAATGTGCGGAATAAGTGTTGAAAATTAATGAGTGTTAAAACATTTGGAAATTGTTTTTTATTTTATTTAAATACAAAATATTAAATAAGAAATCAATAACGTACGAAGAAGAAAGAAGAAAGAAGAAAGAGAGAAAGAAGAAACGGAAGAAGGAAGAAAAGAAGGATAGAGAAAGATAGAAAGAAGAAAGAAGAAAGAAGAAAGAAGCAAGAAGAAGAAGAAAGAAGAAAGAGAAAAAATAGAGAAGAAGAAGTAAGAAGAAAGAAGAAAGAAGAAAGAAGAAAGCAAGAAAGAAGAAAGAAGAAAGAAGAAAAGAAGAAAGGAAGAAAAAAGAAAGAAGAAAGAAGTAAAGCAGAAAGAAAAGAAGAAAGCAGAAAGAAGAAAGAGAAAGAAGAAAGAAGAAAGAAGATAAAAGAAAGAAGAAATGAAGACAGAAGAAAGAAGAAAGAAGAAATAAGAAATAAGAAATGAAGAAAGAAGAAGAAGAAATAATAAATAATAAATAATAAATAATAAATAATAAATAATAAATAATAAATTTATATATTTTAGTTTAGACATTAAAATTAAATATTATTTTTTTTTTATATTTTTTTATACATATTTCTTCATATTGATTACATTTTTTATAAATTGTTAATAACTTACGCGCATTTCATTGATTTGCCACACTGTGCCAGTCTTGCCACTGCCATTCTTCGCTTCGACTGCCGTTCGAGCAGCTGCAACTTATGCGATTTACTTGCAAAAATTCCAACGGAAGAGTTGAAAGCTGGGCTATAATAAAAATAAAATACACCTGCCGCTGTTCGCAAGCAAATGCCAAATACTTTAATGTACGGTTAGAAGTAACTCCACACACACACACACACACACACACACACTCATACACGTGCAGGCCAAGTGCTCACACGTAGCTATTGGAGCTTGTTGAATCGCTGAAATGACCGCAAGAAGCGTCGTTTATGGCATAATTAATTAGAAATTATAAGCGCTGCGAATGTGTAATTTGCATGTCCCGCATTGCGTTGCATGCCCAGCACAGCTGCAGGCCACACACACACACACACATATGTAACGGAACTCGTCCATGTTTATAGCATACTTATATGGACAGCATTTGCATGCCAACAGCAGGCGCAGCTGCTGCTCGACTCACGCATACATGTGAACATGCATGTCTGTAGCTAAGCTATGCACAAATTCAGGACAGCAGTCAGTCAATTAAAAGCCCAACTATGTAATCTAGTTCTACTTCATTTTTTTTATATATATTTTTCTTTTTTCCCAACATTGCTCTTTCAGTAAATATGCTTAAAATGTGTTGCGGTAGAAGAAAAAAAAAATGCAAGTTCTGCACGAACATGATTTTGCTTTGAAAAATATTTTAAGAATTTATTCACTGCAAAGAATAATAAGACTAAAAAATTGTTTAATAAATTTGTTATATATATAGTAAAAAAAGCATAAATTCTGCTTTATTAAATATTTAGTAAAAATTATTTGTAGCAAGCCTAATGAACTAAAAATTGAATGAAATTTATTGCAATACAATTTGAATTTGATTTATATTTATATACATACATAAATATACTTTTTAAATATATTTATTTTTTTTATTCTTTTTTTTCATGCGAAAAAAATGTTCACATAATTTTTTAATTTTCAAATATATGCATAATTTTTAAAAAATATTTGTTGGTGCTTAAAAAATATTATAAACAAAATTTTTTATTTTCTGTTATTCTAAATACAAAAAATTAAATAAAAATAAGTAATATAAAATATTTATAGCCATCTACATATGATTGTATAAATTTCTCATTAAAAAAAAACTTGTTGACATTTTTTTATATTATATTTATTTATTCATTTTTTTTATGCGGAAAAAAATGTCCATAAATTGTATACTTTTTCAAATATATACAACAAAATATATAATTTTATAAAACTATTTTTAGGCGCTTTAAAATAGTAATATAAAATTATTTTAATTTATGTTTCTTTTTCTGTTATTCTACATTTAAAAAAAAAATTAAATAAAAATAAGTAATATAAAATATTTAAAATATTATTTAAAATAATTAACTAGAAACAAAAGTATAAAATTATATGAATATACGTGGTTATTACTTAATTGTTGCTAATAGCAAAAATCTGTTAAGGATTAGAATACATTTGAATTGCAATTTGTAGATATCTTAATGCCAATAAGTCTGCGTTGTCATTCATTTGATTTGCTTTTGTTTATTCAAGTTTAAGCTCGACGTCCAAGCCTTTTCCAATTGTTCAGCAATCCCAGCGCTTGTTTGTTTTACAAATTTGACAAATTACACAACAACAACAACAACAACAAAGGAAAGGGAAATGCAATTTTCCACTTGTGCGCATCTTCGAGCAAACGATTTTCGCAGAATTTATTTCGACATTCTGAGAGAGCTGAGAATTTAAGGCTATTAAATGTTTTGCGCTGACTGGGCAAACATTTTCGCATCTGACAGCTGATGGGAAGCATACAATCCAGCATGGATTATAGTCAATATATATATATAGTATATATATATAGAGTGTATACATGTGCACAAAATGAAGTTGAAACTTGTAAACTGATGCAGGCTGCGGCTGCCTGTAGCTGCCTGCTTAACAGCTGTCCCATCGACTCGACGACTTTTTCAAGTGTCATTAAAATTGCGCAAAAATTCGTGACAAATTTCGCGAGATACAAGAAAAGAATGAAACAACAAGAGTAAGAGGCAAAACACCTTAAGAGCACTTTGCAGTCAAAATAAGACAAACTTCTTCAACAACAACAACAACAACAACAATAAGGAGCAGAGCCCAAGGGTTGTAGCTAACGATGCGCAGTTGTCAATAGCTTTTTGGCCGGCTCAAGGGGTTGGGTTGGGTGAGAGGTTTGCGTTTTTTGCGTTTGGGTTTGGGATTGGGGCTCACTGGTCACGGCCAGGGCTCGCCATGGTCCAGAGGCTGGCGAGGCGTAAGTAAACTTTATTTGATGGGCGCGTGCCTTGGGCCGCATTTTGGTCTCTAATTTTTGGCCCAAACACCTTGAGCACCCACAATTTGTACCCTTAACACCTTGTTGCCGCAGCTCATAATTTATTTAAACGAAAATGCCACGCAAATGGCATTTGTGTCTCGCATTTTCAATGCTTCGTCGCTTAAAATGCCAGCCAACAACTTTAACAACAATTCTCAATTCCTGCGGCGTAGCTCGGGATTCAAAAAAAAAAAAAAAAAAAAAAGAAGAAATAAGTAAAAATTGTTAATGGCATTTTGTTGAGCTTTGCTTACAGTTGTGCTAAGGCAAAAGGACGCGTTGCGCTAGCTTAAAGGAAATTTATCTTATTTATATTTATATGATTTCAATGAACATTAACATTGAATTTCTTTAGAATGCTGTTTTGGGAGCGTGTGAGAGAGAGGGAGAGCGAGAAAGGATATTAGGCCAAGAGTGCAAGTTTTGCATGCTAATTCGCATGATTCTGCCACAGGCAGGAGTCGATCCTGATATTACTTTGAAGTATTCTGAATTGAGCTATACGATCTCTAGAAATAATTAGGGATAATTAGGGAAATGCTTTAATCTTGAATACTAGACGGAGATAAATGATAGAAGAGAATATACAATTTGATAGCCTAATAAATATAAAATAAAATAAATATATATAAAATTAAACAAATATTTAATAAATTAAATAGTAATAAAAATAAATAAATAAAATAAATAAATAAATATAAAACAAATAAAAACAAATAAATAAAATAAATTAATGAATGTATAAATAATAAATAAATTAAATTGTAATAAAAATAAATAAATTGAATAAATAAATAAAATAAATAAATAATTAATAAATAAATAAAAAATATAAAATAAATAAAAAAATAAAATTAAATAAATATGTAATAAATTAAATAGTAATAAAAATAAATAAAAAAATAAAATTCAATAAATATTTAATAAATCAAATAGTAATAAAAATAAATAAATCAAATAAATAAATATATATATTTATAATAATTAAATAAAAAAAAATTAAATTAAATACATATTTAATAAATTAAATAGTAATAAATAGTAATAAAAATGTGAATAATTAAGAAATATAAAATAAAATAAATAAATATAATAACAAATAAATATAAAATTAATTTTTAAAAATATAAAATTAAATAAATATTCAATAATCGAAATAGTATAGTAGTTTGAGTAAATTATAATGCATATTAATATAATTTTATATTTTTCTACATGTTGTCCTTGCGACATTATTATTATTATATATATTTATTGCATTTGAGCTCTACTCAAATCAATTAAATGATTTAAATAATTAAGAAACAGTTTGAATAATGACTTAAACTCGTCAGCTCTAGCTTAAGAGAACAATTTGTCTAATCAAATGAATTTTAATAACAATTTCTCAAAATTTACGAGCTACTTTGGCCAAGTGCCACATAAATCCGGCTTGGACCAAGGAGTTTTGCGGCTAATTCCGCTTGATCTCGTTAGGCTGGGCAGAGAGACGGGGGCGGAGACATAATTTGGAAAACGAACTGTGTTATAAATAAGCCAAGAGTGAGAGAGAGAGAGAGAGAGAAAGGGAGAGAGAGAGAGAGAGAAAAAGACAAATTATACAATTAAATGTGGCGAAAATCTGCGCGTATGGCAAAAATGGGAATTATTTATGCCCCCCATATAACAGGAAGTGGGCGTGGCTAGCGTATAGCAATGCGCTAATGATGATGAAGTACGCAGCAGGCAGTCAGGTGGGCGAGGCAAGCCCAGGTGAGGGCCAGCTGACAGACAAAGTTTCAACTTAACAAAACACAAACCAAATTTATTAAAGTTTTATGCAAACGAGCTGCAACTGAAGCTGCTGCTGCGACTGCTCCTCCTGCTGCTGCTGCTCCTGCTGCTCCTCCTGCTGCTGCTGCTGCTGCTGCTGCTGGTATCAGCAGCGACGTCTAGACTAGCTGCTTGCTTAATAATAATTTGCAGCAGCCAGCAAAACAAACACAAGTCAGGCAGAAGGCATCTCATGTCACGCCGAATGCGATATTTGCTGTAATTTACACCAGCTCAATGCAAGTGCTGGTGACTGCTGTGGGGGGAGGGAAGGGGGCTATCGTGTCGAGGGGGCGGCGTGGCATGGAGTGGAGTGGGAATTGAGCAATTTGCTGACTGCATTTTATGCTGCGCATTTAAAAATATCGATTTCTAGTTGATTTAGTAGATAAATATCATATGTAAGCATTAAATATGGGAAATCAGGCTAAAAGTTTATAACAGGCGGAAGGAGCCGTGGCAGACGCCATAAAGTATATATAATCTTGATCAGGGTGACGGGAAAAGTTGATATAGCGTCTATGTGTGTGCGTGGTTGTGTGATTAATCAAAAGAAACTACAATAAATGTAATTTTTATTTTAACTACAATAAATGTAATTTTTATTTTTAAGTCAGCACAGCATTATGATGATGTGGCCCATTGAAACCAAAACTTTCAGGTGCTTCCACTGCTACATAATCAGGATCATAAGCAGCGACTGCCAAAGCGAACAGAATTAGTGCGAGCTTCATGTTTGAGATTCAGGTGTCCTCAGCTATGTCGAATATCAAATCAGACTCTGCTTTTATACCTGATGTTCTCAAGTGTGTCTGATTGCATTCGAAATGGTTATAGAAATGGTATAGTAATAAATGCATTTCTTTAATTTTCTGCTTATATAATCTGAGACAGGTGGCCTTTAAGTCTATAAGTATATGATCACCTAATCCCTAATCCTAATCCAGCTTTCTTACTTGTACGATAATAAATACAAAATCGTGATTGTATTTCCTCGACTTTATTTATTGTCTCTCTCTCTCTCTCTCTCTCTCTTTCGCTCTCTTTCTCTCTCTCTATCTCTATCTCTCTTAAAGACAACTCCTGCAGAGGATCTATGCATACCCTCTAATTTGATCAGCGCTTACAGGGTATCTTCTGTGACAGCTCAGCAAACTGAGTCTTGAGTCTTGAGCTTTGGCTTTTGTTCAACTTTGTCACATATTTTGCCTAAGCCAAGGCAATTTTCATGTGGATTACATTTCATTTGGCGCAATCTCCCACGACGCCCAATCGTGACCAAACCCCCCCGCCCCAAATACAGTTGCGTTCGCTTTAAAGCCACAGACAGAGACAGAGACAGGGAGAGAGAGAGAGAGAGAGAGACGACAGGAGCGGAAGTTTTCGTGTGCGTGCCTCAAGAGGCAAGCCGGAAAAGATGATTAATTCAAAGTTATTAGAAACCTGACTGAAATTTATAATGCCAGAGCGAAAGGTGACTCGACTCGAGAGACTCCAGACGCGCTGCAGTCAGCTCAGCCCGATGATGAGCTTGTTGCAGAGGCGCCGCCAAGCATGCAACACACTCGCCAAGCAGCAAGAGGCAGAGTGACAGAGAGAGAGAGAAAGAGAGAGAGAGAGGCAGAGCTAAAATACTTGCTACATATTTAATTGTTTGTCTCGCGGCCAATGCGGCTTTCATTATTAATATTCCGTATGCGCATTTTGCAATTTTGGCTAAGACAGAGAGGGAGAGAGGGAGTGGGAGAGGGAGGGAGATAGAGGGAGTTGGATATGGGGTAGAATCGTTGGCTTATCCAGAATTGCCAAGCACCACAAAAGCTGCAAAATCATTAATTTGCTTTTGTTTCCAGTCTATTTCCCAAGAAAGTGGATAAAGGAAAGGCGAAATAGAAAAATAGTGGGAAAGTAATTGGAAAAGAGAGAGAGCATGACAAATATTGACAAAATAGCGATATAAACTGAAAAAATGCAATCGAAAATATATATATATATATATAAAAATTGATTAAATTTTTTTTTTTTAATTTTGGCAATGTAATTTGAATAGAAAATAAATATTACAAATATTGTCGTAAGTAATCAAAATAAAATAAATAAAGAAAAATATAAATAAATATTGACAAAAAATAAATAATAATAATAGTAAACAAATAAAAAATCATAATAATATTAAAATTAATTTAACCAAAAAAATTAAAAGTAAAAAAAGTAAAAAGTAAAGTAAAAAAAAAAAAAATAAATACATTAAAATAAAATAAAAAATAATAATAAAAAATAAATTTAACAAAAAAAAAATAATAAGCAAATAAATACAAAATGATAAAAATACTAAAAAAATTAAAAGAACGCTAAAAAAATAATAATAATCAATAAAAAAAAATAATAAAAATAGTAAGCAAATAAATACAAAATGATAATAATACTAAAAAAAATTATAATAAACCTAAAAAAAAATATTATAATAATACTAAAAAATTTTAATTATGCTATAAAATTATAGTAAAATACAAATAAATAATATATAACTGAATATTAAATATTGGCAGATAAATAAAGTATATTTTGTAGGCTACACAATTTTTTTGTGATTAAAAAAAAAATTGTATTTTGAGTTAATTCAGTTTGAAAAAATTCAGCATATTTTATATATTTATTTAAATTTTAAATATGTAATAACATTTATAATGAAAAAAACATTTTTATACCTCCTAGCAACTTTATTCAAACTAAAATCTATCAAATATTAACAAGTTATACAAAACATGTAATTTATTAAATTAAGCGAATTATTTAAATAATTTAATTCCAAGCAAATTCACTTTGATGCGTAACCATGCTCAATTATTTAGCCAACAGTGTGCACATAATGGGAACAGTTTGCAACCAAGCCAACGAAATGTGCTCAACATGTTTG
Organism: Drosophila koepferae; assembly: GCA_030914345.1. NCBI lineage: Eukaryota > Metazoa > Arthropoda > Insecta > Diptera > Drosophilidae > Drosophila > Drosophila koepferae. The sequence continues at coordinate 1,625,953 of JAUESR010000211.1, forward strand.
ACGCCGCTCACAACTTGGCCTAGCTTTGAGCGCATTTACAGCAAGCCAGAGAACATCGAGCGTAGCGTGAACTTAAGAGCAGGCGCAAAAGAGAGCAAGACAAAGAGCTCATCACATGACGACTCTTGAGTGCAGCAAAGCGGCAGACAACAACAAAGCTTTGTTGACGCGATGTAAACAAAACATATGGCAGCTTAGCTTTGTTGCCAGCGCTGCAATTTATCATGCAACAATTTGAACAAAACTTTCGTTGGGGCAGTGGGAACAGTTTGTTGATGTTGCTAACGCTGGAAATGCATAAACAAATGATGGCCAGCTATTGTTAGTTATTGTTGTCGTGTCTCTTTCAGTTTTCACTTTCACTGTTCTCTTTGGCGGCGCTCTTGCGCAAATCTTAAGAGCTGGCGATGCACTGACGATGTTAGTGCACTTCCGAGGCGCACTTCCGGCTTGCGCTAGCACGCAATTGTCTCAACGGCTGGCTGGCTTAACAGACGCGTCCGCTGTTAGCAGCTGTTAGCAGCGCCTTAGGCTTTGTCGTCTGACGTCTTCGGGCGTCTTTCGGCGCTGATTCTCCAGTTCCTCCAGCTCAGCTGTCGGCTGCTTGAACGTGTCCTCCATTGTGGCACGAAGCAGCGGCGAGCCGAGCAGAACAAGAACAAAGCTGTTACGGCCGAACGCTCGTTGAGTGCAACGACAGCGATTGACGCTGACTGCAAATGGCGACGCTGGCGCTGACGTTGGCTTCGAGTGCAACTATTGGCGATGTCGCTGCTTTGGCATCGTTGTTCTTAGTGTTGCATAGAGAGGAGGCGGAGGACAGAGAGTGTGTGTGAGCGAGAGCGACAGTGGGAGGGGGTATTCTGTTGGCCAAAACATTTCGCAGTTGGCAGTTCGCATAAGAAGCGCATTTGATTGCAAATACTGCCACTGACGTCGCTGCGCTGCTGCGCCACTGCCGCTACTGCTGCTGCTGCTGCTGCTGCTGCTGCTGCTGCTGCTGCTGACTGCTGCTGACTGCACCTGCTGCTGACGCTGGCTTCAGTCTCCATTTGACATTCTCCACGTGCGGTTCTCGTTCTCGCTGCTGCGTCGCCTCTGTTCGACGTTTGCCGTCGTCGCCGTTAGTTGCCGTTAGTTTGTTTGTTGTCGTCGCGCTTTCAACTTTGTCGCCCTGTCGCCTCCAACGCTCCGTTGCCCCATTGCCTGGTTGCCTGATTGCCTCGTTGCTGCTGCATCTCCACAAAGCAACGCAAAGAATTTTTCTAATTTCTAGCAGTCGCTCGCAGTCGCTGCTTGCGTCCGGTTAACCGTTAACAGTTCCATCGACGCCCTCGGCTCTGCCCAAGTCGCTGGCGCAGTCAAAATCGCTCGCATTTCGCATTTTGCATTTGCGCGCGCGTTTTTTTTCTCCTCCCAGCTCAAAGCTCGCGATCATTTAGCGCGCCGCTCCAAGACGGATCGAGACAGCGTTTAAAACCGTTATCGCACGCAACGAGCACAACTAACCGTAATCAAAATTTTCAAGAATTGCGTTATTTATAACTGGACTCTTAGTGACACAGCAAAGAACAATCTAAGCAAAGTAACAGTGGACAAAATACGCAGTTAAAAACTTAAGAAAGCAAAAAGAAAGAAATTCAATTAAGTTAGCAAAAGGTATTGCAAGTTGTGAAAAGCAAAGAAAAAAAAAATAAATAAAAAATAAAAACAAATGATTTATAATTCATATTAAAATATATTATTTTATATGCAAAATATTGAAAATGTTTTTTTTTATTTTTTTTTTGTAATTTTTTTAGTTGAAAAAAATTAGAGATTTTTAGATTTATATCTAAATAGAAATTTATTTTAATTGATGTAATAAATTTAAGAATGTCTAAAATTTATTTTTATATAGATTTTATTTTCATTTAAGTAATTAAATATTTTGCGTAAAATATTCATATCTAACAGATTTAGTTTCTTAAAAAGTAATAAAAAAAAGAGAAGAAAAAATTAAAAATATATATCTGATAAATGCGTGAATTGAAATTGTTATTTAAAAAAAAAAACATTTTATTTAAAAACGATTCAAAATTATAAACAAAAAGCTGTGTAAATTTTACTTCATATATATATTTAAAAACAAAATTTTTAAAGAGTTTATATAAGCTGAAAATAAGTAAATAATTATTTTATTAATTTATTATTAACTATATTATTAATTTATTATAAAATTTGTTATTTTTTTTAAAGTAAAATAAAAACTAAAAATTAAAATAATAATAAAAATAATTTTTTATGATTGTTTTAACAAAATTATAAAAAATATAATAGTATTAAAAAAAGTCATATACAAAATTAAGAAATTAAATTTATACTTTCCTTATTATTCCAACATAAATGGTTTACAAAAATATATATAAAAGATACATTTTCAAAGCATAGATATTAAAAAAATATATATATATATATTTTATAAACCTTTTCAATTAATGTATTATTAATATACTATATTTAAATAAAATTACATTACAATAATATTTTATAAAATTTTTCTCCAACTTGTTTAATTTCTATTAAAATTTAAGTTTCCAATTAATATTGTTTATTGTATTTAAATTTAAATAAATTTTCATTTTGTTCAGAATCAAATTACATTTTTCATTATTATTTTATTTAGTATATAAATTTATGGGGAACTAAAGCTGACTTTGCTTGCGTATTTCGGATTTGACAATGTGAGATTTAATTGTGATTTTCCAGTTTACAGTTTACAGTTTCCAGTTTACGTTTTACTTGTAGAGTGCAAACAGTTTGGCAGCTGCGTTGATCACATTGTGTTTTGTCTTTAATGCAGTGCAACATGGCGAGCTGCCACAAAGACACAGGGAGTTCCTCAGTGTGCAGCAGTGTGCCCCACCGCGCTGGGCGGCCCTTTGGGGCACAATGCCAAAACTAACTTGGCCGACAACAGAATGCCAGCAGTTGCGCATCCCGAACTTTGAATCCAAGGGCAGCAACTGGCCAGGTCTGGGTGCACAATCACGTCCTGGAACGGGTCTGGGTCTGGGTCCGAGTCCGGATTCGAGTCTGTGCAACGTTGTTGCTTGTATTTTGCTACCAAATATCGTAACCGAAACCACAACATTCGACGTCAATCAGCAAAGCAGATTTCAATAGCTGCCCCGGAGCGTGAAAGACGAGGCGCCACGGGGGCGGGGGGGCACAGCCTCAACTAGTTTGTTGTTGCCCCATTGTTGCTAACGTTGTCGTTGTTGTTGTTGTTGTTCAACAACATTTGCAACAGCCGCTGGCCCTGCTGGCATCGGGGAGTAGCTGTCGTTGGCTGTTGTTGTTGGCGAAACATGCTGCCACTTGAATTTGTTGCCTTTGACGGGCAACTCGGATTGTGCCGCCGTCCGTCGCCTGCTGTGCTTGCTCCGCATGCACCCTGTGCTTGCCCCCGCGTGCACCCTGTGCATTTGCTTCATTTCGATTGCAGATCTCACTAGCAAATGTCTAATTTGATTTATAGAATTTGAATAATTCCATTTCAAAAATATATAAAAATAAAAAAAAATAAAACAACAAAAATATTTTAATTAAATTTATTATTTCTTATAACAAATTGTCAAAGCAAATAAAATATAATTTACTCGACTTTTATTTTAATTTAAAAACATTTTGAAAACTTTCATATTTCTTACAGAAATTTTCCAATTCAAAAATTGCAAATTTAGTGAAATTAATGAAAAAAAATCGTTAAATCTTAAGAAACTGTTTCAATTCTTCAATCGAAAACTCTAAACTGAACAATCAGTGCTACAAATTGTGAAATAAATATAGAAAAAAAAAGAAATTGACTCCATGGTAAGTTGAACAAAACTCAATTATATATTATTAATATAAATATTTGTTGTACAAAGTCAAGAGTAATTTATACTAAATAAATGAATGGATATTCAATTATTTGTTTCGTTTTGCTTCGATTTCTTGTTTTATTGAACACAACGTTGACAACGTTTTGGCATCTTTCGCTGTGCTTAGCTGCATTTAGTTGAATTTTACAAATAAAAATAAATAAATTGATTGAACTTGTTTTTTTTTCTGTATTGGACTTGAAGACACCTGTCACACAGATTGGTGGCAACTGTAGCAGACTGCAGCAGTCTCTCAAGTAGCTCTATATCTTATATAAATCGTCAGTAGTGACGCCGCCTTACCTGAGCTATTAGCTCGTAAATTACGCGAACTGTGACGGAGTTGGTAATTAATAGGCGCCAATGGTAGCATTACTTTCAGCTCTCTGCACTCCCCACCAGACAGCTCTGCCCTCTCTGCTCTCTGGCTCTCTGGCTCCCTGGCTCCCCACTTGACCAGTTCAGTCTCCCGGTTTTACAACACTTTTTCTGCGAGGCAAAAACACATTTTTTTCCTCTTTTTATGGCTAAGCGCCTTAGCGGAAAGCTGGAAATCGGATATCCTTCGGCCAGTTCACATAACTTTAAACCTTATGTCGGACATGTTACAACGCTTGTCGTTGTCTTGGCTATAACTAAAGACATAGCTTTAAAACTCGCTGACATGCTGTAGGAAATTGCCTAAAGAGTTCACGTTTATGGCCATAAAGTAAATGGAAATCTAACCATTTTGCTTTCCATGATACTTAAATACGAAGCAAATAAAGAAAGGCCTAAGTTAGCTAAGACTTGCATTTTAATATTTGCAAAGTCAAATAAATGTCTTCCATAATCATAGAGTTACATATATACAATACAAACTAAACCTGAGAGTTGAGGAAAAGGTTTCGCATCTAACAAGTTTTTAGCCAGACTGCAAAATATGAATAATAATATAATATGATGAATACAAAATCATGGTTGTAATTCCTCGACTTGTCTCGGCTATATCTTTTCTTAATCGTGTATTAAATGTAGCGATAAAATACAGAATGTAGAAAGAATAACCTAAACGTCGATTGCGAACCAGCAGGAGAACTACAATGGAAGTTATGCTATTAACAGCGCATAATACTGTTAATAACATAGCATGAAGATGTGTGGGAGGAGCCGTTCCTGTTAATGGAATCTGACATTGACATTACTATATTTATTATTTATTATTATATTATTATTATTATTATTATTATTATTATTATTATTATTATAATTATTATTATTATTATTATTATTATTATTATTATTATTATTATTATTATTATTATTTTATATCTTTTATTTATTTTTTAGTATATTTTCACAATTTTTGAAGGAACTTATTTAATAATATAATAATTTATATGCACTTAAATATAATACATTTGTTTAAATATTAATTATTACCACTTTTAAGGGAATTTATTAAAGAAAATATATCAATGATTATGATATATGAAAATGAAATATATGAAAGATAAACTAAACTGATATATAACTTTTTTTTTTCATAATATTTTAATGTATATAAATTATTTTAAAAAAAATTTTATGTATCAGTTTAAAATAAATATCTTTCATATATTTTATTTGCATTCTGAGCGCTCAAGCATTTCATAAATTAATCTGTTTTGTTTTAAATATATATATTATAGCATTATTATAGCAACTTTATATATTATAGCAACTTACTAGACTTTCAACTTAAAAGTCCTTACGGTCCAACTCAAACTAGCTTCTCAATAAATTTAGCATGAACGCTCCTCAAGCACTTCTTCATGAAGTTAGCTTTGATTTCCTTATGATTTATTGTCAAAGGTTAATATTAATATTTAGAGATCACAGAGAGATCATCGAGAAGTCGACACTTCCTTTCACTCATGCTCTAAGCTGCTCTGCACAATTCAAGGTATTTCTGGTGTAATATCAACTGCTTTAAGTGCTCGAAAGTCGACACAATTAAAACTACTTCTATTTAATTGAAATATTATTTACCTTTCAATAGAGATCACTAAAAGCATCTGATTTATTGCCAAGACTTAATCAGGCATGCGTTTTTTTAGCAAACAATTATTGATTGCATTTTAGCGGCCAGCTCACTTTGAGCTTATCTCTTGCTGGCTCTAACAAAAGTTGTCTTTAACAATAACATAAACGCAAGCAACTTCCTGAGTCGCTATTAAAAATGCAGTTTACGAGCTGTTAATCAACTCGAAATGCTTCACAAATCATTATGGAAAACTTTGCACATTTTCACGAGCTGAGCTAATTTATTGCTGTGCGCACAGGAGCTGCAAGTCCACTTTATTGGCAGCACTATTATTATCGCACACTCAAATGCCGCGCCCAGCTCACGAATGTCAAAAAACTACTCAAATCTACAAAAAAATAAAAAAAAAATAATCAAATAATAATAATCGCAAAAAAACTTGGAACAAAATTGTTGGGAAAACATTTAGCCAAAGGCTGATTTCCTGCTGCTGACAATTCGTCAACGGGTTCGACTCCTAATAGGGAAATAATTAAAATCTAACGTGCAACAATTTGGCGTCTGGTTGCGTGATAAAAACGCGACCAGTTGATGGCAACTGCTCATAGCTGGCTGAATAACGATATAGGGGCTCCCAGGTGACACACATTTCCTTTACGTCTGCATTTGACTTGCTCTCTCTCTCTCCCTCTCTCTTGCTGTCTCTTTCACTATCTATCAGCTGCGTTGGCCACATTTCTGTTGCTCAGGTAAGTTCCGATTAGCTCACTGATGATTCTTTATCCCAGCGCATGGCGCATTCACCTCTATCAGAGCCACACAAAGAGCAGCAACAAATAAAAAAAAAAAAACTCTGCTGATGAAAATGGAAAAAAACATTGGCGGAAAAAGGCAAGCGCTAGATGCACTATGTGCTTTTATGAGAAATGATTTGCGATTTGTGTGCATTCGTTTGAGTTTTATAGACGTTTCATTACCAGCCAACATTTTCCCTACTCTGTCGTAAAAAAAAAAGAATGAAAAAGAAGAATTTCCTCTTTCATTTTTTTTTTTTTTTTTGCAATGCTTAAATGAAAATGCATGGAAAATTGCAACTAACTGGCATGCAAGGGGCGCGTGGGCGTGGCGCATGATATTTGCATGCGTTTTTAGTGCGCACTGAATGTTTAATGCATTGCACAGCGCTGACAATGTTGTTGCCATTCAATTGGCATTGATTACAGCTAAAGCACAGCTCAGCATTTCAGTTGCCCTTTAAATGAAAATATTTCCGAAATAAGTTGTAGAGAGAGAGTCGAATGACCCAGTAAGAGCAATGGGAAACATAATTTTCATATAAAAGAAACTCTATGGGATTCGATGTTATATCCAACTTTATTTAAGAGTTGAGTTCGTGCCATTAGATGTGAGGTCTATAGCTGTCTGTAAGATATTGCTATTATACATGTATAACAGATATAATTATCATTCCCATTTAGTCAACCTATATTGAGCTGAGAGCACATGCACGATCTCGCATTGCCATGGGCTCCAAATGCCAGCACATTGGGGCCAGCATGCAGGATTCTTTTTCAAGGAACTCTGCCGGTTCGTGTCAAGTGTTTGTGGAAGCTGAATAACCTGGACGCAATATTTTCATATTCATTTCTATTTTGTTTATTTGATGGCAAAGGCAAAGCCAACCCCATGCATTGCAAATGTTGCAAGACACGCGTGCACACGCCGGGAGACAAAGCGCAAATGTCACGTTATCCTTGTGAAATGACGGGACAGAGTGCAAAACGTACGCTCAATGTCCTTTCAATGGCGTTTAAAATGCAGCAATTAAACCGCAATTTCTATAAAAAATTACGCCTCGAATGCGAAAGAAAACAATTAAGGCGTGTAAGCAACGACGAAGCAGCAGGCAGCACGGAGCAGGAGGCAGGAAGCAGGAGGCAGGGAGCATGGAGCAAGGAGCAAGTCAGGTCGACCAGTGGCAGCGACGACGGCAGAGAGGCCATGACAACAATTACGAGATCCATTTAACTTTGGCAGGATGCGAAGAATGCGAATGCGACACATGTCGCAAAACGCAGCAGGAGACGGCGAAAGTCAACGACGACGACGGCGACGTCAACAAAACTGGCGACATGTCGACTAAAACACACACACAAGCCGTCAGATGCTGAAAGACATTCGCATTCATGTCCTGCATTAAAAAGTCACAAAAAACGAGAGAGAGAGAGAGAGAGAGAGAGAGAGAGTGCCTTGGTGACTGACTAGCAGATACCCTGAAGTCTAAGCAGAACAGATATTGAAGAAATATTTCAAGAAATTGACAGAGTTATAGAAGAAATTGATAATTCTATGCATAACTCAAGTTTCTGTAGTTTTTGAGATACAGCTGAATGGAGAGACAAAGCTATATCCACTCAGCTCGACATCCTAATCTAAATGATATATCATTTTGGGCTCTGGCACGCATTCTTCTGTCTGTCAAGCTCGTATACCCTGCATAAAGAGTATTCATGCACACATATATCTAAAGGGGCGAACAACTTGAATGTCGCCTCGCTAAAAGCGCACAAATCTTGGCAAACGTTGCAAATATGAAGCGGGACGAGTCCTGCCAGCGCAGACAATCCACACAGGATGTTTTTGCGCTCATTATGCGCCAGCTGCAGCAACACCAGCACCAACATGCAACATATGCGGTGACTGTATGTGTGTGTGTGTGTATATGTGTGTTTTGTTGCGCCTTGGCATAAACATAAAATTCAAGCAATGAAACGCAATGCGATGCTGAATTAATTCAAAGCAACGACTGCCATGATACCCTGCCATAGGGAGTAAATTAAAAAAATATAAATTAAGTGATTTATCTAAGAAAAAAATATTATTTTTATGGGTAGAACAGGAAATTGAAGGAATCAATATTTTAAAAATTTTATATGAGAATTTAGTTTAGATTTTTATTTTATATAATATAATTAATAAATTTTATAAATTTTTATAATATAATTTTATAATTTTTTTATAAATCTAGATCAATATAATTTAAATATATTTTAGGTATAAATATGTATTATATCTTACGCATTAATATATATTAAACATAATTGTTTCTAAGAAATTTAAAATTATTTGAATTTTATTTATATTAATATATATTTTATTATATTTAAAAACATATATACACATGAAAAAACCACAAATAATTATAATATTTAAGGTCTGCTGTGATATAGTATTATATATATGTATATGTATATTATAAAACGATTCTCAATATATAAAAATTATAATATTTTTATTTTTATTTTTTTAAATTTGTTTATATATTTGCAATCTGTCTCAATGCAAATTTAAAAATTAACAGTATGTAACCTCATAATATAAATATATAAAAAAATAGATATGTACAAGTTTTATTATATGTATTTATTATTACATGAATTAATTGAAATCACAAAAACAAACCTTCAGAAAAGTGAAACTAAAGGAAAATAATTTATTATTTAAAATATTTCTAATGCATTTCTGTATATTTTAATATATATAAATATTTTCTTTACATTGCATTTTCATTACTATATGCTATTAAATTTGACAATATTTATAAAACTTTTTCAACAAATTAACGCTGCAAAAAAGAGAGTATCTAAGCGTCGGTTCTCTTATTTTAGTTTTACTTTCTTTTGGTATGTAAATAAATAAAAGTGATGTATGTGTCTGCAGCTGCATATGTGCTTATGTATGCATGTGTGTGTGTGTGTGTGTGTGTGTGAGTTTGTTGTGCTTTCAGGTGCTTATGTGTATGTGTGTGTGTGTGTGTAATTGAGTTTCACTTTGAGCCCGCCTGACATTGACTTTATTCGGGACGCTACTGGCGTAAAGACAAATAGGCACAGAACACAGACAGCGGGTGAGACGGACTGCGGCCGGATGCCTGAGAAAGGCTCACATTTTATTTGTTGAAGTGCAAGAAAAGCAGAAGTCAAAAAGGGCTTAATGCACTTAAGAATTATGCGAGGCATGAGCAAAAGTAAAGCAAAAGAATGAACTGAAGGAAGATATTGTCAACAGGCTTTGAGGGTGTGTGTGATGTGTGTGTGATGTGTGTGTGATGAGTAAGAGAAGTCAGTTGCTTGAGCTCTGAGATTATAATGCATTCCTACTTAATCCATGAGCGAAGCAACTGAAGTAAATTGGATTTTGCAGTTTCCCTGTGAAGCAATTGCTGCACTCGAGAGTAGCTTTAAACTAAATTGATGAGCAGTACACTTCATGTGATGTAAGCAGCTCTTTGATAATATTTAGCTTAGCAATAATTTTTGCATATTTCGTCTGCACAAAAATCGTTTGTCTATCTACTTAACATAGATGTGGCGCAGTCTCGACACACATTTTGCAACACTGGCATCGCTGGACATACATATTGCCACTAATGCGACAGACAGTATTAGGACCATGAAAAATGCTTGCATAATTGTCAAGTTATGCACATTGAGCAGCAGCAACTGTCAAATGCGATTGACAAGCCCACAACACACAACCAAACACCCAAACACACACCCGCACACACACTCATGAATATTGCACAATACAAGTGCTGCAAAAGAGCCGCAAAATCCACATAATACAAACACCATCCACACACACGCATACACACGCAGTTGGGGCCTCACACATACGCAGCTATTGAGCTGGCAATGGGCATGAGCGAGACAGTCTGTATTTGGGCTCGTTCGCATTTTTGGGCTCGCTCAATATTGAATACCGACACTGAATAAGTGAATCAATGAAGTGAATAGTGATTAAATGTGAGTGTGCGTGGGTGTGTGTGCGTGTGTGAAGCATCTCTGGCAGAGCTTAGTGCTGCCCTTTCACGGAGTTCGCTCGCATTCGCATTCATATGGCCTCAGCTCGTAAGCGTTTTGTGTGCACGATTATCGATGCCTTTTGGCAATCCCACATTCCGTGTTCCCATTGACACAAGCTATGTTGAGTTTTGAGGTCATTTGCTTAAATTTCCATAATGTTTGATGATGAATAGGACGATAATCGTTGCTCAGCTGAATGTTTATATATCCATATACAAATACTATATCCATTCATGTTTCAAAGGGGAAACCTGAGAGATGTAGAGAAAGAGTTAGAAGAGTTAGATAGAAGATCCAGAGTGCGAGGATGGATAGATAAAGAGAAAAAGTGGACGAAGAAAAAGAAGTAGAATAGAGAAATGTTTAAAAAAGTAGGAGCGAAATAAAGAGAAACAGAAAGAGATAGGGCCAAAATGAATGGAGAGAGCGAGAGATAAAAGAGACAGCACTAGAGAGATTGTAAACATGATAGAGACAGAGAAAGAGAGAGAGAGAGAGAGAGGTAATAAAGATAAAGAAGGAGAGCAACGTAGAGAAAAGTAGAAATGACAGACAAGAAAAAAAGTAAAGGATAGGGAGATTGGAAAGAATTTTGAGAGAAAGAGATAGGATGCACAGAAAATATGATAAATATTGATATGATAGATAGAAAGAGAGAGAAAGATAAAGATATTCAATAGTAATAAACATCAAAGTAGCACAGGTAATGAATAATAGTAAAGTCTGGAGAGATTAGAAGAGATAAACAAAGAGAGAGAGAGAGAGAGAGAGAACTAAAATAGAAAACTAAAAAGAATTTTGATAGAAAGAGATAGGATGCACAGAAAATATGATAAATATTGATATGATAGATAGAAAGAGAGAGAAAGATAAAGATATTCAATAATAATAAACATCAAAGTAGCACAGGTAATGAATAATAGTAAAGTCTGGAGAGATTAGAAGAGATAAACAGAGAGAGAGAGAGAGAGAGAACTAAAATAGACTTTTAAACAGGGAACGGGGAGTGTGTGTGAGAGAGAGAGAGAGACACGACAGACTGGTAGGCAGGGAGAGGTTAAAATAATAAATAATATAACACTCAAGTGACTTGCATTTGGCTTGAGTTACTCAAAGCAAATATCAGTTTCGAATAAATATATCTACAATATATATATTTAATCTTTACTTATTTTCTATCTTCTAATTACATTAAAAATTAAGTATCAGTATATTTACCATTCTATTCAGCTCTCTTTTGCATATTTATATAATGATTATTTGAGTCTTATGAGGGAATCCCTTTATTATAATGCTAGGCTCTGACGCTGGGGATCAGTTAAAGCGTTTCGATTGATTTTGGACTGCCCTCAGAACGTTGGTGGGCTAATTTCGCAACGCTAATGTCACCAGTTGCTGGCTTGCATCAATTCGCATCAATTCGCATTCAGTTTTGGCTCAGTGGTGCAGCAGCCTGGCCAACATGTAGGAACAGCAGACGTCAGCATGTTCCTGCACCCGACACGTCATCTGTCCCTCGTCACTCCTACCCATGTTCCGCGTTCCGTATCCCACGTTCCTCATTCCCTCATTCACGCTCCAGCCACCAGCTCTCCACTCCACACGCCTGCTCCCTCCTGCCATTCGGCGCTGCTCTCTCGTGTCGCTGCACTCACTCGTGCATACATGAAAGTCAATTAAGCGTATTAAGTGCAACTGTGCCTGTGTGTGTGTGTGTGTGTGTGAGTGGGTGGGATGTATGTGTTGTGTGTTGTGTGTTGCTATTGCTGTGCTTATCATGGCATTTCTTGGCATTGGCATCAAACAACAAACGTTCCACCACATTCGAAACGCCAACCAACCCCATTCGATGCATGGCGGCTGAACGGGCTTCCCTTTCAACTGCTGCAACCCTTTTGAGTTGGGGACGTTACGCGACAATTTCCATCATTCGATTGCTAAATATATACATATACATTTATTTGTGTGTGTATTGACTATGTGTGAAATGTTTGCGGCTGATTGCGGTTCTTAATTTGCTTTAAGATATTGTACTTTGGTTTTGTCATCTCGTTTTCATATGATAAGTGCTTTACACTGAGCAAAAAAATGTCAACTGAATCTGCAGGTGTACCAAGCATTGAAATATTGAATTTATATTAATATCAACAATAATTTTGTTGAGCAGTTTATCGATCAATGATCAGTTTCTAGCTAGAGTCAACTTAAAGATAAACAATGGAAAAATATATTATAATAAATACATGGCCTAAAGAAAACAAAACTTATCAATGTTAAACACCAAGTCGGAGGGGGTAGTTTATTTATAATATATTTTATATAATTTAAATTTATCACATTTAAATTTCTTGTACACGATTTGAGCTTCCCTAAAGCGAATTTGGAACTTTAGCTTTATTTATTCTTAGCTAGCTCATATTCAGCTCCAAGCATTTGAAATTTCAGTTAATTTTATGCTGAAAAAAAATTTAAATATATAAATCCGATAAGTAAGAACATCTGCCCTCGGGTACTTTGGGAAATATTTCTCTCAACATTTATTCTGATTCGAAAAATCAGCTTTTCGCTTAGCTTAGTCTAAAGCTAGGTTAAAATTGCCTTGAGCTTCATTATAATTAACATCTGTTGATGTCAAAGTGTTAATATCAATTTGGGAAATAAGTTGCTTGAGCATATTTAGTTAAGTTCAATTGTCTTTTAATGGGTTGACAAACTCTGAGCTTGTTGCAGCTGCATCAATTCATGCTTAGACAAATATTTTGTCATTCTCATTGGCTTGTTTTGCTTTTTCCGTATGATAGAATTTGTGACAGTTGGCACAGGCACAGCCCCATACATGGAATGCATCTCAAGTTGTGGCATTTACATATCTCAGTTGTCTTATGACTGTGTTGTCTCTCTAGTTGCTGTTGCTGCTGCTGCTGCTGTTGCTGTTGCTTGTGTAGACAACATTACGCATACGCAATGTTGTACGGGCAGTGCCTGCAACGTTTGTTGCACTGCCTCGGCATGCAGGATAAGCTGCACACACACAGCATATCATTGCTGCTGCTGCTGCTGCTGTTGCTTGCACCCCTTAGAGACGACACATGCGAGCGTCCTGGCAGCACTCCCCCGCTCTAGGGTCGCGCCTTTTCGAGTGTTAATTGTCGTATGCAAATTTTTGCGCATCCACAAAATGTAACAAAACACGATTTTGAAAGATGCAAATTGGGTGTTGCTGCTGCTGTTGTTGTTGCTGTTGTTGGTGAGTCCAGTGAGTGTCAAAATAAGCTTTAAATTACGACGTTGCTGCCGCTCCTGGCTGGCAGGCACCAGCTTCAGCTCCAGTCCCAGTTCGTTTCCCATTCTCAGTCTCAATCCCAACCCCAGTCAGAAACGTGCGGCGTAATTTGCAACTGACAAGAGTGAAAGTTATGCGAAAGGGCTGCAAAAAGCTGGCAGGACTATGGCTAGGATTGGGGACGCCCGCACGGCCGACCGCATGTCTGCCAGCTAGCCGTAACAAAATGTCACTTTTGGCCAGGATGCGCCAGGAGGAGCAGGAGGAGCTGGACCTGGACTGGCTTGGACAGGCCGCATGCGTGATTGTGACATTTGATTAGGTTGCCTTTGTCGAAATGTTAATTTTTGCATTGAAGGTGAGAGGATACAAGACCTTGTACACCTCTCTCTCTCTTCCTCTCTCTTTGTCACTTCCCTTAGGCTAGCCTCAATTGCGACATATTGTTTCGTGGGCAGTTAGCCACAACTCTTAGATAATTATCGATCTTGCAGGCAATTTTAAATGCGAAATGCTTGCCATAGCACACAGAAGGCAGCTGCAACTAATAAAGCAAACAGAACAGAAGTGAATTTCCATTTCGAATACGAAGCGTCATTTGCAAATTGAGACAAATTGCGGCTCAGCATTTACTTAAGGCAATCTCACTTATTACAAAATTGACAAAAGACAAACGCATAATTGCCATATAATAATCATAATCCGCACAAAGCAAACACGTTCAGCACTTACCATGCCAAAGATTTCAACAGACGTCTGCATGCCACACACACACACTCACACACACACACACACACATAGATACTCTGGCAAAGACATTCAAATCCACATAGACACAAGGCGTGTCTGGGCCTCTTCTTCAACTTGGCCACTAATTAAGAAGACAAATTGTAAGCTCTGTATACATATTCATATACATATACATATATATATATGTATATATATCTATGTATGTATATTTTAAAGCAAGAATTTTCACTTGGAGTGAACGCTTTGCTGTGCATTGGCTTATTAAGTTTCTATTGATGTTGGCCCACAATTGAAGTCCATTTAAAAGGCTTGATTCAAACATGCGCAAGAGCTTAGCAGACTGGCCTGGCCAATATTTGCATGCTCATATTTATAATTTAGCACTTCTGTGCAGTTCAACAAACATAAATATTACAAACTATCAGATTTCATATTTAAAGCAATTGGCTTCAGTGTATCGTAAACTAGAGCAGCAGCTGCCAAAGGCGAGCTCGTTATCAAGCAGATGTCCAAAGGCAGCCCTTTGTCGTGTGACTGTGCAGAAAACTATAGCTGAATTTGGAATAACTAACTGGAACTTCATTATTACTTCAAATCCCTCGTAGATACACCTTTGGACACCATTTGACATTGTGCTCAATTACTGTATTGAATATAATAATTAATATTTAGTTTAATATTATAAGAATTAGATATGTGTATTTAGATATCAATTACGGTATTAATTATAATATTTAATATTTACTTTAATAATATTAATTTAATTAATTAATCAATTAAATAATTAATCAATTGACCAATAGCTAGATATTTATAGAAATATCTTTGTATTGCTTTTTATACCCTGAGCCCATTGAAAATGGGAAATCAGGGTATAATGGTTTTGTTAAATGTATGTAACAGGCAGAAGGAGGCGTGGCAGACCCCATAAAGTATATATATTCTTGATCAGCATAAAAAAATAAGTTGATCTAGCCCTGTCCGTCTGTCCGTCCGTCCGTCCGTCCGTCCGTCCGTCCGTCCGTCCGTCCGTCCGTCCGTATGTATGAACGCGTCGATTTCCGAAGATACAAAAGCTAGAGAGTTCATTCTTTTTGTGTTAGGTTCGTATATTGCACGCGCAGTACGAGTTTGTTTCAGAAATTCGATAACTTGTATATTTGCAAAGTTATCGATAAACGAACTTATCGGGAACCTGTTATAAAATTCTAGCTAATTCATCTTTAGAGTTAGAGTCTCCAAGTCTTCTGCATATATATAGATACTAATTTATTACAATTTCGGTTTTTGTCAGATTTTGGATTCCGGTCCCCACTTCGCCCCACCACCCCCAAATGTGAAAAAAATGCATTTCAAATACTAGAGACATGCAGTTTGGTTTAGCATATAGATATGAATATCATAATCATAATCTGAAGAAATCAATACGATTGTCCATCTAGAAACAGAATTATTAATCATCAAAGTTTTCTCATCAAAACCCATGCGACCCAGCAGCAAAGCAGCGAGACAGCAAGACGCTTGCAATGCTTACACACATGCATACACACATACATGCTTACAAGCGTAGATCAGCGTCTATGCGTGCAGAAACGAATCGAGTAATTCTTGGAATATTATTCGTTCGAAGAAGGGCTCAGGGGATTTCGTAGTCGAGCAGTCTCGACTACAGCTTTCTTACTTGTTTTTTTTTCTTTTTCTTTTTTTCGAGTATTAAATTATATCGATTGCGCCTTTGGTTTTAATGTCTTAATTACTGCATTAATTATAATTAATATTTACTTTAACATTTTTAAATTTTAAATATGTCAATAAATTTATTGAATCTAAATAATATAGCAAAATATTTATAGAATTATCTTTCCTTTAAAAAAAATCGATAGCTCTTGTCATTTAATCGATAACTCTTCCCATTTATATTATAGCCTTAGATTAAATTAAGTTATTACCTTATATTTATTTCGCCTTTTATTTTAAAGTCTCTAAACTTGGTTTAATTTATTTATGTTAATTTTTTGTTTATATTCAAATTTATTTGCCCTTACAGCCAATAAGTGGAACAAGTCTTTGATATCTATACTCAATGGCCATAATTTAAATAGAATATGCTATATCATATGCTAAAAATCACATTTATTAAGTTACATATAATGGAAGAACTTTGAACTTAAAACTTTGTTCGTCTTAGGATCTACAAACCAGGATTTGGCTGCAATGGCATTTACAAATTACTATAGAAAGATATTTATTTATCTATTATAGATATATAATAGGAATATAGGAAGATATCATTATTTCTACATATTTTTACATATTCTATGCATTCATTAAAAATATTGATTTAAAGTAAACTTCTTCAATTTAAGCTGTGTCCACAACAAATCCATTCTAATCACTTAAATAAATACCTCATGAATAACTTATGTGAGCATAAAAAGTACAAACACACACACACACACACATACACACACACACAACTGACACTTGTGAAATTTTATTAATTTTCCACTCGTTCAATTTGGAAATGGAAACAAATTTGAAAATTGTTGCCCAATTTGTAGTTTTATCACAAACAAAAGCTTTGTTTTCTGCTTTTATTTGAAATTTTATTCTAAATTTTATTTTCTCTTATTTTTTTTTATTTCTATTTATTTATTTATTTTCTTTTTTTTTTTTTGTTGCTGCTGCTTACCGCAGAAAGCGCTGGCAGCCATAAAATGAATGTCGACACAGCAACACAAATAACACCTACACACACACACACACACACACACATACATTCATACATAAATACAGTGTCACGCCCTAAGGCAGTTCTATGCCAGCGCCCACAATTGCGATATCGTCCAAGTAAGTTTTTTTTCACGATTTTTGTTTTGTTTTCCATATATTTTTGTTTTTCCTCATTTCGCCAAAAGTCAAACACGGAAAATTTATTTATGGCGCTGATATGGCAACGCCAGCAAAGTGCAGCTGCCATGGCATGGCATGGTGCATGGAGCATGGTGCATGGTGGTGGGCGTTGCGGGGCATTGGTCGTCTAGCATTTATGGCGGCGTTTAGAATTTTTCAACTGTTGCGCAAGGCATTTTATGAGGCAACCGAGAGCCAAAATACTCCAACCAACCCCCAAACCTACCGAAATGAGAAAAACTGTAAGGAAAAACGCATAAATTTTATGACTGACTGAACGATGAGGTGGATCGCCGGAAGGGGCAAAGCGTGGGCTTGCTGTGTTGCACTCAAATAACTGTATAGACCACATTTTCACACAAAAAGTGCGCCGAAATTTTCAACTAAATTATTCATTGAGCGCGCAATTGAGCTGGAAATGTGAGCACACCATGTGTGTGTGTCTGTGTGTGTGTGTGTGTGGCAGGCTCTGCAAGTGCAGAAAGTGTGTGTGTGTGTGTGTGTGTGTGTGGTTTGATTGTCTGCTTGCCTGCTCGTTGGCACTGTCTGGGCACGTAGAATTGGCGGCTGTTTGGCTTCCTGGTCGCTGGGGCAACTGAAAACATTAAAAATAAAAGTAAGAAAGAACAGTTAACTGCAATATGACGACACTTTTATGCACTTTCCAAGCTGCTCTTGCTAAAAGAAATTTAATATAAATTCAGCATTTAAGTATGAGTCTTACATTGAATGGAATTTATTACAGATTGGAATATAATTTAATTTAAATTGCCATTTGTGCTATGTAAATTATATATATTTGATTGCATAAATGCATTCCAGCATTCGATGCTTACGTTGCTTATGTTGGCACGATAGCAAAGTACCCACGACAAGTGTAGAGCAATACAAAAGAGAAACGTAGCATAGAAAAGAGTAGAGCAGGCATTGCGATAACTCTAGTCGTGCATGCTACTCAACCACTTGACACTTTGTTGCAGGCCCCACAGGCTACATTTAAACTCACGCGCGCATCCACACACAGACAGATGTAGATGCAGAGGGAGACAATAAACGAAATTGTTTTGGCGGCAGCTCGATCCATATGAAAAATAGCATAATGCGCGCAGCAAAGCTGCTCCAAGCATTAGCTTTATCACTTTTTAAAGCATTTTTTGTGTAAAGAATGGAAATGTTGTCTTTCACAGACAGATGCTACTAATCCAGTAAATTACTTAATCTGCGGGGCATCATCAAGTAAATCGATAATTATCGATTCTGCAAATGTTCCAATACAGTAAATTACCTGGCCTGTAGGGCATCATCAAGTAAATCGATATTTATCGAGTTTACAAATGTGTTTAAGGGTAGAGCTAACAAATATTTATCAATACATTAATATATTTATCGATATTTATCGACTTTTAAAATGTGCTTAAGAATAACATTAACATATACTTATCATCTTACAGCTGACACATTCTGGAAATGAATTAGGGTATCATCAAGACACATTGAATAAATATTTATTATATTAGATTTGTATGCACAATAATTAAACTAATAGTATATTATTAATAGATATCTCCACAATTTAATCGATATCTATCGAAATGAGCTGCCACACACTATTTTTGAATCAATTTTTTTTACAATTTTTATCACATTTTGCAAAATTTAAATTTATTTATATTTGTCTCCGTAAAGAGGCGGCGTAAAGGTTCAGTACAATCAATTTGTAGATAAATTTAGCTATTCAAAAGTGATTATATGAATATAACAAGCAGGATAACAAAAACTTTAGACTTACCTGTAAACAGGATTATTAGCGAGTGAAACAGCCAGGAGTTCGCATTTAAGTACTTGATAAAGCGTATAGTGACTATCACTAGGTAAAGTATAATACTGAGGCCCACAATTACGTAGACTACGATATACACATTCAGATAAAATAAATTTTCCTAAAAATAATGTTTCACATTGATAACAAAAGCAAATGCAAGTGTGTGAGGCCTTTCATTACCTTGTAGAGTATGAAAATAAGACACAAACTTAGGCAAATTAATATAATGAAGAAGATTATCAAAAGCGCAAGTGTGACGTCATTACCTAATCAAAATGTATTAATTTAGGAATGATCCGAGCTCATCTCCAGATAACATAGATACCTTTCCCAAGCAAAACATAGAACAGTACACCTGCAACTATTGCTTGCAGAATAATTGAGACGATGCAGAGGATACGAAAAATGGCGCGACCTGGCTTCAGCCAATCAACCCATAGGCACCCACACATCCCTAGTTTTGATGACTTTAACTACTATTTGTTTTATTATTATGTGAAGTAATTTCCCAAGCATTGTTTCTATTCACTTTCATATAAGTTGTTAGACAATCACTGTTGCTCTCAATTTTGCCAGTTGGGGATGATTTGAGCTGACCATGCTGAGGTTTGAGCTTTTGGACAAAACAAAAACTCGCATGCATAAATTAATTAAAGCCTTTTTTGTTGCAAATCAGACAAGGGAATTAGACACACCTCTCGAAAAGGATATGCGGGCGGCTCTTGCAGCCAGCTTAATTGCGTTTGCTAGTTGAAAGGTTATACGGGGGGTTGGTTGGGATTGTGAGTGCTGTGGGTGTGTTAACTGACGTGATTTGCTGGGCATTTGTTGCTGGAGCAACCGCACGGCTGTCTGATCAATTTGCTGCGACCTGACAGATTGAGGCAGCAGCAGTAGCAGTAGCAGTAGCAGTAGCAGTAGAAAATGTCATCATCGCATCCTTCCGTTGCCTTGCGCCCTCACATCGGCTCATAACTCAGGCAGGGCTCACCTCCTTCCAATGCTGGCGAAAAGTGCAAAACTCATTTATCAAATGGTCAGCACGCTGACCTGCAGCTGCACCAATGGCAATGCCACAAAAAGTGCAACAATTGCTGTGGCGCCACTTTCACACATTCACAAAAAAAAAGAAGAAAAATCAAAAAGAAAAGAATAACCAGAGTAAAATGGGGGCGCCAAGAGGCAAGGAAAATGGCCCCGCCCCACGCCCAGTCATCGTCGTTCGACGAGCCGATGCCGCCCCCGTTCGGCTCTTGGCTGCCAGAACGCACTCATAAATCATAAAATTCCATGCAGCCCAGCAGCAATGGCGCCATCGTCATCTTTATAATCTGGTAAGGCATCCCTTGCAGTCTGTCCCCTGTACCAGCTAGTTTCAGTTCCAGTTCCAGTTCAGAAAAGGATTCGGTTCTGCATTGGCTCTATGCGGGCGTAACCGCTGGACTATGATGTTGCAATTTGTAGCTGGTAAAGTGTGAAATTGCGTTGGCAACGCGAATTGTTTTTCTTTTCCTTTCAATTTGCTTTTCTCCTTTTTTACCCACACACACACACACATACATACGGAAAATGAACTGCCACGGGGTTGATGCTAGGAATCCGTTGTAGTTCCGCATCTCTAGGCAATGTATAACTGAAAGCTTTGCAGCAATGCTTTTACTCATTTGTAGTTGAGTATAATTGCCAAGAATGATCGATGCATTAGTAGTATGATCTATGGAATCTATTCCTCAGTTTGGTCTGTTTCTAAATACTCTCGAATGACTTTACAAAATGGGGGGACAAAAAAACAGCCTCAAGCAATTTGTGTTTATATTTTAAGCAAAATGAACGCACAAATAAATCAATTAGCTGAGCACAAATACCAGCGCCATTTCAGCTTGAATCACCTGAGCAAGGATCTACGGCTGGTAGCCGAGACACGACCGATGAGCCACGAGCCACGAGCCAAGAGCTGCGAGCTGCTGAGTGTGAGCGTAAACTGTTGTCCTGGACGCAACGGCTAATTGATATAAACGACTGTCTCCTACGGTTCGTAATGCCAGCTGAAAACCTGCGCAGCTTTCACTGACTTTGCCTTGATGAAAATTTATGCGACGCCACAATGAAAGTTGCAATTTTTTGTATTTATTTAAATTTTTTCATTCCTTCCCTTTCTTCTTCTACTTCTTCTTCTTCTTCTCTATTTTCATGTGTTTTTTTTTTTGCAGCCATTTACCTAAAGTTATTTGGCTCAAGTTGCGCAGTTGCTGGCCGCTGCCTAATGCAATTCAGGACATTTATTTGCACCTGTCGCTGGCTGCCTGACTGCCTGGCCGTCTACTTAGGTTAAGCGATGCCTTCCACTAACTATGGAAGCCACTGACATGCAACAGAATTTATAATCATACACACACACACGTAGAGCGCTTGCCACACCTGAACGATAAAAAGCCACAAAATTTTGCGTGCGCTAGTTATGAGGGCGGTGTCGTTGCCGAGTGGGCGTGTCGATTGCATGACGCCCCACACACACAGACACACACACACGCAGACAAAGACATACACAGCACCTGTAGAAGTAACAGCAGCCGTGAGCCCGAAACTCTGTGCATCCATCGTTGACGTTGTCTGGCAAAGTGCGTGTCTCGATTTCTACATAATTAAACTACATCAGCCATGCCACTTGCCGTGGTACATGTTGCACGTTGCATCTCCTACAGCTGCTGCCACAGCCACCCGCTTGCCGTTGGGCTTTGGTTACGTTTGTGTGTGTGTATGTGAGTGTGCGTGGCGCCACCACTTCCGGTTTGCGCCGGCTGTGTCCGGACGACCGGCAACGAGCACCAACAACTTTGCCGCTAAACTTTTAATGCACGTGCACTGCCCAAGAGCAAGAAAGAGAGCGAGCGAGCGAGAGAGAGAGAGAGGGGGGGAGAGAGAGAGTGGCAACAGTGGGACAGGCAGCAAGGGGTGGCAAGAGAGGCTGACTTTTGGGTAACGGATTGTGGTAGCATTGGGTGGCATTCCGTTGGCAGCAATTGAGATGGTGAATCTCTGAGCCAGGCGACAAAGCTGTCGAAAGTGTTATTAGTCAAATGAAAACTTTTTCATAAATAAATCGAAATTTATTTATTATTATTATTATTATTATTATTATTATTATTATTATTATTATTATTATTATTATTATTATTTTTATTATTATTATTATTATATATATATTAGTATGATCTATTTTTTAGTAAAACTTTTGTTAGTTGTCTAAAGAAAACTACGAATATTAATGAAACACAAAATTTTGTGTTTATCTGGTTTTTTTTAGTCATGTTAACCTTTAACCTTTTTCTCTCTGAAAAGGTAATCTTTCAATCTACAACTTTCCATTTACACTGTTATTTTACTAACTAGTGTATGTTCAAACAAAACAAAAAAAAAAAAACAAATTTAATGTGATACACTGTAGCTTAAAGATTGTTTAATTAATCAACACAAACAAAATCACATTTATTTATTAAAAAAAATTGAAAAGAAAAAAACTACGTGCTCTTCGGACAGACATGCCTTGCTTTGAGCTTTATTTTTAATATTTCTCACAGTATTTCTCACATTACTTACAGTAATAACTCGAGATCTGCTGGACCAATTTTCATGCTTTTTCATTTGTTGGATTTGTCTCCGCCCCGAATAGCTCAATAGAAATACTGAAATTGACGAATACCGCTATAAAAACCACAAATATTTCTCATTTTTAATAGTTTTTAGATTAGGACATTAGGTAAAATTAGTGAGGCAAAAATGAAAAATAGAATCTATACAATAAATATATTTTTCAATTTATTATCCGATGAATTACTTTGGCCAATCAAAACTTTTGGTTACATCAAGCTATGCATTTCTAATGTTCGACTTTGACATTTTCGCTGGGTGTGAGAGTTCTTATAACATAGTTTGTGTTTACGTTTATGCGAGTGTGTGTGTGTATGTGTGTGTATGTGTGTGCTTTGTATATTGTTGTTGTAACTGCGTCTGCCTCGTTTGCACGAAAATTTGTTGGAATTATTTCGAGCAGTTCTAAATTTCGCAATAACGAGCCGCATTTGACGGGCATACAAATTGCATGCCTCTGTCCTGAAACTGGAGCTGGGTCTCTTGGTTTCTTGGTTCGTCGCTGAACGCTTTGTTAAAGCCAAGTCAAGTGCGTGCATGTGTATGTGTTTGTATGTGTGTGTGTGTGTGATGTGTGTGTGTGTGTGATGTGTGTAAGTGTGAGTAAGATTCTATGCTGCTTTGAACTTTCTTAGTCCAGTGCCTCGTTTGTAGCGCCAGCTGCAGGCTGCAGGGCAGCCAAGTTGCTGGCCAGGATTTGTTGGCCAAACTGCAGATAGTACATAATTAAATAGCTTAAACATGCCGCCAAGGCAGATGAAGACAACAATACAATCATTTAACTAGCGCCATCTTCTCCACGATTTCTGCAACTCAAGTAGCAAAATATTTGTGCAAACTTTTCAATTTTTCAACATATCCTTTGGCTTGTGTTTTTTCTTTCTCTTTTTTTTTTGTGTTCTCTGCTTTGCCCACGTCGGGCATGCTGTCTCCCCCCTTTTTTTTTTTTCTTTTGCAGCGTAGCAATCTTTTTGATTTAGCTATGGAGCCATTAACACGGATTGATTGCCCCCAAGGACAAGAGACGCCAAGTGGCTTAAAGGACAAGCGACACAGCGTCTGTCCACAGCTCTCGCCTGGGCTTCAAGATGATTTCGGTTATATATAGTCATGGGATGGGAATTGTGGGCGAACTGTTTTGTGTGCGTGCAGAGACCAGAGAAATTCGACTTTTACTCAATTTTACTCATTGGCAGCATCAATTGCCGTAGCCGCTGTCCCCTGATATTTAACAATTGATTTTAGTATGTTCAAAGAGTTAACGCTTTGAATCTCTAAGCAATAAAATTAAACAATCTGTGATTCTAATTCATATATAAGCGATATATATTTGAGTATATGTACGTATTTACTTATTGTTCAGAGAGTATAGATTTGATTGTCTGTCTACAACAACATTCATTTTTCAGATAGATCAAGAATTATTTCGATATTAAAACCTGATGAACATAGTCAGCGGAATTTTAAAAAAATTTTACGATTCCATATGAAAACATACATAATGAAGAAAATACAAAAACAAAGCAAATAGCCTTAGTAGTAAATAGATATTCCGTCGTAATTGTAATTTTCTTCAGCAACTAAGAAACGCTCTAGGTAATCATGCTTGGTGCGTTCTCATTGCTATTAAAATCAGAGAGAAAGATAACACAAGTGAATGACTAGAATTCATAGCTCGCTTGAACTTTCACGCTCATAAAATCATACTCTCTCACTCTCACTCTCGCTCTCGTTCTGAACACAAGTCTTCGGTTCCTTTCGTTTTGGCTTTCGTTTGAGCGCTTCGCATTGCACTATTCGTGTGATGCTCTTTTAACGAACATCATTTAGAGAGCGATTCGAACGCTCATACAATGAAGTTCAGTAAGTGAGCTGATAATCCAAGGTCTATGCAAACGGTCTTCACTCTCACATACACATGCACACATTCACATTCAGGCTCGCGTATGTGTTTAATGATGAGAATCCTAAATAAATAAAACGGTTGCGGGCAGTTTACGAATGCAGTCGTTGAAGAACCGATGTAATCGTAGCTCTCTTCGTTTTTATCAAAGTTGGACACTTATTTGCAGACACTGAGAAACCCTCAACAGATATTTGCGAGCACAGCTTGAATTCTCTATCGTGCTTGTAACTGCTCGTAAGCCCGATGCAATTCAGAAGTTGATTAAGCTCAGCAGTCCAAATCGAAGCTAATTGTGTATTTGCCATTCCTTCATTTACAATATATCTTAGCTATAATAAATAAGTAACTAGCAACTGAAGATGGAAAATCTAAATTAGTCTATTTCGTATGAATATTTTATCATTTCGAATTATTTTTGAGTTTTTGTAATGAGAACTTTGAAATGGTGATAAATTCGAGTATTTTATTCATTAGCTGCTGTTGCTTTTGCTAATATTCAAAACTTATCGATTAAACAATCGACCAATGCAGAAGCCTCTGAATTTTCGCTAAGCAGTCTGTCTCTCTCTCTTTCACACGCCCCTCTCTCTCACTCTCTCTCTCTCTCTCTCTGTCTGTCGCTCTGAGCCTGTCATGCTAATAAGAAACGCTTTGTTATGCATTTCCTTCCGCTTACGTGGCCTGACTAAAAGCGCATTTGCAAATTGAAGACGAAGTGCAAGTGCCATCAAATTGTGGGCCTTCGACTGGGTGGGTTTGCTGCGGCACCAACACATAGACTGAGTGAGGGAATAGCTGGGATGGGGTATCGCAGGGTAGTGGTAGGGTATACAAACCTTAAAAACGTAAATTGAAAACTTTGCCCTCGCCGCGTTTTGTGTGCCACACACTGTTTGACAGTTGGTTTTTGGCCGTGTGCGTGCCTTGTCAACATAATTCAGCAGTTGATTGAATAGAGCACGGTGCCGCATCGAAATACTAGCCTAGTGGGGTGCTATGGCCATAAAAGCGCCGGTCGGCGACATAAAACGTCTCGCAGTCGATGGCCCCCGTTATCCGCTATCCGTTTTGTTGGCAACTTTTGCTGCGCCAGTTTTAAAATCAAATGCCTCACTTGTACGGCTTACGCTTACGGCTGTAGTCGATAGAGCAAGGCGGCGGCAGGAGGCGACCCTAGGCGGTGCATGGCCGGGAGGCAACGTCAGTGTAACCGGTTCCGGTTGCGCAAACCGCAAAGATTAATTTGTTATTGCTGCGTGTCGCTGCTGCTGCTGCCGTTGTTGGAGTTATAGGTCTTTGGCAGGAAGTCCTGTCGGCGCTGGAATTTTTAGCGCAGCACTAAAGGTGCAAAGGAATTTAATTAAATGTTCTTCTCACTGCCAATGGCAAAAGTTGAACAGGCAGCAGTTTGTACCTACCAGCTACAGCCGCAGCCTCTTCGGTCGCACACAATGCAAAACTTGCCGTTTGTGTGCTGGGGCTGGGCTTTCGGCTAAGCCGTCGTCCGAAGCGCAGCTCAATAAACTTGACAAATTTACATAGCCTCGGCCACGGGGCTGCCCTTTTGACTGTAGCTGTAGCCTCCACGCTAAGTCCACACCTCACTCAGGCCGCTCTCGGCCTAGCCAATTGTGGGCACTAACAAGACATGAAAGCCGCTTTGCCAGCCAGCAAAAGTGGCCAAGTAAGAAGCCGTCTTTGCCGACATACTGCCAGCTACAGTGGGACAAAAAGAAAAGTTTAGTAAAAAAAAAAAAAATAATAGTAACACGATGAATAATTATTGAATATTAATCAAAAATAGGTATACGAAAATAATTAATTATTTCTTTATATATTTCGAAAAATTGTAATACTAATATTCACAGCTCATAATCCACTTTGCCCAAGCCGAGTAACAACATCAAAGGCTTTGCCTATTTCAATGTTTACTCAGCAAATCAATCAAACAATGCATTCGGATCCACATTTCTAATCAATCATAAACAATTCTTGAGCTGCAAATTGTCTTTAATTGGGCCACAAAATGCCAACGCTCATCCACATCCACATTGCCGGGCAGTTCAAACAGCCAGCTTCAACTGGGCAAATCGTTCGTTCGGATGCGCTCAAAGCGAATGCTTTAAAGAGTTCATAATCCAAAATGTACACAAAACCAGACAGCAAAGCACAGCCGAGCCCAGACCGGAGCACAGAGCTAGTAAAACAAACTGATCAATGGGCTATAATACGACAGACGGTTGGGCCAGAGTGGATAAAGTGTTGCTGCTGCTGCTGCGGCTGCCGTTGGTAAGTCGGGCCGAACTGGACTGAAGTGGACGGGCGTAAACCGGGCAGACATAGCAGGACAGATGGCATGAAAAATTATTTACTGCAAGAAAAATCGCATGCAACATTTTTGCACTGAGTCCCAAGCAGAGTCAGGGACTGGTGCAAGGGGCAAGACAGGCCCTAAAGGCAGGCACAGTCAGGAGCCAGCGTGAGCTTGGGTGGCTAACGCAATGGGTATAGGCAGTGGGCAATGGGCAGTTGGCAGTCGCATGATGAAGTTGCCAATGATGATGATGGGCCACGGCTATGACTATGGCTAAGGCTGACGCTGATGCTGACGCTGATGCTGATGGTGATGCTGATGCAGGCGACACAATAATGCTGCCATTAATCTTCTGGCACGACTGATTTGTTTGACTTACGGCTCACGGCGACAGCCACAGCAGCAAGAGTGAGAGAGACACAGAGAGAGTGAGAGAGAGAGCGAGTTGGACCTACATATATATAGATAGATAGATAGATAGATGGATGGATGGATGGATGACTGGATGGCTGAATGGTTGGTTTGGTTTGGTTTGGTTTGGCTCGAGCTGGAGCAGCTTAAAGCCTGGCCAAAAGCAGCTAGTTGCCAACGCACATTACAAAATAATTTGTGTAAATCATTTCTGGCATTATGTAAGTCCGGCCTCCGTTGCGTTGTCTTGCTGTCTACGAATGCTCACTAAAACTTTAATTGTACAGCCATCAACACCAATCAGCCGATGTCGCTGACAGTTGTCAACAGCCTTCGCGGCATTCATAATTTTTTGTCTTGTTAATGAAAGGTTTTCCTAGCCATCAAATGTGTCTATGTTACCTGGATGGCAAAAAGAGCGTGATTACACCATACAACAAAGACTTGAAAGCACTTTCATTCATCAATTGCAAGCTGAAATGATAATCTGTAAAATTTCATTTGCCAAAGGCATTCAAAACATTTTGATATATTTAACGAGACTTTTAAAAATTTTAATATCATTTTACTTATTGCACATATTTTATATGTATATAAAAAAATTCATAATATTGTAACATTCTTTTCATTTTATTTAATTTTTTTTATATATATGTTTTTATATTTTTATATTTGATATTGGTATTTTATCAATTTATTTTTCATAAATTTATTTTGTTTTATAATTTATAATCTAATCCACTTGCTGTTCAGATTCGATATTTGAAACATTTTGCATTTGCCCACAATATTGTTGTATAGTGTGACGGAGGCCGAGTGTGCAAATGTTATAACAAATGTTAGCCGCATGTTCAGCAATCATTATGTCATGTGCGTCGCTCTCTAGGCACGATTAACAATCACTCAGGCACCACCACCACAAACGGTGCAGTCGCAGGCAGTTGCAGTCGCACTTTCCATCTCAGAGACAGACTCTAAGTCAACCGCACAATCGGTGTCCGATACAGCTTCGAAATGGACTTGTTCAACTTTCGATTGGCCGATCCGTCAGCTGTGTTGGACGAGCGGGGAGTGTTGATGTGAGAATGAAGTAGGGGAGCAAGCGAATCGCAAACGACGACCGCAAATTACTCCACTTGAGTGAGAAAATTGCACTGGAGGGGGCCGGAAAGTCAGTCAAGTGAAAACATTTTTGCACAGCTCCTCTAGCGGCAACGGGCTGGCAAATGCTTAGATTTGGACATTTGCTGCATTTTGGTCACGGCTTCAAGAGCGTCAGCTCTGTCTGAGTGCAGCTCAATTTTTGGCATGCATTGTGGTCGCGTGCGAAGAGATGAGTTCGATAAAAGTGCAATTGAGCAGCGTATCATCATTTCAAAGATTAAGTCATATTATCAGACGTTGCCAAAAGTTATTCATTTGGAAACTGCTCATTAAAATTATATAAAATATAATATAATATGATAGCATTATATTTTATATTTTATTTTTTAGTATTTTATTATTATCATACATTTACTTAAACTCATGTGTTTGAGAACATTATTATTATTATTAAAATTATATAAAATAAATTATTTTATTTTTAATATTAGTATGATTATATTGCAGATAAAAACTAATTCTAATTATATTCTATATTATTGCATAAAGTATTATTAATTTTTTTTAAGTAATGTATAATAAAATTTTTGTTTTACTGTATTAATAATCCGTTTTATACAAATATAAAAAATATATATTTAATGTGTGAAAAAATTTAATTTTTTTTTAATCTATTGTCTTTCTCTTCTTAAATGAAAATACATTTTATAATCTTTATTTGTCTCACATTTATATATGAAATAATATATATTAATAAATATAAATATATATTAAACAAGAAAATGCAAAAAACTTTTTTAAAAATTAAATATAAGTACATATTTTATAAAAATGTTAAAACTACATTTACTTAAAAAATAATATATATTTTGTATGAATTAAATAACTCTAAATTCAGAACTGTTTTTTTTTTTTCCAAAAGAAAATCAATTTTAGTTTATATTTAATTATGTATAATGTTAATTAATATATTCATCAATATATACATATTATTAAAAAAATGTATTTATTATATTTTTTTTATTGCCATATATGATTACTTACTTGTTTTAATATTTATTTTGTTTTTATTTCTTATTTGTTTGTTTCTTCTCTTAATCCATATTTCCTCCTAATCGATATCCAAATTAACACAGCATTACCCCACATTTTTTAATTTCTTCACACAAGCATTAAGATTTTATTTGCCGTTGATTATTGGCAAATGAAACAGGCAGTGAATCAGTGGGGCAGTTAAAGGTCTGCAACTAGCTGACTGTCTGGCAGTCATTTGTTGGCCATTACCTTTACCAACTCAACTGACCAACTGGCCAACAGAGCATCTGCCCAACTGATGACTTGCATGATGATGAGGCTTGTAAGCGATTTATTGTTATGCCTCGGCTGGCCGACTCCCCAACCAATTGGACCCGATTTAGCTGGAGTCGTTAAAAGTTGTACGTTTAATGGCTTTCTGCTATTTGCTGTTTGGTGTTTGGCTTAAGGACTGCAAGGTGATTAACACGATACTCTCGAATTGATATTAAAATGTCATTAAAAAGTGCAAGATGTAATAGATTGAGAGAAGTGTTTCAGCTGCCGCATGAGGAAGTATTCCAATATCAATAATTGATATGGCCCATAAAAAGTCGCTCACACACTCGCCCAAGACTTGCATATCAGTCAACAATTTCCTAACTACAAAATTGACTACACTTGCTAGACGAAAATATATGTAAACACAGCAACCGCAAAGCAACAACGGCAACGGCAACGGCAACGGCAACGGCAACGGCAACGACACAGAAACTGTTGCCACTAAATTTGTTTTCTGTGTTTGCTTTCATTGTGCCCCATGCAAATCATCATTAAATAAATTGCTCATAATTATCGCCGAAGCTCGACTCGTTTCGACTGCGCTGGCATATGAGCTTGCTTACTGCCCATTTGTCCAAGTCTAGCGCATTTTGACTTATTGCAGGCGTTGTGCAAACGCCCTCTTTGTAGACAAAATGTCAAATTGCCGGCAATACCCTAAATTAAATGCAGTACAGGGTATCATTTCAGGCAGCTAATTCCATACTTACATATATTACACTTACAGGGTATTCCATCTGTCGTTTCGCATTTCGCGTTGCTTTCTGCACAGCCAGCGTAAAGTGGGCGGCTTTACGTCGTGTAATTTTCTGTCAAATTTTGCATGATTTTCAGTTGATAAATGCATAATAATGCCAACAGCCTGACCACAACAGGTGAGTCTGGGCGGTCTGTTAGCCCGTTTACTTCCTGGTGCAGTCCGGTCGGTTGAGTGAATCGAAACGTGTTGACGACTCCACTGGTTGGCAGCTGTCCATCATCAATGGAACGCCATTGTCTTAACCCACTGACGAACCACGCAGTGGCACAATTTGTACTGATTGTTTGATTGTTGCAAGCAACAACAAAGAGATCTTCAATGAACCACCACAAATAAGCAAAGAAAATCGTTTTTGAGCAGCGCAAATGAATGAGTGTGGGCGTGTTTCTAATCAAAGCGAAACACTTTCACAACAAACCAGGAAACTTGTTGCGCCATTGCTGAAAGGCAACAATAAATTGAAGTATTATTATTTATTATTTACGATTTTAGATGTATCTCACTTTGGCATAGTCTATGAAATTAATATTCAATGGAAAGTAAGTCCGTAAGCCTTACAAAAAAATTAATAAAAAATAATAATAAATATAAAATAATAATAAATAGAATTGTAGTCGTAATCCATACAAAAATATACTATAATAATAATAAATGGAAATAAAAATAATTAAATAAATAAAATAAAATAGATAAAAAAAAGAGCTAAATAAAAATATAAACAGCAATTATTACATTTTAAATAAAAAAAAAACTAGTTAATAAAATAAATAAATAAAGAACTAAATATATAAAATAGAATAGATATAAAATACATTAAAGAAAATAAATAAAAAAATTAAATAAATAAAATTTATATAATAAAAAAAAATAAAATAAAATAAAATAAGTTAATAAATATATAAACTAAAATAGATGTACAATAAATAAAATAAATTAATAAAAATGAAAATAAAAATTACTCAATAAGAGAAATTAATAGACTAATTGAATTGAAGTTCAATTGATATTCAATAATTTAATAAAAATGTAAGTAAAAATAAACATTTTTCAATAAAATAAATTAACAAACAAAATAAAAAAATAATAAATAAGTAAATAAAAAATAAACATTTTTCAATCAAATAAATTATCAAACAAAATAAATAAATAAATCAACTAAAATATGGGATCTATCTCAGTGCAATAGATATATGGAAATAAATTTGTTACTGTTTAACAATATAGCTCTGGAGCTATAAATAAATAAATCTACTTGGCTTAAAGTGTTTGATTTGAGACAGGCTACTATCAAGAATTTGTAAATAATAAATTCATTATAAAATGATATATAACAAATCTGTAGTTAGAGCGTTATATATAAGTATGACAACATCGATGCGAGCTCGTTATGATGATCAAGAACTTATTTAGATTATGAGGTCTGCCACGTTCCTTCATTACTTGCTCTGAGGTCGTACGATGTAAATTCCAATACATTGATATTTATGCTACTAAAACACTAATCAATCCATCAATCAGAGTGCACAAGTTAACATGAGACATACAATGAAATATCTAATTTGTTTATTGCCAGCTCCAAGTTGTTGGTGTGAATTAAATTATGCCAACCAGCTGAGTTGGATGCAAATGGCAAGCCAGATGCTTTAGACATAGTACTACAATCGATCCATTGTAAGGCATACAAAAAGTAGCTGGCAAATTGGTTCGTTGCTGCCCTTGAACTAACCGAATGGCCACAAGAGTTACAATCAGCCAAGTGCAGTCAGTTGCCCAATTGCTCATGTGTCTGTGTGTGCGTTTGGTAGACTTTCTTCTTGAGCTTGGTTGGTTTTTGTGCTTTTGTGTGTTTGCCACACAAATTGAACATTTTCATTAGATTTTCTTTTGGTGGGCGGACACTGGCAGTTACAACAACAAGACACGCACAGAAAATACGAAAAATACAAAGAATATTCAAGTGCAGACGACGCGACGCCAACAAAATTTGGTTCGATAGAGAGTTTTCCCATAGAGTTGTGCTCGTCGGGCACATTCAATTGTAATGCCCAGGAGAGTGATTCAATTGAATTTGTTTGTTTTAGTATACGGTTCATTTATTTGCAAAAACGAATGAATAACAGGCTACACACACACACACACAAACACACATGAATGCATATACACATGTGTGTGTGCATATAATTTGAACTTTGTCGAACTTCCGGTCAAATGGCGAGCACCGTTCAAATCCGAGCACCAACCCGAGCAAACAGCTCTGAGACATATGTGTGTATTGGGGGGCATATAAATGTGGCATTGTTCAAGTGCTGGAGTCAACTATGTAGCGCTAAATTCAAGGTGTGTGTTGGAGAGGGTGTATGTGTGTCTGCAAAACTTTTGCCTGACTCGGATAAGTTCCTGTGGCCCCGAGGGAGCGCTTAAGATTTCATTGTGTAAATTTACTGCGGCGCTGCTCATGAGATTCACTCGTTGATGCTGCTGCTGCTGCTGCTGCTACTGGTGCTGGCGCTCATAAAGCTGCATATAAATGCAAAGGGAAATTCAAATCGCGAGCTGCTTAAAAATGAACAACAAATGAAATTCCCATAGGTAGCAAACGATGTAGCCCCATTGCCCGGGCCCATGTGGCGTATGCGCAATTTTGCGCATTTCTAAAATACGCCGCTGTCGCGGCTCAGCTCGTTGTCTCTCTGCTCTCCGCTAAAGTTTTACTTAGCTGCAGTGAGTCCTTCACCTGTTTTGTCTTGATTTCATTTCAGCTGCTCGTTGTTGCAGCCATTCAGAGGCGCTTCACAGACGAGCAACATTTAATGTCATGTTTGTAAGTTTCTAGACGCTGCCGCTGCCAACATGCTCACTCTTTTGTTGCCTTCCGGTCGCGCGCCCAACACCTTTTACCATTTTCACACTTTGGCTTCAAAGACGGCATTTTTCGTCTTTTCTCTTGGCTTTTCAGGCTTGGGGGTTAACTGGAGCTTACCATTGTAATTCGCTTTATAAAGCTGAATGGGCGATGCTTATAGCTAAATTTAACTCAATTTAACAAGTGATATATATTAAAAAAAAAAAGCAAATAAAAATATAATAAAATATATATTTTGTAGGTAAACATCATATTTATTTATATTTACTTACAACATTTGTAAAGACAAAATTTTACTTTTGCAGTTAATCTTATACAATTCTCAGCCAATGACAAAAAGATCAAAACGTTAAGAGCCTTGGGGCTGATGAATACACTTCAACAGCATAATTGGCTCTTATCTTGGGCGCTAGGACAGAAACCGTCAACATGCGTAATAATTGCTAATGGTTCTAAAGAGTTCACAAACAACACACACACACACACACACACACACACACACACACACACACACACACACGCGCGCAACGCAAGCGATTATAGCAATGGCAATCCGATTAATGTTAAGCAGCCAAAACAAATCAACAAGAGCAACAACAACGCTTGCACGGAAAGGCAAACTGACATCAATGAGACACAGGCGAATGGCAAAGACAGCTTTCGGCGATTTGCCAAAGGAGCGTGTGCTTTGTGGTGGGCGTGGCAGTTGCTTTATGACTTATGGGTAAAATAATATATATATATACTTGTTGTTGTCGCCTCTGCTAATAATGCTGATCTGATTAAGCCACGACCGAGCGAATTAAAGTGAAACTCTACAAGTAAATCTCACATTCACAGACCCAGTCCCAGTCCCAGTGATACAGCAGACACAGTGCGCATAAATTATGCTAAATACAATTAAATCGCATTGCGTTGTGCTCGCAAAATTCACTGAACACTGAATGATAGACTGTCTAAGTGACAGATTGCCAAACGAAATGCGTGGCATCAACTTATTGACAGCATCTTGGCAGCCAGCCGACTTGGCTCATTAGCCACAGCACAGCACAGCACAGTTCATGCCCCACTGCAAACAGCATTCCAACCCCATTCAGCATTTCAGTGTGTGTGTGTGTGTGTGTGTGTGTGTGTCAAAAGTTGGCATTTGAAGTAATTAAATTTAAATTGAATTCAACAGCCAAGAAATATAAAGCACAACACTCACAACAGCAGTAATAAATGAGAAAGCCTCTCTCCAAAAAACTCGTTATGAAAAGTCGACAGAAACGTACTTAAAAAAGAAAATAATAATAATAATAATAATAAAAAAAAAAAAAAAAAAAACAATATTACATTTTCTATAGATTCTATTCGATGGCTCAATAAATAAAACAGGTAGAGAAAAAGAAATAAAATACAAAATGTCGTTCTTTCTGCTTTTTGCATTAGAATTAATATTTAAATTAATATTAAATGATAGCTTAATTATTATTTATTTTAGAATAATCAAATTTGCCAATGAATTCGATATGCCCGTTTTGCTAAGCGTACACAAAAACATGACGACAGACAGGCGACAAACTTTTTTAATCCTTTGCTCATTTGTTCTTTGGCATTGCATGGCCCAAGAAAGGTCAAATTAATGGTTGGAGAATTTCTTAGCCGTAGGAAGTAATGGTTGCCTCTTGGTGGGGTGCGGCATGCAACTGTTCCCTGTTGTCGTATTATTAAAACTTTAAACGAAAAAGTTTTCACTTATAGTTAATTTGAATAATATAAAATATGCCAACGCTGCACGCTGAGAATAAACTGATTAAATGCGAGTTTTTGGCAAGCTCCAGCCTTACTGAAACAATAATATAACAAACAATTTGCTGCTTGAATCAAAGTAAAAACTTAATTGAAAATATTACTTGTGATGATATATGAATAATCTTGTATTCAATATAAGTTATCCCATACATACGGCTAGTTGAAAAGTTCCCTCTGACAATCTTCAATCAACAATCGACAGTCAAGTGCATGAGGTATCGCATTGGTGAACGACTTCCTGCTAAATCATGTGTTTTGGCTTACAGCAACGTAAACTCTCAATTGTCATAAAATGCCATGTTCAAATGAAGCCATAGAATGGCAAACATCCTCTAGTGGAGGGAGCAGAGTCGACAGAGCAACCTGGTCTCAGGTTCGTAACAACTGCTGGGATCTTAAGACACGTTTCAAGCTGCTCTCGCTTTTCCCGCTAGCTGTGCATAATATAGCCATATTTAGAGACATTTCATTGTGGATTGCATCCGCTGCTCTCGCGATCGCTTCAAATGGCTCACAATTCAGTGCGATCCGCATAAAGAAAAGTGAAGCCGAACTTCGCTTGTCTCTGACTGCCACCGATAGCGAAAGCGAAATTGTTATTTTGTAACATGCAACCGCAGCAACAACAACCACTACAATAGCAACAACAATATTGACGCGGCGTCTCGCAATAATTGCGAGCAAATATTACATGAGAGCATTGAAGTCGCGTCACGTCGCCTCGCGCCGCTGGCTGCCAGCTTCAGTGCGGACTGGGCTCGTCTAACTGCATATTATCGAGGCGGTCGATGACGATAACAGCAACGAACTGTTAGCTACAGCCAAGCAACCTGACATCATAATTATTGAATGTACTCTGGCCGACGTTACTTCAAGTAATTATGCCAAAAGCGCGTTTATTATGTAAAAGTGTGTTTGTGTTGTTGCTGGCTTTTGTGTTTGAGAGTCCAATGAAAAATGAAAAATGAATAATGAAAAAACGAAAACTGAAGGAAAACATGAAAGCAAACTCTGGTCAGGCTGGCCGACTAGGAGATTCCCTGAAGCGAATTTTAGTGCTAATCAAAGCAGCACAAAAAATGTAAATTAAATGGTCGAAATTTAATTAATTATTCTGCATATGATCTACATGAACACTATAGACAATGCCTGTGGCATTCAAAAAGTTCTATAGAAATTGCAGTCTATAACTAAAGTTTGACAAACACTAAAATTTATATAAAATACTCATGAATCTAGTTGTCTAAGATGTTTGATAGTTTTTAATCGATTACTTCGTATTTATTAAATATTTATTAGAAAATTAGAAAATCAAGTAATATTATTCATGGTTTTATCGTAAGATTTTTCCACTTTCGCTGGAATTTCCGATGTGAATTGTTGGCGCTGGCAGACCTTGCCGTTGCTTATATCAATTGAATTTGTATTTTGCCTCAGAGAGTTATTTAGCTTTCTGGCACCCAACAAATCAATACTTTCAGTATCATCATAATCAACTTCCTTGTCATCGAATATTCCCATCATCAAGAAATTCTTCCACACGGGATACGTGGAGTAGATAGCTACAGTCGCGACAGACATCCACATGTTCCCCGTATTAAAGCCAGCGCCTCTACTACTAAATGGATTGTAGCTGCCATCTGCAAGTTGATCTGCGTCCAGCATTCTTAAGCACTGCCCAGTTATTAATCGACTACAAAAGGAATATATAAAAAAAATATATATATATATTCAAAACAGTAATTTTGTGTATGAGCCTCAAAAAAAAGAAAAGAAAATGTTCTGTCATGAAGTGGACTAAAGAAAGTGTCAATCAGAAATATTATCTAAGTATGCGTATTTATTTTATTCACAATTACAACTATAACGAAATGCAATGCATAGCATGGCCATGTCCTGGGAGCAACAGGAGAGGAAAGACGAGGCACGTTGAATGCATTTGGTATATGTAGTTATTCGTCCTTTTTAGCTTAAATGGTCTGTATTAATCAGAATTCAGTTGTATCCAGCTATCAAAATTGATTTTAGGCGATTCGCAAATGTATTACAAATCAATGAGAAAGCACACAGAGAGCTGAAATAGCATATGAATACTCGTATGTTAGTTACGCAGTACAGTGCAGAGTTTATTTTGTTTTTTTAGATAACTCATCCAATTTCCAAATTATCGATAAAAATCGAAAATTCGTTTACTTTTTTCTTTACGTTATTTGCTGCAAAAATTGATTAATAATTCTGTTTCTAGACTGAGAATCGTATTCATCTCTTCAGATTATGAATATGATATTCATATCTATATCTATATCTACTTCTATCTGCATGTCTCTAGTATTTGAAATACATCTTTTACACATTTGGGGGTGTGGGGGCGAATTGGGGAACGGAATTGTATTAAATTAGTATCTATAGTAGACTTGGAGGCTCTAACTCTAAAGATGAACGAGATATAAATTTATAACTGATTCCCGATAAAGTGTTTTATCCATAACTTTGGAAATATAAAAGTTATCGAATTTCTGATTTCCCATTTACAGGGTATACAAAAAAAAAAAAAAAAAAAAAAAACATTTCAAATAGTGAAGACTGGCAAAAACACATTTGGATGCTATTAATATGTTCTGAAAGTTTTATGAAGATCGTCGTTCATCTAGAAATGGAGTCATAACGTCCAAAAATAATGTTGGATTTTTTTTTTTTTTTTTTTTTTTTTTTTTGCAGGGATCATCAGGGTATTTCGACTAGCTTTCTTTCGTTCTTTCATTTGAAATACTTCCCGTGCCACTATTCTCGGCTATAACGACTTATGCTAAAAAAAAAATAATTTAATACTCTTTAAAGAATAGTAAAGTTAATCATTATATTTCTCATTAACGATAATTTTATTTTTCATTGAAGCCAAATTCCACTTGAAATCGAAGCAGAATCAATTTTGGAACTAATTAAATTTAATATTTCATGCTAACCAACGCTACGGAACAATTTGTTGTATCCTCATCCTTTCCCATATCATTCATATATCAATGTTTTTTTCGTTTTTTTCCATGTTAGCCTTGCTCATATTGCGGAATTTGACATACAAAGCCCTAGCCGAGTACAAGATGACTGCACCAGCTGTAAGCATATAATTGCTCTGTAGAAGGTCTGCACCAGCTGTGGTCGCAGCAGGAGCTGGTTTTGCTGGTGCTGGTGCTGCTCCCTCAGAACTATCCGTCATCTTGAATAGACTCTGCTTGTGAATGTATAGCTGTTAATATCATCAAAGCTCAATATAATTTCTAAAATTAAATTTAACTTACTTTTGTCCAAAACTGAATGCGTAAAAGCGGAAAATTACTTGTCGATTTCTGTAAACAGAAAATGAAATTATGGATAAATTAAATAATTTTTTTATTTCGGATTCAAATTTGAACAATTTTGTAAAATTATTTTGGGTTGCTTTCAGATCGAAGTACTGAGTAAGAATGATGATTTATTCTACGTTCAGGCAAAGGTCCAAAAATAGCTGGCCGTCGCCTACTAGACCTCATTTTTATTTCAACAAAATTGCAAAGCAAAGTAGTGAGGGCGAAGTCAACCTCATTCACACTTTCTAACTGTTCTTAACGAGTCGTTTTTGAGTCCCCGGGATGATAAAAAAAAAATGATTGATCATATGCGCGATTCTATAGAGTCAAAAATAACTCGCCTGTATGATCCAAATGTGATTTATTTGAAGTGCAGCAACAAAATGTAAATCAATCGCCAATTGAACATGCGGGGTATTGAAATGTGATTGTTTTCCCTTCTGCAATGCACTAATACTCTGCAATTTGGTTTCTTATGTGATTCATTAATTTGAAGCTCATGCTAATGCATTTCGGTCATTCTTATTCATACAAATTCAATGTAGAGTTCAGCGCAGATATATAATTGAAATAAATTAAATAAATCAAAATATCAGCAAAGAAATTGCGAAGTATAGGAAAATGGGAAACGCTAAAATTATTGATCGCGAAAAATAAATAAAATCAAAAGACAAAAGTGATAGTTCAAGTGATACTGATTTGAGTGACTTTTAGTTTAGATTAAGTTTGTTGAATTAATTTATTATTAAGAATATGCTAAGAAAATATTATATTATTTGTAATTTAATTTTTAATTTTTTATTTTTGTTGTTTTATTTTAAGTTGTGTTATTATTTAATAAAAATATTTAATGAATTTAATTTAAATAAAATATTACTTGTTGGGGGCAAGATTTAATAAAAATATCTCTAGCTCTTACAGTGATTTCCCATTTTCAATGAGCTCAGGGTATACAAAAATTATGCACAAATATGTATCAACAATATTATGTTCTAGAATCCAAGCCTCTACCTTCAGTAGCGTCCAAATTCTTTGATATAGTTTCGTTCATATACCGTGAACCCATTGAAAATGTTCAAGGTATATAGTATATACATATGTATGTATCTTGATCCCTGGTTCATGTATAAGAAGAGCAGACCGAACTCATTTTAAAAATTTTGATAACTTTTCCTATATTAATGTATTGATTGAAAATCTTAACGAAATGTAATAATATAATTTTACGTAATCAGAGTTTCATGTTAGTTGCATTTTGGATTATTTTTATTACTATTATATTTTAGATTTTAACGAATGGTCAGTGTGAAATATAGCCAATATATGATATTGGTTTGTATATATTTCATATAAACAATTATTTAACAGAACAGAATATACTGGAAATTTCACAAAAGCTATTAAACAGAACGTTTGACTTCCAATCCATTTCGAAGAATCAAACATCGACTATCATCATAAATCGTCATGCGTAATCGCAGTCAATGCAGAAAAGCATTGGCTGATATAAGTATAA
The DNA here is from genome assembly GCA_030914345.1 of Drosophila koepferae. NCBI lineage: Eukaryota > Metazoa > Arthropoda > Insecta > Diptera > Drosophilidae > Drosophila > Drosophila koepferae. Next base: position 1,666,512 of record JAUESR010000211.1, read on the forward strand.
AAGAGCGCTAGTTGATGATAGCAGTAGATTGTTCAATCATTGTCTAAGTTTAGTTTAATGAGAGAAGTAGAGACAGACCCGACATAAAATTAATATTCTTGGCGTCGATTGTGAACCCTGTAAAAATAAAAGATACAAATCCACTACATCTTTAAATTCACTTTATTTCTAACTATTAAACCTACAATTTGAATATTAAAGAACATCAATTTAGCGTTCATGTACATGGTTGCAATTATTTTGCTAATCGTTGGGCTTGGAATTCTTAAATCTTGCTATGGCCCATCTTGCGAAATTTGACATACAAACTCATAGACAAATATAAGACTACTCCGCCAGCTATAAGCCAGTTGTTATTTTGCAGAACATCACATCCAGATTTCAAAATGTTTGGTAGTAATTTATCGGCGTCAATCTCATCCATTTTGAATTTCTATTAAATGTGAATGCATTGTAGTCACTTAATATTGATTGAAATTCCATTTTGCTCACCTAAATCGAACGATGTTTGTACCTAAGCGAAAATAAATAAATTAATTCGTCAACAAGCAGTTGGATACAATTAAATCAATTTTTTAATTTTACTCGAATTTAGAAAAAATTTGTTTTTTTTTTTTTTTTTATATAAAGTGTGTGTCCGTTGCTTCTAGTCATACACATTCAATGTCGATGATATATTATTCTCTGTTCAGGCAGGTTATCGTCAAATATTTGGGAGTCGCCTACTAGAGTCGATTTTTATTTCGAAAATTCTCTGGCAAGAGATCAGAAAGCAGAAATACGTAAAATTTTTAGTGTTGTCTCGAACGTTTTTATGACCTTCGCTTACTCTTTATATAGTCTGTTCGCAAAGACAAAAAAAGAGTCTATTGAGTTTGTGCAGACGCTGACCAGTGCACTGGCAGCCTGCGGGAATCGAACCCACGCTTCTGAACACTTATCACCAGGACCATTGCCCTAAGCTAACTTATTTTTTAGCTATAACCAAGAAAGACACTGCTAGAGCGCCTTCTGACAATACTAAAGTAACTATCGAAAAATGCACAATTCAATCGCAATTCATCAAATATTATGCAGAGTTTTGTATGCATGCATGCATACAGTGTGTATACTCGTATAGTATGCACATTTATAAATCTGTATGTATAGGAAAACGTTTGTTGTATGCCATATACATACGTTTGCTAATTGCTCAAATATTTCGTTTATTAAATGTTTGTATTAAATAAGTAAAATGCGCCCAACTGCAAACAGGTAAGAACTGTTTCAAATGAATACTGTTCGTTTCTTCAATTCTGTTCTCTATCTCCCTGTCCATTTTGAAAATGGACAACATGATCAAATGTTGCAGGGTCGAAGTTTCCATAGAATGGAGTGCAGAGGGGAATTGAAGGACACATGGATAGAAAATATATTACTTTTAATAAAAGGCATTTTCATTTGAAAGGATATTGCTATTTAAAAGGAATTTTAGGTCTCTTTTTGAAGCTGCAATAAGTATGACCAAGCAACTATATCGGGCTACTAGATAACTATACAAAACCAATAATTTCCTCCAGAGACAACGAATTGAGTAAACGATAGTCAATTTATTTTTGAAAGCACCTCACTTGTCATCGCAGCACAAACGACGAAATGAACAATTAGACAACAGCAATAATGATTTAAATGTTTATGTGTATGGTCCTTGAATTGAAGACAAAGCGTTGAAACTAACTTGCGACCCCCTTAAATCGCAAGCACTTCAACGCCTCAAAGCTGGCTTCCTTATGTTTCTTTTTATATATATATATATTGTGTTTAATTTTGAATTCCCATCCTCTCCCATATCATTCGCTATCATGTTTAGTTCCATTTTAAGCCTTGTTCATATTGCGGAATTTGACATACAAGGCCCTAGCCGAGTACAAGATGACTGCACCAGCTGTAAGCATATAATTGCTCTGTAGAAGGTCTGCACCAGCTGTCGTCGCAGCAGGTGCAGCAGGGGCTGCTACTGGTGCTGCTCCCTCAGAACTGTCCGTCATCTTGAATAGACTCTGCTTGTGAATGTATAGCTGTTAATATCATCAAAGCTCAATATAATTTCTAAAATTAAATTTAACTTACTTTTGTCCAAAACTGAATGCGTAAAAGCGGAAAATTACTTGTCGATTTCTGTAAACAGAAAATGAAATTATGGATAAATTAAATAATTTTTTTATTTCGGATTCAAATTTGAAAAATTTTGTAAAATTATTTTGTGTTGCTTTCAGGTCGAAGTACTGAATATGAATATAGATTTATTCTACGTTCAGGCAAAGGTCCAAAAATAGCTGGCCGTCGCCTACTAGACTCAATTTGTATTTCAACAAAATTCCAGAGCAAAGTAATGAAAGTATTTTCTTCGGCCAGAAAGAAAAGAAAATCTCCGTGCGACGTCAAAAATGACGCACACATTATTAATAAATGAGATTATGTTCCAAAATGCGAGCCAAAATGCGAACTTCAGTAGCGTAAAAATTCTTCGTTATAATTTTGTTCTTACATCAATGCGAGTAATGAGCAATAAGCAATAGGTAATGGAAATTGGCATACAAATAATAGTATATGTAGGTGAAATTTGAGCATAATAAGTTTTATACGATATTCGGTCATATTTAAAGGAAAATAAGATGGTCTGGCGACGACATTGCATGATTTTTGGCCGCACGTGTGCATCATTAGCCAATAACAGCCAACACCTCGACTGCTACGACTCGGATTCAACCATTCGATTTATGGCCATTTACTGCTCAACTTTATCTATCTATCTTAATGTCATTTTAGTTATCAACTTTGGCAGGAGTTTCCCATTTGGGCCATGCAGAAAACAAAGCACTTTTCTCACGCAGTTTTTGGACTTTCACGGGTTTACTTGCTTTGTTTACAGATGTCTCCGCGTTGTCTCCACGCTTTTGCCTTGAATGTGCCATAAATCTTTTTATGATTTTTACTTGGCGCTGTCTCCATTTTCTAACTCTGACGCATATGAATTTCGATTATATACACATACACACATATTTATGTAAATATATTGTATATGTACATATACATATGTATATACAAATACATGAGATAGTCGTATTTGATTTAGTTGGGCTAGCAGAAATTTTTAACAAACATTTGATGGCAACACGCAACGCCATTTTGGCGACTGCCATAGCGAACAACGCACGCGACACCAACACCAATACACACACGCACGGCCTAGTGCCCAGAGACCGTGTCTGGCTAGGATTTGCTAACTATGGCGCCGGCAATGACAGCAACAACGACTGAGATGACGATGACGAGCGCCACAGTTGGTTTGAGTTTGGCATACTGCAGGCGCCAGCCAAGTTGTAAAATGCCAAAATGGTAGACATATAAAATAAGCAGGAACATTGCAATCGGGCATTCCCAATAGCTAAATACTCATTCAAGGTCCATCAATGGATGGCCTCTTCAGCTTTGCCATCTCTCTTTATAACAGCATATGTTCTAGGCGGGCAGACGAAGGGACAGTAGATCGAACATATATGCTCGTTTCACTTTCTTGGATTTGTATAAATATTGCTGAAATAGTTGTCCTCGGGCCAATGCCCAGCATAGGCACAAGGAAGTCTACAGTAGAGACGGCCAAAGACTATGATACTTTCAATGTGACACTAGCGCATTTATGAACTGCAAATGAAATGGAAATTTGAAAGCTGATTACAGGTTGTACTTGCTATAGTGAATTACAGTTGAAATTTGTATGCTTAATTTAATTTCATCAGCTTGAAAGTACAATTTCTTAACAACAAGTCCCATAACAGCAGGCACACAGGCATGGCGCACATAATCAGATGTTGTGCATAAAAGTGCAATTCAGTTGAGGGACGTGCCAAAGAGTCCTGGCCTGTCGTGGCTATGGGGAAAAGCCATAAAAATGGCACTCGCACATGCACAGGTGAAAAATTATAGCGTAAAATTCATATTTGATGACTTTTTGATTGCCAGCCCAAAAGCATTTGAAGTCGTCGTCGCCGTTGCCAAAGCATGGGGCAAAACTTCAACTTTGGCCTGCAAGGCGCTGCCACATAATGCAACGAAAAGTGCTTTCAATGGCGTCATTGTCAACGTTAGTCGTTCTCCACATCATCATCATCATCATCATCATTGTGATTATCAACATCAGTTGTAGTTGTCGGCGTTGATCCAAAGCAATGCCAAGCACCGGGATTAAGTTGAAGCCGGATTTGGGCCAGGCACTTCACGTGGCCGCATAGCTGCCGCAACTGACATTCCGCTAGTGTGTGTGTGTGTGTGTGTGTGTGTGTGTGTGTGTGTGTGTGTGTGTGTGTGTACTGCACTCCTTTTCATTTTTCAATTGGTATTTTTGTGTCGTTTTGTGCAACTTTAGTTTGATAATATTGTGTGTGTGCCAGAAATTCAATTGTGACGCAAGTCATTGAGCAGAGCCCACATAGCGTATACGCAATATGTATAGTTTGACATTTGAAAGAGGCATTTTGTTCGATATAGCTTTATATAGACAAACATTATGCTATCTTAATTAAATAATCAATATATACATCATATGAAACAGATGGTTATACTTTTATCTAATTGATTTGTCAAGTTGGTAATACTCAAAAAGATTGTTAAAGACTTTTGTTGGTAATCAAGATCGAAGGGAATCTCTCTCATTTTGGACGTTAAACATAAGCATTCTCACTTAAAGAATGAGTTCGCAGCGACTATATCATTTGATCTTAAATATCATCAAATATTCTATGGACTTGACATTTACTTTTCGCAACTCAATTAAACTATACCAAATTTCGCTTACGTTCAAAGTGATAAAGCTAAGAAATCCGTGTGAAAGCTATATATGTACATGTATTTTTATATATTTTATAAACGACTTCAAAGGCACGAAGCTGGCTGTCAGCTGCTTTATTCTCTTTTTGGCTGATGGCAGCGCCTGTATTTCACTTTGGCCAAGTTTTTATGTGCCGTTCGGTGTATTGTGAAATTAAATTAAAGTTTATGCAAGCGTAACTAACGGCAGCAGCAAAAATCATTTACCAAAACAAAAAAAAAAAACAAAAAAAAAAAATCCACTAAAACCCAATTTGAAGCAACAAATAAAATGCAACACGCACAAACAACAAGGCGAGCAGCGTGTGTAGAAATCGCAGCGAGCAGGACAAGGCCTTGCTCTGCCCGTCCTAGTCAAACAAATAATAAAAAAATAAATAAAAACAAAAAATTAAAATAGAAAAAAGAAGAGAAAAAGCTAAATAAAACAGCAGGCAGCTGCAGCAGAAGAAGAGTTGAAATGCCTCAAGACGTTGCCACGTCGAGGCTCAGCAAATGCGAGTATGAGAATGGGATGCGGGTTTAGTTCTGTGGCTGCCTTTCTGGGCAACGGTTGCGGGCGGCAGCGGCTATGACGCTATGACGCAGATAAGCAAAAGTTTTGTTCTTGCTGTTGTTGTTGTTGTTGTTGTTGCCCAGAGTTTGCATGCAGCCGACATTGACCTGCGGCAAGTTCTTCAGCTGAAGTTGATGCCGATCCAGAGCTTAAAAATCATGTCATATGGCAGCGCACACCCTAGCATTTTATCGCCTTCGCTTATAGCCAAGCTGTCACTTGTTCACTCTATACTACACTCTCCCTCTCTCTTTCGCTCTATGTCTATCTCCCGTGGGTAATTCTCGTTGCAGCTAGAGCAACAGCAGCTGCTTTAACAAACGACGCTCTGCTCGAGCTGCCTGCAACATGTTGCAATTGCATTGCACCAAACTTAGATAAAACCTGATGGCCACTCTGTGGGACATTACCGCACCAAAGGTGACAGCCAAGTCTCTTGCTCACTCTGCTCTCACTCCATTATAATGTACTTAAGTTGTGAGCTCCCCATATGAAGCAATTCTCTATGTTATCCAACCGATATGTAGGTGTAAATGCAATTTTATACTTGTGTTTAGACGGAAGAGATTTGTTAGCATATGAAGTTAAAGATCATGATCATATCAAGAAGTTGGAAAACATTGGTGACACAAAACATAAACGCAGCTAATTAAAATCATGAATGAAGAGCAATTAATATAAAGCCAAAGTGATTCCATAGCGCATCTAATTGTTTCCGTAATAAGTGAAAAGTATAATACTAAAAATTAAACATAATAACATAACATAAAAAAATTATTTATAAAATGTATTAAACATATATTTATGAAAGATAATTTATATAATATATGTTTATATAATTTATATTCATAATATTAAAATATATATATATATATATATATATAATTAAAATATTATTAAATTATTCTCTCGTATATAAATAATAAAAGAATTTGTAAAAATAAAAATAAATTAAAATAATTTGTGCAATGAATTCTAAAATTCGAATTTAATTAATTTAAGTTTTCTTTTTGGATTTACATTAATTAATATAACTTTTCTTTTCATTAATTATTAAAAAATTATTTTTAATTTTTAATAATAATAATATTAAGCAATATTGATTTAAATTGTAAAAAAACACTGAAAAAAATGGTAAAAAAGAAAAAAAAAATATAATTTAAAAAAAAAACGAAAATTCTTATATAGTGGATTTGTTTGTTGAATTACTCAAAATATTATATTTTATTCTCAATTATTATTATTATTTTCTGATTTATTTTCATTAATTATTATATAATTATTTTCTGATTTCTTTTCTTTAATTTATATATTATTATTTTCTTATTTGCTTATGCATTAATTTTAATTTTGTTCATTTTCTTAAATAAGTTTTCTACCATCTTTAGAAACTACTTAAACTAGTTGTATATTATTTAATTACAACATATTATATTCTCATTTTAAGAATTGAATATACATTATTATTTGAATAATTGAAATTCGAATTTTTGTTGTGCTCAATACCTGATGAAATAAGAGTATATATTCACTTATCAAAGCACATTCGAATGCTTAGTTTCTATATATAGATTATCATGGGTATGAAATGTGCTTTCACAGCTCAATTTCAAACGTTAGCTGTTCAGTTCCTGGCTGGGCAATTGAATCCTAAAGTTAGGTAATTTGAAACGGAGCTTGATGTTATTTCGAATAATTAAATGCTCAACAAATGAAAGTGGCAACAACAACGAGTCAACATGAGCATAATCATCATCGTCAGCGTCATTGTCATCATCATGGTGCGTTGACTGTTGACTGATTTTCTTTCGCTTTTCGCTTTTCGTTTTTCAATTTTCCACTCTTTTTTTCTTCGTTTGACGATGAAAGTCAAGTCAGTCAACGTGAAGCAACTTGATGCCAACTTAGCTGCACATTTTAGGAAGGTAGATGGTTGGGGCAGACACTGCAGCTGCAGCAGATAAACCGTTATCAGTGGACATGAACGTAGTGGGAGTGTGACAGCCACAACTTGACTGCCGTAAGGCGACACTTTGCAGTCTGCTCAAATGACAGCGCGACAAGCGAACAAACAAACAATTGGGCAAAGGTTAGAGCCAACTTTTGCCAAGTAACTCTGTTCACTGAAAGCCAGAAAGCAAAGGACTTGTGTATATGTCCGTCCCTTGGCCAGGTGTCAATGCTGTTCGAGTGGCTTTTCGCCCAACAACTCTTAAATACCAACTCTCCTCTGTCAGTCAGGCTAAACTTTGCCAACTAATTTGCGTTGAGTATTCCATTTGCCACTTTTAATATAGTTCAATAAAATAAAAAATTCTCAATACCTAATTCTATGTATGCCCGTTGAGGTGTTGCTCTCTCTCGCTCACTCCCTCTCTCTCTCTCTCTCTCTCTCTGTCACAGTTTCTCATTCAGTTTACGTTCGGCAAGTAGTCTACTTCATTTTACTCATTAAATGCTGGCTGGCAAAGGCAATGATGAAATGTTGCCAGCTCAGTTAAGCATCCTCTTGTACAACATCAGCAAATGCACTCACACACACTCCCACACACACACACACACACACACACACACACACACCACGCACTCAGCTGAGAGCCATTAACGCGCCGCTTGCCGAATTTAATGGCATGCGAACATTTTTGCAGGTATTTTTCGACAGCCATCCGACCTTTCGGCTAAATGTTCAGCCCTCTCTCCTCCACCTCCCATAATGGGCATATTCAAGAGCTGTAATGGCATATTGTCTGTTTGATTTAGTTGTGGTGTGGTATCTGCATCTCTCTCTCTCTCTGTGTGTGTGTGCTTGGGTATCTCTTAATTACAGCGATTATTTAGCCAGAAAATTGAATTTATTGCTGCCAGCAAAATCATGCAGACTTTAAACACCTTCACATCTGGCATGGGCATCGATCAAATAATCTGATCTTCATTAAGTTGCTTATAAAGGCGTACATATTGATGTATATTTATATATATAAACGAGTTCAGATTATTATAAGCTTGATGAAATGGCATTGAGAATAAGGCTAAAACAACAAATGCCTGAGCGTGGCAAATGAATTTGGCATTATAATTAAATATGATTTGTTTTGTAAATTGCATAATGCAGCGATTTCCACAGCTGATATACTCTATTGTGCTGCTAAAGCTTTACATGTTAAAAACGAATATTATCCATAGAATACAAACTTTCTTTGTACTTTTTCCTCTTATATTTCGTCTATAATAAACTTTAGAGGAAAGCGAAAAATTGCGAAAATAGGATTTTCCAGTCTTCGTGTCTAACGTTGAGTTTCCCAGCGTACTTTACTTTTATTTGTGGATAGATCACATTATATTTGGACTTTCAGTAAGGGAACTAAAACTTAGAACAAGTAAAAATAGTTGCAGCTACAATTTAAATTTAAAGCTCTTGCCGAAACTCAATTAAAGAATTTTAGTTTAGAGACATGCTCGATATCTATAATATACTCTACATTTGCTGTTAGAGAATTTCACATTACGATCGCATCATTCGCCACGGATATGCACATTGATTAGAGTCGGGCATAAAGACGTCTATATATAGGGAAGCGTACGACAAGTGGAGAATTTCATTGTGAAGCAATGTCGAACCAGATTGAATTGGCATCAACGATTCCCCACATTGCGGTGCCAATTGAGGGTCTCCTGCTGCCACGTATGGCGCCGGATGACATCGAGATGAAGTTTGCAGATGAAGTGGATTTGTCATTGACAGAATGTGCTCCGGGATATTTCTGGGACGTTAAGAAGAAGATTTGCGCGCTAGATATAACTCCGCGCTCGGCCAAGTGTCCGTGGGGCTACAGCAAGAATATTCGCCTGGACGAATGCCGCAGAGGTAAATACAATTTGGAAGCTGAGCGGGGAACGATTCGAAGATGGTATGATAAGATGCGAAATGCGGAGCAAGATGCAGCTAAAGCGAAAGCGAAAGCTTCAACACCAGTGCCAGGATCTGCTGCCGACTTGATTACACATATACCAACTCGAAGGCCCCCAGGAGAGGGTACTGGTGAAGGATGGTACGGATATGGCTATAATTTTGGAAGGCATAACCCTCACTGGTAAAAGGATTCCACAATGGAAATAAATCAATAAAATTCATAAAAGTTGTTGAAAAACGTGAATAAAAAAGATTTTTCTCGTCCGGCCTAGAATGCACTATAATGGGCAACTGAAACCATTTGTAATATGTTTATATAAGAGCTTCAATTGTTAATCGATTCGACAAAGTTTCAACTGTGAAGTTGCAGCTTGAAAATTTCACAATTATCATTTGGTATATAAAGCAAAATGACATCTCAGGGCTCGCAATTGATCGTTTTTCAATTTCTGCAAATAAAAGTCTTTCACTCACACTTTGAGAAAAAACTCAGAGAGCGAGCGATCGGCTCGTTTGCTTCAACGAATACGTCACGAACAGAATCGTTATTTATTTGAGATTTTTTTTCATTGAGTTTTATTATGCAAAGAGTTTTCTTGTGTATGCATTGGTGTGTGTGAAAGGATTGTCTTCACTAATTCACATATGTGAATGTATGCATGTGTAAGATAAAGTGAGAACCGTTTGCAGAGACTCTGGATTATCTGCTCACTTACTAAACCTCATTGGACGAGCGTTAATCGTATCGCTCCCTAAACGATGCTCGTCAAAAGAGCATCACACGAATAGTTCAAAGCTCAACCGAAAAGAGCCGAAGGTGCTTGATCAAAACGAGAGCAAGTGAGCATGATTCTTCGGTTGATCTCGCGAACAGAGCGCCAAGCCAAAGGCGAAGCTGTTTCTAATTAAACTTCAGATAGATAAAGCGATCAAATGCCAAACCTTACGCAAATACATTTCTTATGAAATGAGCCTTTAGAAAACGTAATGTATTTAAAATGTAAACGAGTATTAAACAGTCGGCTGCAGCCGACTCTCAGATCATTGTTCTGTTTGGCTGTTCAGCTACATTTTGCTATATATTTGAGAATCTTATATTTATTTGTCTGTTATTGTTGCTTTATTTTTGCTAAATTCAAACTCTTTGTTGTGCATTGCAGGTACGTTCTGTCGATTGCCAGCAATGAAGCAATAAGAGGAAACAGTTGCCAAAACAAATGTCACGTGAGCCACAAACTTTTAGCTTATTTTATTTGCTTTCGTGTTGATCATCAGGACAAACGCTAACCATACAACAATTTGGCTGCCCATTTTTGTCCAGATCCTTATTACAGCGGGTATATTCAACTAAAAAATGCTATTCATTTAATAGAGTATAGCTGAAGAGATGTGTACTATGTGAAACTATGCTTCATAGTGATATGAGAACATGTTTATGCTTAAAACAATAATTTGTTTTAATAAGTTATCAACATAAGGCAATTTATTTTAATATGTTTGAAATTTAAAATTAATTTTTTATACATTACAAAATATTTAGTAAACTAAAATATAAATATGTATTTTTTTTTTAATATAAATATCTATTTATTTAATTTGTATTAAATATTAAAAAATACTTTTTTAAAATCATCAATATTTATTTATTTTTTTTATTTATTTTCATTTGTATTATATATTTTTAAAAATACATACATATCTTTTTATTATTTACTTAATTTTATTAAATATTGGTAAATATATGTAGATTTCTTAATATAAATATATTTTATTTTTTTATAAATAATGTAATGATGTATATTTAATTTGTATTACATATTATAAGTTCTGCATTAAAAATTTAAATATTAATATTTATTAATATTTTATTAGTTATTTTAGTTTTTTTTTAAATATTTTTAAAACTATTTATTTATTTATTTATTTATTTGAATTTTAATTTAATATTACAAAATATAAATGCCTTTAAATATACATGTTTGTTTCTTTTATGATTTATTATTTATGTAAATTTCTATTAAATATTACAAAATATTTTTTAATAAAAAAATAAATTTTTAATATTTTTTATATTTATTTAATTTATCTTTCATTAATAGCCAGCACCTGCCAGGGTATTTCAGTATCGACAATGCTGATTCAGCTCAATTTTGTTTTTGGTTCTTATTGTTGTTGTTGTTATTATTTGCTGCAGTTGCCTTGACTCGAGCTGTGATTTGCAGCAATGGCAAACGTGCTGGCCAAATCACGTAAGTCCTCGCCCAAAGGCGTTCTTCGCCCATAGCGGGGTAGGGGCGCTCTGGGGCGTGGTTCATGTGTCTGCCGTCGCTACTTTGCTCTGATTACAAGCAACAACAATAACAACGGGAGCAAAAAACAATGTTCCTTGTGTGCAGAGTTGGCTTTTCATTGGTTTCTTTTTTTTTTTTTGTACCTTTCGCCCATAATAACCCTCGCTGAGCGTGTGTTTGTTTTATTCTCTGTTTTCTTTTTTGGCATGTGCCAACTTTGTTTTAAGTGAAAATTGAAGCTCAACTCAGCAACTGTCCAGCATTCGCTTTTTCGAGATTCGAGATGGCTGCGTCGGGCCCCAAATCTTGTAACTGAAAACTCAAAGCAAACGGAAAGTCTACGTGATGGCCGGATGTGTCGCACCGGAAGTGAATACAGAAATATATACATATATATGTATATATGTATGTATGTATTATGTATCTAAAGATATATCTTCGGAGTTTGCTCAGAATGTGCCCTTTTCATATTTATAATTATGATCTACGGTTCCTGTTTTACTGATCTTCAGCTGCTCCCTCTCCCTCTATCTCTCTCAAACCCTATATGCCTACCACAAGAAATCAATTAAAATGTTCCCAAGCTCTTCCAACAACTCACTCTAAACTAGAATTCGTAACAATCGGCTTTAGATACTCATTATAAAAATATATATTAACGAGTTGAATGCTCGACTAGCTGATACCTGAAAGGCTGTGGGAGCTTCTCGGATCTGCCAAGCCTAGTTCTAAAGGTTAATATATCCTGAATTTCCATTTACAATAGAATCAATCCATAAATATATAAATATATTTATATAAGTAACTAAATAAATAGACATCTTTAAGGTTTTTTTTTTTTGTTGTGGACCTTTCAGATTTAATTTATTTCGAGCGACTGTAAAATTTCAAAAAAAAAAAAAAATATCTTGAAATAATTACAAACGTTATCAAATGTTGAATAATCTTTATGTACATATAACAGGCCGAACCGTACTATGTGTAAGAGCGCGGAGAGAAAGATTGTTGAAATATATTCAGATTATCGAGTATTCTGCGAGTTACCTTTTTTTTTATAATTATTTTGCGTGAAACAAACTTGCCGAAATAATTTGCACTTAGTTATGCTTACGCTTGGTGATCTTTCGGCAGCTGGTCGAGCGTTTGCCAACTTGACGTTTGGTGTTCAGTCGAGGCTTTGATAGGCGCTTGAGCTCTTGGCGACGCATCGAGAGCATCAAGGCGGTGCTAGCATCAATGCTGGATGGCAAGTCCATCAGCTTGTAGACCTGGCCATTCAGTTCGGTGCAAAGGCACTGACGCAGCTGGCCACTTCTTTCGGATGGGGATGGCAAGGTGCCAATGGGATCCAAATCAATAATGGGCTTCGGAGCCGAACGACGTACCGATGCAGTCGAGCGACGGGCCGATGTAACATTCCTGGGACGACCTATTTTGGCGGCTGTACGACGCTTCACAGCGGGCATCGAACGCTTCGGCTTTGACTTGCTCTTCTTAGCAACTTTGGAGACGGGCTTGGCCCGTTTGCGGCAACGTGGAGTCAAACTGCAAATCTGGCAAGATGAACAATTGCAAGTCTCTACCGATCGACCGAACTGTGAGTTCGTGTATATGATCTCAGCATCGCGAGATGCAGTACGAACGCTATTATCGGCCGATGGAATACGGCACATGCGCCGTATGATGCTTTTCTTCAATGGCTTGGGACACCCGCACGGCTTCCTTGGGGCCCTACGTTTTTTCGTCACTGGCACCAATTCAGTTTGCGGCTTACCGCCTGGCTGTGATTCGAGCACCTCAACTTCGCTGCCTTCCCCCTGCTCATCATCAATGTTTATGAGCAGAGATTCATTGTCAAGACTAGCCTGAAACGGGGTATTCGAATAGAGATGGATATAGACAAACTACGTTCATACTCACTCGTTCGATGATATCGAAACTATTCTCTATCTTGACGTTATCCTTGGACTTGCTGTTCTTGGTCTTAGTGCCCTTGTTGTTGCTCTTGTTGCTATCAGCAGTCTTAGTGTTATTTCGATTGTCAGCCATTTGGCGGCTTATGTTTTTTCCAAAAATATTGACTTTAGAAATATTCGGGAAATACACAAGATTCCAAATACTGTATCAAAAATAATAAAATATTTGAGCAGTGTGAGGTAAGTAATGTAATATAAAACTGAAAGCAATACGAAACTGGATGAGTTTGTTAGGCTGTAGCTCTGGAGATCAAGCCTCCTTGAAACATAGATATAGAAATATAAATATAAATATAAATATCAATAATAACTAATAAATAGAAATATAAATATAAATATAAATATAAATATAAATAGATAATATAAAATATAAATATAAAATATAACTCTCCCCCTCTCCCTCTCCCTCTCCCTCTCCCTCTCCCTCTCCTCGCCATATCCCTCTCCCTCTCCCTCGCCCTCTCCCTCTAACTCTCCCTCTCCTCGCCCGCTTCCCTCTCCCTCTCCCATCTCCTATCCCTCTCCCTCTCCATCTCCTCTCCTCCCTCTCACTCTCCCTCTCCCTCTCCCTCTCCCTTTCTCCCTCTCCCTCTCCCTCTCCCTTCCCTCTCCCTCTCCCTCTCCCTCTCCATATACATAGCCATAACAGATAAATAATAAATCTCCCTCTCTTCTTGTCCCTTCCTCTCTACGCTCCTTTCCTTCCTTTCTCCTCTCCTCTCCTCTACTGGAGCCAGAGCTGACTTCGCTTAGGTGTTTAGCTTTGAGCTTGACCAGAACTTGGCCGCCTGTGGCTGCTGGCTAGCTGATATTTCTATAGAATGATTTCTCGCGTATCTGTAAGCAAGCAGATACTTGTTTATGGGCAGGAGTAAGGGCGGGTAAAATTGTGTTATGCTGTGCACGGTAAAAATTCACATAATTGCAGTTGGAATTCAACAAACAACAGCAAAGCGTAATAAGAAAGCGCAAAGTCAACAGAAAAGTGAAAAAATATACGGGAAAATGGAGGAAAATTCTTGATGCAATTGGGCGGGGCACGGGTGCAAACTTAAAACCGTTGTCCACACACACACACACACACACACACGCACACGTGCACAGAGACATGGAGCCACAACAACAAACACAAACAAATAGTCGCTAACCTTTGGCCCGACTTCCACTTCAGGTGCGCCAAGTAATTGCAACTGAAACTGAAACTTGCCAAAGTTGCAAAATAAAAAAAAAACGATCAATGCTGCACTAGTCGGGCATTACTGACTTTGAAATACCCTGTACATATTGAACATACAAGACTGCTGTTTCATTGTAATTATCAAAAGAGCAAGAGTTTTTGTAGATACATTTGATTTAAATTTATTTAAATTAAAATTAAAATTAAAAAGTTTTTTACGAAGTTTTCTGCATTGTTATACAAGAAATTAAAGTCTTTAAATATTTCTTAATATCTGATCGCCCTTAATGACTACATCGTTCTATAGCTGCTCAAATATCTTTTCCTGGCATCATTCAATCTCTTTTGATATACTATATAGACATAATATACGGTATCTTCTAGTCATGCACTCCCGTTCATGCATCTATGCCACTTCATCTGCTTGATTTATGCTGATTCTTCAAGTATATTTTAATCAATTAGCCTTCGACTTGGATTAGATTCATATACTCATCTATTAGACTCTCTATGCTCAGTTACTCAGTTGTATGCTCTGAGTAGGGGAGAACCATCAGCATGGGGTGAACTGAATCCAACTAGTAGCCACAACAGATAGCCGTATACAGGACATGGTATTGTGGGTTAAGTGGAGAGAGCATCGTCCAGGAGCTGCATTTCAATGCAGGTCACACTGTGGCTAAATGAAAAGAAATCGAACGAACGTTGCCATGGTGTTGACACCATGAGACTTGCGAACGGACGGAGAGGCAATGGAGGCAACGGAGACATCCTTACAACCGTAAGCCCGCACATCCGCCCGCCCGTATTGCCGGACACGCGCGCGAGTCTGTTGTTGATTTTAATTAAAATCTTTAAGCTGCCGTTGATTATTAATTATAATGCAACGGTTCGCAACTGCAGGTGATATTGCATTTGGTGCAAGTTAATTATATTGCTTATTAGGTTACAATCTTCTACGCCGGAGCACTCAATATTCATGACATTGCCAGCTGATTACGACACATAAGGGCCAATCACTTGCACAAGTTAAATCTTGACTGGGTTCGGTTAATTTGTTTTTTCTTTTCTCTTCTCCCCTTTTTTTTGTTTAATGCTGAAATGTAATAAACAAATGAATGAATTCTTCATAGTTATTCAGCTAAATTTTTACTGGAAATGACAATAGAGAAGAAGAGAGCTGTCGCTCTCTTCTCTCTCTCTCTCTCTCTCTCTCTATCTTTATATAAGTATCCCTCTTTTTGTCTTTAGCTATTTATCTCTCTCTCCCTCCCTCTCATCATCTCTCTACCCACTCTCTCCTTTTCTCTATATATATATATATATATATATATATATATATATATATATATATTTTTCGCTATCTGTATCCAACTATTACTGTCTCTCTCTCTCTCTCTCTCTCTCTCTCTATTTCTATCTCTATCTTTTTTTCTGTCGTTCTATCTCCACATAACTTCTCTACCTCTCTTTCTCTTTCTCTCTCTATCTCTATCTACTACTCGGTCTCTCTATATCCATATAACTATCTCTGCCTCTATCTCTATCTCTCTGTCTCTCTCTATCTCTATCTGTATCTATTTATTTATCTGTCTCTTTATCTCTATATATTTATCCATTTACATTTAAATACCTATAGCTGTCTCTCTCGCTTTCTATCTCCATCTAACAATTTCTTTGTATCCCTATCTCTATATCTATATAGACATAGAGACAGAGGGAGAGCGACAGCTAAAGAAAGAGAAGGAACGAGAGAGAGAGAGAGAGAGAGAGATATCACTGTCTCTCACTCGTTCCTTCACTTTCTTTTGCTCTCTCTCTCTCTCTCTCTCTCTCTCTCTCTCTCTCTCTCACTTGAAAACTCTCGATCTACTGAGCATATCTCCTTTAGAGGAATTTCTAAAGTTTTTCAGTTCAGCAGGACTTCAAGACTCTCAGACTTCAAATATTACCTCAGAGAACTCCTGCCAATGAATATTGAAATCAAACTAAAATGAAATCGAATCGAATTGAAATTCAAATGAAAATACGATCACACTCAAATCGATTGCCACTGGCAAAGACAACTTGCAGCAGGAGGCATGCCCACTTTGTCCACTTTGCCCAGTTTGCGCTCTTTTCAAATCCATTTCGCAAATTATCAAACGTATTTTACTCAGCTACTACTAGTATGTATCTCAACCCCATGAACTAACTGCACCACCCATATTGTAACTCAAAGAACCTTTTTGACTCGAGTGAAATTTTGGTTGTATGTTAAAGGGCGGATGGCGGCTTTTCACTTGACCAACAACGGCATTTGGCTGCGCTGTCCAAGCACACATCACATTCTAGCTTGTGTGTGTGTGTGTGTGTGTGTGTGTGTGTGTGTGTGTGTGTGTGTGTGTGTGCGTGTATTATGTCTGTCATAGTTGGGGGCACACACAGGTTTTTTTTTTTGTTTTTTGTCTTTCACGTTTTTTGTCGTCTTGTTTGTTCAAAATTCTGATATATTCAGGTTTTTTTTTCGGCTTTTTGGCCACAGTTTTTAGCTTTTTGGCCACAGCTTTTGGCCGCGATACCCAACGCTCTCTGGCCGCCTTTTAACGAACGTTTTCACCATTTTCACTTTGTCTCTTTTTTTTTTTTTTTGTTCCTTCCACACACAAACACAGAGAGAGAGACACTCACATAGTCGCAGAGCGTAGGCCGCAGTAAATACATTTTGTTTTTCTTGGCTTTTCACGTGCTTCGCCCGTTTGGCTCTGTGCAGCCCGTTAGCTGTTTGTGTTTTCCGAGTACTTGGTTATGGTAATCGAATTTCAAATTATTGCCATGAGCTATATGTATATATGCATGTCAGACAAGCCTGGCCACAGCCAGGACACACACAGGACGACTACTTTACTTTGCGCAGCTCGTTTCAGCATTTTCAAAACTCTTCGCAAAGGCAGAGGCTTCGTCCCGTGATAAATTTAAATATACATTTTAAAAATACATGTATATTTAAAAAATTTTATTATTTTCATTTTTTTTTTTTTTTTTTTTTTACTTTTATTTTTTTTACAATTTTTTTTTTCTTATGACACATTTTTCAAATTTTGAGTTGTCTTTTAATAAGTTTTAAATGAGAAAAACATGATCATATGATTCATATATATTTAAAAAATAAATATATATATTTAAAAACATATTTATTTTATTTTTTTGCTTTTTAAATTTATTATTTTTTGTTATTTTTAATATTTTTTCCTATTTCAGATTTCACATTGTTTATTTTTTTTTTTCAGATTTCGTGTTTTTCTAATAAGTTTTTAATTATAATTTCATATTATACTTAAAAAAAATAAATATATTTCAAAGTTTTCTTTTAAATTATTTTCTATCATAATTTTTTTAATTATGTATTTTTTCGCTTTTTATTCGCTTCTTAGGTTTTTTATTTTTATATTTTTGTACATTATATATACACATTTATAATAATTTATATCTTAAATTTTTAAATCATATATATATATTTTTTTTTTTTTAATTTTAATTTTTAATTCTCATTTGGATTTTTCACATTCATAAAGTCAATGAGTAATTTATTCTTTATTTATTATAATTCTTAATTTAAGATTTAATAGCTTTGTATTCATTTTTACATATTTTTTATATATCACAGCTTTGCTTAGTTGTTTTTTTTTTAATTTATTTAAATTTTTTTTAAATTCACATTTCTTTCATTTAAAAAAAAAATTGTATTTTTATACTTATTTTATTATATAAATTAAAATACTTATATAGTTGGCCGATTTCACTTTTTTTCTGCTTTAATTAATTTTATATATTATAATTATTTTTGTATTAATAAAATGAAAACAACTTTTAAATTTAAATTATTATTTATGTGTGTTATATTTAATTATTTTTTATTTATTTTTTTATTTTATTATTATTCTTTGTGTTATATTTAATTTCCTTTAAGAATATTTTTACAAATTTGATAAATGAATGGAAATGCTTACGAAGCAACTAAAGTCAGAAACTTTATAAACTCTTTGATAACTAATAAATGGCAGGGTATTCAATAGTCATCGGGTTATTAATTCTTTTTCAGCTCTTATATATTTTGTATTTTTCCTGTGTTTGTATTTTTTTTTGTCTTCCCATTTTGAACTTGCTTTTGTTGTTGTTGTTGTTGTTGTTTCTAACGCGTCATTTTCCGGTAGCCTGTGACGCTTTCCCTACATCCTATTGGGACATTTTCCGTGTGTGTGTGTGTGTGTGTTTTGCTTACATTTTTTATTCTTTTCTCAGCTTGTGTGCTTTTTTCTGCTACTCTTTTTGCGGAAGATGAATTTGTTTCGGTTCGGGAAGTATTTTTATTTTTTTTCTTCCTTTTTTGCATAGTAGTGCTGCGCATAGTTGTTGTGCGAGTGGGTGTGTGTGCGAGTGTGTGTGTATTTGTTTTTTGTTTTTTGTTTTTTTTTTGAGTGCTTTGGCTCATCGTCCTTATGTCCATTGTTGTTTACATCCTGTTTTTGGCGCGTTTTGAATATTTTTGCGGCGCATGTTTTGTCATGCAATAATTTAATTGTCGGATTTGGCAGCTTAAAAGCGAAGCCCACACACACACACACACACACACACACACACACACACACGGGAGAGAGTTGGCGTTGTCGCGGAGTACGGTCGGTGTTTTCGCGGTCCAGTATTCTATATTTTGTTTTCGCTGTAAGAGTGGAAATCATTAAAGACAACGTGTATGCTGCGGATTATACTTACCCAGCTGTTCCAAAGACTACGAGAAAAACACTTAAAACGTGTCGAACGCTTTGTGGCGGCGTCGCGAAGTATCCGATTCGCCGAGTGTGGTGCAAGAGAGGGGGGGGCGGTAGCGTCTTTTTGGCCTTCCATCTCTTTTTTCCTCGACACAGGGCGGGAAAGCGTTTTACTTGTGCTTGTGTGTCACAATTGTCACACTTGCACAAATAATAACAATCAGGTGCACAGCTGATTAGTGCTGGAAATCGCAGCGGACACTCTAACCTTTTGAGTAACCTAACCATTTTGAGTAGTTTGGTCTTAGCAAAGACAACAACCTAACTTCTGAGGCGAAGTTACAGTAGCTAAAGTACTGCATACTTTTAGACGCAGTCTAAAGTAGTGCATACTTCCGGGCTCCTAGTGTCTCGAAGCTAAGCTGAGTTTTAAATTAGTGGGGCCACCTAATTCAAATTTTAGTAGCCATTGCCCACTACAGGCTACACGCCGCGGTAGTCGGAGCAGGTATGGAGGCCATGATGGAGGATGAGCTGCAAGCTTTCGCGCGCCGCTCTTCGCTACAGCGGTCACCGCAGCAACAATTGAGGGCGTTGCCGCAGCCGGTAGCACCGAGTCAGTCCCCAGTGGCTGTTTGCCAGGCACCGAAGTCCTTAAAGGAAGCGTTAGCTCAAATAGGAGTTACCTTGGAGGGCTTGTCTGCTTTATTTGGTGGTCAGCGGCATATAAATGCCCTAATGAGAGAGGAGTTGACCAAACTGGTCAATCTTCACAAGGCGGCCGAAAGTTCTGCGACCGCACAGTTAAAAACTGCGAGGTGCAGACCACGCCGCCCAAGAAAGCAGTGGAGAAAGTCCATAAAGCGAGCATTAGTGCTCAAAAGAGTAGCAATACGCCCAAACGGCCAAGGGAAGTAGCCGCCGAAGTGAGGAAAACTCCTTCAAAAAAGTCGAGGCCCAACAGAAGCGTAACGGTAGAACCAATAGCAATAGGTGCGGCAGTTAGGAATGCAAATCAAGCAGATCCACAGACTAGCAAGAGTAGCTGGACGGTCGTCAAGGGTCGCAAGCCCATACAAAAGCGGCCCAGAACTGACGCAATTGCGATCTCTGGCGTAGGCGGGTGCAGCTATGCGGACATGCTTCGCGTAGTTAAGAGCGACCCAAATTTAAAACATCTGAGTGGCGATGTTCAAGGGATCAGAAAGACAGCTAAGGGGGACCTCCTGTTGCAACTAAGCAGGAAGCCGGAGCATAGTGCAGATGCTCTTCACGAGGCTGTAGGCAAGGCATTGGGCGACAGAGCGGTAGTTAAAACACTTACCGAAACGGCACACATTGAGATTCGTGATCTTGATGAATTAGCGAGCAAAGAGGAGATAATAGAGGCAATTAGGATGGAGTTGAAAGATAGCTCACTCCCCATTACGGTCATTAAATCGCTTCGGTCAGCTTACGGGGGACAGCAAAGAGCTACAGTTGCTCTCCCAGTTGGGAAAGCCAAAACTCTGCTCGAGTTGTCCAAAATTAGGATAGGATGGGTAATATGCCGTATCCGAGCCGTGGACCAGCCTAAACGCTGCTTCAAGTGTCTCGACTACGGTCATATAGCCGCTAACTGCACTAGCGACTGTGACCTGAAGGGTGC
The DNA here is from genome assembly GCA_030914345.1 of Drosophila koepferae. Classification (NCBI taxonomy): domain Eukaryota; kingdom Metazoa; phylum Arthropoda; class Insecta; order Diptera; family Drosophilidae; genus Drosophila; species Drosophila koepferae. The sequence goes on from JAUESR010000211.1 coordinate 1,687,684, forward strand.
CTGTTTCAGGTGTGGCGAGATGGGTCATAGTGCAAAAGCATGCACCAAGCCGCCCAAGTGTAGCCTCTGCGTCCGTAAAGGCGAAAAGCAGACGGATCATTCAGCAGGCAGCTTCAAGTGCCCATCCTACCGTGAAGCTGCGCGTAAAATGAAATGTTAAGGTTTCTTCAACTTAACTTAAATCATTGTATAGCTGCGCAAGATCTACTAGAGCAGACTGTAAGAGAAAAACTTATAGATGTAGCCTTTCTCAGTGAACCTCATCACTGTAAGACCAGCTGTCCCAGAACGTGGGCAACAGACAGTACTGGCAAAGCAGCGCTATGGGCATGTGGCGGTTCAACGAATGTGCTTTCAGATGTTAAGCCATTCAATGGATTCGTACGCGGCCGATACGGTAACTTATGGCTATACAGTTGCTACCTGGCCCCCAGCACGCAGCTCAGCGATTTCACAGCGACGCTTGATGAGCTTGCCGTGGATGCTAGGGGTCGGAAGGCCATTATAGCAGGCGACTTCAATTCATGGGCGTTAGAATGGGGTAGCCACACAACTAATGCCAGAGGCCGTATCCTACTGGAGATCTTCGCGACATTAGATGTTGCACTGCTCAATACTGGCCAAGAGTACACCTTCAGTAGGGCTGGATACGGATCGGTAATTGACATCACTTTTGTCACTTCATCCCTTTTTCGGGAAGCAACATGGAGTCTTTGCGATAGCTATACGGGCAGCGATCACACGGCACTTCTGTTCACAATAGGGGAGCCACTTGCCAGGGCGCCAAACTTGTGGAGAGAATCGTATCAGCTGGATACTTTCAATCCCTTGGCCTTTTCAGTGGCCATTCAGTCGCTGGGCACATCTGGCAATGCTGAGGCCAGAGCATGCCAAATGGTAGCCCAAATTCAGAGTGCCTGCAGTAGTAGTATGCTACGCCGCAAGCGGTTCATGCGACAACAAACGCCTATGTATTGGTGGAATGCACAAATAGGTGACATTCGACGCAAATGCATCCAGGCGAGAAGAAGCTACCAACGCGCCCGTGGTAGGACCACATATGTAGAAAAGCAAATAGCATACCAGGCGGCTAGAAGACAGTTGAAGAAGGCCATTCGGGCAAGCAAAAGAGAGTGCTTCTTAGAATTGTGCGACTCAGCCGAATATGACCCTTGGGGGAGGGCATATAAGATAGTGGTTAAAAGACTATACGCAGGTAATCAGGTGCAGCCTATGGATCGTTTGGAGCTTAAATCGATTGTGGAAACACTCTTTCCAGAAAGACTAAGCTCCATTCATGCCCCTGAGACCATGTCTGCCGAGCAGGGCTCAACGAGCACTCAGATTGACTTAGTTACGGACGAGGAGATATTAGTAGCTCTCAGAGGTCTTAGACTTAACTCAGCCCCAGGGCCAGACGGGATCCCAAATCGTGCGCTAAAGCTAGCCCTCGCCTTGCACCCAAGCGCGTTCGCGGAATTATACAACGAATGTATAATTCATGAGACGTTCCCCGCAATATGGAAAATTCAGAACTTGGTATTGCTACCGAAGGCTGGCAAACCACCGGATGAGCCATCTTCGTATAGACCAATCTGTCTCTTAGACACCATGGGAAAGGTGTTTGAGAAACTGATTTGCTCTAGGCTGGAGAGGGCCATTGATAGCGCCGGAGGCCTTTCACCTAACCAATTTGGTTTCCGGAAGGCCCGTTCAACAGCAGATGCGCTTGACAAAGTTGTCGGCCTGGCAGCTTCCGCCATCCAAGGCACCAGATGGAAGCACGGGACGAAGCGCTACTGCATCATTGCGACTCTAGATGTGAAGAATGCCTTCAACACAGCTAGTTGGGATATGATACTGGATGCGATGTCACAATATAATATCCCTAAATATCTAAAAGAGATAGTGAGGAGCTACTTCAGAGGAAGAACACTAACATACAATACGAGTGAGGGTCCCCAAACTCATATAGTGTCAGCTGGAGTCCCCCAAGGTTCAGTGCTGGGGCCTCTCCTATGGAATATGATGTACGACGGCGTACTGCGCTTGGAACTACCAGCAGGCGCGCACACCATTGGCTTTGCCGATGATGTAGCAGTCGTCACCATAGGAAAGGAGCTTAAAGATACTGAGGATATGTGCAGCGCAAGTATCAATCGCATACGAAGCTGGTTGTCTGGAGCTGGACTAGAGCTAGCGGCGCACAAAACGGAAGTCGTCCTAGTCAGCAGTCGCAAGAGAGTGGAAACTGCCAATATAAAGATCGGCAGCGTTACCATCGCATCTAAGAGGGCGATAAAGTATCTTGGCGTCATGATAGACACGAGATTAACTTTCCGCGAGCACTTAGAATATGTGCATAAAAAAGCAGCTGATTCTTGTAGAGCTCTCTCAAGAATTATGCTCAACACGCGGGGACCAAAGCAACAACGACGCCTCCTCCTAACGAGCGTCATTAGGTCCGTCATCCTTTATGCTGCACCAATATGGTCAAGTGCGATGGCAACGCCGAGCTATAGCCGAGGCATTTGTGCCACTTACAGACTGAGCGCAATCAGAGTCAGCTGCGCCTTTAGGACAGTCTCCGATGACGCGGCACTTGTTATTGCCGGCATGGTGCCACTGGAGGAATTGGTCGCCGAAGCCGTGGAGCGGAACACGCAGGAGCCTATACAGCGCGACGTTATCAGGGCGGACAGCATTGCGCGATGGCAAAGACGATGGAATACCTCAACAAAAGGGCGCTGGACGCACACGCTCATCCCTGAGCTTGCACCATGGATAAACCGCAAGCACGGTGAGGTTAATTTCTATCTTACGCAGATTCTCTCGGGACATGGATGCTTCCGGAGCTACTTGAAGCGCTTTGGCCACGAGGACACGGACGAATGCTCCTGGTGTGGACGAGGACTGGTGGAAGATGCCAAACACGTCTTATTTGAGTGCGGACGCTTCCAAGAGGAGAGGCGTTGTCTGGAAGAGGCTGTGGGCCGCTCTATTAGGGCGGACAATATAGTCAATGCCATGCTGGAATCGGAGGCAGCTTGGAATCTTACAAGCACCTTCGCGGCCACAATTATGACGGAGCTCCGCCGAGTTGAGCGGATAAGAAGTCGAGGCGTCCCAGCCTAAGATAGTGCAAAGCGCTTGCGAAGCAATGCTTTACGGCCGTACCGCAAGCATCTTGCTCTATCTTTAGTCGCTATCCTTAGTCGCCTCATCTAAACTATCTAGGATTATATAGTTTTTGTTAATAAACGAATACAAAAAAAAAAAAAAAAAAAAAAAACACACACACACACACACACACACATACACACACACACACACACACATGCACATGCAGCTGGGCAGGTGCTGGCTGAACTTTTGTGCCGTTTGTTTTCATTTTTTATTTATGCTTTGGCTTTGGCTTTGGCTTGTTACGTTTTTTGCCCCTCTGACAAATTGCTGCAAATAGTTGAAAGAAACTTAAAGAAAATGTTTTTTTAATCGAAGAAAATTTGTGAAAATAAAACAGTTTCTTTTCTCTGCAGAGAACATCAATCAACTAATGACAAAAGTCAATTAATTTAGATTTTACATCGCCTCTGCTATAGCTTGAACAGATATTGAAAAGACTCGAAAGTGGCGAATAAAATTCAAATTTTTACCAAGAGAAGAATCATATATTTAAGAACCCAAAGATTCTCATACATTATTTGAGGTGATGTGTGTTGGATTCTTTGAGGAACTTAATTATTTTAGGAATGTCTTCAAGGGTTGGGTTGGATCGATATATCGCATATAGAGCATAAGTTTTTGAAGATTTGGGTTTTAAGGAGAGAGGTTGCGAGACAGTCTGTGGGGATGCGCATAGTTTTCGATAATTATCGATAGCAAAATATAGTATGATAAACCAAGAGCAATAAATAATTGGATAATTTATCGATAACTGATATTTAAAGATTTCATTGGATAAAAAAAAGGAAAAAAATATAAATGAAAGCATAAAATGTAAAATTTTCGATAATTCATCGATTACATTCAGCTGCTTAAATATTCTATGAAATTCTCGCATAGAACCAGTAAAACCTAGCATGATACTAGGATTTTTCTATAATTTATCGATGAAATGTAGCTGTTTAAATATTCTATGAAATCCTCGCATGATACTAGGATTTTTCGATAATTTATCGATAACATGCAGCTGCTTAAATATACTCTATAAGACCTTCAAATGAAGCCCGAGTAGAAATATATAATAGAAATAGAGTAGAAATATATATAATGTTTTTTCTTGCATCAAATCATTTATCGACTGTGATAAATATCGAAATGGCTTTTAATATTTCTAATATACATAAACTTATATATAATATTATTTTGTTTGCTCAACGTACAACACTTGATGGTAACTCTTTGAGAATCTTTCCGCTACTCATTCGCATTTCCACTTCGATTATTATCGATATCCGATTAGAGTGGCAAAAACTTTTCAAATTCAACTCGAAACAATTGAAACTTGAGCACAATTATAACTGGCTGGAGCTAACTATTCACCTTTAAGCAGCCAGACAGCTCCTCTACCATTTGGGCCAACTGCATTCGAATTCAAATTAACCAAATTACCGAAAATTTCGCTTTTGTCTGCTCGCCTCAGTTCTCTTAATTACTTACAACTAACGGCTGCACAGTGGATTGCAAAGTTTGGATAGTCAATCGTATAAACTAGATAGCAGAGCTAGCTTCACCTCCTGCTCCTGCTGCTCCTGCTGCTGCTGCTGCTCCTCCTGCTCAGCCACTTCAACTTGCAACTTCGCTATGCAATGCAATTGGATAAAGCCAGGAGCAGGAAAAGGGAGACAAAAGGCAGCCAAGCGGTTGGCGGATAGCTGCCTGTCGCTTGGGGGCGTTGTGGGCGTGCCAGTTGAAGAAATTACGCTGATTGAACACTAATTTATTTGTTTGTTTGTTTTAACATTCGGCGCATTGAAATGCGAAGCAGCAGCCGACAAAAGTGGATAAAATAAAATGAAAATGAAAAAAAAAAAAACAAAAAACTTTTTATCCTTCGCTGAAGCAGCCAAAAATGCAGCCAAGGTGCAAGGCTGAGATGGCGCAGGTGGGTGAGGGTATTGATTGTCTGCATCCCGGTATCATCGCTCTCTAATGTTGCAAGTTTTTTTTTTTTTTTATTTGTGTTCTTCTTGTTTTATTTCTTTCCGTTCAAGTCCTTTCTCGCTTAATTGGCTATAATTGAAATCAGCTTTTTGGGTTTGGGAAGAGTTGAAGCTAAAGGAAAACGGAATCGACTCGAATCGAAGCGAATCGAATTGATTTGCAGTTGCGAACTTTGATATAAATAATTGCGATAAACTTCAAATGCTCTTAGCAGAGAAATGTTAAATGAATACAGCTAACAGAGCTCGTGTTAACATAGCTGCTAAGCTCATGTAAGCTTAACAGAGCTAACAGCGTGCTGTTAAACGATTATTTATTGTATTATTTTAAGGTTAGCTGAAGAACTTAATTTATTTAACATTTTAAAAATAAAATCATATATAATTTTTAATATATTTTATTATTACTATTAAGCAAAATATTTTAGAAATATTTATTAATATTCCATTTTTTTTACCATAACTTTTGCGCTTTTAAAGCACCTCAAAATATGCAATGTATAACTGTAAAGAACACTATAAATGAGCTATAAACAAACCAATTGGAAGTTCTCACTCAGCGCAGCTGCTCACACTCACATAAAACTGGGAACAGTCTGGGCATTGAGTTGGCGCACACGCAACATTCAACACTCAACTCGTGCGCAAATGACTCAAGAGCGCAGCAAAAATGTCACTCGAGGGCTGTGGAGAGCGCCTTAATTAGCTGCTGCCTGAGATCAGAGATCGCAGTTCCAATAAGACTAGCGAGTCGTATTAGCGCACATGTGCGTAGGCTGCGAGAGTTTAACAGAAGACAGAGAGAGAGGGAGTGAGAGCAAAGCGTGTGACGGCAGAGCGTATGACTGTCTAGCTGTTAACTGTGATCTTGCGACGTCTGGAAGCTGACTCACACAGTGCATGTACATATGTGTGTGTGTGTGTGTGTGCGTGTTTGCATGCATATAATCAACGAGGACGACGTCATCGGCGTCTCGTCTGGTTCTGTTATATTGATTCTTTATGGTGATCATACTATTTCGCTCGACTGGTAACTGGTTTGCTGCCACTATTGTTTTTAGCTACTATGTTAAATTAATATGCAGACATTCGGTTCGCCGGTCTCTTTGGCATCGCGTGTGAGCCGTCACCTAATGAAGACTCATTCGAATTTGAATGGCATTAGCAGCGGGAGTCGTTCCAATTAGAATAGGAGAGGCGTAGCCTAACGTTCAATTTCTATTGCTCTCGCTCACTCCATCTCTTTCGCTCACTGGCACTCAGCTCATTCCTTCAATGCGCCAATCCCTGTGCGCTTGCCGCTTATTTATTCATTTTTTTTCCTTCTTCATTTTTTTGCGCTACCTTTGCGACCTCCTTTTCCTTTTTCGGTCGCACACACACACACACAAAGACGAAGACAGAGACAGACACAGACACACCCTGGCAAAGCCTTGAACACGTTCTTGGAACAGGCACAAAAGGTAGGTGCAGCGCAAAACGAGTTCCAGTTGCTGCCGCTGCCGCTGCTGCTGCTGCTGCTGCTGCTGCCGGTCAGCATTTGCGTGATTTACTTTTGTTTTGCTTCCACAGCATCCACAACGATCGACGGGCGAAAACTTTAACATTTGCTTTTGTGCTCCTTCTTCCGCCTGCTGACTCCTCGCACCTAGCAAACTTTGCGCTGTTCCAATACCCAACTTCAGTTCGGTCAGCTGCGACAGCGACGCCGACGTTGACTGCGACGTCTGCGTCTGCGCAACTTTTGATTTTGCCTGAAACCGGTTTGCCAGTCTCCCTTCTCCCCTTCAACACAAGTCTTGTTTTTTTTTTTTTTTTTTTTTTTTTTTCTTTATTTACTTTTCGTTTTTTTGTTTCTGTGGAGTCTGTGTGTATCTCTGTCTGTAGCTGTTTCTACCAACTGACCCCCTGAGCAACCCACAACGCCAGCCGCAGCGACACAGCCGACAAACGTTCAGTTAATGATCTCGTCAAGTGTTTTGTGGGCGTTCTTTGAGTTAATTTGAAAAGATCATCAAATGGCAATGAGATTCGTACGATTGTTTGTGATAATTTCTTAATTTGTTAAGATTTTGCAAGCAATTAAGGCGGGAATTTTCTTAATATCAATTTAAATTCAATTTTTTTTTTTAATTATAAAAAAAAAAACTTAAAATTATTTTGCTATTCTAATTAATTTGTTCAAAAACTCAACTTGTTATATAAAATAATAATAATATTAATAATAATTATAATAATATTACAAATTAACTTTGTAAGGTCAACAAATGACAATGAGATATCTGAGATAATTTCCTGATTTTACAAATATTTCATAATTCAATTTGTTCTTTCAAACATGTAATGCAGATGTTTTCCCAAGCTCTCCGAGCCACTTGACTAATATACAGAAAACAAATTTTTTTAAGCATATTGCAATTTGTATTTATTTCTTATTTCAACTTTAACTTTATGCGTTATTTATATATGTTTTTTGTTCAAAAAGTATTTTAAGCAATTGCAAGACGCAAACCCAATTTAGACTTGCCTAAACAAACCAGTTAATAGCCAGTTATTCCTGAAACAGCTGTCAACTAATTTACATTTGTTGCTAGCCGAGCAAATGATCTCAATTTCAATTTCGATTTTGAACTTTTTGCTGCCTGGCCAAGCAGCTTCCCATATGCATGTGTGTGTGTGTGTATCTGTGTGTTTGCATTGAAAACTTTTGTGCTGCTTTTGCCATACTCCAGTTATGTTTCGCTCTCTGTACATGCGTGTACATGTGTGTGTGTGTGTGTGGTGTGTGTGTATGTGTGTGTGTGTGTTGGCATGTGCCCAACTGCAAATGCGGCATAAGTAAAAATCGTCTGCTCTTTTCTTTTTCCAATTCTGCTTCTTTCGCTGCTTTACTTTTGCATAATGAATGAGTGCAGAGGTGGCTTAGCGCATATGCATTGGTGTGCGTGTGCAAGCTAGCTTTGCTTCTTAGACAACGGTAACAGCAGCAGCAACAACAAACGCTCAACCTTTCACTTGCCCTCGAGGCAACAAGAGCAACAACAACAGCAACAACCGTTCCAGCTTCCATGTGGTCGGCCGCATTGACTTTGACTACAACACAAACTTACATATCCAAAACGTTTTTTATAAATAGCTCACACACACACACACGCAGACAAGGAACTTCTAATGCTGTAGAAGAAGAAAAACGATAAACAACAGAAGCGACTGGGCGCTGCGGGGGCGTTCTGATCTCTCGCTCACGCTCTCTCTCTCTCTCTCTCTCTCTCTCTCTCTCTCTCTCGCCTCACCTCGCTCTCACTCCCGCTACAATGACTTTATTTGGCTCTGGCCACGCTCTCTTCAAGTCTTTTCTTCTATGCCTGCTTTCACTGTTGTTGTTGTTTTTGTTGCTGCTCTGTTTTGCTAACAGCAGCTGCTGGCGCTGCTCTGTTAATGAACAGAGGCTGTCAATGCTCATGCTGCCATTTCCAATCAATTTACATTCACCTTTTATAAGACATAAATAAATAAATTTATGTTTATATCTTCTAATGGGCTCTTATTCTCTGTGGGGGTGTCGATGTGTATGTATATGTGTGTGTGTTAAATTTATGACATAGAAATGTCAAATTTTGTATGCACTAAAAGTGTACGAAACGAACGGTACTTAAGGCTTTTTTTTTGTTTTTGTTTTTTTATTTTTGGTCTATTTTTGGGCGCCCATTGAAATGTCAAACTGAAACACTGCATGGCTATAAATATATATAAATATAGAAAACTAAATATGAGTGCATTTTGAAATATTGAACTATTTTTGAAGGTGACTTTGAGGACATTTTTCAAAATTCTATGCAGTTAAATATAATTAAGATAAGCTAGATTTGACTGCTGAAATATATTAACTGTGCTAATTAACTGCTGCTGCTGGAGCTGCTGCTGCTTGCACTTTGAGTGATTATTGTATCTGCTGCTGCTCAAGTTTCACTCAATCAAATCAAATCGCTTTGCTCCTTTGACTGCTAAGCCCTTGTGTGTGTGTGGAGTCAGCTGCTTTGAAAACGCACTCAAACGCCTTGCCCGAATCACTCCAGCGCTCAGTTGTGTTGCGACGCTCTCTTAATTTAACAGCAGCGAGCTCTCTCTCTCGCTCACTCTGACTCACTCTCTCGCTGTTGGTTCGCACTCCAGCAGTAGAAAAGTGTGAGCCAATAAAAGCAACAGCCGCTGGTACTGGACTCCACCGTTGCAGACGAAACCTTGCAGAGAGCGTGAGAGCGCAAGAGAGCGCAACGCGTCGGTCGCTGCCACTGTTGGTTGCTTGGCTATCGCCGATTGGAATTTTTGGTGCATAACAGCGCCCTAACAGCGTGCGAACAGAAGCAAAAACAACACCGAGCAAGGCGGACGTGTGTGTCGCATTTTGTTAATAAATTTTTAGAATTTCTGTACAAGAGAGCTAAACGCAACTACTACAAACGCTGTCACAACTATATAATTCAAAATAACCAAAATTTGATAATAATAATAAATACGAAAATAAATTGTGTTAATTTTATGAATCGTGCAGAGTTGCCTTGCTCGTAGTATTAAAAAAAAAAGAAAAAGGAAAATTAAACGAAATAAGTGTTGAGTAATAATATACGTAAAAAAAAAACAAGAGAAATATTTAAAAAAATAAAAGTAAAAACAAAAAACATTTAAGAAAATAGGCAATAAATTATGCAACATTATTAACAAATTCAAGAAGCAACATAGCAACATTTTATGAAAATCGCGCGCGTTTCAACAGCCACAACGATAACAACAACAACAGCGGCAGCAGCAGCAGCAACAACAACTAAACAGCTGTCAACAAAATAAAAGAATTCTATCTGTGTGCGCTTTTTATCAACAACAAGAAAGCAACAAACGCGAAGCGCGACTTTTTTTCGGTGTTTGTGTACGTGTGTACGTGTGCGTGCGTGCGAGTGTGTGTGTGCATGCTGCAGTTGTTGTTGTGTTTGTTGCCTGTCAATTTTTGACGTCTCCGTGTGTCTGTGTGCGTGCGTGTGCCTCTCGCGCGTGCTTGTGTGCGTTTGTGTGGCGTTAGTTAGTCAGTGCCTATGTGCGTGTGTGTGCGAGTGTCTCGCTTCATTTTGCCTTTGCTGTCAGTTGAAGAGAAAGAAAACGTATAGAGCTCGCTGCGGAGCGAAGTAAACGGGAATAAAAAAAGTGTTCGCTTCAAGTCCAAGTCTTATGTGTTTGCCGGCATTTTAATGACGTCACGTCAAGCAGCGCAGTAACAGCAAAAGCAAAAGCAAAAGCAGCAACGGCAGCAACAACAACTGCAAAGTCAGCAAAACCACAAGCACGAAAAATAATATCAAGTAAAAAGCCCAAATAAAAAGAAGAAGAAGAAGAATAAAACGCGTTTCTTCTGCTGCGTCGCTCGCGCTCATTCTTTTCCCTCACGCTGTTTCGCTCTAACCCACACACTCGCTCTCTCTCTCAGTGTGTGTGCGTGTGTGTGTGCAAAAGAAGTTACGAATTCTAACAGCAAGTCTAACGAAATTAGCAACAACAACAATAACGGAGAGAATCGAATCGAATCGCATCGCATCACATCGCAACACTTCGCATCATCAGCAGCTTCTCAAGGTGTTTATTTAGCTATAATTCACATATATAAATTATTTATTCATACGTCTCTAAATAAGTTTCCCTTTTATTACTAATATTCAGAGTTTTACCCACACTTGAAAAAGGTTTTTTTTTCCTATTTGAGCTTTTCGCCGAGTTGTAGAAATTATTGGGAATATTATAATATTATAAAGAAAAGTTTCTCATGTTTTTAAAAATATTACTTAATGTGCTTAAAATTAAGTTTAACATATTTTGCACCTATTTTATATAATTTAATGTTTCGAGCATTTAGATAGAGTTCAATTAAACTCTTTTCATTTTGATAGCTCTTGAATGTCATTTTTTGTATACAAAATATGTTCTCAGAAATTTATATTTCATCTTTATTAATATTAATAAATTTTTTTTTTTTTTAATTTTCTTAAAATTTTTCATTACAAATTTATTTAAATCAAATCAACAACTAAACAAAGTTTCACAATAACAAATAATCAGTTCCATCAATAAAAATCCTTTTTAATTTATCTTTCAGTTAATAATATAAATCTTAATTTCATAATTAAATTTTATTTTAACTCTGTTAATCAAATATTAATAAAAATCTATTATTTTCTTTTCTATCAAATTATTAAATTAAATACAAAATATATTAAAAAAAAAAACCTTGAATATAGTGAAAATTTCAAATTTAAATATTTATATCTCAATTTCCGCAATTTTTTAAATGTTTTTATTTAAAATTCTTTTTTCTTTTTTTGGAAAAAATAAAATTTCAAATTTAAGTTTTGCACAAAATTTGATTAAATTTAATTTTTTCTAAAAAATTTGATTAATAATTATTTGCATTATTTTAGTATTTTTTATTTTTTTTTTTTGACATTTAATATACAGACGAAATTTGCAAAGTTTTTTTTAAATGAATTTATTGCGCTCAATATTTAAAAAAATTTTTAATTTAGATAAGAAATTATTTGAAAATGCAGATCTTTTTAAATTGCAGTGTTTTAACAATTAAAACTATTAATCTAACTGATAGAGAGTTGAAAAAAAAAATAAATAAATTGATTTATTTTCGAGTTTAGCTTTAAAAAAGAAATCTAAATAAATTTCAAATCTTTTGCTAAATACATGGAAAATTATCTATAATTTGAATTCTAATTCAAGCTAAAAATTAGCTAATTTTTTTTTTTTAATTTCTTGAGTAAGTGTATTTGAACTATAATTGGTTTAACTTAACTTCTCATAATGTGCTAATGATTATTAAAGAAATTATGAACAAGTTTTTGGGCCCGCAGCGCTGCTCTGTGTTCTCTGCCTCTTCGCGAAGGCTAATGAACTGTGCGTGCTATTAAAATGTAGTTTATCAGCAAAAAACAACAAGAAATAATACCAATAAATATGCTTATATGGTATATATATATATATATATATATATATAAACCATATGTATGTATATAGACAAATATGAAGTCATCTTGCGCAGTTGTTGAACTTTATTATTAATTAATCACTTGGCTCGCTCGAGTTCTATTTAGGTCCAAAAAACTTGGCTTGTGAAGCGCTCCACAAACTGAGCGGAATTTTAAGTTGGCCACACACTGACGCCCACGCACACACACATACGCACAACAAATCAAGCTTAAATTTAATGCAAATTTTGCAATTTTTATTCGTATGTAAAGACCAAGTAAAGTCTAGGCCACAACTTCGTTTGCTCTAACATGTTTCACGCTGCTCTTGAAGCGGGCATTGTTCTTGTGTCATGGAAGCAGAGCATGCATATAACTCTATATATATATATTTGAACAATAGCATTAGATGAAGTGACATATATATACCTTTGGCTAAACTTTGCTCTCGAATCAGAATTCCAATTCAACAGAATACATCATATAATATATAGACCTATAATAATAGCTTATAATACTCTACTTTAAGCACTTTTGTTTAGCATTAGCTTATCAATCGACAAGTTTTGCTATCTAAAGATAAGTTTTCACTCTCGAATCAGAATTCCAATTCAACAGAATAAATCATATAATATATAGTTTACATGGCTTATCAAAATTCATAGCAAAAATCGACAAGTTTTGCTATCTAAAGATAAGTTGTTTTTTTTCTCAGCATTCAATGCCTTTTAGACTTTAGCTCCATGTGTGATATATAATACTATAATATAAATATTATAAATAGTAGCGTCTGTGTTAAGTCTAGGCAAAAGTTGGGCTAATGTTTTCGTCTAGCTCTAAAAGCTGGAGCTAAAGCGTATCGAAACGTCGGCGCGTCGTAATTTTGTTTGTGTTTTATTTACTTTTATTTTTATTTTTATTTTATTTTTTTGCTTTATTTAGCGCGAGATTTTAGCGCGAGATATTGCGCATTGTTGTTGTTGCTTTTTATTTTTATTTTTTTTATTATGAAAAGTCACGTTTTTTGTTTTTTTTTGTTTTTTTGAACAGGCGGCCTTCGTCGTCGAGCCTGAGCTTTGTTTCTGGTTCTGATTCCTTAGCCTCAACTCGTAAACATGAAATTTATGTACATTTTCGAGTCTTACTGTAATATATTATATATAATATGCAAATATATATATGTATATATTGCACACATGTGATTGCTGTACAAATTTGTTGTAAATTATTTTTGTTTACATTTCTTGGGTGGCAAATTGAATTAGCGCCTCGCACGAAAGAAAGCAAAAGTTGTATACTTGGCACATTTTATACATATATATATATATATGTATCTATATCAATATATGTATATTTATGTATTTTCATACATCTCTGCAACAATTCTGTCTAAATTTAATAAATGAGCCAACGAAATCGCTTGGAAAATGCCACATAAATTGCTTTGTCTCTGCGTCTTTCAAAAAGCCAAAATGAAGCCGAAAACTGTAGCAAAAAAAATATAAAAAAAATACATAAAACGACAAACTCAACTAAAATGTGAGAGGTGAGGCCCGAGACCAAAAAAAAAAAAAACTCTCAAGTCTGAGGACTTGGCATGACTAATCGATTCGATTTTTCGACTAAAAAGTCATGCCAAACTCTTACAGCAAATATGGTATATTGCTCAGCGTTCCCTCCTCTCTCTCTCTCTCGCTCTGTCACTGTCTCACTCTGAACAACAATAAATAAATATCGATAGCTTTGGCATGAAGCATTTCATACAAAATTTTACTTCACTCGTTTTGTCTTCGCCGCCCTCAGCAAAACTTGAAAGTCACTGGACAAATTTTGTGAGCTCTTCAACTGCCAGCGACGACATTTGAAATTGCCATTTGAATGATGCGCCAAATACATTGAGTGAGTTGATAGAGAGAGAATGAGAGTGAGAGAGAGAGAGAGAGAGAGAGAGAGAGTGATGCGTCTCTTAGCAGCAGTTCAGAGTTCAGTGACGGGATTTTGTGGCTTTGGCGCTTCATGCAAACAGATCACTTCAAACTATGCGAATTGCTGCTGAGATGCAGTGTATTCAATAATGAATGTATGTGAATAAAAAAAATATATTTAAAATATATATTAAATTATATAATAAAAATATGAATATAAGTATGAGAATAAAAATAATTAATAAATTAATAATATATATTCATATGTATAATAAATAATAATATAATTTATTTAGAGAATATTATTTTAATTATTTTTGAAATGTTTTATCTTACTTCATTTATTTACTATTTATTTTAGAATAATTTACAATAATAAATATCAAAAATTTATATTTTTTAATATTTATTTGTACATTTCTATTTTTTATTATATTATTATTTATACTCTTATTATTATTATTTTAAATAAATTAAATATATTTAAATTAATATTATATGTTTACCTTATATATTTATATTATTATTATATTCATATATTTAAGTAAATTAATATCATATATTTATTTTATATATTATTATTATTATTATTATGATTATTTGTATTAATAATATTATTATTTATATTATTATTTTTGTTAAATAAATCAATTGAATAATTTAAATATCATTATTGTTATTTTCATATAATAAATTAGGCATGTATTATTATTATAATTGAGTTTAATAATATAGAAAATATTATTAATATATATATTTTTTAAAAATATTTTTTAAACATTTTTTTAAATTATCAGATAGTTAAAATATCAATTAAAAAGCTTCACTTGATTCTACATAATTTTAAAATATTTAAATTTAATATACAATATAATATAAAATATATTCAAATTATATTCAAACCAATCACGTCAACTTGAGACTTTTGCGGTTAGCCCAGTGTTGTACTAACTGGCATGGCTAGCATAACAAAAGCTTAAGAAATTTAATTAAATTTGTTTGTAACTCTGGCAAATTATATAACTAATTGCACTTCGAGTGCGCACAACTGCACAACAGGCAGCCAAATAATTGCACAACTTGAAGGAAATCATTTCGATTTCGGCTTCAAATGTATAAAACAGAAAGAAAAATGCTATAAATGTTGTCTAATTGGCGTTTTTTCTTCTTTTCTTTTTCAATTGTGTTTCGTTGCTCCAATTGAGTGCATGTGTGTGTGTGTGTGTGTGTTGAAAGTGAAGTTAGTTACAAACTAATTTCATAGCTAATTATGCGATTGAAATTGAGTTTCTGTTATGCTCTTGCCTAATATTTTCCAGTTAGAAAGTAAGTCAAGTCTTTAATAGTGCAATTCTATGTTGAAAAACAGCAAGGGAACTAGTTCACAAATGTGAACGAATGCTAAAAGCCCATTAGGCATTTACCAACACTGAATATGAACTGTTGAATATATCGATTATACGATTTGAAAAGGTTTGGGTTCAGAGTGAAAGAAAGTGTTGAGGTGTAAAAATTCTTACACTTAAGGTTCGGATATTTGAAAATAAGATGAACAAAAGTAGGATTAAGCTCAATTGAGCATTTAACAACACTGAACTTTAGTCTTAAAGAAATCCGCATATGATTAATGTTTCAATGCTGGAAATTTAGTTTAAATATCTTTAAGCCTTTAGCAACATTTATTATAATTCGAAATTCTCTAATCTCGCATCTTTAATTCTCTAATTCGAAAAGCTCTAATCTCTTCATATTCTCATAATTGAATTTCTTTCGAAAATTTTGTATATTTCTTGGTTAATATCAATGCTACGAGCATTGTCTGTTTTCTTTCTTTTGCGGCGTATAAGCATTTTGGTTTCTATCAAAAATTTTGTTCGTGCTCGCTTTTTTTTTATTTTTATTTTTATTTTTATATTTCGCTCTGCTGCTGCTGTGGCTGCTTCTTCTTCATCTTCCTCAATTTTGTTGCTCACTTTTTGATATTTTGAAACATGTGCTCGTCGTTGTTCTAAAAATAACTAAGTTGTTGTTGTTGTGTTGTTGCTGCCTCTCAACGAGTCAAAAAGCAAATGAGCTGAAAGCATGATCGAAAAACAAGCTAACAAATATCTTTTCATACAGCTGGAGGCGTCAAGAAATTTCATTTGATTTAATATGGCTTAAAAGAGAGAGAGAGAGAGAGAGAGAGAGAGGACAATAAATATTTATAAATTGAAAATAAATTTCTAAACAAATTAAATATATTGAAGTAATGTCAAGAGAACCGACTTGAATCTATTTGCAACAAGTGTATGCAAATATTTGCATTTTATAAATATATTTATATATTTAATTTAATATATACATCTATATTTATATGAAAACAAAAATAAATTGAAAAATATATATATGCACGTGGTTTTTCCCTTTGCTCTGCTGCCTCTGGCCCAAAGAGCCCGGCAGCTGTTGTACATTTTTGGATGTATCTGCAGCTGTGCAGCGCACATCGCACTGTCCCCAAGCTTCGCCTCGCTGCGCTTCCATCTGGCCGCCCTCTTTGCCTATTTGCTCTGCATTTTGGAAACGTCGGCACCAAAAATAAGTTTTTCGTGCATGAAATTTTTGGCAGCCAAATGCAGCAGCAGCAGCAGCAGCAGCAACAACAACTCACAACAACAACAAAAAGCGCTCTGCATTTGCCTTACATAAGCAGCGCTGCCTTTTAACCCTTGGCTGGGCCAGCGTGCTCAGCTGCGACCCGTAGCCCGTTTCATGCTAAATTGAGATCAATTGAAAGCGAAATTGATTGCTTAACCTTTTTTCACTCTCCCTCTCCTGCACTCTCTCTCTCTTACGCTTGTGCTGTATGGGTCAGGCATTGGGCGGCACGGTGGGCGTGGCACTGCTGTCTGCAAGCTGCTTAAACAAATTAGTTCAAAGTTTAATTCAATTTCATTTGCTGCGCGCGTCGCATTATTCAAGCGCACTTGAGAAAATTTTTTAATTATAATTTTATAAGCTCTCTCGCTCGTTGCTCTTTTAGTTATTTATATACATATATAAATATATACAAATTATAGAAAAAAGAAGAAATTAATTTGTGAAGAATTGTTTATGCTACAAAATTTTAATATTTAGTTTGCTGTCGCTCATCTCTGTGCCAATGCGAGTGTGAGCGTATATATATTTTAAGATAAGCAAAACTTTTGACTCTGCCAAAATGTATTAGATGAGTGCATGTTTTATAAGTACAAGAAATAGTGAGAGAGTGAAACAGAGAGAGGGAGAGGGAGTGCTGCGCTCTCTCTCTGTTCGAATAACTTGCTTTGCCGTTGGCATTTCATAAATATGTTTTTATTTTCCACTGATTTCGCTTTGCTCTCGCGCTTGATTTCGGTGTGCGCCTCCAAAAATACAGATTTTCGGCTCTGACGTAATTAGCTGACGCTGAAGAAATTAATGTTGCTGATAGTTTTAGTGTGACAAACGTGACGGAAAATAATTTCAGAAATTCATATATAAAAAAAAAAAAAATACCTTAATTAAATTACGCTCAAAATGCTACCGAAAAACGTCTTAGCTTGCGATTAGATTAGATATTGGGAACTACCTGAGTCAAAATGCCAAAGTCAAAATGCCGATCAATAATGAATATCATATATTCGTAAATAAAATTAACTTAAAAATAAAATATAAATAATAAATAAAATATTTAAAAAATAATAAAAATATTTTTATTAATTATAAACAATATTTTGTAAGTAGTTCAATAATAATAAATAAAAAAATTAGTAATAATCAGAAAAAAAAATTAAATTTAAAAGGAGATAAATAAATAAAAAAATAAATAATAAGTAAATAAAAAAAATCAAAAAGGAGATATATAAATAAAAATAAATAAATTTACAAAAACAACAAAATAAATAAATAATAAATAAATTGGCAAATAATAAAGAAATATACTAAATAAATATAAATAAAATATAATATATAAAAATAAATAAATCAAAAATAAAATAAACTAAAAATTAAATTAAATAAGTAAATCAATATAGAGACAATTAAAAGAGTTTTTTCTATATATATATAAAAAAAAAAATAAAAATAAAAATAAAAATAAAAAATATTAAAAATTGAAAAAATAATTAAATATACATAAATAAGAAATAAAATAAAAAGAAAATCATAATAAAAAATTAATATATATATATAGGCCATTATAGAAAGATTCTGCTTTCTTCTTGATTTTGTTTTCTTTGCCTTAACTCTGCTCAAATCGAACGATACCGGAACATAAAGTATATTTGCATTATTTATATAATTTTCATATTCTGATGTTCCAGTTTCAAGAACTATGAATCATTTTATGGCATTTGCAATTTGCAATTTGCAAGAGTTTTACGCTTCATTCCGGCATTGTTTATGCTTTCGGCACGTTTTACGTGGTCCGCCTTCGATCTGCTATATATAGACTCTGTTGCTGCAGATCGTAAGTTAACACTTTTGGCAAATTACAATAGTTCAGACCAAAAATATATACATATATATATGCATATTAGATTAATGTACTGGCATGATGTACCTTAAATAGAGTTATGCTTGTCTGGCCAGCTAATAGACGTCGGCGAGAGAGCTTGACAGATTGTCGTTGAGGGCCCACGCATTGAGAAATGCTAAATTAATTATGCATGTCAATGTTTGACAATAAGAATTAATTAGCCTAGAGTCAACTGAACGATTTTGTTTTCCATTGCTGTTGTTGTTGTTGTTGTTTTTTTAGTTACGCTTCAGGTGAAGAAGCAGATGACGCCCACGTCTCTCACCTGCATGACATAAGCTGAGCATCAGCAGCAGTAAACTAATGATAATAGTGCTAATCATAATGATGATGATTACAAATAGTAATGATCAGCATGAGATGTCAATAGAGTTAACAGAGATGTTACAGCTATACTGTTACGCAGCAAACACTTTGACATTTATGTTAATTGTTGTTTGCTTTCGATACTTTGCAGTTGCAAATGCTTATCAATTGGAGTGCAGGGGATGGTTGCTTTGTGTGCGGGGGGCGTGGCAGTGGCGTGGTGGCATGGCATGGCATGGCAGCCATATAAGCTCTGGTGTTTAACTTTTATCTAATCGCATTTATTGATAGCAAGCAACAGTGGAAGCCGCATTGAGCTTTCTCGCCCTTTACGCTGGGGCTTCATTGTTTGAGCTTATATTATTTTTGTTATTGTTTTATTTGTTTTATTTTTATTTTTTCTTCCACCTTTATGTGTGTCATAGCAAGCAGGGTGGGTCGCCGTATTGGCCGACGGGGCTTGTGTTGTATAATGTTGCAACAGAGCGGTTACTGACCGTTGCCGTGCGCCTTGGTACGGCTTCGAGGGCAGCGCAATAAATACTCATTGGGAGTTGTTGCCACAAGGCGTTCGTTTACGTTTTCTATTGCGGCCGCGATTATGTGAGGGCTTTAAAAATAGCCAAGAGTCAACTGTGTGCGAATGTGCGCGATGCGGGCTATACGGAAACCGGCAATTGCATTACGTTAGTCAGCTTTCCGTTGCCTGGAGTCGGGCTGCTAATCACTTGCCCCGATTCGGTTGGAGAACCTATATGTGTATACTTCTATATACACTTGTATGTATATATATCGTACTGTATGTACTCTGCTTGTAACAACAAATATATACACGAGTTTGGTGAGTGCGTTTCAAGTGCGTCGCATATCTAGAAAAAAAAAAGAGAGAGAAAAGGAATAACCTACAGCACAAACATTAAGCACACATTACACATACGAAATGACTTTTCACAGCAAGCTGCGAACAGTTGCGGCCCGTCGATGACGACGGCGTCATCGACTGCGAGTTCCCTTATCAGCGCAGCGCTCTAAAATGTGGGGCATGTGGGTAAGAGGGCAGACGCAGCTGAAAGAGCTAATGGTATGATGAAATTTTGTATGAAATGGCTTATGAATGTTATCGATAACAATGTTATCGGTAAGATTTCTATGATGAAACATTTGAGGACAGCTGACATGGCTAAAAGAAAGGCAAAATGTTGCGTGAAATTTATTAGAATTGTTATCGATAGCCATGTTATCGATTAACAAAGATTGAAAGTAGTTGTCGATATTAATCGTGCGAAAACATAATCGCAACTATTTGATCGAACAATGAAAGCTATGTATATCGAAACTTATTTTTTTTAATGTATATTAAATAACTTAATTTATTTGAACATTTTTTTTTCGAATTATTTATCGTTTTCGATTGTTTTATCGAAATTAAAAATTATAATAATTAAAAGATTTAACAAAATTAAATTATTAAATTTGATTTATTATTAATAAATAAATTATTATAAAAGAAATAATTATTTAAAATTATTCCATATTTTTAATTTTTTATTATTAATCGATTATATTATCGATTTATATAAATATACGTAGCATATTAAAATGTTTATGCATTTTAATGTAAATTTACATTTATACTTACATACATTGATATTTATTTATTAATCAAATTATTCATTGCTCTTCATTTATCATCAAGCTAAGCTTCTTCATTTATCGATAAGTTTATTCTAAAGACAATTACAAAATATTGCTGTCAGGAATTGATAAGCTTTTAGTTCGAATTTCATATTAGATAATTAAGTTGAAAAATAAATATTGATAGAAATTGATTGATGATTGTTGGTAAATAAATTTATCAAATAATCTAAAAGCAAATTGTGATTTATAAATATAGTTTAGAACCATTAGAAATAGTAGAAATAGAGTTCTGCTCTATATAGATATTTTTAAGGCAGAGTTTTTGTTATGTAAATATATATATATATATATATATATATATATATATATATATATATATATATATATATATATATATATATATATATATATATATAGATATATATAGATATGTGTATGTGTGTCAATGTGGAAGCGACTTGTAATTGTTGCCGGTTAATTGTTCTCACATGTGGAACAATTTTCGACTCGATTTCAAGCAGACGCAGCAGCTGTAGCTTTTTTTCCATTTTGTTTTATATCGTTTTTTTTTTGTTTTTTTTTTTTTTTTTGTGTTTTGTTGGAACAGCTTACATAAATATAAATTAATACGAATATGAGTATGTGAATGCAAATATTTAGTGAGTGTGTGTTAACAGCTATAAAAATTAACAGTTTTCGATTTCTGTTTCAGCTGCTTTTTCAACTCGCTCGCTCTCTCTCTCTCCCACTCTCCCTCTCTTACTCTTACGCTCTCTCCGTTTAACCTTCAAAAATATAATGAAATACAAAAATAAAAGCAAACAAAAGAAAAGCAAAAGCCAAGTATTACCAAAAAAAAAAAAAGTTTAATACAAGACTTCAAACTTGTTGAACTTGTTTGGTCTGCTTTTTGTTTTTTTTTTGGTTTCTGATTTTGATTTCTTTCATTTATTTCATCTTTTATATTTGTGTGTAGAGTCTAAAGCAATTTGCATCAATTCGTTTCGTTTTTTCTTTTGTTTTTTATTTGTTGTTGTTGGTTTTCGTCGTATTGTTAATGGTTTTTCTTCGTGCCTCTGGGTAATGCATTAATCTGCTTTTAATCGCAGTCTCAGTTAGCAATTAATGAATATCCTGAAATCAGGTACATACATATATGGCCTGGAGGTTATTTGTAGGTCATCGGATGCTGTTGTCATCGAGTCATCGATATCGTTATTCGATTATTCTTGGCCCACATTCATTGAAGCACGCACACTACCTAATAGTAGGCAGGTTTATTTTTGTAAGCGTTTTCCATACACACACACGCACATTTAAGCAGCCCATAAATTTCTCTGTAGATCCAGAACTGCGTCAATGACATGCCCAGCATTAGCTGTGTATCTATATAACTGAATGTATCTGAATCCGTATCCATATCTTGCTCTCTATATATATAGATATATAGCGAGATAGATATTTATTCTATTCGATGTTCAACACGTCCGCTTCGCTGGTTCTATTTGTGTGGGCGCTGGCTGGCGTTGTTTAAAAGTTTCTCCCCATATATATTATATATATACATACTTATATGTTCTTTTTTTAGTTAGACTAAAAAATAGAATTGCCTGTACAGGAATTATTTAAATATATTAACTACAACCCACACACACACACACACAGGCACAGGCACAGCTCATAAATTAAGTTAAAATTTGTACTTAATGCTTTAGCTACTTTTCGTTTTTATTCTATTTATTATTTTTGAATATAAACTTGAAATACGGAAAAACAATTTGCAGCTGACATCATGCAGACATCAGACATTGTATATATATATATATATATATATATATATATATACACATTGACCAACTACAAAGTTTATAAAATTATAAATGCGTTTTTTTCGCTTTTGTTTTTGGTTTTTATCTTTAACCATAGATAATGTAGTGTAAATGTATTGGCATTTGTACCTCTGTGTGTGTGTGTGTGTATTTGTATGGCATACAGAAATACAAAATTGATATCTCTTGTGAAAGGCCAGATAGCGATATATACTATATGTCTATTATAGCATATAGCATTTGCTGGCTAACCAAAAAACTGTTTTTTTTTTTTTAGCTATTGCACATGTTGTTCAGGGCTGTGCGTGGGCGCATCACAAATATTTGAATGAAAATGTTATTTATAAATGCAGATTTTAAGAAATTTGATTAAGGAAATGATTTTAAAACAAACTTTAATTCACATAGAAATAAGACAAGAGCTAGAATGCTAGGCACATTTGCTCAATTACTTTGATTGCGTTAAGGCAACAGCAAAAATAATTATTGAGTAATATTTATCAAAATAAATTTAAAAGATTTCTCTATAAAACCTTTTAATTTGGATATTTGTAATTTGTAATATTTCAAATATTATTTAAGCACTTAAAAAGATATTTTTGAAATTAGCAACATTTCCTTAGCAAAGAAAAATGCAAATTTTATTGTTTAAAAGTTCTGAAACTTTTTATAATAATATTTAAGCATATTTAAAAAATATGTTTAACAATTTCTAGTACTCTCTTAATTAGAATTGGCAATTTCTTAAAATTTTTACAAATAATTTAAATATTATTTTGATCACTTAAAAAAATGTTTGCCAAGAAAAATGCAAATTTTATTGTTCCAAATTTTTCAAACTTTTTTATAATAATATTTAAGCACAATTAAAAAATATTTCTAACAATTTCTAATACTCTTCTAATTAAAATAACTTTATTTTACCAAATCGCAATTTCTTTAAATTTTTATAAATAATTTAAATATTATTTAAGCAATTTTAGACATTTCCAATTTCTTAAAATTTTTATAAATAATTTAAATATTATTTAAGCACATTTAGGAATTATTTTAAAAATTTTGTTAACATTTCCCTTACATCAACTCGCAAATGGAAAAGCTCAAATATATACTCAAATATCAATAAATTTTATTTTTATACATTTTTATCTGGTTCCCACTTAATAGCTTATTTTATAATGATTATTTCTCTAAGCAAATACGCAATATTTTCTATAGATATTCAAGCTGCAAATAAAACTCAAATGTTGATTAAGTCGATTTTGAATGAATTTTTCTATGATTTCGTTACACCAGTTGGCAGATAAGATAAGATTGTTAAAAGCGTAGACAGCAACAATACAAAAATTAATAATAAAAAAAGTAGAAATTGAATGCCAAAACAAGAGAGAGAAAACAATCAAAGCAGACAATAAAACAGGCGCAAGTGCAAATGAAATGTTTGTGTGGCGTCATCGATGATTGAATCATATTGAACTTTTTGCTAATTTCATTTCGCACTTTGATTAATATTATAAACTTGCAAATTTATATATATAAAGATGTATATTTTTTACAGTAATTATTTATAGACACATTGCAATACCTTTTAACGAACTTGTGTATAAAATATATATTTAATAATATATTTATATATATATATATATATACATAACAATAAAATGCAATTCGAGCGGTAAGTGCGTTTAAATTTTTTATTCGCTTTGCTAAAGATGCGTAGAAAGCACGATAAAAATAAGAAATAAAATAGCTAAAAAATCTTTAGAGGTAAATGCCAAATAATTGTTTTATTTTATCTATTGTCAATAGATAAATTAAATATCTATAAATTGCTCTACTTGCAAGTATTGCAATTCTCTGTCTCTCGCGCTGTCTATGTTGCTTTTGCTATCAATGATATGAGAAACAATTATTTTAAGTTTGTATTTTATTTTATTTCTTTCGTATTTTCTTTACATAAGAAGAAAATAGAAATGCCGCTGGGAAACAATTATGCCAAATATAAAATATATGCCACATATAACTATGATCATTTCTTGTGTAAAGAAACAACTTGGCGCACTTTATTTGTAGTTTGTCAATGTGCATTGCTGCTGTTATGGGTCGTGCTTTTGGTTTGGTTTCCTTTTTTTTTTTTTTTAGCTCGCAGCGGGTCTGGAGAAAATGTAAAAAAATAATACATATATATTTATACCTATATATAAAAGCAAAGAAAATTTGTGGCAACTGCTGCCTGTTGCCTGGCTGGCATATTTGGCTGCTGCTGCTGCTCACCACGCTCTATATCTAGACATATGATTATACCATATTTATTGCCATACGAAAACTCACTGAATTACATCATAAAACGTACAATCAAAAGTTGAATTGAAAAGAATGCATACAAAATATTCCACTTTAAACAGTTTTATTTACATTTTAAAGAAGGCCAAAAATATAATAAAATTGAGAGTATTTGATTTTATTTCAATATTTATTTATTTTTTAAAGTTTTATTTAATTATTTATTAATTTGCATTTTATTTTATTATTTATTAATTTTTTACAATTTTTATTTAATTATTTATTTATTCTAAACTTATTTTAATATTTATTAATTTTTTACAATTTTTATTTAATTATTTAATTATTTGATTTTTATTCAAGTTGGTATTTATTTAAATTAATTAATTATTTTATTTTTTTGTTGTACTTTAAATTGATATTTTAATATATAATTATTATTTTATTTTTTGGTATTTTTCAATGGGTATTAAAAAATATAAATAAATAAATAAATAAAATAAATAAATCATAAAATAAATGAAAAAAAAAATAAATACAAAATAAATAATAATAATTATTTAAAATATTTATAATTTGAATTTTTATAAACAAATTGATATTTTTATTTTTTTTAATGAATTAATTATTATTAAATGTTGAGGTATTTTTTCTCTTGTTGTTTTATTTAATTAAAGCACATTAAAAGATAAATAAATAAAATAATAATAAAAATAATAAATAACAAATAAATAATAATAATATTTTAAAATATTTATAATTTGAATCTTAATAATTGTTTTAAATAAATATTTTGATGAGGGATTTTGACTTTTACTCAAACATGAAAAATTGCAAAGATGCTAATGCTAAAGATGATAATTATAATACATAACTCAAGATTATAAATATAAAAAAATTACCAATAAGAATTGTAAATATAAATAAATTATAAAAAAGTAAATTTTAATTCTACAGTTTTCTAATAATATTAAAAATGTAATATTTTATATCAGAAAATTTTTAAAAAACTTTATTTTTATTAATATTTAAATATTTTGAAAATGTATTATTTGTTAGAAACAATATTTTTTTGGATAAATGATTTTTTTTTTAGTTTTTATTTGAATAAAAACAATTTGCAAATCAAATTTGAGTTCAACTTTGAGCTTACAGTAAATTGTGATGTGAATCTCTTGAATGCAGCTTAAAACTATTCAGCTCATTGCATCCATCCCATGAAAACAACTAACAAAAGCTCCAAATATGCGCGCGCCACTAACAACAAATTCAAAAGAATCATTGCATACACACACACACACACGCACACACGCATACTCGCACTCACATGCAAAACAACTAAATCTGTCCTTCTGTCTGTCTCTGTCTCCATCTCTCTCTCTCTCTCTCTCTCTCTCTCTCTCTCTCTCTCTCTCTCTCTGTTTCACGTCAATTTTGATCTATGCAAACGCAGCATTAACCCAAGTGTTTGGTATAAGCCTAAACGTCTATTTCTCTTCTTATTCTCATTTCAGATAATGTAAAATCAGCGTATGCTCAATAAAGAAAAGCTTACACAAGAAAAAAAAAAACAACAAATTAAATATTAAAGAATAAACTGCTAAACTTACAAATAATATTCAAGTTAAAGCGTATTTATATCCAAACGTTTGTTCGAATCAAAATTAAACTATATACAACTCTTAGCCACGATAGGCTTCAAGTACCCTAAGCTATTAGCAATTCCCAAGCTTTGTAAACAATTAAGAGCGAAAGCAAAAACAAAACCAAGAACTCATGCAAAACGCTAAACATCTATGCTAAATATATATATGTATACCCTATATATATATTAGGTGCTGATCTGTGCTAAGAGCTGTTTATCAGAACGAAACGCAACTCTTGTTGAAAGCCAACGTCATAAAGTAAAACGCGCAACATTTCTAGTCGCCAGCTAAGCTATCTATAAAGTCCCTCAGCTAAAAGCAAAACAAAACAAAACAAAAAACAAACTATTTATATTGCTGCTGCGATGGCCAACGTTGTCAATATGAACAGCCTGCTCAATGGCAAGGACTCGCGCTGGCTGCAGCTGGAGGTCTGCCGCGAATTTCAGCGCAACAAATGTTCGCGCCAGGACACCGAGTGCAAGTTCGCCCATCCGCCGGCCAATGTTGAGGTGCAGAACGGCAAGGTTACCGCTTGCTATGACAGTATCAAGGTCAGTATTTAAATCCCAACCAACCCGCATATTATTATAAATATCTATATAGAGTGCCACATACTATATACAAAAAAAAAAAAAAAAAAAAAAAAACCCCATTAACACTCTGCTTCTATCGTGTATCGTGTATGGAATGTAGCTTGTAAGCTTTTATTATTTATACTTTAATACATCATGGCTTCAGTACTCCAACCCCAAGCCATACTACTTTCCCCCCTCCACCAAAATAAATACCCCACTGCAGTGCCAGAGAAATGGATCTTGTCGCGTGCTTTTGTTGTTTGTGCTTATGTGCTTCTATTTTGTTTCTCTCATTTTATTGTTTTGGTAATACAATCTGTGCTTATTATATATAGTTAGTGGCTGTCTCTCTCTCTCTCTCTGTCTCTCTTGCACTCTCTCTCTCTCTGTGTCTGTCATGCTCTCTGAATTGTGCGCTTCTGAGCCTAGATTTGAGAGAGAGCTTGCGGCTTGCCCCTAGAGCCCGGCGGCAGCTTTTGTCTCTGCGCTTATCTTTGTGCCTATGCTTGATCGACTCCTTGCTAAGCTATCGAGAGATAATCAGAGATCGTATAATATATACATATATGCAAATCAAAGAACAGTGAAACGCTATCAAAAGTGATTACAAATATAAATATAATAAAAGAATAAAGACAAGTGCAAAAAGTGTTGAAATGAAATTGAAATAACTAACAAAATTTGAATGTTTAGGAAGCGCAACTTTTAGAGATGGATAACTACAAGGTAAACATAATATAATTAATTATTTACAATAAGTTTTGATTATTATTTGTTTATTTACTTAGCATTAAGTCGTACAAAATCATTTTTAAACAATTTCCAACAAAGTTGAAGCAATTTTGATCAATTTCAGTTTTGGGTCTCATGCTGTTCCTAAGCTCTTTGACATTGTCCAAGGCAAAATCAAAGCATATTTGCCGGCATCCCTTTTCCCTTTTTGGTTTTTCCTGCCTTTTCTTTTGCTGAACAATATTGAATTTTCGCGAAAAATTAGCTCTGAAAAAAGATTGGAAAAGCAAACGCACAAAAACAAAAGCGTCAAAGCGACAAAACTTTTTTCCTTACTCGCTTTACTTTTTTATTTGTATTCGTATGTTTTTTTTTTTGCTGTATTTTTTTGTCGGCATTTTTCAGCACTTTTTTCGCTCAGCTTGACGTCCAGAGCAAGAACAACGGGCGAGAAAACAAAAGGGCGACAATACCTTGACAATGTCGTGGGCTATGCGGAAAAATTAAGTTGCCCGGTTTGCTGTTGTTTGCTTTATTAAGTTCTCTCTCTCTCCTCTCACTTTCTCACTCTCTCTCTCTCTCTCTCTCTCTCTCTCTCTCTCTCTCTCTCTCTTTGTCTTTATCTGTGTGTGACAACAAACAACAACAACTATGTAAAATGGCAACATAAAGTAAAGTATTTTATATATAGTACTTGCTTAATGCTGACAAAATGCCGCCTCGAACCTCATCATCATCATCATCAGCAGCAGCAGCAGTAGCAGCATTATAATGATCATCATTAGCATTTTTATCATCATTGTCATCATCGTCATCGCCAAATTTGTGACAGCATAAAAAATTACGTTATTTTCCACAATGTTGTTGTTGTTGTATATTTTGGGAAATTGTTCGTAGAGTCGCCTTTTCGGGCGTCAGCCATTTGCCACTTGTTTGGCTAACGGCTGCGGCGGCCGCTTTTGTTATTTTAACAAAACCCCAAAGCGTGAAGTAGAGCCTTAAAGTTAGCCAGAACCCTGGCCTCGCCCCCGCACACACACACCTACATCTATCCTAAACTGGCCACTTTCGACCCAGGCTCGCTCTCTCTCTCTCGTCTAGGCCGTGCTGAGTGTGCAAACAATAGTTAAAACTGATGTTTGTAAGTAACTCGTTGTTGTTGTTGTCCTTTTGGCTGTTGTTGTTGCTGCTGCTGCTGCTGCTGCTGCGCTTTTGTTTTTGTACTTTTCACGCCTGTCCTCACGCGCAGCGTCCTTAATTGAGCCACTGCCACAGTACAGGCTAAACTGTAAGAGAGAGTGAGAGGGGGAGAGGAAAAAAAAAGAAGTCTTCGTCCTCGCTTCCGTCCCTTGCCATTTTGCTGGCTGTTTGTTTTGATGAGCGCTTTAATAAAAGCATTTGCGACTACTTGAAAATTATTATGTTATGTTATTATATGTTACACAGCTTTTCTCTCTTGTTCTTAGCTTTAAAAAGAGTGAAATGAATAAAAAAAGAACTGAGCACTTTGCATAACTATTGTCAAGAATTTGTTGTGGCTTTTGCAAATGTTTCTTATGGAAAGTTGAATATGAATTTTATTTGATTTGTTTTGTATTTTTTATTTTATTTTATTTTATTCTCTTCTATTATTTTTTTAATTAAAAAAAAAAAATAGTTATTTTATTTTTATTTTATTATATTTTATTTTTTTATTTTATTTTATTTTATTTAATTAATTTATTTATTATTATTATTATTTTCTGAATATAAATTTTATTTTATTTGTTTTTTATTTTATTTTATATTTAAAAAATTTTTTTTGTTCTTTTTATATTTTCTTTATTATATTTTATTTATTTTATTTTTTTTTATTATATTATATTTTATTTTATTTTTTATAATATTTATTTTTTTATTTTTTATAATATTAATTTTTTTATTTTTTTATTGTTATCATTATTATTTTAATTAAATTTAGATAAATTCGAGAAGTTAATTAATATAGAAATATTTATAGATTAGCAGTGTCCCTTCATTTTCGTCTGCTCAGCTTTGCCTTCAAATTGTTTCCCGCCAAGTTTTTGCCTACAGCTAAAGTCTTTAGTCATATTGTCTCTCATTACAATATGTTTTAAAAATTTGTGTTAGCCCTTGAAATCTCTTAAACCTTTGGCAATTACTTGACCCAGGCCACAGCTGGGCCGAGTGATAAGCTACTGCTGATACGACTGTCCCAAGACCGCAAAAAAAGAAAGGAAATGAGTTAGCTTTCAGCCTGTGTAACAGCTGCGAGCAGCTACAAATGCGAAAGCGAAAGGACACGCAGTCAAACACACATAGAGACTATGTACATATATAAACATATATATATGTGTATGTATATGCTTTGCTATATGGCTAGGTTGTCCGTTTGCCCCATGGGGGTTTAAGTTTGCGCCCGCTAGGCAGCTGGGAAATAAAGCTCAGACATTCATTGCCCACAAATTAATTGTGTTATCCTATTAATTAACTATGCAGTAAAGTTGCCAAGCAATTTGGTTCGCTGAGCGAGTTTTTCTGCCCAGCCGCATGACACGAAAGCACAAGAGTTTTCTTCTCTTATTTTCCCTACTATTTTTTCTCTGTTTTTTGCAAGGCTTTGAGAGTGTTGTAATTGTAGCTGAGTGTGTTTGTACTCATTTTCACCTCTTTTTTCCCCTAGAGAGAGGGAGAGAGAGAGAGAGAGAGAGTGTGTGTGTGTGTGTGTGTGTGTGTGCTTGACACACAAAACGGGCGGCATGCGACATGATGAGTTTAAATGTATAACGAACTTAAACGTGCAAGTAACCAGCATATAATGGCTGCCAACCAGTTTAAGGACAAGAGGCCTACCTGGATGAATGTATACATATGTATATACGTGTGTGTGGGTGCGACAACATTTTCCATGTGGCCACGACACTAATTTATAGTTAAGTTGCCGCATTGTAGACTTTCTAATGGCCTTCGCTTGCGCTGCCTGACAGGAAGGCTCTTAAAATAGTAGGAAAAAAAAAAAAAAAAACAATAAAAAGTAAAAGGAATTTCAAGCCAAGTTCTCTTCCATAAAATACAAGTCACAAAACTGGGTCAATGGCAGCTTTATGCATTTATGAGAAAGATACAGTTGATCAGCTTGATCTTAATCCATATCTTCTGTCAATGCTTAGACCATTTAGTCGCACATTCAAGTTGACCCTTGCACAAATTGGCATCATTTCACTGTTAATTTCCTCTCAATTTAATTTGACCGCAATGAGCCAGCACAGCTTTAAGCGAGCGATATGGGTCTGAAGGGGGTGCGTCGCTCGGTCACCCATGCTCAAGGAGTAAAAATCGCCATGGCCACAACATAAAACATTTTCCGGTTTATAATTTTCTTGTCACAACAATTTTCACGCCATGCTCGGCCACCGGCACCTCGTCGTCCTGCTGCTGTTGCTGCTGCTGCTGTTGCCTCTGCGCGCCGTTGGCACCACTTTATCCGGCTGGCTTGGTCGCATTTTGCGTCCTTTCGCCTTTTGCGCGCTTTTGCTACTTAACCAACTGTAAAGCTCTCGGCCATATTGTGTGGCACCTTATTTTTCTATTATATTTTCAACACTGGCTGCTGTTGCTGCTGCAACATATTTTCAGCCAACTCCTGCTACTGCTGCTCCTGCTCTCGCTCCCGGCCGGGCAACAAAAGTCAAGTCTCTATGCCATGCAAATTATGAGCTGGGGCAACAAAAAAATATATAAAATAAATAAAAAATAATAGGCAAAAATAAAAGTTGCGAAGAATATGGCGCGCCGCAAAAGAAAATGAAAATGGCAACTCTTCCGCTTGGCCCGGTGGTTGGGTGGTTGGGTGGCTGGGTGGTTTCGGTGGATCGTTTGGCTGTTCGCTGAAAGTGAAGCCGAACAATATGCGCGCCACTTTGAAGTAATTTTGTTTTAGTTTTTGCCACGTTGTTTATTTCTATTCCATTTTGCACTTGACGCTCGAATTTCCGGCCGCCTGCAGCGGCTGTCAGTCGGAAATACTTTGGTAATTAAATTTTAAAGACAACAGGAACTGACTCTTAACGGGAGGGGGTCTTGAGCTCTTGATCTTGCTCTTACGGTCACTCGCTCGCTGAAATTCAATGTCATCCAATTATTTTTAATTATATATTCGTTTTCATCGACTTTGCTTTGCGCTGTGGCCCAAGCCATTTGCCATCAAACTAGAATCGATAATAAGCGTAAGCCTCGGCACAAAAGCCATGCGAAATTCATGATATTTATCGTAAAAATAAACAAACGCGACCCAACTACAACAAAAAACTTAAAGAATAAGAGAAGCCGAGACGATATCCAATTTGAATAAAGAAAAAAAGAGAAGAGCAAAGAATTCCAACTGCTCTCTCCACCACTTGTCACAATAGTTTGCTTAAAGTGAATGAATGCTCGACGTGGCAGACTGAATGCCATCAAATCAAATGAATGAAAGTAATCGAAAACTTTGTTGCGGTTGTCATTCGAACCCAAAGAAATTGCAAACTTCAAAAAAATAATTGCAGTCATAATAGAAAAGCGATTTCTGAATCGTATTGAGAGCTATCAATGACCGCATGGAATGTTTACTAAGAAAACAATTCCGAGTTTGTATACAAAATGTTGCAAAAGAAATGAAATGGAAAACAAATAATGGGACGCATATTTATTTGATATATTTTCTTTACGAGTATATGTGCACATATATTATAAATATATATATATATTTTTTTTTTTTTGTTTATATATATAAAATATATATCTTTGAGAAGAAACTTTTTGTCAAGCTGGGATTTATTACTATTAATAATTATTATATATATTTATTAATAATAATAACAATAATTAATTAATAATTAATAATGAATAATAAATTAATAAATTTGTTTAATTAGACTATTATTAATTAGATAATTAATAAATAATTAGATTATTCTTTTTAATTTCCATTTTTTCTTTAATTTTTTGTAATTTTGTTCAAATATATTTCTTTTAATTATTACAGAATATTTTTATTACATACTAAAGAATTTAATTTTGCCCCAAAATCGATCTAAAAAGTCAGCAGAAGCTGGTGCTATAGCAGCCAGCTTTGTGTTAGTGGCAGAGCTTACAGCCTGGTGCTATAGCAACTAGCTTTAGTTTTTAGCTGCTTTTGTCATTTATACTAATTGTGAATTAAAACCAGAGTAACTCAAAGTTTGGGGCTTAGCTGGCATTGCGCACACACAGAGTTGCAATGCGATCTAATTCCGGACACAGCCGCCACCTCGGCAAGCTCTACGTAAATCTGTGTTTAAATGGCCTGCACGCCCGCACGCAGAGCGAGAGAAATGTGAGGAGAGAGAGGGTGAGAAAGACAGAGGAGTCGCCCGCTAATTTGTTATGCCTCACACACGTTGCACTTTCGAATTCCGCAACAAACTTCAAGTCAATAACTCAGCAGCTGGTTGTCAGGAGGCGCCCGCAGGAGCTGCAGGCACTTAATGCATTATGCAGCAGCAAGTTGTGGCATGTCCTTGCGCAGCAAATGTAAGTACTCGGCGTGGCGAGGCGAGGCGAGGCGAGGCAATGGCAATGGCAATGGGCATGAGTGTGGCGCACACATGTGCAGTCTGTGCAGTTGCTGAAACCTACACAATTCATTCGTCCTGGCTGCTTCCGGCGTCCTGCTACCGGAACGTGACTGCAGCAGCAGCAGCAGCGAGAGCAGCGACAGCGACAGCAGCGGCAAATCGAGCGGGCATGGCATGTCTTAAATAAAATAAATGGCACATTATCAATATAAACAAGAGGAGGACGTCGAGTACGCGAGCTGCAAGCGTAAAGTTGTTAAGTTACTTAAGCCAACAAATGAAGCAACAGACACGGTGCGGTGCGGTGCGGGGCGTGGCGGGACAATGTGTGGAGCGAACTGTACGACAAGCTAAACACAGTCACGAGCCTGACAAATTGCCGTCTGACTTCAGACTGCAGACTCCAGACTCCATGGCTCCATGGCTCCATGGCTCCACTTCCTTTTGCCTGCCTGCTGCGCCCTGACCAACAAACAAATTTGGCTGCGCTCCCGGCAGCATTCATTTCTTTACTCCATGTCGCACAGGGGCGCAAAACTTGGCCAAGCAAATAAAAACTAATGCCCATTCGCGATGAATATAAATGCGTTAAGTTCAGCTGCAGAGAGGCGACAAAAACTTATCGTTGAGAAATGTCACAAGCTCTATGCTTTTTCTGCTGCACATCAAGTTTTCATGAGCTGCCACGCCCCTGCCTCAAAAAGAGTGGGCGCTAATACAGTGGCGCAAGCAAGTGTCAAAAAGAATGCATATGGAAATGAATCAAAGGAGGAGCGGGAGCGGGAGCGGGAGCGGGAGCAGGAGTCGGCATCAAAGTCGAGGCTGCAATTGCAGTTTGAATCGTTAACGATGACTTGAGCCTTGCTTTCACTTGTCAACAATTTTGATTTACATTGGATTTGCATTTCATTTGATGAATTATATATAAATTCATATGCGATTGTCAGTCGCTCGGCTATCAATGTATAATTCTCAAAAGAAATGCTTAATTGAAATTGAATTAAACTGAGCTTCATGCAGCCTTAGTAGGTATTGAAAAAAAAGACAGATTTATTTAAATATATGTATAAAATTATATTTAATATTTTCACTCTCACATTTGACAATGAATGCAAATCCCATCAAATGAAATGCCATAAAAAACTTTCTTTAAACGCATTTAAAGAGCAAAACATTGCAATAAAGTTTTGACATTGATTGAAAGTTTGCAGAGCTTTAAGCCTTTCAACCGCAACAAACTCATTGTCTGCACAGTTTACCCCACATCGCTGAGCTGCGAGCTGCGAGTGTCTGTGTGAGCCTCTAACGACAGCTAAGCGTCAAAATGGGAAACTTTCGTGTGTGTGTGTGTGTGTGTGTGTGTTGGGATGGATGGTAGGAAAAAGCAAAGCGCTTGCAGCGCTGAAAGAAAATCGGGATCAATAAAAACGTCATTCAATTTATTTTCAATTTTGCGGAGCGGTGGCGGAAAACGCGAACGAGTGGAATGGAATGGAATGGTATGGAATGAAACGTGGCATAGAAAGAGTGCCTAACAAATAATGGTAGACAGAAAACGCAATAAATTTAAAGAAGAAAGGCAGAGGACCACTCTCCCTCTCTCTCTGACAAAGTGCCAACAGGAAGAGACGTTAGGACACATGGATGTGCGTGGGTGTCTCTGTGTGTGTTTGGTTATATCAAATAACTTTGACTTTACACATTATTAAACCGCAATGCCGACAGCTGCAGCGCAAGAGCGTTGCAAGAAATAAAGCGAGACAAACAAACAAAGAAGCACATTTGTAAGGATCTCCTCGAAGGCGAGGCACAAGGCACAAGTTGCATACACACAGGAGGCGCTCCTGTTGCATTCTTTGTTGCAATTGCAACGATGACGACGACGACGACGACGACTTTTTACACTTGACAAAACTCAACAAACAATTGTCAGGCTTGTCGCTCCTTGTCGTCCTTTGGTTGCGCCAATAGCTATCAGAGCTGACTGGCTGCGGCTTTCCATTGTCTTGGCTGTTAAATTTTTCAACAGAAATTGATTAAAGCGCCACAAATTGTTTGCCAACGAGTGCTTTAAGCTCAAGCCATTACTTTCTCTCACTCCCTTTCCCTCTCTCTCTCTCTCTCTCTCTCTCTCTCGCTCATTTGCAGCAGCATCGGCGTCTTGGCCCTGGCGCAGTATCTGCGGCTGCAGCATTTTCCTTTGCCGCTGGCATTGCGGCAAAGTCAATGAGTGGCAATATGCCACCAATAATTCAGGTCACACGAGTTGTCGTTGGCGTCTTGCTCCTGTGGCACAGTGGGCAAGATCTGTAAAACTTTCGTGTAATATTCAATTGAGGAATAATTGAGCTGGGCGCAAGCTTGACTGGCTAAATTTTTCGTGTATTTGAAATAAATCAAGGCAAAATGAAAACCATAAAAACTTGGCTTAAGCTGATTTATTGAAATAATATTATGACAGGTTTTCTTTTATTATTGTTATTATTATTTTTTTTTGTTAAAAATTTACTTATTAACAAGTTTTTGGCTATCTGTTTATATATATATATATAATTTTTTGTATTGGGAACTCGCATAATTTATTAATTTGTTTTATTTATTTTAAAATATTTAATTTATTTATTTAGTTAATTTTTTTTTTATCTTTAGCATTTATTTTAAAATTTATTTATTTTTTTTTTTATTTATGTCCGCATTAAATATATTTTA
Organism: Drosophila koepferae; assembly: GCA_030914345.1. Lineage (NCBI taxonomy): Eukaryota > Metazoa > Arthropoda > Insecta > Diptera > Drosophilidae > Drosophila > Drosophila koepferae. Next base: position 1,723,642 of record JAUESR010000211.1, read on the forward strand.
ATTTATTCTTCTTGGGATTTTGTTGTCATAATTTATTAAATTCTAAAAATATTTTTTCTATTTATTTTTTCTTATATTTTCTTTATTTAATTTTTAACCTTTAGCAAATTTGTAAAATTAATTTTAGATAGCCAACTCTCTGACTGCAGTCTTAAACTATGTTTCCATTTTTTTTGCATTTCGCTCCACTGTGCCGCAACGTCTTGGACTTTGCCAGGATGTCGCTTTCTTTGGAGAATGGCGCGCCAGTTTGACTGTCGCTCTCGGTCGCACTCTCTTTCTCGCTCTCGTTCACTCGTACTCTCTCTTCCTCGCTTACTCCTTGTCACGCTCGCTCAGCTGCCTGAATTGCTGCGGGTATATTGTGGAATTTTCTATTGCCATTTTCAAAAGAGACGCTGCCTCCACCTACACAATGCATACACACGCACACACACACACAGTCTCATACGGTTTTCCATTGTGTGTGCTGACATCGTTAGGCCATTCTGCATTCAGCGTCGTCTCCCAGTACTCACTTCTTTTCGGCTGCTGCAATTTTAATGAAGCTGCGGCATGCGGCATGCGGCAGGCGCCTTCAACTTGCACGCGCCATTGGCGCAACTTGCGCTTTTTATGCTGCACTTTTTGCTGTTGCTGTTGCTGTTGCTGTTCCTGTTGACATGTTGGGGAGAGGCCTTGGCTGGCATTGTGAAATGAGCCCCATATGTGGGCCGTTCGGCTCAGTTTTCGAGTCTGTTGTGCGGAACCACAGCTGATGGGAAACTCAATTTCAAAGTGGTCAAAACTTCAATTCCAGCTGCAGAAATCGAACTGGAATCGAAGCCAGCAGCAATAGCAGGAGCAGCATCCGCCGCCTGTCAATTGGAAGTTCAATTTTTGGGCTAATCAATGGATGCCAGGGTAAAAACGGCTGCATGAGGCTGACGAACAAGTGTACTCAAACTCAAACATATATATATATATATATATATGTAGTTGATGTGCATGGACCACAGCAGGCATGTCTGTTTGCTGCTGACCGGGCTTGGCTTTGAATAAATGCCATAATTTATGGTCAAAAGTTTGCTTGTGCACACATTTTGTGGAAACACTTGAAGCGCAGCTATTTAGCAACGACTCTTTGATGATAATAATCATCATAATGATGATGATGTTGCTGCTGCTGCTGCGACTCCTGCTCAGATCTGTACCCACAAATGCCATGACCAATCCCCAAATGCAGTTCATCTGAAAACTTTGCTCGGTTACGTTCGGTGTCCATTAGTGTAATTTAGAACTCAACTTCACTTGAGTTTGTGCGAAAATTTCGATTCAGATATATATGTATGTATATAAAAAGTAGGTAAAAGGCGAGCGAAAGATAGCAGGAGATTTTCAATTTACTTAATAGTTAAGGGACAAGACAAGCGCATCAAATTACAAAGATCCCTAGACAGGTGGCTGCACCCGAATCGCTCTACTCGAGGGCGCTGCTGCTACTCCTGCTGCTGCTGCTGCTGCTGCTGATTGTTGTTTGTTTTGGTCTTCGGTTCGTCGTCTAATGAAAAAGGAGCAATCGCATCATCACAAAAATGCTAATCAACAACGAAATCGATAAATGTTTGAATAAGTGTTTGAATTCTGTTTGCGGAGCGACAATGCGCACAATTGAGGCCAGGGGCAATACGTGGCTGGAGGCCAGAGAAATTCTCGCTTTTCCCCAATTCAATTTGCATATTATGAGAAAAGCGACAAAAAAAAAAAAAGAAGAAAACTGTCGCTGTGTGTGTGTGTGTGCGTGTGTGATTGGCAGTCAAACTACAACTGTGTTGATGATGAGCTGATAGTTAAATTTCTTTCAGCAGGGGAATATTGGTTAGGCGAAAAAAAAAAATAATAATAATAAAAATTCATGAAAACAATCTAAAAAAAAATTTAATTAAATAAACAATAGAACTTATTTTTGCAATGATTTGCATTTGCATTTTATTGATTATAAATACATATAATTCAAGAATTTTTAGCTCGAAAACATATGCAATAAATAAAAAAATAAATTTTATAAATTCTAATTTAAAAGGTTATTTTTTTGTTTTTAGTTTTATCTAAACTGAAGTTCTTATATTATTTTATGAAAAAATAAAATTGTTTATTTTTTAATAATTTAAAATTATATATTTAAAATATAATTTTCTATAAATATACTACAATTATTATATATATACATATAATATATTAAATGCATATTCAAATTTATCATATTTAATTACAATATATATTTTTAACTACTTTGAAATGATTTGTATTTCTCATTACAAGAAACTTAAATTTATTTCTTTTATTTTATTCTTTCTTTTTACTCTCCTCGCATATGATACAAATTATAATGCCCGCATATTACAATTGATCAAGTCAATGACACAAATTGTTGTTTATCTTAAGGAATCGTATCTTTCAAATATTTTTTTTTGAATTATTATTGTGCTCACATTGGAGAGGAAAACATGTGATAATAGTCGCAGTTCCCTTTGGTAATTACCTCCATCAGAAGATACTATACGTAGTAGATATCCTGCCTATTCATATCCATATCAATAACATTTTAAGCACACTCATCAACCCAATGACAAACAATTTCTACACGTGCCACAGAGCACAAATCCAATATGATAACACACAGTGATACACTCACTCACACACACACGAATAGACACGTGTGTGTGTGTGTGTGTGTGTGTGTTGGAAGCAGGATTTTGGCTAAAGATGCGCAATCAATGGATTACTTCCGCTATGCTTGCTTAGAGGCCCAGCCACAGAATAGCAACAACAACAATTTTCGCAGTAACAGAAAAAGGACACAGAGGAATGTGTGAGTGTGTGTGTGAGTGTGAGTGTGAGTGTATTCGAAATCAATATGCTAGTACGACACTAAAGCATTGACAGCACAATTTAAGTTTGTCTAGCTAAGAGCAACAAATATATAGTACATAAACATACACATACATAGTTATATACATATATATTTCGATGCTTATCTTATATAAAACATTTTATATTATTTTTTTCCCTTGTATTTGCTTAAAATTGAAAATGCGCAAAGCGACTGTTTAAGCATTTCAATTGATATCCATCAGCAAAGTGGCGCAACAAAAAAAAAAAAAAAGAATTTTTATATATATATCCGAGTATATATTGAGAAATAGAAAAATCAATTCAATCACGCTTATCAGAGCCAACGAGCCTGGGGATGGGCGCTACAAAAGCGACAAACGTCAGCAACAGCAGCTGAGTGAAAAGCAAAAAAAAAAAAATAAATAAAATGTTTACACAAAATAGAAGAGAGAAAAAATACAATTCAAAAAGCATTTTCGGTATGTTTACTGCCGCAGCAAAGTAGGCAAAAGCTGAGACAGAGCTAGAGAGCGAGATAGATGGCTATAAAGACAGAGAGCGAGCGCGCAACAGTGATGACAACAATAAAAATTGAAATGGAACTCGAGTCAACGTTTTGGCCATGATTTACGGCTGTCGCTGAGCGAGATTTTTATCCTTTTTGAATTGTGCTAGCAGTTTTTAGACAGTTTTACTGTTTATAACTATGCCAGGCGACACACACTTACCCACACACTGAGAAGCGCCATCAAAGTGGCGCCAGAGTGTCGCGTTGCTGTGCGCATATTTATATCGTTCACTGTTATTGTGTGGGTGGCCCAAGTCGCATTAGCTGCGCATTGTTGTGACAGCGGCTTACTTAAATGTTGGCTTATTGATTTTTCCTCTCTCTTTATCTATGCTGCTTCTGTTCGTTGTTGTTGTTGTTGCTTTTATTGCCTGCTCTATGCTGATCTACAAGTGCGTCATGAGCTGCACTTGTTAAGTTGATTGCTCTAGTGGGCGAGCAGCAGCAGCAGCAGCAGCAGCAGCAGCAGCAGCAGCATTAGCTTGTAGCAGCGAGCTTTAGTGCGCAGCTAAGCTGATTGCTACGTAACTGCACAGCAAAAGCGAAAGTGATTTGAATTGAATGTTTAAGTAAATGTTACTCATTTTTGAATAAATCAACTATTGGAAAGGTCTTTATTTAAATATGTGAATATCTATATTTATACTAAAGTTGCTCTTTTGTTGTGTAGATGAAAATGGTATTTGCATTTAAATCGTATATAAGCAATAGAAAATCTATAAGCTTTAAAAATTTAACTTTTATATGATCATGAATAGTTTTGATCATGCACTAGAGTTGTTCAAGAGCCAGCGAAAGTAATTTCACTCCATGAATCCAACAAACGACGTAAGAGATCTACTCCAGAACAAAAATGAATTAAAACAAAAAAAAAAAAAAAAAGATATAATCTTTAATATACAAAATTATATAAATAAACTGTTCAAAAATATATATATATATTTCTTTTATGAATTATAATATAAAATATATATAATATATATATATAAAACAAAATATTAATATAGTTTATAAATTATAAATTATAAAAAAAGTATCGATGCTGAGCCTTTAGCCTTAGAAATTTTGCTGCCGTATATATGCTTGTGTTTTCTTAAACTTAAGTAGAGAATTCTCTTCTTCTCTTAGTCAAGGACTTTCACATTTGCTGTAATGCTCTCACTTTGTGATCAACTCGCCTCCATCTTTAACCATATGGTGAATTGCCTGCCACGCTGGTTACACTTGAGTGAGTCACTTACAGCCAGCCACGCTTTTATGCAAACACTCATCCACCCGCACTCATACAGATTTACATTCTATCTGCGCTGCTATCTCCATTCGTGACGTCGACTTATGGCCAACTTTTCAATCACTTTCCAAGCGATTAAACAATCAGCGGCATTATAATCTCAGCACAAAGAGTCATGTATCATACCCAGTTGCAGTTGAGTCTCTGTGTGTGTGTGTGTGTGGGATTTTCTTTTTTTTGCGCTGTCAAACATGATTTGCATATGCTGCCTGTGGCTTTTGCTTTTGGCTAGAGATTATGGATTAGCGACTCTTCGAATTCGATTTCGATTTGCAACTTTTTGCTAGTTTTTCTCAGTCTCTTTTGGCGTCGCAGCTACAGCTTCAGCTGCACTAAGCTTAGCTCAGCAATTAAAAACAGGCTGGCAATTTGGCTTGGTCACATGATTATCAGAGTGTCTTTGGAAATTATGAATTCGAATTAGCATATTGAGTTTGGAGTGCTTTTCAGTCAGTTTTGCTGCCAACTGCCAAGCTGATAATTGATTGTGGTTACAAAACGATTTCCTGCTTGCGAGACGATTATCTAAGAGCAGCGCTTACGGCGGCCCATTTTAATTCAGGCATTCATTAAAATGACATTTATTTTCAAGACCGACCCCACAGACACGTATGCGAACGCCCACTTAGTGCTTGGGAAATGGGCTTAAAAAGCCATTATTGTCAACATTTATAATAGTTTGCTGGCGCCCCCCAGACGTGAGGCAGGCAAATGTGTCCTTTGCTTACATTTGCCTTACGCTTCCTGAGACCTGCCTCGGCAGCATTGTGTCTGTGTTTGTTTACCTTACACTTGAGTGGCATAAAAACACTCGCACGAACACTCACACAATACATATATATATATATATATACACACACACACACACACTCTGCTGCACACCTGCTTAAAGGCGGAGGCAGACAGCCTCAAGTGTCAGGCCGAGTTCTCTTGCGGGTTGAGCACCTTCATTGAAAACAATTTGGCCTATGCTGCGTATGAGTAATATATGAAGTGTATGTGTGTATGTGTGTGTGAGTGTGTGTGTTTGTGTCTGGTGTCTTGAATGTGCGCTGAAGAGCGCCACAGCTGGGATTGCTGAATCATGTGTGTGTGTGTGGGCTGATGGCTGTTGGAGCAACCGGAATGTAGCTCGCATCATAAATGTCAACAGCTGCGCGTCTTTATGTTCTCAGCGAGCCTGAGAACTAATTTGCTCGCATATGGAAACACTGAAACGCTTAGAATAATGTGCAGCAATTTGATTTGAACAGTCTTTTGAAAGCACGCATTCTCCATGGACTACTTAATAGTGTGTATATAACTCTTGTTTATGGCCACGGTGACAAAAAGGTTAAATGAAGCTAGAAAGAGAGTGAGAGGGAGAGAAAGGTAGAGAGAGAAAGGTAGAGAAACAGAGGAATAGATATAAATAAAATCTCTTCATATTTTACAATAAATTCTCCATTTGATATCTAATTATCTGCGCTAACTCTATTTAAAACGTGCGCATTCTCTAAAAACTTCAAAATTCTCTTCCAATAAAATCTTGCATAAGCTATGTCATGCCACAACACTTTTACTTTATCTCCTCAGCGCTGCACTGAGCTGCTCAAAAATTGTTTAACAATCTGCGGACAGCTGCCAGGCAACAACAGCGACAACAAACCATTCATCAGCATTTCCATTGCCAGTTTTATGGCCAGTGCTTTTCCCCAAAGGCCCCCCCCTCTCTCTCTCTCTCACACACTCCTCACTCTGCACTCTCCATGCGTCTCCTGGCTCGTGCTTATTACGCGCTGTGCACATTCACTTTGACAACTTGTGACAATCTGTCTCTCACTCATAATAATAATAATTATTATTATTATTATCATTATTTTTGGCTTAAATCCTTTCGTTGACTGCGCTGACAGCGCACTGCTCTGAGCTTTAAGCTTAATGGCAAGCGTCAACAATTTGCGCAAGTTCGTTTCATTTTAATTTGCACTTCCTTCCCACTTGCCCCATTCCTCTCACTGATTTTAATCGCACTTTTTAATTACTTTCCTTTAATTTCGGCAACTTTTGCTGCTGCTATTTGTCTTGTCACATTTTTTTCCCTTCTTCTTCTTCTCTTCTCTTTTTTTTTGTAATTATTTCTGCACTTTTATTTAATAATTTCTCATGTCAAAAGTAAGAAATCAACTTGACCAAAGCAGAGAGCACAAAAATTTATAATTTTCCACTCGGACGAGATGTCACACAATCTGAGTCAGAGCAGACACAGAGCAGCTCCCTTATGTGAAAGTTGTTGATCATTTCAATCAATTGGCCAAAATGTAGAATTGAAGAATTGTATGACCTTTAGCAATTGTTTAAAGCTTACGAGCTGAAATCTCTTTGACTGTTTCAGAGCAACTTGCTGTGCACTAACTCAATTTCATGTTAGACCTTAGCTACTTGAAGTTGTTTCTGCTCTGCTCTGCTCGGCTGTGCTGTGCTCTCTATTTTAACTGAATTATCTGAGATTTGTTCGTTTCATTGACATATCCTTGGGGTCCTTCAGACACAGTACAGGCCCAGAAATAATTTAAGTCTTGCTCAAAATGAAATTTAATTGTCACATTAAACGTCTCGAAATTGAAAGACAAGTCCCTTAAGGTACACACACACAGAGAGAAAGAGATAGAGAGAGAGAGAGAGAGAGGGACACACACACGCGCAGCAGAAAATTCTAAGAGTAAATTCTCCTCTGCAGCTGACGCCAATTTCCAAATATTTTGTGCCCTGGGGTGCTGGAGGCACATTCCAATGCTCATGCGAGAGAATTTAACCTATTTACACAGTAATTTATTTGCTTATAAACATAAAACCACTTTCGCTGAACAATGGGCCGAGTGTGTGTGTGTGTGTGTGTGAGGCATATGTTAAGCTGGGAAAAGGAAAAGCAAAAGCAAAAGGAAAAGGAAAAGGGCAATGCAAAAGGCAGTTACTTAATTTAATAATTTTCACATTTATTGAAACAAAATGAACATGAGCTCAAAGCGTGGGCAGGGTGAAGGCAGAGAGACGAACAGCTGTAGACTTTTTGCAGTCATATCTGTTTGCTTCATTTGTGCTGGGTTTTAATTTTGCACAGAGCAAATGTGTGTGAGGATGCGTGTGTGTGTGTGAGCTGCAAGCACACTTAAAACTCAAATATTTGCATATACTCGAGTATTGTTTGCATAAAAATACCAAAAAAAAAAAAAAAAAGAAAGGAAAGGGAGCTAAATGAAAAGTAAGAAAAAGGCACAAAATGAAAGGCAGCACACAAAGCTCTGACGTTGGGGCAGGGTGTAACGTGAGCGTGTGTGTGTGTGTGTGGGGTGTGCTGTAAAGGAACTGTAGCTGCAATCCCCCAGTTGTTGCCTTAGACCAAAGCAAATTTATTATCACACAAAAGGCAAAAGACGCAGCAACTGGCGGCAATCTATAAAAAGTATCAGCCTGGCAGCCAAGTGGAACCAAGAGGAGCAGCAGCAGCAGCAGCAGCAGCAGCAGCAGCAGTCGCAGAGCACAAAATCAAACGAAATGAGGCAAACACACACACACACACACACACACACACATAGGCATAGATAGGGGGACATAAGGACACACGTTGAGGATGTGTAGCCAGGGCGCGCACGCTTTTGTGCAAATAAAGCATTTTACAGGGGCTTTGCTCGAGACACAAGGCACAAGGGCTCGGGCTTTGCCTACCTCCCACCCTACAGCCAACTAGATTGTAACATTTACCAGGGGGTAATGTATGCCAATGCACATGAGACCCCAAATGCTGCTGCTGCTCGGCAGGTGTGCCACAATTTGCATAGCTCACATAGAGCAATGGCTGGGTGTTGCCTGAGACAGATATCCGAAAACTGCTGCTGGATGGAGCAGATAAACAAACACACACAAACACACACACACACAGAGGGGGAGAGCGGGCTGGCAGAACGTGCCAAGGCAGCAAAATAACAGCAAACAGCTAAAGCAAGACGACAACAAAGCTGTCGAAAAACGACAATAAAAATAAAATAAAATAAAATAAACAAAACAAAATAAGAAAAGCCGGCAAAGAAAGCGTTAAGTTTAGCGCAAAATTAAACAATCTTATTGCCCGGATTAGTGACAAAATTATGTAACAGCCAGGCGGCCCCAAACTTGCCCTGGGGGGTTGACATGACGGCGCACAGGTATTTGCCATGAGGGTTGCCCGACTTATCAAGACGTTAATGCTTAATATGCTTAATGCTGCAACTGTAGCCCTGACTATGACATCGAAACGGCCACAGAGAGCAGAGGTTTAAGTGGCGAGCGCACTATAAATATGTATATATATATATTTATATTGCCATCAAATCTTTTTGTGTGTTGGCGATGGGGCCAAAGTCTCAGAAATTAACAAAAGTTCATTTGCAAATTTGTTGTTGAGAAAAATGAAATATACAAACCAACGTTTGACCTGAGCACAAGGTGAATACTAAAAACAATATAAAAACTAACGATCTCAATAGATACAAAATCAAATGAATAAAAAAATATATATTTATGTATAAATATAAAAATATGTATAAGCAACTTGAAAAATAAACATTTACGTGGATGATTTTAATTTATAAATATAATTTATAAATAAAATATAATAATATAATATAATAAATATTAAAAAGTGATAAATTATTATTATTTAATATTAAATAAATTATAGAAAAATAAATAATTTTATTATTTAATATTACATTCTAAATTTTTTAATATTATTCGTATTTAATATTAAATAATTTACCGAAAAATAGATATTTTTATTTAACGCTCAATTTAACTAGACACACGCACACACGCACAACAAAAGAAGAGACAACAATAATTATGCAAATTACTTGAGAGAAGGTAAAGAAATGTCAGGAGTACAAAAAAAATAAAATATTTATATATATATATATGTGTATAATGAAAAAAATGGCGAGGAAAAAAGGCATTAGCCATAGCGATAACATCAAGCAAATGTGCTTCACAGTTGCCCAGCGACAGCTGCAGCTGTCGGAATTCGCGTTCTGTGGCAGGCATAGCGGAAAATGCGGAAAAGCGCATAAGCTGCGCGTTGACGTTGCGTATACGCCGCAGAGACAACAGCAACGGCAAGAATTACAGCAGGAGAAAAAAAGCCAAGTAGCAAAAGTATATAGAGCTGGCGAAAAAAAAGGCGCTGAGGAAGTGGCCATGGAGTGTCGCCTGCGGTTTTCATTTCCTTGCTGCCATGATACCGAACGCACACACTCCACTGGACTGGCAACCTTTAGCAGCGCGCCCCAAGCTCTGCTACAGCTTCTCTCTCTTTCTCTCCCGCTCGCTCGCTCGCTCGCTCGCTGCTTCCTTTTGCTGCTGATTTAGTGCAAAACATTTTTCTTGATTATTTTAGTTGTATGTACAGGGTTTCTTGCGTGTCTGCTGCCTCCGGCTGGCATCTTTCCTGGCCAGCTGCTTTTCGGTTTCCATATCAGCGTGGCGCCACATCCCTCTTTACCTCTCTTTCACTCTCTGCATCTCTCTCTCTCTCTCTCTCTCTCTCTCTCTCTCTTGCTCTGCGTGAGAAGTCATAAAGCGATTTGTCATATTTATACAAGTTGATAAAATTATAAACAGCGTCGTCATACAACCCAGCCCAGCGAGTAGTTGTGCCAGTCGTCGCTTCTATCTCTGTATCCCTAGTTCAAGTGTCTATATAATGCTTGTGTGTGTGTGTGTGCGTGTGTGTGTGTGTGTGTGACTGAGGTGTATCAGCGTGTAGCGTGCCAAGGTTGTGCAAACAATTTTTGTCTGAGTTGAATTGTGAAATTTTTCGCTCTATAATTGAGCTGCAATCTCAGATTACGTCTTGCTATTTTACATCAAATTCTCTTGAAATAAATTATATTTGTAGCTGAAAAAGGAAATATGTGTAAATCAAATTTGATTTACCTTACAATTGCTGGAATTCATTTGAAGCTTTCGAATTTTGTTTTGCTTATTTAAAAGTTATGATATTATTATGTTATAATTATAATAAACAAGAGATTAAATAATACGAAGCAAGCTTAGGCCTAGTTTAGCTTGGATATTGACCTAGCTTAAATAAGGAATATTTAAAGAATTTTGCAAATTTTTACAAAAAAAAAAAAAAATAAATAAAAATAAAATAAATAAATAAATAAATAAAGTAAAATAAAATGAAATAAAAATAACATAATTAACTAAATAAAAATATAAAAGACACATATATCTATATACTCTAAACTCATTTAACTCTGAAGCTTTAACAGAGAATGGATCTGCTGTTTGAATCTGGACTGATTTATTTCTTAATCTATTCTATTCAACTATATTTCAAGTACTTTTGATTCCCCTCAGGACTAACCCTGTTCACCTATTGATATTTATAGTCAGATTAGATGGGAGCTGCATCTGAGTCCGAGAGCTGAAATGTGAGACTGCGTTCCTCGTTCCACTTGAACTTTTCAACACATAAAAGTTACCTTAACCAATTTCTCAGCACATGCAAATAAATTCCAAATATATTTCGCTGCTGAATTGATAATAATTATCAATTCCTATTGCCCCATTCATGATATTCACTTTAAATTTCTTTATCTAAATATAATTTAAATTTTGTCTGCAACAATGCTCTGCTCTGCTCTAATTAGCTTAATTGAATCTCTTTGTCAGTTATTATATATAATAATACTAGATATGAAACAGAAATCTTACCCACTTGCTAATTTCCATTCTTTATTCTTTCAAGCAACTGTTTACGACTTGCTTTAATTTAATTACATTTGCTTAATCCCTTGAAGCGGCAATCCTATTGACTCGCATTACAATAGCTTTCACATTTATTGTAATTCGAGTCTCGTTAAATGACGCTTTTCAGTTACTTTTGCGCACTCGCTTCTTATTAGATGTCCACTCAATACCCGATCACTCACAGCTCTGTCCAGTGCACAACTAAGCCAATGAAAATGTTTGAACAATTCGAACAGCTCGGTCCACCTGGTGGCAGTAGTTGTCGGTGATGGCATTCAAATTACATCTGAAATTACTGTCAGTTCGCTTAAAGTGTTTACCAGGAAAACGACCTCGCGACATTTGTTAGACCCCGTACTTTGGCCTGCCGCCGCCCCATCCCCACCCTTGGCGTCTTTATCTGGCGTGTCTGCTTGTCTCGCATAACAAATTTTATTTTAATATTTATTGTTTTTTTACGGAAAGCCGAGAAAAGTACAGCGCATCTGCCAGCCGCACCGCACCGTGTCCTGGATGTAGCCCGCACTCCATTCCCTTTGGTCCAAGCAGCTGAGCAGCCGCTGGCAAAGACAAAGACGCTGACGATGATGATGCAGAGAGGAGCCGGGGAGACAAGTAATACTGGCGGCAGCCAAATTGAAAACGAAAGCAATGCCAAATAGAAAATGTTTTTCGCGCCCACTGTGAGGCCGGCCGAGGGGAGCTGCAAACGACATTGTCAGCATTGTCGGCATTATGTGCCCTGGCAAATTGGAGTTAACCTGCGTTCCCCTCACTCTCACCCTCTCTCTCTCTCTCTCTCTCTCTCTCTCTGACTCTCTCTGTGTCTCTGTATTTCTGGAATGTGCGGCAGGCTGTTGTCTTATGCGTCGCATAATCATTGCCGCTTTGTCGCACGTTTCTTTGGCACAGCCCCGCCCACAGCTCTGGGTGTAGGCAGCCACATGGAACTTATTACTTTCATTTGCCTGCCACGCCCTCTGGCGCCAACGCTACATAAATTCATAACAAATTCATTGCGCGCAGCGAGGCATTTAAGAGGCAAAAACGAAAACGACAAAAAGAAAAAAATAAACGAAGAAAAAAAATATGAATGAAGAGGCGGAAAACAAAGTGTAGCAGCGACAAATGAAACTGTCCACCTCAACGCTTACCTGCCTTTGACTCTATCTCTCTCTCTCTCTCTCTCTCTCTCTCTCTGTCGCCCTCACCTTTTGGCAGCTGCGACCTGCTTCTAATTTTGTGTTTGCTGTATCCTGGCTGCGCTCAGCTGTAGACCTCTATCAAATTCAAACGCTCACACACACACACACGGCGTATGCGTAATCTTGCCGCATTGCGTTCATTTCTATTTCTTCTTCTTCTTTTTTTAACCAATATATACCGCTGACTCAAGTCTCGTCTACGTTTTGGTTTTTGCCTTGCGGGAATTGTCAGCGCATCTTTATGGGCACACCGAACTTTATTAGGCGTCTCCTTGTTGTCCTTTTGCCTGCTGAATTTTCTTATAGATATATATTTTTTTTGCTGCTCTTGCTCTTGTTTTTAATGCCATTGAAAAGTTGGCCAAATCTGCGCGACAACGTTTCCCATTTTGGTTTTATTTACATAATGTCATTTAATGATGATGTTGATTATGTATGCCACGTAGCGCGACAAATTCATCGTCTCCCTCTCTCTCTCTTTTTCTGTGTTGGTGTTTGTCTCAGCTTATGTGTTGTCTCTGCTGTTTGTCAACGGCAAGCAGAATTTTTTTTTTGTTTGCTAGCAGCTTCTAAGCTTAATGCAGAGCCTTTGCAATGGCTTCTGTCTTGGGCTTATATAAATGTCTTATGGATTAGGAAAGCTGAGGTTTTCTCTAAAATAAACAAAATATATATATATATATAAATAAACAAAATATAAAATATAGTATAATAATATAATAAATATTTTTAAAATTATCTTTTCTGTTTCATTTATATAATTATTTATATTTTTTTAAATAAAATATTTAGTTTGATTTGAATGTGTAGAATAAATATATTATTTTTTTCTTTGCATTCATGCAATTAAATATATTACATTTATATTTATATATTATATATAAATATTTATATAAGTATATTTTTTTTAGTTTTATATAATTTCTACATGTCTATAAGTTATATTATATTGTATATAAATATATAAACGTGTTTCCAAATTAAATTGAAATATAATACATATTTTTGAATAATAATTTTTAATTTTGATTTATACATATTTATTTATTATATAAAATATAAAAGTTCTTAAAGCCGAATTTATAGAAAATATTGACTTTTTTATATTATTTTTATATATAAAATATATTGACTTTTCTAGATTTTATATAAACACAAAATAAAATATTTTAAAATAATATATTATTTTCGAAAATATATGACTCAATTTTGCACATTTTTCTATGTATGTGTGTTTTTTTTTTTTTTGTATTCTTAAAATAGATAAATATTTAAACATCAATGCAAATTGAATTGCAATTGCTTAAAGCTCATTTAATTTATAATTTCCACTTAACAATTATCTACGATATTTGGCAAGTGAATTGCCTTTTAATAACTGTACTTTAGTATTTATTGTTGTTAATATTTCATTCAGCACTAATTTGAAGCTTAAGACTCGCTATCGCCCCCCACAGAAAACTGAAAAGTGGGCAACATTATTCTGCTTTAAGTCGTCCGAATTCATTAAAATTATCCCCGAGCTCAGCAAAACCAACAAAGTCAGCAAAATTGCTGTACGCACATTTTGTAAATGGGCAACAACCAGGAGGAGAAGGGGAACCCCTTCTACTGCTTTGCATCGAAGATGAGTCTACGCTACGCCTAATTCCTTGCGAGTCGGCGAAGCCAACCCCTGCGTTCAGTGCTTAACGGGGGTCATTCGCAGACGTTCGCCTGCTGTTGTTTATTATTATCTCTGGCGCTAATTTCAAATTTTAGAAAATCTTCCATTTACTATTTTGAAAAATGATGGCAAGCAAGCAATTTCATTTCCGTTTGGCGCGCCCCGAAAAAACTAATTACAAACACATAAAACTCAGCGGGAATTCGCTTTCAATCTAAACATAAGCCTCAACTAGCTGCGAACTTTCGCGCTGGCCCTGGCAGGAGTCGCCAGGGCAACAGCAGCAGCAAATGCAACATGTGACGAAGTTCCGTTATTGCCAATGGGCGGCGTCTACGACACGCCCATCAAACTAAATTACCGTCACTGGAGCTGTAGCTGTAGCTAGAGTTGGGGCGCATAAAAACCAAATGCAACCATGTCCAAGTCGAGATTCCATTTGTCCTGCCAACTTGCGGGCTTCGCATGAATTTCAAGTACTTTCTTTTTTTTTTTTTTTTTGTTATGCAGACTCATTTTGTTTGCTTTTATATTTTTTTGTTTTTTGTTGTTTTTTGTTATTCTGTTCGAGTGGCTGGCGGGCACATTAAGACAATGGCACAGTTCTTCCCGCTGCCATTCTGTGGCCTTTGAAATGTGTTCTAAAGTGTGCGCCACGAAAAGTTTTACTTCGTTTTTTTTTTTTCTTTTTATTGAGGTTGGAACATTTTCGCACTCATTGTATTTTAATTCCCAGGAAATGAGTGCTTCAAAAGGGCATATTATAATTTACTTTTATTCTACGAGTGTTTTGTTAGTATTCAAATGCTGCAAAAGTTGGCTGAATTTGTAGAAAAAATATATATATATATATTTTGATAATATTATTTTTAAATAAATATGAAATTTTGTATAAGTCAAGTCTGTTAAACATTCTCAATAATAATAAAAAAAATTAAAAAAAAAACAAACATAAATAGGAAAATTATTTGGAATGCTTTTTTATATTATTTATACCCTGACTAAATTTGTTGACATTATTAAAAAAACAAAACAAAAATACTTTAATAATTATTTTAGTTCTGTTTAAATTTGCATAAATCTATCTATCTCTCGTTGATCTGTTACAAATAAATATTATATATAATTATTATTATAAATAATTATTTTATTATATAAAAATTTAAGCGAATGATTTAATATTCAAATCATTCACTTCATTTTCATAGTATTCACAAGATTTAAAGTGCACAGAAACTACGTTAAAATTATTATTTATATTATTGTTAAATTTTCGAATTTCTATACAAATTTTATAATTTTTTTCTCATATGCAACATGTACAGGGTATTTATAATTTGAGCAACAATTCGATTCGATTCGATTTGATTTTTTTGTGCTATTTTATGACAGTTGCGTCAGTTTCGAAAGTTTTTGCTCAAGTGCCTGTTGTGATTTGAGGGGCGAGCAGGGCGTGGCAAGGCAGGGCAGAGCGGGGCAAAGACCTGGAAGTGGGACATATAAAATTTGATGATTGACACCTGAGCGGGCTGAAAGTTGAACAAGTTTAAAGTGCGCCCGCAAGTATGCAAGGGCGCAAGCGGTAATTCCAGGATCTGAAGTCTACCTGAAATGACATTAATGTAACTCACTAAGCCAAGTTGTTGTTGTTGTTGTTGTTGTTGTTGTTGTTGTTGTTGTTGTTGTAGTCGTGGCTGCTGACTTTAATGGCCCCCAAAGATGTTGTTGCGGCTGCTACTGCGGCACTGCCTTGCTACAAATGTGTGTGTGATAGAGAGGGAGAGTTAGAAAGAGAGAGAGAGAGAGAGCATGAGTGTGGCATTAGGGGTGTTTGTGGGCGTGCCGCAAGTCGTTGCTGACAGCAGCGGCGTGTGACCTGCAGCAATTACCAATTTTCTTGTTACATTTTAAAGTGCGAGGCTAAGCGAGAAATAGAATGAGAGAGATAGAGAGAGAGAGAGAGAGAGAGAGAGAGAGAGGGAAGTAAGAGGGCTGCCAAGGCTGTTTGTGTGTGTGTGTGTGGTGCACATTAAGTGCGCTTGAAGCTCAGCGCTGGCTCTTAAGCCCAAATGCAAAAGGCAGCCAAGGAAGAGTTGATGCTGATGACAGCAGCAGTAACAGCAAAGAAGCCAATGTAAAAAGGGGGCCAAAAGGAAAAAAGCTGAACGGCGTCTTGGCGGGAGAGGGCGGTGGGCGGTGGGCCGTAGAGTTGGCAAGACCCGAATGAGGTTGGCCATTACCGATGAACCAAGCTCGACGTAGCTATGTAGCTGCTGAAATTTGGTGCGCATTGCCTCTAAATTAAGTCGAGATTGCGGCAATGGGGGAAATGTTAAGGTGTTTATCAAATGCAAGCCAGTTGATAGCTTTACAATCTGTGGGTCATTAGGGCCGTGTGTTGATAACACAGAATGGCGTAAAGAGTTGCCAGAGATGTGCATATATATATATATATATAAATCTATAGATATATATGTGCTAAGAATTGTTCTACTTAACTCAGTGAATTCGCTTTATTAACTGAGAATATATGTATATAAAATATGAAATGAATTTGAATCGTTAAAGAGATTATATAAAATGAATTTGTAATTGAAATCCTTTAAGACTCAAGCATACTTTTAGTGACATTCAATTAATTAGCAAATCTGAACTATTTTGCATTAATTAAGCTTAAGTCGCAATTAAATTCAAGTGATTTGAATATTTAATTAATGTGAATTTCTCTTTCTTGTTGCTTTTCAGGTATGTGAACTTCACTTTTAACTATTTACACAACATTCAATACGTAAGTAGCATGACACAAGAGCCTGGCAAGATGCCAGCTTTTTATAATAACACACGTAGAGCGTCGTCCTACTGGGGAGGGGCAACGGCAGAGTCTTCATTAAAATAATCAGCTAGAAAGAAGTCGCAAACGAGTCATGTCTGCTGAAGCTGTGAACAGCACAACTGCTGATAGAGCTGGCCAAAAAAAGGGCAAAAGCAAAATGAAACACACAAGTGTTTGGCTACTAGACGTATGTGTGTGTGTGTGTGTCCTGTCTGTGTGTGTGTGCAACACTTTGTGGCACTCATGAAAAGCTGTCAAGTTTGGTTTCTTTAGCTTTTCTCGCATCTCTGGCATCACTTTTATTTTTGCTTTGCTATTTTGCACTAATTAATTATGCAGTAACAGCAAACAACTTGAAATGTAAGGAGATTAAAGCGACTTAAAAGGCATTTATGCAATGCCAGCAGCAGCAGCAGCAACAACAACATGAATATATAGAACAAACAGGACAGACATTGCTTCAGCAGACAAGTGTCAAGCAGTCGCTCTCCAAGGATCCTGCTCTCGGGGTGCCTGCATAAGACAACAAATATGTGTGTGTGTGTGTGTGTGGGTGTGTATGCGTGTTGTGTATGTGTCTTGTCAAGTCATGTTAACAAGCTTCAAATTGCGTCGCAAGCAGCTTAAATTTTTGTTAAAATTAATAAATGAATTGCACAAGGAGTTTTAATGAAATTCTGAAAGAATTTCTTTTTGTTTTATATACATTTTTATTTTAATTTGAGGTTTATAATTAAGAGACAAATTAAGCAAAATGAAAGCTCATGCATATGTGGAAATTACTATATATAAAATAAGTACTTAATGAAGAATATTTCAATACAAAAGCAAAGAGGATTAAATATATTTATAAAAAAAATTAAATAATTTTATAAAATTCTTTGAAAAGTTTGAAATTTAAATGCGAACTTATGTTTTCTTTCTAGATTTATTTCTCTATAACGAAATTCGAAATTCTAAAGAAATTCAACAACATTTGTTAATAATTAAATGCATATAAAAGATATTCATATATTTATATGAAATTCATATGATATTCAGCTGCTTTTCCTTTGCTCTTGGGCTTATCCTTTGTCCGTGGCGCACTCACATGTCAAAAGGCTTTCACTCTTTTATTATGATTTACAATTTGCCAACCTTATTGTCTTGCTGCTCATATTAATTTACACTTTATTAAGAGCGGCAACAGCTGCAACAACAACAAGACTCATATGCGATATCTGACACTTTTTGACAACGGCAGCAGACGGTCGACAGTCGACAAAAAAAAAAAAGTCAAAAATATCTGGAGAGAGATAGAGGCATAAAATTGTATTTATAAAAATGCTAATTAAGTTACAAAATGCGCTGACAAAATGAAAATTATATAGACAAAGGATTGCTACATGCGCGCGCGTGTGTGTGTGTGTGTGTGTGTGTGTGTGTGTGTGTGTGTGTGCGTGGCATAAGTGCGCTACAAACGACAGAACCACAACAACAACAGCCCAGAGTGTTGGCTGACTGGCTCGTTCGGGTCTGCTCTGCTCTGCTCAGTTTGCCACACACGTTGTGACAGGTGGCAAAGCAGAAGACAATTGAGCGACGCGTTTAAAAACGCGCACAACACGCACCACAGCCAGCCTCTATTCGCTCTTGGCCACCCAACCCAAACCCTTGTTGTTCGACTGCGATTGCTGTCAAGGCTTGTAGCCACATTTTTTATAGACACCCTTCACTGAAGTGCTCGAATGGGTATATGTGCTGCTGAGGGACTTTAAGTTGAAGTTGAACAAAGTATTGAAAGATAGGGTATAGCTAAGTCTAGCATTTGTTTTGCATTTCTTATTTTTTGCTATGGCTGAACCTGCTTCAAGCTGAGCCTGTCACGTTTGTGCGCAAAAGTTGCTGAGTCTATGCTGTGCATGTGAGTGGGATACTTAACCATACACACACCAAATGACACACACACACACATATATATATATATATATATATATATACATATATAGTCAGCTTTATGTCTATGTCAACGGCTTTGCACTGCTAGCGGCGCCATTTTGAGAGTTTTTAATGTAAAAGTCAGAACAGAGTTTTAATTTTTTTGCTTCAAAATAAAAGCGAAGAGAAAAATAAAACTTGGCAACTTTGCCATCTTGCATAATGTCTTTCTCTTTCTCTTTATATATATATAGATATATTTATTTATATATTTTTATTTTTTATTTCTGTCAAGCCACAATGGCAAGTCTCAAATGTTCTTCAGTCTGACAGACAGCTGCAACAATTAGGCGACATTTGTTGTTACATTTGCAGCATTATGTTTTTGCTAAATAAATATGAATGACATTTTCATGGTTGTCGAGTGCATATACAGGCAAATGGCAGGATGGCAGGACAGCAGGTTTTCGTGGTTGTATCTGAAAGGTAGCTAGATAGATAGATAGATAGATGGTTAGATATAGATTATAGTAAAGATTGTCAAGTGCAGATGAATTCTTTGAAACAAATGCTGATGGACTTCAATTATTCCAAATTAAAAATTTTACTTTTATAAAATTCATTTAGAATTTGAGCTGAATTTATTTTTACATTGAAAAAAGGAAATAAAAATACATTTTTATGACACTTATTCTTTGTTTTCATATGGAGTCTCTGAGTGAATAACTCATAAGTACCTTGATTTTTTTTTAGTCACTAGTCTTCTCTTCCTGAAGTAAATGTTGAACAGCAAATGGTCAATCAGTCAATCAATTAGTTAATTATTCTATATATACATGAATCAATCAATCAACCGACTAATTAGACTAACTATCATTAAGTCAATCATTCTATATATTTATTCAGAATATTTAGTATTTAGGTAATGATTTAGAAGGACATTCAGCAAAGCTCTCTGTTCTACATTTTGGCAGTCAATCTAACAATCAGTTAGCCATCTAGACAGCGAGTCAATCAAACAATCAAGCTGTCTACAGATATTAGATATTAATAAGTCAATCAATCAATTCATTTGTCAGTTTGTAGGTTAGTCAGTCAATCAATTCTTAAGCCAGTTTCTTCACTCAATCAGCTAACAGTCTTCCATTGAATTTCAATCAATCAGCGTGTTAGTCTAGAATTCTGTCTGGCTGGCAGTATGTCAGTTAAACAGTTGCCCATCTATACAGACAATCAATCAAACAATCAGTTAGCAGTCAAGTCAAACAACTACAAATCACATGTATGTCAATCGGTCAATCAATTTGTGGCTCAGTCCATCAATATGTTAGTCAGCTCTTCTAGTCAATCAATCAATCTCTCATACAGTGTTTAGATAACTTTAGCTCTCTGCACTTCATTCACGCAGTTGGTCAGTAAACGTCTCACTCTATCAATATGTTGTTGCAGTTAATCAGTCAATCAATTCAGTTATTCAATAATTTTGTCAATCACACACGCTGTGAGTCATAGCAAACTGTTTGATTTCATTTCTACCACGCCAAAGCCCACCTCTAGCGCTGTCCGCACGCCAATGCGCTCTCTAAAGTATGCAATAATTTAAAGCTCTCTTTTGTGGTTGCCCCAAAAGCGACCACAAAGCAGCAGCAGCAACAGTAGCAGCAGCAACAGTAGCAGGAGCAGCAGCAGCAACAGCAGGAGCAGCAGCAACTGCGAAAATTGAGGCGACTGCTGTGTGTTTTTATTGCGTTTTTCATGTGTCTCATGTGGTTTACAACAAATTGATTCTATTATTGTGCATATACATATATATACATATTATTTTTTTATTATTTTATACATTTATATATTTATTCTCTTACTTTTTTTCGTTTGCCACGCCTCCGCGACTGGCGCATTACGCATTTATTTTCTGCTTATTGCTGTGCTGTTGCCTCGTTTGTTGTTCGGTTTTGCTGCTGGCGATTTGAAAACTGAAAACTGATTGCAAAACACACACGCACACGCACACACACACATACACACATATATTCCCTCGGCACACACACAAACTTCCGCTTGTCTATGGCGGCCGCCTTTGGGCCTATGTTGAGTGCAATTTCCGTTGGTTATAGAAAGCGCGCGCGTGTGAATATGCGTGTGTTTGTATGGTAAATATCTCCCACTCTCTATATATACGTATATATATATATACATATATGTATGTATATGCAGCTGGCACATAGAATTGCAATTACAGTCCCATTTGGTCACAGCGCTGTGTGCGAAACTCCAATCAATTGTTTAATTAATTTTATAATGAGTTAATTTCGCAAAGCGCAATCATTTAAATTTTGGCGCGGAAAAGCCATTTATTTAATTGTTGTGCAATTTTTGCTACAGATTTTGTGCGTACTAAATTATAAGTCGAAATCATCGCACACATTGAACCCTAACTAAGCGTCGGTCTATGAAATTTAATTATAAAATGCTTACATTGCATTTACATATTTGCGTCGCTGTCCGTTTAGTTTATAAACATTTGCCACGCTCAGTTGAATCGTTGCCTAATTTCATTTTGAGGCCATTGCAAATGCTGAAAAACTCAATTGAAGATGCGGCGGCCAGAATGCCAAATGCAAAATGTAAAATGCAAAAAAAAAAATCAGAAAAAAAAATTGTTTCAGCCTGCAAAGCCCAACAAATTTCTTTGCTCTGCACAAAGAAATATTTTACGAAACAAATTCGTGTCAAATTATGGTGCTCAAAAGTCAAATTTCTTGGCTCAAAGCCAGCCGAAGCTGAATAGTAAACGAGAGTGTAAAAGCAAGAGATTTCGTATGAGAGAGGGAGAGGGCGTGTGTGAGAGAGCGAGAGAACGAATGGGCTGCATATAGTGAAATAGACAAATAACAATTTGTGGCTTTTCTTGTGGGGTTTCAGTCTATAGAATTTTAAATGATTTTCATTTGCAATTGGCCACCGAAATAAAGAGATCTTTGCAATTTTGTATTTAGAAATATTTTTAAATGACTTTTGGGCAATTTATAAACAAATATTTTTATCTTTATATATATGCAAATATATTTTGTTTTTATTTCTTATTGGCTTTAGAGTGTCAGATTTATTTCGGAATTACTTGCGTGACAATTGTGAGAATCACGATTAAGTAATAAATTTGGAATTGTGTTAAATATAGTCGAAAGTAAAGGGTAATTCATTTGAAATGGTATTAATTTTTGAATTTGCATGCTGTGAAAGAAAGTAATTAATAATTTAAAAAATATGCGATATACAATATAAAATATAAAATATAAAATATAAAATATAAAATATAAAATATAAAATATAAAATATAAAATATAAAATATAAAATATAAAATATAAAATATAAAATATAAAATATAAAATATAAAATATAAAATATAAAATATAATATAAATATAAATATAAAATATAAAATATAAAATATAAAATATAAAATATAAAATATAAAATATAAAATATAAAATATAAAATACAAAATACAAAATTAAATATAGAATCAAAATTATAAAATTAAATATTCGAAAAAAAATTATAACATAATTAAAATAATAATTAATTATGAACCACAAAGCTGCAATAAATAAAATAAAAAATAAAACAAATAAATAAATAAGAAAATAATAATAATATAAATAAAAATAATACTAAATAAATATTTAAATTTTAATATATAAAGAAAATAATTTAATATGTGAATAAAAAAAAATAAAAAAGACAAATTTTAATTTTATATAAAGAAAATAAATAAAAAATGAGAATAATAAATTTAAGTTAATTATAATAATAAATTATTAAATAAAAAATAAATTAAATTAAATAAATTATAATAATAAAATAATAAAAAATTTTATTAAATTTAAATTTTAACATATAAATAACATCAAAAAAATGTAATTAAAAATAATATTGACAAACAATAATTTTCCTTTAGGCCTTTATACATATCAAAACAAATCAGAGCAGATCTACTTAAAATTTCTCCTTATAAATACACGTCTTCAAGTGATTCCCAAGCAAAACCATTGCACTCATATGTACTTTAAGTTAGCTTGGCCAACATACCTTCAATCTCAACAGCTAATTTTATATAGTGCTCAGACTTACTCAACCTACAGAGTAGCTCATTATCTGCTTTGGCATCATATTGCCTCAATCGCAAATACAACCATTTAAATGCATTCGAATATCAACAACGAAACAGAAACGAAGAAGAAAATATCGCATTAAGCGCATTACGCTACAAGATTCCCATTGTCATTAAATGCTGTTGCTGCCTGTTGTGTTTACCGCATAGCCACGCCCACAATAAAGTAGAAGGCGATAGACAGAGAGAGAGAGAGAGAGAGAGAGAGAGAGAGAGAGAGAGAGAGTGTGCAGAGAGAGGGGAAGTAGATGATGCTTATTGCAGGCAGAGTGACCGCAGTTTTTACTTGCATAGCCGAGCAGTCCTAGTCCGGACTGCTGCTGTCTGCTCGTTTTCTTTAAGCGCTGTGAAGCATTCTGCAATTTTTCATTTAGCGCTGCTGTAAATTCCAGATGCTCAGGCGCTGCATGCCTCCGCCTGCTCTCAGCTCTCCATTCCGTTCCATTCTCTGAGCATTTTCGCAGTGGATGGAGGCTGAGCGAGGCGGGCACAAAACTTGGTCCTTTTGCCGCGTGCGATTAATGCGACAAGCATGATGATGAAGAAGTAGAGAGGGGAGCATGGAGGACGAGTCTCTTAACTTCCAACTTCCAGCGCTGAGCTGCCAAATTCGCTGGCATTTCTTGCCAAGCTGCCAGGCTTTGTGTGTGTGTGTGTTGGTGTATATTTTTTGCTCAGTGCAAAATGCCACAAGGTGTAAAATTGAATAATTGAAATGAAGCGAGTACCGCGAGGACTCTCAGCAGGAGGCAGCAGTAGCAGCACCAGCCAGGCAGCCAGCCAGCCACAAGGACACACAAAGCAAGCACACCCAAGAAAATTGTTGCAACAAAGTTTAGTTAATTGTGGTTAATTCTGATGGATTTGTGCGTAATTAGTGAGTAATTTAATTTTGGAGTTCTTTGTAAAGTTTGGCAGCAGCAGCAGCAGGACTTGCGGCTAGCCAAAACCCAGCATTGAGTGACAAGTGGACAGCCAGACAGTTTGACAGACAGACAGGTTATCAATTGCTGGATGATGGAACTGTTGAGACTGACTCGACTCGACTGATGAAATATGAATTGAAAATGATGCTCCAATTGACTGTGGGGTAGGGCGAAAAGCAACGTAATTATTATATTAAATAAAATATGAGACAATTTAAGTAATGAAATGGGAATGAGAAGTGGAGAAAGCAATTGAATATATATATATATTTTTTATATATTTTTTTTTTAACACTTTAAATAATGTGTGTTGAAAAGTATTAAAAATGTATTAATATAAATAAATTGAAAAAAAAATAAAATAAAATAATAATTAAAAGTGAAAAACGAATTCCGGAAAATTTCTGGCCATACAAAAAATTCTTCCCTAATAAAAATCAATGTTATAATATATATAAAAGTTAATTAACTTTTATAAGTAATTTATATTTATAAAAAATATGAAAAATTAAAATAAAATTAAAAATCAAATAAAAATATTATTAAAATAAAAAAAAAAAATATATCTATATTAAGCAAAAGAACTCTTTAATCAACCGTAAAAAATCTCGTTCAACCATTAACTCTTCATAAGCAGTTTCTTAATTTATATATAATAATTTCTACTCTCAATGCGCTCAACTTTTAATCACTCAAAATACGTCAACTTTAAGAGCTTTTAGCATATTTAGCTCACTCTGTGCAAAGAGGTTTAACTAATTAATGATCAAACTTATCGAAGAGCTGAAAATCATAAGTTGCCTCATGCAGTTGTTGCTAAAACACTTCAGATTTTCACCTTATTTGTATTTATTTTGCCTCATTAGCCGCAAGGTATGCAACACATTTTTTTTATTAGCCGCACTTGTTGTTGCCCGAAAACTGCGACAGCAGCAGCAGCAGCAACAGCAGCTCAGCAGTTTTTATGCGCCTAATGAAATGTGACATTAAGTGCTGATGTTGTTGCCACGCCCATGACGACGCCCAAGCAAAATAAAAAAGTGTCGCACTGTGGCGCACTTTTAATTGTTGCCACCGCCGCAGCAGCTGCAACAGCAACAGCAACAACAGCAACAACAATTTGCCGCTCTTTGCGGTCGCTCCCAGAAGGCAGCGAATGCCTTGGGGGCAAGGGAAATGGAAAACGGGAAAAACCCCTCAAACTGAACAGCGTCAGACAAGCGCCAGCCAAAAGACGCATAAAAAATAAATACAACAAAAAAGCGAGTGAAATTTGTGGGTGAGAGAGAGAGTGAGAGAAATCCGAAAAAAACGCACAGCCAAAGCAAGTGAAAGAGCGCACAAAAAAAGTTTTTAATTAAAAAGTTTTGTTTTTTAAATCTATGGATGTGAAATGGTTAAAGCTCTGAACAAAACCCAAACAATTTTGAGTGGATTTGTGGCAACGGCAACGGCAACAGCTGCAAATTTAATGATTAGCCTGAAATTAGCCGCGATAATGAAGATCTAATTAATGGTCCGCATTAAGTAGCTGTGTCAATGTGGATGACACACAAAACAGAAGCAACAGAAATTATCATTATTATTATTTTTTTTTTTTTTAAATTATGAGAGCAACAAATTGAAATGGCAATGAAAATTTAAAAACTCCTATCAGCAAAAATTTATATTTATTATCAAATTATTATTTGATATTAAATCTTATGACTCTATCAACTGACAATGAAAATCTCAAGCTCAATTTAATTATAATAATGACAATTATACTGATAATAATCTTGAACATAATGATATATAATGTGGGCAATAAAATGTATATAATAATAATAAATAAGCTAATGACGTTAAGGAATGATAAATACTTGTCTTTGCCAGAAGTCTAAAATGTTATTAAATTTTTGTTACCTAATTTACTAGAATTTATGCAAGTGGAAAATCAAATAAGTGGGCTAACAAAATTACATTAGAGTTTGACTTTTAATGTTAATATTGATGTAGCAAGCTTAAAGTTGAATGGTTTTGCTGCACGGCATAAATAATTTTGCCTTGTTGAATATTTAGGGAAATATGTGAAAGGCCGAGGCATTGACTGAGGCTGAGGCTGAGGCTGAGTATAACAAGTTCTATGAGTTGCTTTGACTGCTTGCCTGATTATTAAACATTAAAAGCTATGCAAGGCTTTAAATTGAGCACAGCCTACTTAACCTCACTCTCTCTCTTTCTTTTTTCTTCTCCTTCTCGCCCTCTGGCTTTGCAAATTGAGTTGTTTGCATTTTATTTATGGGCCATGGGCAGTGAAACTTGCACAAACACCGCCCAAAAGTCAAACAACGGCATGCAATTTAAATGCAATTGTTTTATGCTCAGCAGCAGGCATACCACTACACACACACACACACACACGCACACACGCACACGCACGCACACACACACATACACTGAAGTACGCAAAACGTTGCATTTCACGCTGCGCTGACAAGCCAAAGGGCTGCATGGGCCAATGTGGCGTATGCGCAATATGCAGCCAGCAAGAAGTCGCTACCACAACAGCAGAGCAACAACAACAACAATATTATAGCAGCGCACCTCTTGCACTAATAAATTATTAAATGCATGCAATAAATTTCAAATTAATCGCTGATATTTATCTCTCATTGCAACGTCGCGCTGCGTTGCGGCCAACGACTGTGCATAATAATTATGTTGGTCAGCGCACACGAGCTCAACTAGCCATTATGATAATATTCCCGCCCAATGTCAACCTCGGCGCTTTCCTATGCAGTCTTCGAAAAAAATATAAGCTGCAAGCACACTTTGCTAGTTTTCTGCGTGATTTAAAATTTTTATTTAACATTATTAAATCTTTTTTTTTCGTGAATTCAATTTCATTTATAATTGTTCAAATTAAATTTCTTTTTATTATTGTTGTTGTTGGCCACATTTATTATGATGGCGCCATTTGGACAGCCATATTTTGCACATTGTTTTCACGTTTTATTCATTTGCTGTATTTTCTTTTTTTTCTCATTTCTTTTCCATAGCTTTGGGTATATTGTTAATTGAATTATATGGCTGTGCTATAATCATTTTCTCTTTTTTTTTTTTTTTAAATACACGTTCTGAGTATCTTGTATTATTTATGCAATCATAGTTTTAATTGTTGCTGCAACAGTGAATTAATAATTTTTAAGTAGCCGCTCATTTGCAGCAACGATTTCTCTGTTAATCATCAACATTTATTTATGTTTTATTCTTTTAAAAAGCATTTCTGAATTTAAAGCTTTTTATGATTTATTTGAAATATATTTACAAAGTATTTCAAATGGAATGTAGGATGAAAACTGCATTAAAAAATATATGAAATTAAATTGATATTTATGAAGCAAAAATATATTTTGCACTGGAATAATTCGATCAATATTCAAAGATTATTTTTTTTTTTTTAGTATTCTTTGTGGTCTTAATTATAAAATATACTTAAATTCTTATTTAAATACTTATGAATTAAATTTAAATTTTAAATTTATTTATATATTTAAAAACAAAAACAATAATATTAAATTTTAAAATATATTCAAATATGAAA
Source organism: Drosophila koepferae (assembly GCA_030914345.1). Taxonomy (NCBI): domain Eukaryota; kingdom Metazoa; phylum Arthropoda; class Insecta; order Diptera; family Drosophilidae; genus Drosophila; species Drosophila koepferae. Next base: position 1,751,447 of record JAUESR010000211.1, read on the forward strand.
AATATATATTATATTTAATATAAATTAATATTTTCATATTATTTTATTTATTTATTTGTATATATTATTTAAATATTTATTTTATTTATTTTTTTTTTTTTTCCAAATTTATTTGTATATTTTCTGACTTTTTCACATATCTTTCATATTTTGTTTAGCTGACTTATTTGTATAATAATGCTTATATACAATAGACTTGCTTATCTGCTTTATCTCATATAGTCTGCTTCTGACCTCTCAGATGTCACATACATCTTTATAGGCAACCTCAAAGAGCTTCAATTTGTTGCTACCCCTTTTCCGGCTGGGTTTCCCTGCTCTCTCCCTCTCTCTCTCTCATGTGGACGTTAGCTAACGAGCACAAAGAGCAGCAACCAACAAGCGACAAATATTTCACATTGTTTTTTGAATTATAGCGCGCAAAATGGCAACAATAAAAACTTTTTGCCAGTTGTCATATGGCCCCAAACAAATGCTATGCGAGCAGAGCGATATGGACATACATACATATGTGCTAGCTCTGGCAACATCAACCTGCAAATTAACACAATAATAGCCAGCAAAAGTCACACACACACACACACACAAAGGGAATGAGCAACAGCAACAGCAACAACAATGAAAATCAACAACAATATTGTCACAGATATGCAAATGGCATAGAAATTGTGGTTGGCCACTGGACTAGCAGAGCCTGGCAGAGCGAGCAATGCCTGGGAACGGATATGCTTGCATATAAATTATAACACCGGCGTGTCTATTAAAATGATTGTATCCGCTCGATTATGCACACAGAGAGAGTGAGACAGAGAGAGAGAGAGGGAGAGTGAGAGAATGAGAGGGAATGGATGTGCGAGAGCGAGAGAAAGGCTAAAAATTTTAGCAGAGCCCAAAAACTTTTTGACTTTATAGATGCAGATGCAGACGGGCATAGGCACTGATACAGCTATATGTAACTCGTGTGTATGTGTGTGTGTGTGTGTGTGTGTGTTGTGTTTATTTTACTGCCTGCTGCTAGCTGTCTGCCTGTCTGCCTGCCAGCCTGCCTGCTGTCATGTGTGAGCGTATGTGTGTGCTAACATGGCACAGGTTGTTAGCAACTGACTCTGTGTATGTGTGAGTGTGTGTGTGTGTGTGTTTGGTTATGCAAGCATTTTTGCTCGGCTTGCCCTACGCCCCGCCTGCTGCCCATCCCTACTTTGATTAAACAAATTGTACATAATACAGTTGCTGCTTTATTTGTCATTCAAATTTGGTATGTCTGCTGTTTAAATCCAGTTGATATTATGCTGTTTTGACAGCTAATTAGTTACGTTCAAATATGCATGTATGCTTGTGTGTGTGTGTGTGTGTGTGTGTGTGCGCGTTAGTCTGACACCACTCTGGCTGGCAGCCGCTTCTGCCCCGCCAGACCGCTTGTCATTGACTCTAATTGACAGTCAGTTTCTGGCCTTCATTTTGCCACTGCATCGCAAAAAAAAAAACTGTTGCTGCAAATCTTTTGGCAATTTTCAAACTCGAAAGTTTCTAAAAGCGAAGCGAAAACAATTAATCTTGCTGTGTGTGCACGCAGGCAACCGCAGCTCTCTCGCAGATGCAGATACAACAGATATGCCGGAAGATGCACATGACAATTCTGCAGGTGCTGCAGAGTGAATGCAAAACCGCATTAGGTGGGCGTATGGGCGTGTGGGTGGGTGGCACGTCAATTGTGGGCCAATTTAAATGGCAGCTAATAAATTTGCAGCAGGCAACCGCAGCGAGTGCGAGTGCGAGGGGCACTCGAAAGATGCACGGCAATGACGATAAGATACGCACTCAGCTGTGAGCCGGCCTCAAAGATAAAGTGCAGACGCCCAAAAGTGTGCAATGCATGTGTGTGTGTGTGTGTCTGTTCTGTGGAGCGTAATTTAAGCCATTTATAGCTGGGAAATTAATGCTGCCAGCCAGACTACTGATGGCTGTTGCGTCTGCTGTGTCCTGGCCGCAAGTGCATCCACTTGCCAAAGCTGCCATTCAAAATAAATGAGCTAAATAAGCAGCCTGACATGTCAGACAGCAGACAACAGACAACAACAACAACAGCAACAACAGCAGCGGCAGCAGCAGCAACAACAATAGACAACAACTGCAACAAACAAGCAACAACAACAACAACCAACAACAGACATTAATAAACAAGCAAACAGCAAAGTTTTCAGTCTCTGTTATGTGTGTTGCTGTGCGTGTGTGTGTGTGTGCGTGTGTTTGTTGTTTGGCATTTGTTTTAACTATCAATTAAAGCTCCCGATGCTAATTATATTCACGTCTAGCCATCTCGCTCGCACTGCTGCACTCCCATTGCCCAGCCTCATCCTGGGCCACATTTCTAATAAAGCGCCAGCCAACAGCTCTAGCAATAACTTTTGTTTTGCGGCTTTGTCTGATGTCAAAAGCATTTCTGGCCTTTTGTAACTGCTTTAAAGATTACACATACTCTATAAATACATACATATATAGTATATGTAGTAAATGTAAATATACATATATATCGGTTTATGTATATCTGACTCTATCTAACTGCATTCATATCTGTTTTCGTAATCTCTATTGTTGCTTCTTGTTCTTGAAATTGGACAAATATTTGTGTTTGTATTTGTGTGTGCCGTATAATTTATGTGTGTGTGTGTATGTGTGTCTGTGTTTGTTTGTTGTTCTCGCTTTGTTATTGATGTGCATAAATCACAGGAATCGAGTGAGAGAGAGAGAGAGAGAGAGAGAGAGAGGCAGATAGAGATAGAGAGAGCTAACTAGATATAGGAACAAAGCGCTGCTAGTTCCTTTAATGACTTCAATTCAATAAGAAGTGTCTGCAGCAATATAAGTTGAAGTAATTAGAGTGCAAATCAAGTTAATGTGACTATCGATTGCTTACGCTGTTATCGATAATGTTAGGTAAATAAGTGATAAATAACTCATTTTTGTTGATTTTATACTGATCTATACTGTATTGACTGTAATTTATATGTTAATATTTTGATGATAAATATTTAAATATGTTTAAGGTTAACATATAAACATATTTTTGAAATCAAGTCAATCTGACTATCGATTGCTTATGCTGTTATCGATAATGTTGTATTAATAAATACACAGCTGAACTCATCTTTAGTTGTTGCTTTCATATAGACTATAATTTATATGTTAAGCATTTTTAAATAAATATTTGAATATGTTAAGATTAAAAAATGTATATATATTTTATATCGAACAATATCGCTATTATATGCTCCGTTAGATAGCTCTGAGCTATAGCTATTTCAATTAATTCCATCATAACTATCGATAACAATGTGAACATCTATTCTGTAATAGCTTGCCGTCAGAGTCAATAACATTGTTTTATCCATCTCTCTATATACGATTTATTTTTATTTTCTTTTTTTTTTTTTTTGCACATGGAAATCTTTAATCTACTTTGGCTTTAATAAAAACGTTGCACAAATAACAAGTAAAACCTTTTTATCTCTGCCATGCCGCCCATGTTGCTCACTCTTTATTGCATTGCACAACAACAGCAAACGCGTCAAAACAATAACAATAACAATAAAAGCAACAACAATAATGAAAGCTACACAAATGATGTGCAAAAGGCAACAAAGTTTTGCGGGCAGCATGCGTAAATTTATGCAAAAGCAAATTGTTATTTAAAACACTAAAAACTAAAACCAGTCGAGGATATAGACGAAGCGACCGAGTCAATGAAAGAGATGGCCAACGGCTGAAGCGAGATAGCAACAGCAGCGCATTGTGCGTGTGTGAGCGAGTGTGTGTGTGTGTGTGTGTGTGAAATATTAATGCAAAACATTTAAATGATTGCAGCAACTGCGCAAACAGAATCAGAGAATGGGCGATAGGCGAGAGATGAGAGAGATGAGAGAGAGAGCAGGTAGAGAGAGGCAGACTGATGAACTGACCTCTGCAGCAGATGACGCCACAGTCGGTTCTGCTGTTGCTGTCGTTGCCACACGCAATGATCTGATTAAACATGGTAATGAAGTAGTCAAAATGTGGTGCAACGTGGCGTATGCGTAATTTCATATATACACAAGCACCACTGACGACCATACATACATATGCATCATCTGCATATGTGTATATGTGTGTGTGTGTGCGTTGGGTCTCGCGTGTTGCTGCTAATTTAAATTTACGCGCTTCGGCTGGCCACGTTCACGTGCAGCAGGACAGCCGCAGCAGCAACAGGACTCACTGATGAGTATGCAGAAAAAGTAAATCCCAGTTGCAGCGCAACGAAAACACAAATACGCAGATGCATTTCGAGAGAAGTAGAGTTGGGGCCAACAGAGACAGTAAATACTGTGCAGCGCAATAAATAGTGTCTGTTGTATGTATATGCACGTTTATTTATTTGGTTTATTGAGTCTTTTCCTTGCAAGATCTGAAGGTATTAAATTTCCCAAATTAACGTAACGTAACTATATTAAGGCTTAAGTGTGCTTCAGCAATTCAGCAGCTTTATTTGCTTATGCAATTATGTAATTTATTAGCTCACTAAGTCAATTGAAGTAAATAATTAATATTTATAAATATTTTAAAGTTATTTGGCAAGCATAAATTCAAAAGGATTTATTAAATAAAGAAATTGCATACTTGACAATTCATAATTATATTAAATTAAATTGCTTACTATATAATATTTTTTTTTAAATATATTTAATCAAATATTTTGCTCTGTGAAGCTCTTTCAATTACATTTTCATTAACGAAGTTACTTAAATATATTTTTGTATTTTTTTTTTTTTTTTTTTTTTTTTTTTTTTTTTTTTAACAAAAATCTCGAACTGCAATTCACACAAAATGTTTTCAACATATTTTTCAATTTACATGCATGACATTTTATTTTGCATTATTTTGTATTGATTTTGACAGATTTTTTCACAATATATAAATTATTTTACTTGTTTTTGCTGCTGTTCATTATTTTGATATTACATTTTGAAGCGCGTTGAGAGAGAGAGAAAAAAAAAATGCTTTTAATATTTATTAGCTTGATTGCATTTAATGCACTTGTCCATATCCCTAGATCTATATAGGTTTTCATGTATGCCTGTTTGTATTGGCTTATGGGAGAGTGGTCGGGGCTGTTGGATGCTTTTCTATTTGCATTTAACATCCACACACGTACCACTCTCAGTGTTTGGGAATACGGCACGTTATGCCATTATTTGTTTTCGCTGATTGCATTTGATTTTTGGCAAACGACTGACGTTTGCTCTTTGGCTAACAATTCACAAGCAGGGTACTCCTAAAAAATACAAAGAGAAAAACAAAATCTATATATATACATATATATGTGTGTGTATCTCGTATATATAGTTGGCTGCCCTCCGGACAGCTATGGCGCTTCAACAGCCTCTCAGCTGCCTGGTTTGTTAGCTAAACAAATACCACATTGTGCCACACAGCGAATACTAGCTGCAAAAGCAATGCAATTGCTGTACATTTTATAAAAAAAACGTATGTAATTCGCTGAGATGAAGAAATTACGGCATTTGTCAAGAATATTAAGTAAATCAAGCAAAGTTACGTTCGACTGCAGCTTTAGGCTGACTTCTTAGCTTTAAATCAATAAATTGGAATCACAAATATCAATTATATTTCACATTACTAAACTTTACTTTAAAAATATGCAATCTAGCTTAGGTTTGGCTATATGCAATTACCATTTCGTAATCGAACGAACACCTAGACGCAAACAGGTCATAGTTTGCTTATAAGCTAACTAATTAGGTCCATGTGCTAACCTTATAACTTAATATCGTTCCACAAATGTTGACCCAGGCATAAGTTGCGTCAACCAAACACCAAGACACACACACACAGCCAGCAGAGGGTCAACAACAAGTTACGTGGCCGAGCTGAGCACGTAGCTCGGCAGCTGAGCAGCTCAGCAGCTCAGCAGCTCAGTTACCTTTCCCAGTTTCACTTCACGTAAATTAGCAATTATTTAGTCATGTTATTAACTCGACTACAGCCTGGCTGCAGCTCAATAAAGTTGGCTTAGCTCACATTTCATTCGGCTTTAAGTTAATAAACTGACAGCTTCTTCTATTGCTTATGTTGTTGTTGAACTAATTTCATTTGTCTGCATTTGCAGCTGAATTGAAATTAGTTATTGGATTGAGCTAAACATTTTTAATCAAAATATTTAAAATGTCTTTAAAATATGATAAAGGCATTAGGGAAAAGGCAACACAAAAGCATTAAAAAAATGTATTATAAGAATTATTTTTTTCCGGAAATTCAGCAAAGATTTGTTTGAAATTTTTTATTCATATTTCTATTTTATATAATTTTTTATATTTTAAAAATATAAAAATATATAATTTATTATATAGTTTTATTTATTTTTTTATTTTATATTATTTATTATTATATTATATTAATTATTATTATATATTTATTATATTATTTAATAAGTAAATTTAATAAATATAAATAATATATTTATTTCAGTTTTTTTTTTTAAATAAAAATATAATACTTTTGACTTTATAATTATAAAATTATTAAATATATATAAACTAAAATAAAAAATAATACAAATTAAATTTATAAAATATATGTAATATAAACTAAAATTTAAAAAAATATATACTATGCAAATTAAAATTAAAAAATATATATAATATAAAAAAAATTATAAAATAAATTATATACGTACATTTATATAAATATATTTTTTTTTAAATTTTCTTTAACCATAATTCACAAAAATATTCAATGGAATTCATATATGTATAATATTTAAAATTTCAACTAAACTCTCTTGGGAGTCCACACGTTAAACATAAAATATCTATTAGCATTACTTACGCTCACTTAAGCTAAGAAGCTTTCTCAATCTCTCTTATTATCCACACTCAAGTTCCACAATATAAATTCAAGCATTTGCCCACTGACTTATGCACTAATATTCTACTTAATTCTTCTTCTTCTTTCTAGGTAAGTTGAATGGCAATTGCTCTGGTCATACTCCTATGCGAGCTCCCCAAATGGCTTTTGACCCACGTAAGTGGCAAAGGAATTTTTTAATATTCTTCAAAACTATTTAGCGCATTTTTCTCTTGACACCCTCAACGCAATTCGGTTTCCTTTTTTTGTATTTTTTTTTTTTTTTGCAACTGCCACGTGCCGAAGGGGCAACATTTTTCAAAGTAGTCAAGCTAAAACGACTTCGCGAAAATCGCTTAAAGCAGCAAAACGACAAGAATAATGATATTTGCACGAAATGCAAGCCACAGTAGAACAAGGCGGGGACGTTGAAAAATACTGAAAAAAATACTGAAAAAAGAAGAAGAAGAATAAGAAGACGTAGCAGAAGAGTGTAGACATTCGATGTGGGGTTGTGCCCAGTCAGCACAGAAAAAGGACATGCACCCTAAGGAAAACTTTGACTGTTTTTATGCACGCACACACACACACAAACACACGCACACTGACACTAATACATATTGGTTTTGGTTATGCACTTGGTTTATGGCGAGGGGCGCAGCAAACTTTGCGCTGATTTTCTTGGGGAGTACGAAAAAAAAAACCTCCTTTTTTTTGCCCGCCTCTTTGGCTTGCGTGCAAAAGTCACGACTGCCAAAAATTGAAAAAACGACAAAAAATGGAAACCCCAGAAAGAAATATAAAAAATCACAATTTTTGTGTTCGTGTACGGTAGAAAAATGGCAAAACTTTAAAGTACAAGATGAAATAAAAGTGGCAGACATTAAGTTCCACATGGAGCCAGAAAGCATTAGTGAAAAGTTCATAAGCAAAAGTTTGATGCCAGCGAACGGGCGAAGGCGTCGCAGAGCTCTTAAAAAAAATGACAGTTAAACTTTTTGGGGGGCTAACAGCACATTTGCCCTGTTATTTTTCTTTTTGTGTTTTTACAAAAATCAAAGTCTGGCCACATTTGTATAATGTCTGCCAGGCACACATACGCATATATATATACATATATATAACTCAACTTGCCCAAGCAAGTTCCTAATCAATGGAACGCTCGTTGCCCAACGGCAACATTTTAATGCATTAAGTAAATGCATTTGAATGCGAAAAGTTTTTTTTTTTTCAAATATTTTCTGCTTGATTTTGCAGCATATATTCAAAGAAGAGAAAGAGCCCGAGTTGTAAAAAATAAAAAACTTGCAGCATACTTCATGGCGCCTTATTGCCTACCTTTTGTGTGTTGATTCATACGTTTGCTGTCCAACTCTCTTTCAGTTTGTCTCACGCTGCCTGCCAAAAGTTTGTTCATTTTAAAAATACATTTGTTGATTTATTGAAATTAATATTGAAATGTAAATTGCTCGTGGAATGCCGGCCCCAGCTGCAAGGGGTATCTAATCAAACTAAGTGTTTAGTTTACTTTCCATTTAGCAAATATATTCCAATGTTAAATAGCCAAAGCTAAGAAGCTAATTGGCCATGGCTATTTGCTATGGGATTTGCAAGCAGTTGAGCTCTGAGGCGAATTCTTATTTATTTTTATTTATTTATTTTTTTTTATGAAGTTATTTCCATATTTCCATTTACTTATTCTAAAATTTCTTTAGAAAGTTAGTTTAATTAAAAATAACAGAAAATTCTATGAATTTTATTTACTATAATAAATATTTATGGTTTGACTTGGGCTATTCACATTTCTATCATATTATATCTTAGGTTGATTTTTCTTACTGGTTTTTCTTTTAAAACTTGATTCAAAAGTTTTTATTGTTTTTTGTATATCTATCTCAATCTGCTGATAAATTATGTATAAAATCTGTCTCCAAAGCTAACCTCAAATTAAGCTGCTCGTTTTATAAAGTTTATCGGAGCAAACAAACATGTTCCACAAACACTTAGAGACTGTCTGTTGTTGTCTCTCTAATAGACAGCTTGGCCATTTAAAATTCCACTTGTGGCACAACAGTTAATCCAGCGTATTACAAAAGCTAACAGACAACAGCAAATTTCAAAATCATGACAACAACAGCAAGGGCAGGAGCAGGAGCAGCAGCAGCAGTAGCAGGAGTAGCAGCAGCAGGAGCAGCAGCTTTGACAGTGCAGATGCCAACAGATTCATTTTTTGAAGTACAACATTTATTGTAAATTTTGATTAATTGCGCTGTCAGACACGCGTCAGCCACGCTCACACGCCCAACATTGCCACAGCCCACCTTCATTCCTTCCACGCCCACGCCCACCTTCCACGCGCACTGCATAAGAAGATTTCAAACGGATCGCTGGCTCAAACGAGTTGACGCTTGAAGTTTTTTTCAGTTCGGGCGCTGCGACAACAATTTGAAAATATTAAAAAAGTTTTCACTTGACATGTTATTGACTTGTTAAAATGTTTTCCTCGCTCGCTTAATATCATTTCCATTTTGTTTTCTTGTTCTACTCCTGCTATTTTTTCGACTCTATCGAGAGGGTAGTTTTTATTTTTTTTTTCTTATTTGTGCCTCTTTGTCACTGTGTCGGGCTGCTTATTTATTTATAATGTGGGACTTACTTGGCGATTCGAGCCACGTTTTTGCGTCATGCACGAAAATTGCATTGACTCATGCCAGCGACTTTGGGGGTCGCAAAACGGATCAAGCTGTGCATGTATGTGTGTGTGTGTATAATTCGCGGAGGGTTGCAAAAATAATGTCGACTAGACTTTTATTAGACAAGCTTTACTCTGCTCTCATACTCGCCGTTCAGCATATTGCATATATGTTGAATTTTTTCCCTGACGCTTCTGGTATCTTTGAAATTGCCAACAAAACTTTGTCCACAACCAAGGCACAAAAGGAAAGGAAAAGTAGAAAAAATTGAAGCACAGGCACGATTTGCTATCGTCTAGCCGTTGAAAAAATAGAGGCTAGAGTAGAGACTGTTTGAGTTCTTTATGTAGATGCTGTTTATTTGACAAAGCATGAAAAATGCATGCGGATTTTGTAGATTTTGGATCAGCGGCTGAGGCCCAAAAGGCCAAACCACAAAAAAAATGCCTCTTTGCGGCTGGCTTAGTCTGACGAGGTTGGCTGGTGCAGCTGGTACTTAAGAGAATTATCATAAATGCTAGAGCTTTGGGGTAATAATAAACCATCATATGATGTCATCGTAAAGTTAGTATTCACTTAAGTTCCACAACTATTTGAATGTACACTCAAAGAGTAGTTATATAAAGAGAAACATACGTTCCAGTGCTCTTTGGTAAGCAATATCTATGTAACAACTATTTCTGCTTTGTTTATTCACAAATGCCATGTTTCACAATGCATGACTTGTCCATGTGCCGCTGCACTTTCTGCTCTTCCAAGCAAAGCCCAACCAAAATCTAACGTAACAATTCAACTTTATGGTTGTCAACATATTTTTTAAGCCAGAGCAGCAGCAGCAGCAGCAGCAGCAGCAGCAGCAAAAAGCTGCCACATAATAGTGCCCCATAGTAACATACAACAGCTCAGGCGATACCATAACTGTTATCTAAAGCTTTCTGTTTCCTTGTCGCTGCCAACACACAGACACAACAACCACTCATACAGTGGAAAGAGAAAGGCAAGTGGTGATGGCGAAGGAGTGTGGACAAAAAAAAAACTAGTAAATTTTACGCGCATTATTTAAATTTACTTGCGTCTAATGTAAATTTACATTTTTACTCCGAGCTGTGTGCGAAAAGACGAGAAATCCCTCGAGCTGGCAAAAGCTTCTTCAGTCGGTGACATGTGTAGAGCCGCAGGGGGAGCAGGAGCACGAGCAGGAGGAGGATTGCTGCATTGTTGTTACTGCTGCTGCTGCTCCTGCTCCTGCTGCTGCTCCTGCTGCTCCAACTGCTGCTGCTGCTATTTTTAACAAAGACGCAGTAAACAAGTGCACGAAAACAAAACAAAAACCAAACAAAAAACAAATCTCTAGAGATCTGAGCAAAAGGAATTGTATTCAAGTGGAAGTATTTGCAGGCAACAGAAAAAGAAAAAATAAATGCCAACCACTTTTGTGGTGCAGACAGTTCTGGTATATACTAATACAAACATAAGTAACAAAATACATACACACACACACACACACATTTATATATATATATATATATATATATATATATATATATAAAAGTTTCTCTATATATATATTGGCCTTTAAGTATGTGCGAATTCGTCTGTTTCTATTTGGTTTAGTTATGCATATATTGGAAACTTGATCAAAAATTTGTGGCTGCTTAGCAGCTTCTGTTTACTTTTTAGAAAATAGAAAAGAATCAAGTCAAACACCACATAAAGTGGCTGACAGACAGTTACTCAGTCACTCGAACTGAACTGTCGGACGATGGCGTCATCATCAACAGCATTCAGCCCCTGCCCTCATCCATATCAACATTCTCTGAGTGGGAATCGACGAAGTCTTCGTCGTCGTCGTTGTCATCGTGGTCTCGTGGTCGTCATTGCTTTGCTCTGTGGACACTCTTTGTATGGGCTTTTTTATTCATTTGTCAGCTTTTTGGCGCGTTGATTTGCCGCTGTCATTGTTTTGGCATTGCCCATTGCCCATCGTCCATCGTCCATTGTCAGGGTCTCTGCACTCAAACTCTCGCGCGTTCTATACACTAGCTGCCAGTCTGAGCTACTTACTTTTGCAGTTTGATCTGAGTAAAATAAGTGAGCTACCTATTAATATATATTTTATATATATTTCCATATTTTTATAAATTTCTAAAGTTCAAGGATTGTTCATCATTCAAAAATTTTGTTCTCTTAGAGAATAATTTATAATATATATAACAGAAGGATATTCAAATATGCTTAGACGTAATATAAGCAAAAATGTTTTAAATGTTGAATTTCATGAGGAAAACTAATATAGTCTTGAAGATAAATATGACTGCATAGACTTGATTGATTAAGCGAGATCTTCTTGTAAGTTTTTGCTTAATATAATGAATAAGAAGAGCGATCTATGCTGCACTCAGATGAGTGAGCTACAGTGATCTATGCGGAACAGCTCCAAGTAACTCTGAGTAGCTTAGCTCTGCTGAGTGATATTCAGAGCAGTTTAATGAGCCAGATTTTCGCTAAGCTGCTTAAGCTGCATCTCTTCATTCGAAGCGCTTCTAAGAGCGACGTCTCTTATATGAAATTCTTCTGCCATATAAATGAAGTATGTTTGAAGAAGTGAGCGCTGCCTGTTAGCGCACTCTTCTCGCGCTCTTCTTGTATAATGCCATCAAATCTATTTTAAATTTCAATTTTATTTGTATAGTGGTGCAGAGCAGAGAGAGTTGATCTGCTGTTGCAGTTGTAGGCATATATATCTGTTTGAACAATAAATTCTCAGATCAATATCACAAAGAGAAATGCATTTGAAGTTGCATAAGGAAAATTAATATAGATTATCGTATGTAAAGATGATTCATTGATTTTAAAAGCTTTTCTTGTAAACATTTAAAAGTATATTTTACAGTAAATTATATTTAATCATATGCTAAGTTTTAATTTTATTTATTTATTTTTTTGTTTCAATCAAGACAAGTGAAAAATTTAGATTTCAAAATTTTTTTTTTATATATTTTTTTATTTACATATTTTTAGTTTTATTACAGCTTAGTTTTAATTTTTTATTAATTAAGAAGAGAAGTGAAAAATTTAGATTTCATATATTTCTTATTTATTTTATTTTATTTTATTTTTATTTTATATCACTGTGTTTTAAGATAATATATTTATTCAACTTTACTTATTTATTTTTATTTTTTATTTATTTATTTTTTTTTTCATTTTCACTTTGTTTCAAGATAATAGATTAATTCTACTTTACTTATTTATTTTTTATTATTTTATTTTTATTTTTATTTTTTTTTATATATAACTTTATTTCAAGAAAATAGATTAATGCACCTTTAACTTATTATATTATTTACTTTTTCAGTTAGTATATCAAACAATATAGCTTTACTTACCAGTAATTTCTTGACTTTCAAGTAGAATAAATAACATATTTTAATATTTAGTCTTCAATATACGTACATATACATATATATTTCTATATTATTTGATATAGCTCTCTCCAAGCGCGTCATTAGCCATGCAAGAGCATTTGAGTTTCGTTTTTTATTTCTGCGCAGTATTTCTAGCTTTATTTTTATTTATCTGTGCTGTCCATTTATTTTTTTTTTTGTGATTTACTCGAACAATATTGTAAACGTTGGTTTGCAGCTCTATGCCCCACTCGCAGGCAGTCAGGCAGTCAGCAAAGTTGATTGCTTTTTCGTGTATTTATTTGGCATTGCCAACAATGCATTTCACTAACGTGGAAACGCTTAAAGCTGCCTTAAAGCCAGCTGGCCATTTGGCAATTCACGGGCTCACGAGCTTTTGGCAGCAGCGCGCCATAAATTCTAATAACTCACAGTTTAACATAAATTACCAGCCAGCCGCATAATTAAAATAACCAAAACGAAGTCTGCTATTCACCCCCCCCCCTCTCCCTCTCTCTCTCTCTCTCTCTCTCTTGCTTTCTCTATCCCGCTCTATTATTGAGCTTACAATTTCAATAGGCGAGGCATAATACTCTCTCGTAATTGAAATTAAATGACATAAACATCAACATAAACTTTAAACTGGAGTTTGGGGCCTTCACCAAAAAAGAAACCCAAACAACTCTGTTGTTGGAATGCAATCCACACAAAAATAAAAGTAAATTAAACTGTCATATGTTCCAAAAAGAGACAACAGGACATTGAGACTGATGGACAGAGGACAGTCGGCAGCCAGACAGCAGTTTGCTTGCAACTGCCGGACTGGTCTGTTAGTAGAGCGAAGGAGAAGGAGGAGGAGGACCCAGCAGAGCAGGAGACAGCGACAGGACGAGTGCAGTCGTCTGTCTGGTTGTTTGGCTCATCTGTCAGTGTGGAAGATATGTTGAAATACGCCGCGTGTCATGATAAAGTATGCCCAGCGTGTGTGTCAGTGTGTGTGTGGGCTGTCCTGTCTGCGCCCAGGGCCGCAGCGCGGGTGCAGCAGGGCCCAAGTGGTAATGAAAGCAATGCCAACTAGATGTATAGCAACAGGCGAAAAGTAACAGTAAGAAACGAAAATACGCTCTTGATAATTAAGAATAAATGCGAAAATGTTTTGAAGCAATGCACACAAAAAAAAAGAGAAAAAAGCGAGAGTGTTGAATCAGCAAAAGTTGTGGCCTGTGGCATCAAGCAGCAGCAGCAACAACAACTAGAAATGTTGTTGATCATCAGCAGCGGCAGCGGCAGCGGCAGCTTCCAGCTACAGCTCCAGCTCTCTTGCTTTCTCAGTTTTTCCACTGTGTGTGTGTGTGTGTGTGTGTGTGGCTTCAAGCATCAGCACTTTTTAAATGTTATTACGTGTTTGGCCCGCAAAAGTTTATTTCTTCTGCTGTTTATGTCTGCTTCTTCTTATTTTGCGGTTTTTGCTCGCGATTTTTTATTTATTTATTTATTTTGTTATTTTGCTTATAATTTGTGTCTTTGTTTTGTCAAAGTTTTGTGTCTGTTTTGCTTGGATTTTATTCATTTCTGTTTTTCTCTGAACATATTAAATTTGAAAATTTGTTAAGCAAATTAGAGCATTGTAAGAGTATCTGTTAGACGCATTGCAGGGTGGAGAAGGGCGGGGGTTTGTTGGACTTGGGCTTGGACATGTCGTCGCCGAGGCACTCAAAACAAATTTGTGCTTGGCCAGCTGCCAGCAGTGTGGCAGCCCCAAAAGAAATGGCGACAACAACAACAGCAACAACAACAGCCAGCAGCTGCAACAACAAATAACAATAATAACAACAAGAGCAACGGCAACAACAACAATAACAAAAAAAAAAAAAAAAATAAATAAACAAGTACTAGTTGTAGTGGAAGAAGCAGCAGCAAAAAATCAATCTTTTGTGGCATTTGCCTGAAACTAGATTTCATACCACGGCGACGACAACATCTACGAGTATTTCATGCGGCACAAAAAAAAAAAACTTATACATATATATATATATAAAATGAAAGAATGAAAAAAAAAAACAAACTGAAAAAAAGAGAAAATAAAACAACTCATAGAAATGAAAAATAAAATGAGGCTTCAGCAAATATCAGGGGCCATGTGAAGTATTGCAGCAGCAGATAGAAAAGCGCTGCTTCAAACCAGAGGAGGCGGCAACCAAAGAAAGAGAGAGAGAGAGAGAGAGAGAGGGCGAGTGGGAGTGAGGGAGACAGTGAAGAGTGGAAAATGCAGGCAAATTGCAGCTCATTTTATGCAAATGGGGATTGAGCGAATGCCGAGCTAAACAGCTAGAAGTAAATTACAATTTTTTTCTATTCTTTTTTTTTTTCAGTATTTCCATGATTATAAATAAGGAAGAACTTTTGATATTTAAAAGCAGTAGTTTTTCTAATGAATTCGCAATTGAGAATAGTTTCATTATATTGCAAAGGAAATAGAATAAAAATAGTTTCTTTTTTTTTTTTTAATTGGATTGATGACAAGTAAGAAAAGAATTTAAAAAAAGAATAGATAAAGAAAGATAACAAAGTAATTTTTAATAATATTTAATATAACTTTTATATTGAATTAAACTATGTTTTGTTTAAAATTGCATTATTGCAATATTAACATTTAGTCTTACGAGATGCTTAACCAGAATATGTATATATGTATTTTAAAGACCAGACAAAGCATAAAGTGAAAGAGCCTAGTCTAAACATGCAGCATCAGAGCAGAAAAAATAAGAACTCGACTCAGTCGAGTTGCTATAGGAACGCAGTATTATCAGTTAGATAAGGCTTAAGAAGAGAACGAAAGAGAGAGAGAGAGAGAGAGTTGAGCTCTTAGTTTTTAGCTATTTTTTCCTTCATAGTTGCTGTATATAAAATTGCTTTATGCAGCATCAGTCAGGTCGTCACTCTGAGCGATGCGTATGAGAATGAAAAAAACGAAGAAAAAAACTCTTTCTTGCAGTATTTCTCACTTTGTATCCAGGTGTTATACCGTATTAACCTACAAGGCGGAGTCATTCTATATGCTGCAATTGAGCACTGTCATTCGTGCTCCTGCGTACATTTCCACTTTTTCACTGATGTCACAAACTCTTTTTGAAGCAACTTTTGTGTTGTGCTTTTTTTTCTTTAATAGTCTCTTTTTCTATAATAGTCTTCACTGAACTGTTTAGCTAGGAAAAGTCGGTCCAGCAAGTAACTCTCTATTACACTTATTAAATATTCCGGTTTATATAAAAAATATATAATAATAATAATAATAATATAAAAAAATATAAATTAAACTAAAATGAAAAAATTAAAAATAATAATAATTATAATTATAATAATAAAAAACGATTTTATTTTAATAATATAAAAATAATAACAATAAATAAAAATTTTGTTTTTAAAAAAAAAATTAGAAATAAATAAAAAAAATAAAAATTAAAATAAAAAAAATAAAATAAAATAAAAATAATAATAATAACAAAAAAATTTTTTAAATAAAATAAAATATAAATAAAAATAAATAAAAACCAAAAATAAAATTGAAAATAAAATAATAATGAAAATAATAATAATAATAAGGAAATTTATAATAAGATAAAAAATAAATAAATAATAATAAAAATATTAATAAAAAAAATAATAATTATAATAAAATTGATAAACATATTTTTAAACACATCTCCTTTTGCTCCTTTAGAAACTCTCATCTTATCATATTGCTTCAGCCCCGCCCACTACTGTAAGAGCTTTTTCAGCGACAGCCCCCAACTTAACCACTCCCGCTGCATAGTTTTGTAAGCCAAAAAGTATACTTGACATTTTTGCGCGAAAAGTATTTGAAATACGACCTCACACTCCAGCGAGCCCAGCTCAGCTACAACCAAACCAAACCAAACCGAATCAAACCGAATCGAAGCGCGAAGCACTTGAGCGAAACTTGACTGAATTTCCCAGTGCGACAGTCGGTGGGCTGCTTTAATGACGACAGCCAGAGCAATACATAATAATAAAGCGAAAAAGCGTTTGTGCAAATAAATATGCAGCACTCAAAATTACTTGGGATGAACTGATGATGGCGATGGCAATGTCGATGACGATGACGATGTGAATGGATGGGAAGGGGAATGGGAATGGGAATGGGAATGGGGCTGGAGCTGGGGTAATGGGCGGGGCCAACATCTAAATAACGCGCTGCTGACCCAAACTCAATTTCCAGCAGCCCGCAACTCAATTGTCAATGAATAAATTTACTTGCGCTGACAACTTGCGTTGGCACGTCCTCATGCCTTTAGTCCTCGTCAACGTTGTCCAGGAATCCAAATCCATTATCCTTATCAGTGCACAAGCATCGGCGTTCGTTCGCGAAACTTTTTGCTGCTCCATTATTTCGACTTTGCTTCGGCTCCTTCACTTTTTCTCTGCATGCCATTCAATTGGTTTGGCTTTAACCACTTCCACTTTGAGTCATTCTTTTTTCTCGCCTTTTTTCTCTCTCTCTCTCTCTCTCTCTCTCTCACTCTTTTTTTGTAAATTAATGACGCAAACGGCCGGAAAATTTAGTAACTTTTAGTCATGGCGTGCAGATGATTCGCACACGATATACGAGCATATTCCCCCACGCCCAGTTGGCAACAGTTTGGCATTGATTCCAACTCCATTGGCGCCGGGGCTGATCAGCTTTTGGTTTTCGGATTTCGGCATTCGGCTTCTGCTTTTGCTGTTGCTGTTGCTGCGTTGGTAATGAAATCGATATTTATGAGCTTTCGCCTCGTTGTGTGCATTGTGCGTTGAGTGCGTTCCAAATCTCGGCATATCGAATCTCGAGAGGTTAATAAATTAAGCTACCAAAAACTTTTGCCTCTATTAAAAAGTTTAGCCTGGGCTTACATTTCTCTTCTTTTCTGTTCCGTATTTTTTTTTTTTTTTTTTTTGTATCCTGTGAAAAGTTGTTATTGGCGCTGGCTCTATGCAAATGAATTCCACAAATCATTGCCCTGTCACAACTGTCGAAAATGGCTTAGGGAATTGCGAATTCCAATTGGCCAGACGGTTTTCTAGATCTTGTTCAGATCGTTATTAGTTGAAGATACAATTCATTTACAATCCACTTGCATTTTTATCTTTCATTATTCTTTACCCAGACGGCTTTTAAGCTCTTAAGCCATATTGATATTAGCTGAAGTCATGTTCCACTTGCATTTCTTCACTATAAAATTTTCTCTTAACTCGCTTCTCAATTTTAGCTCATTTCTCATAATTTGTTGCCCCTTTACGTTTACCTGTTCGCTCGACTAACTAATAATTGACCACTCTAGCACTCAACTTGGCCAAACCACTAACACTCCACTCGACAGCAAGCGGCATGCTAGCCACAAAACCGCACAATGATATCCACCCTCAGAGTTGGTTGCTTTAAAGTCATTACGTCCAGCACTCAGATGACCCAGCCCACAATGGCACAATATCAAAAGCCAATTAGCATACATTTTCATACTCCCACACAGAGAGAGAGAGAGAGAGAGAGAGAGAGAGAGAGAGAGAGAGAGTGAGACACGGACATTGACAAAATCAAACAAGTCCAAAAATGTTGACAGCACTTTAAAAGTATTCATAGCAGACAGACAGATACAGAGAGACCGAATCGCATTCACATCTATATCCATATGCTGCTCTTCCCAGTCAACAGTCAGCAGTAAGCAGTCACTACTCACTACTCACTAGTCACTAGTCAAGTCAGCAGTCGTCACTAGTCACTGCTGGCATGATGTCAACAAGAACATTTTCATTTTGTTTGCTCAGTCACATTTATGCATGGCACGAGTGTAAGTGGACAAGTCAACGCAGCTCGACAGCAGAAGTATGCCCTATCAAATTAACAAAACAAACCCAAGTTTTGCAGAAACTTAGAAACTACTTCAAGCAGCAAAATAAACTAATAGGCAAAGCAGCAGCAGCAGTAGCAGTAGCAAAAAGTATGGTAAGCTCAGTTCGAGCCTGGCTATGTCCTTGCCGTGGCCAAAAACTACTGCAAACACACAGACAATGCCACGCCCACAGGCAGACAGACAGTCACACAGAGAGAGAGAGAGAGGGAGAGAGGGAGAGAGAGGCTGCCACGGCGTTGGCACCCAACACAAGCTGCTCGGCATCGTCTTAATAAGATAAATAGGCACTTGAGTGCTGCTTGCTGTTGTTGCTGTTGCGAAAAACTTGAAATGTAAGCCCCGCTCTATGAGTTCTGGCTATTTGGTCGAGCTCATTCCGCTTGCCATCGCTGCTGAGGCATGTTCAATATTTTGTTTTGTTAATGATGAGCAAAGTTTGCTTTTGTTTGGGAGCTCTCTAGCATGGCTACCGCTCACAGTGGTAAGCAAATTTCTTCTTTTTCTCTTTTTTTTTTCGAGGTATACAAGTGTTTGTGTTGGCTCTGAAAATTGCAGAATATTTGAGCTTTAATGTGGTCAGCAGGCTTTTACGCCCCATTCTCTCGGGCGCTGCTCGCCTTTCACATATAAAATGTTATATGCTAGGCTTTGACTTTGATTTATGGCACATTATAAGTTGCAGAATGCGTGCCTCTGCTCTAAACTGAGTGTGGCACCAGCTTAAATCATCCACATCAACATTAATACTTGAGGTTGTGTGTGTAGCACCTAGAACTGTTCTTGTTGTTGTTGTTGTTGTTGTTGTTGGGTTCAGCCTGTAATATATAACAGGAGAAATCATTAAGGTTCAAAGCTGCTCTTGAAAAATGGCTTAAAGTTGCCCGGCCGCAGGGTTGAGTTAGCTAAGGGTGCAGCTATAAAGACATATTGAAGCTGTCAGAAACTTGACTCTAATTTTATATTTTTACAAAAATTTTAAATTACAAATTTGTATATTTTTAAAACAGATTTTTAGTTAACATTGTTGGCCAGTTAATTAAATTATATTATTTATTTTTGTACATTTAAGTTGATAAATAATATTTTTCATTTCCTTTATGCCCACGGTAAACAGAGATATTAAAGTTGTCAGAAACTTAACTCTATTTTTATTTATTTTTTTTTTTTAATTTGTATATTATTTTTAAGTACATTTTCAGCTAACTTTGTTGACCAGTTTGTTAAATTATATTATTTATATATTTTCATTGATGCCCATTCGCACACAGTTGATCTTCTTATTTTTTTTCAGCATTTTCCTTACACTAATTGTTATGCTTTCTCGACATTTAGCAGCTTGCTTAAATGCTGTCAAGCTGATTGCTTTTAATATCTTGTGGAATGCATTTAATGCCGCT
This sequence comes from Drosophila koepferae, assembly GCA_030914345.1. Taxonomy (NCBI): domain Eukaryota; kingdom Metazoa; phylum Arthropoda; class Insecta; order Diptera; family Drosophilidae; genus Drosophila; species Drosophila koepferae. The sequence continues at coordinate 1,771,747 of JAUESR010000211.1, forward strand.
TATTTAAGTCGCTCTCTCTCTCTCCCACTCTCTCACTTGAGTTGTCTGCAAAACCCCAACGGTAAATATCAATTTCCCTCATTGACACTTGCAGTCGTTCGCCTCTGGGCAGCCAGCGCTATACGCCCTATGTGTTTTCCAATTACACTTGACTACGCTGCAGAAATTGTCATTACTTTGCGCTGTGATTTACACTTCAAAAGCCGCCGCGAATCCTTTGAGAGCGTTTCTTACACTTGGCGACTTTGTTCGCTTCCTTTTTGCGCTCTTTCTTTTGCGCTTTCGTCAATTGCAATTTTTCAATTGATATGACAAGGGACACAGATGAAAACTCTCAGAATATATATCCAACTCGCTCTCGCTCTCTCTCTCTCTCTCTCTCTCTCTCTCTCTCTCTCTCTCTCTCTCTCTCTCTCTCTCTCGGTCTGGCCAATAAAATTCGCAGCGCTGCTTTTGATTTGACTGATGGTGCGACAGCAGTTTGTGGGCAGTCAATGGGTCATGGGGGGAGGCGTGGCATAGTTGCAAAAATATTGGCATAAATTATGAGTTGGAGATTTCATGGCATGAGCTCGCACGAAGCCAAAAGGCGAAATGTTTCCGCTTAATAAGGCTTTCCGTTTCCGTTTGCGTTGCACGGCTTCCGGCTAGCTACCCACTAGCCCCAGCTGGCCGCTTCCTTCCGCCGCGTACATTGCCATCAGCATCTTCTTCGCTTCCATTACACTTCAGCCTACTTGCTATGCATCGCGGCCGCCTTTGTGGTGCCCGGACTCGTGGTTCGTGGTTGAGTCTCAGTGGCTGTGAGCTGTGGCTGTGGTTGTGGCCCAGTCTCCCTCTCTCTCCCTCCCTCTCTCTCTAGGACTCTCTTCCACTCAGTGTCTCAGTCTTGGTCTCGATGTGGCCATTGTTAAGCTCGTTGTCAGCGCTCGGCAATTGATAATGATTATAATGGTCGTTGTCGCTATCGTGCTCGTCGTCCTCGGGTTCGTTGTTGTTGCCCCACTCACACCACTCGCCGTTCGCCCCGCTCAAAAACTACTTAGATTACAATGCACAGAAGCAGTTGCCGCCCATTGCGAGGCAATTTCTTTTGGTCGGGGCCATTCAAAGCGCATGCAAATGACTTTGGATTTTAATTAAAAAGCAAGTGGCTCTGGCAGTGGTGCATTTGATGAACCGACGATGTCCTGCTGCTCCTGCCGCTCCACTTTGTTGCCACTTTGTTTGCGCTGCGTGTGTCAAAGCGAATTCTTCCCCAAGTCCCAAGTAGCAGATGAGAAAATATCAGCTGAGTGTATTCGCTTCCTTTTGTATTCGCTGGCTGCCAGCGCCTAAAATAAAGTCAATGATTTGCTCTCGACTCGGTTTCACTGCTCAGCCCACTCAGGCAACTCTTTCGTTTTATGAATTATGCTGGCAATTATGCTCGGCAACAATGACACAAAAAAAAAAAAAGGGTTCCTTTTCTTTCAAGCTTTTCCTTCCTGCCGGCCTGACTCCCTCTCAGTCAGCCTGCCAGCCTGCCAGCCTGCCTGCCTGCCTGCCTTTTGCAGGACACACGAATCCGAACTCTGTGCTTCTTCGGTCGTCGCTCGGTTTATTGAACTTGTTTAATTAAGCGTAAAATGTGTCGGTATTTCTCATCTACTGTGTTGCAATCCTTTGAACCACATTTCTTCATCGTTTTTGTTACGTTTTCTGTGTGTTTTTAATGGTCAGCGTGGAGCCATTAAGTATTAGCCCAGAGTGGCAATTCGCCAAATGCCTTTCGATTGTCGTAGGACAGCAAAGGCTACACATTAACAAATTGAAATGTATATTCAAATGGGAATACAAGGCTGGATTAATTGAAGATAAAAGTATTTAAACATGAGATGTGTATATAGCTATAACAAATTATGAATAAGAATAATAATAATAATAATAATAATAATAATAATAATAATAATAATAATAGATATGTTATCAATTGTGAAATAATAAATAAAAATAAATAAATATAAATTAATAAATAAATACTTCAATAAATAAAAAAAAATCAATTAAAATAAATATATAAATAAATAAATAAAAAATTGATTACAAAATATAACTTTTTTTAAAATAAATTAACATAAATATATAATTATTAAGCAAACAAATAATAAAAATAAATAAATAAAATATATACTCAAATATAAAATTTCAATTTAAAAAATAAAAAGTAATTAATATATATAAAATTTTTTTAAATAAATAAACATAAATTATTATGCAAATATATAATAAATATAAATAAAATAATAAATAAGTAAACAAATAAATAAATAAATACAAAATGAATAAAAACTAATCAATAAATTTAAAAAATATAAATAAATAATAAATACATAAATAAGTAAAGATAAATACATAACAAACGCAGATAAATACATAAATAAAAAAAAAATTAATACATAAATTAATAAGTATAATTAATTTATAATCACACCTTATTTTTCCTGTATTAAACATTAATTTCTCTTTTAATTCTTCTCTTTGCAGGTATGTTTAAATTGCTTTCTATTGTGCTTAAAAGTTTTTTGGTCAGCTCGCGTAAGTTAAACAAATTTTAAACAAATCCAAAAAACAATAATACAAACATCCGCCCCAAGCAAAAACATTGCAGCAGCAAATTTTCGTAATCTCATTGTAGCTGTGAGTCAAGTCGTTATGACTTATATGATACGCTGTAGAAAAGCTTTTCAAATGAAAATTACATTGAATTAAAGAATTTTGAAATTTGTGAAAACCTAATATTTTAGAGAATTGAATAAATTTAGCAAAACATGCTTTTAAATGGAAATTCTAATTTAAGCCTTTTCCACTTGAGCTTATCTTTAGTAAAGAATTTGCTTATCTAATAGATTTCTGCACAGCAGTGCTGAGCTTACAGGGTAGCTGTGTGTTGTTGTTGTTGCTGTTGCAGTTTATGGCAATGCGACACGCGATGCTGCAGCAATAGCAACACCAGCAACACACACACACTTCACCTCACACACACACACCTCTAGTCAGCAATTTTGCGCAATAAATAAAATTAAAGGCGCACGCGGCTCCTGCAAAATGTGTGAAGGGAAGTAGAGGCAATAGCAGGAGGCAGGAGCAGGAAGCAGGCAGTACCAGGAGCATGCAGTGGCAGGAGCAGGCAGCTGCCAGGCTGGCAAAATGTAATTAGAATTGTACAGTGCGGTTAATATTTCCGCCTACTTGAATGAGTGTGTGTAGGTGTGTATGTGTGTGTGTGCGTGTGGGTGTGTCTGTGTGTGTCTGTGGTTCATAAAACAATGCCCACAATGTGACTGTTGTTGTTGTTGTTGCTGCTGCTGTTGCTGTTGGTTCTTGCGCCTGCTGCGTGTAAAATGCAAACGCGTCGCGTGTCAAGCGCTCGTTTTAATGCCCACACACACACACACACAAACAAACACACACAAACAAACACACACTAGTACACACACTCGTACACTCACTCACTCACACACCTGCTCAGCCCACACAGAGCAGCGAGCCCACTTGAGCCCAGACATTTGCAGCATTTCTTTGGCTGCTTTATTTTTATGCTTTATTCTCGCTTTCGTCTTTTTTTTATGGTTTTTCTTCTTCATTCTGCTGACTCGAAGACTTTGGCTTTGGCTCTGCTGTTGCACGCCTTCTGATCCCACGCCCATACGCCCAACCTACCAGCAAAAACTCCCAACCCATGTTGCTGTATAAAATTAATTTTATTTACTTTTTCGCCTTGCTGTGTCTTGCCTTGGCCGCAGAGGCCCCCAGGACCAAAAGCAAAGGACCATGACTCGCCCTTCAAGTGGCTACTTTTATTGTAGCTGCTGCTCTTGCTCTTGCTGTTATTGTTGCTGTTGTTGCTGTTGTTGTTGTGTGGTACGTGCGCATGTAATTAGTGCCATTTTTCTCTGTCTAATTGGAAAATTAACATATGAAGTGCTTGTTTTTGTTTGTTTTCTTTCGTGTGAGAAACAGCGCAAAAATTGCCAAATGGAAAAGAAATATATATATATATGTACATATATATGTATGTATAAATTGTAAAAACGAAACAAATTTGTATTTGGCTCAAGTGTTTTTTTAGCGAGATTTATGAGTGTTGTATTGTTGGGGAAAATGAAATATTTATTGAGTATAAAATATATATTTATGTTGAGGTTGAAATAGTTTTAGGCAATTGATTTTAAAAAATATTTTTTTTTACTTTTAAATGAAATTTAATTTTTTTAAATTTAAATTCGATATGAAATTTTTTATTATTTTATCATTTGATTATTAATTAAGTAAATATAAAGATTTCATTTATTTTAAATACTTTATCTATATTTTGAAATTTTTTTTTTAATTTTTAGAGAGAATTTTAATTTTAAAAATTATATGTAAATCTTAATATTATTACAAATACTCTCCTACTATTTCATGTCTGTAGTCTCTAGCTGAAGTCCTTAAAAAATATATTAAAATTATTTTAATCAAAGCAAATGAAAATGTATGAAAATTAATTTATATTTATATAAATAATATTTAATATTTCAAATATATTATATATATTTATTTATACGATAGACCTGTTCATTTATAAATTTAAAAAATCCATTCAAATATTTTCCCCTCTACTTTGTACTCATTTTACAAAAGTTAATTAAAAGTCTTCATATAAAATATTCATTTTTAAGCTCAGTTCAGTTGCAACTTTAATACAGTGTCAGAGTTACTTTAAAAAACTCTTTAGTGCAAAGTAAAATTGCCAAGCGAAACTATAACCCCCAGAGAGAAAGAGACAGAGATAGAGCGAGAGGGGGAGAGAGAGAGGCAGCTAACAAAAAGAAGTAGGAACTTAAGAACAGCGCAGACAAGTTGTAAAATATATAAAAAATTTCATAATACGCTTAGTACAAAAATGTGGCAGAACATCTTCCTGGCTGCTGAGTCTTTTGTCCTGCTCTACACAGATTCTAGCTCGCCCTCTTGTCTCTCTATGTGTGTTGGTTGTTGTTGTTGTTGTTGTTACTGTTGCGGTTATCATACTTGTTGGCATTTTGGGTTATTGTTGGCAGTCGTCGACGTTGTCGCCACGGACGTCGTGGCCTCTGCGGTGTCTATGTATCTCCTCTCAGTGTGTCCAAGTGTGTGCCCGCCCACTCGACTAACTGCAGCAGCAGCTCTGCTCTGCTCTGCTCTGCACTGTTGCTGTTCGTGTGTGACAGCATATAAAACAAATTTTTATGAAGAGCAACAGAATAAAAGGCAAGCAAAGAGAGAAAAAAAAATTGATGTGGCAAAAATGCTCTGCAACATATTCAAGCAGCATTTTTTTTTTTTTTGTTACTTTTTGCTTTTTTATGCTTCGTCACACGAAATTTAATAAGAGCGGCGAATACTGCGGCTTGGCCATAAAACAAATGCGACTGCCTAAGTGGACGGGGCAGCAGGCTCCGGGTATGAGGCACGTCGTGCCCATCTACGGCTAGGTATGCGAGGTATTTATTGGTCTACTAAGTGGGCTCTAAATTTGACTTATGCACCGGATCCATTTCATTCAGCACGGTCCGCTCAGTGAGGCATGCATAAATTATGCCACTCAGGTCATTTCGCAGCAACATAAAAGCGGGTGCACAGCCGCCCACACGCACTCTTTGAAGAGTGCGTCTCATAAGTAGGCTCTGCTGTTAACGCACACAAGTTTCGCTTCCTGCTGCCCCAAACGGGCCGCAATAAAATCAAATCAACGTGACGACATTAACCGACCTTCGGACCTTCAACTTAACGAACAGCCCATAAAACTGACGTATTTAAATTAAAAATCAATTGTTTTCGCAGCAGCAGAAGCAGGAGCAGTCGACGCCAATGTGGATGTGGACTAAGCGAAAAGAGAAGATAAGAATTTTTCATGAAAATTTACAGAGATTACTTTTAGTAAAGTCAGCTGAAACTGATTTTAAATTGGAAATTAAATTTGCTACAAGTAATTGAAGAATTTAAAATCAACTTAAAGGGATTAAAAGTTTAATTTAAAAATGCCTTAAATTGTCAGAATCATTGGGTAATTACTATCAATATCGATAGCTATCGCGCAACAGAACTCGAATATTATCTCTTCATCTATCGCCATCCGATATTCAAACACAATTTATATTTCTAGTATTTGCTGTCAGAATATCGTTAGAACTTAGCTCTCTCTCAGTCTTTGCTTGCTTAGAATAAATATCGATAACTATCTAGCAGTCTTCTAATGCTATAATAATTTACATTTTAAGTATTCGCTTTCTGAATTTGGTTGATAGCACTAAATATAGATTATTATTGAAAAATGTTCAATTCATATATAATTCTTTAGAACTAGACTCTCATTCAGTAATTGCTTGTTAACCATTAATACCGATAACTATCGAGTTACCTCCCTAACGCCTCTCGACAGTTAGTGCTTCGACTGTCCACGGTCTGAATCCCTTTAGAGCAATACTCTCGCTCAGCCAATGCAATGATTTTGCCCTTGGTGACAGTTACTCGCGCCGCGCCACGTGTCACATAAAATGTCAAATTGGCTTGTTTTCCTTTTGACCAAATTCTCGCATACAAATCCACAAAAACTTGTGCCCTTTGGCATTTTATTGTCTCGAGTCTTGGGAAACTTCGCTGCTCACCCCCATACACTGGCTGTCAACTGTTAACCGTTATTTAATGCACATTTAATTTAGTCGTAAACAGTGAAAAAAGCGCAGCCAGCAAAAAGTTTGACATTAGAATCCAACAAAACCCGAACAAAAATCCACCCACGCCGCCCAAACGATACGCCGGGGAGTTAATTTCGCTTTGCTTTCAGCTGCTGCTGCAAGACGTAAAATTTCAAAAGTCGCAACTGGACAACTGGACGACCCGCATCGCTGCTCGCCATTCTCTGGTAGTAATTAACTAAATATAGCTTGTAAATGGGGGGACCAGATGGGCGTGGTCAGAGAGGGGGGGTGTGGGGCGTGGGCAACACGCACATGTGCAGCATAAATCAGAGCTGCGGGCATTTGTTGATTTTAGCAATTAAAGGCAACAGAGAAATAAAATCACTAGACAAGAAATAATTTGAGAGTGCACGATTGTAATATAACCTGTTATCGATAAATATCGATTGTGCTTGGGAATTGTAGAGAGAGAATTTTATAAGAGGTGTAGAGTGAGTTTAGGCGTGTATAAAAGATATAGATTTGATGACTTGTTACTCTAACTGCTCAAAGATCTAGCATTCAGTAAAAATGTCTACATTTATCGATAACTATTTATCGATTACAAAATTATTAAACAAATTTCTTTAAAACTCGCTTGCCTTCAAAATTGGTAAGGGAAATAAATTGATAAAAAATATAAATATATATATATCAAATTACTTTGACTACCAACCCCGTTTATAACTCTGCTTCGTGCATAGCCTCTATCACAACTTCATCAAACAACAGGGTATTTAAGCTAGCAAATTAGGGTGGCTTAAATCGAAAGTTCATTAGTCGTACCCTGCAATCGATGCCGTGCACCATCTTTAGCTGGCTTGGCTTGGGAATTGAACGCGAAAAAAAAACATCTAGAATAGAGGGAGCATTGTTGTTAACTTGGCTAATTGCTAATTGACGGTTGTGTGCACTTTAAGCAGTTTTGGCCAAGAGCTGTAACCTTTAAGCTTGGCTGGCCAATCTCAGAGCGAAATCGCGACAGCAGCTTATCAACGTCTCCGCCATGGTCTTTGTTGTGTACAGCCCTTGTCGCGTTGTCCTTATGCTGCTTTCGCTGGCGGCAAATTGTAGTAGCTGGCGCGACAGGAACATGGCCAGGACACTGGCTAAGAACAACGTGGCAGCTGGCAACTGTTGCCGGAAGCGCCATCGGATGTCCTTGCTAAACCGAATGGCATCGTCGCCTGGCAGGAAATATGTCCCAGCATGAAATTAAATTGCTGAACAGGCAAGACAGAGAGAGGGAGAGCGAGAGCGAGAGCGAGAGAGTGTAGAGTGTAGAGAAAAAAAGAATATAAAAAAAAAATGTTAACTTAATTACAAACCTAATTTATTCAATTTGTAAATGCAGCTTGAAATTAAAAGAAAAAATAAAAAAAATAATTACATTTTTTTTATTATATTTTAATTTTTATTTTATTTAAGGTTTATTCTTTGAGAATGTTGCTTGATTTCTCTCAGTGTAGCTTAACTGTCTGCTGTTGCATAATATTAGGCGCTTGGGCTTCAGGTAAGCCGCAGCTTACAGCAACAGCAACAGCAGCAACAACAACAACAATAACAATAACAACAACAGCAGCGAAATGTATTTGAGAACCTTTGTTAATTTCGCTTGAGCTGTTAAATCAAAAAAGGATTATTAGCAGCAATGCGCTCATTCAAATTTTATATTAGCTGATTATGTGCGTTTTATTGCTAGAGGGTATGCGACTATGTGTGTGTGTGTGTGTGTGTGTGTGTGTGTGGGAACTCACACAAGTGACAGAAATTACTGCATAAAGCGCGCTTGATTGAGTTGACAAGTTGTAATTTCGTTGCCGGCGCGCGTTTCATGTGCCTGAGTGCGTATGCGGTTGCAGAAGTGTGTGTGTGTGTGTGAGTGTGCGTGTGTGTGTGTGTGTGTGTGGAGTGAAGCAATCAATATGGCAGTAGCTGTACTGTAGTAGTATTAGTAGTAGTAGTTGGAGGCCGTTGTGGTGTAGCCAAGCAGCGAAGAGAGTATGAGAGTGTGTGTGGAGAGTCCAAAATGAAATCGAGGCGACAGCTGTGCGTTCGCTGATATACAAACGCTGGCAACGTCATGCAAAGAAATGACGTGTTAAGCCAGGCTGAGTTGTATTTAAAGTCTTTGAGCTGTAGTTGTAGAAAAAGCAGAGATTTAAAGTGTAACTATAGCTTACGGATTAATATATGAAATTTAAAGCTTGAGCTTAAGCACATTGGTTAACATGGATTATTCTACTATAATTAAATAGGAATTTTAGCGAAAGTTACTTTTGAGTTGCTTTTCAGTGTGTGAATACATTTGAGTAAGATCAAGAAGAGTAATTAAGCTTTTATTAATTTTAATTATATGCCTTTCCATTTGGAGCTGAGCTGAGCATCGCTTAGTGATTTTCATCTTAATCTCAAGAAGAACTGAATATCTCCTACTGAAATGTCTTTCCATATGAAGCTGAGCTTGAGCTCTTCTTAGTCAAATGCGTTCACTGCTCACTCTCATCAGGAGGCTCTCTTCACTTATATCAGAAACGAACTGAATAAGAACACATTGAAATTGAAACTCGAGAGAATCGTTCGTGTGTTATTTGTGTATCTAGGGCGGCAGAAACGACTACAGCTCTCTGTATGCATACAAATGAAACACCAATCGTATCTAGTTTCGATTTCAAAGTGTTCCTATTCTATTTATTCCTGCCACAAGGGTATAGCGTAAAGAGTGCGCCAACATTCTGACACATTTCAATTTCTTCTACCTAAATGAAACACATTGTAGCTCTTGTAAAATTAATTTCGAAATTAAATTTTATATTCAAATAAATAATAATAAATTTCATAACTTTACTTCTTTTAAATATTAATAAATATTTTCTTTAATAAAAAAAAGTTATTAATATCATATTCTATAATTTTACAACATGTTTTCTTCTTCCCAACTGAAACAAATTGAAATTCTTCCATAATCAATTGAGCTTCAATCTTATTTAAATTAATAAATTAATCATTTTATTTATTTTAAATATTTTAGTTTTTTCGGAATTTGATTGAACTTCAATTGAATTGAATAAATGAATCATTTTATTTATTTTAAGAATTTGTAGACAATTTTCTTAGATTATTATTTATTATTACTCTTATTTGTGTAACTAATAATATTATTTTATTCTGTCATCCTTTTTTATTTCATTTTTAATTTTTTTATAAATTAAATTCTTTCTCATCTTACATCTTCGCACTTTAGTGCAATTAAAACTTTAAGCAAATTGATTTTTCGCTTTTTAATGAGCTGCAGTCTCAAATCTTTTTATCGGCTGCAACTTTATAAAAACGCTGAACACTTTTATTTAAAAATAAACTTCAGCTTCAGCCGTTTCACGTTGAGGCCAACTTTTCCCACGCTTTTTTTTCGCCAGCCTACGCAACAAGAAAAGATATTTATAAAAAAAAAAGAGGAAAGAGAACTGAATGGAAAAAAAACGAAGCAAGGTCGCATCAATTACGCACTTTTTCAATACTTTTGCTTGCTTGCTTTGATTTAGTTTCAAGGTTCCTTCTTTGGTTCTATCTTTTGTATTTTGTTCGCCGTCTATTGAAAGTTGAGCAGGATGCACCTGTTTCTGGCGCAGGTCGAAAAGAAGAAATCAACACTTTCGCTTTTAGCAAAAGGCACAACAAAAAATATTAAAGAGAAAAAAAATAAATAAAGCAAAATTTATGTTTAAGCAGCGGAAGAAAAGGGTAAAGAGAGCTTTGATGAATGCGTAATGCTTATGGGTTTCCGTGACAGAGTCTTTTGTTAGATAGGCAACAAAGGAACATAAAGGCAATGCGATACGCACACACACACACATAGAGACAAATGCTGTCAGCAATTAGCGTAACAGACGCACAGATCTATATTGTGCCATTATTTGATTGGTCCAAAATTGATTCACTTTGCCCGGGCCACTTGTCAGCCGCACTCGCAGGAAACTGCGGCAACTCTCTAGTGTCCTGAGCTACTACTATCTTGCCTCGGCCAACCCTTCCGGCTCTGTCTGTCTCTCTTTCTCTCTCTCCCACTCTTTCGTGCCATCGTCTTTTGTATTTGCCTAACGAACTTGCGAACTAGCACAGTCGGCGGCTTATTAATGAGTCTTGGCAACCCTGTACGCTGCCTGTTAACTGCTTTGTAACTGCTTTTGTCTAAGCGAAAAGCTATTTAATTAGCCAAAGATGCTTTTGCTTGCTTACAAATCGCCAAGATGTTGTTGCCTCATTTCAAATACCTCACCACACCCAGCCACTAAAAATTTACAAATTATGCAACACATGTGGCATACGCACCACCGCCACGCCCACCCATGTCAAAGTTTAGGTTAACTTTACGCATGATTTATGTTACCCCCATTGGCAGCAGCAGCAGCAAAGGCTGTGTTTTCTTCTTTTTTTTTTTAAATATCAGCCAAAAACAACCTTCCCAAAAAGAAAGAACGAAAAAAGACTTTACAACAAATAAAATTAGCAACATGTGAAAGAGGGGAGCAAAAAAAAAAAAAAAAAGCCAAACTTGTGGATATATATTTTCTTTACTCTCTCTGCTTTGTCTGGCTGCTTTTATGTTTTCGGACCTTTTTTTGCAGCCTGCAGGCGCGTACAAAATATATATATATATATCGGCATGTTTAACATATCCTATAACCTAAGAAAACTTATTAAATTAAACTTCTACACATGTTTTGCCGGCGTACGAGCGCGTTTTCTTTCTTCAGCATTTCCCCAGCATTTCGTGTCCAAAACTTTTCACGCACACAGAGTCAACATGCTGGCAGCGGAAATGCTCAATCTATTGTGGAAAATGTTATGCGCCATTCGCTACACTCTGGCCAAGTCTATTGCCAAAAAGTGAGCTCACCAAATTGGAGTGAGAGAGCTCTGAGGGGGGGAGCAACGTTTCAAGTTTCGCTTTCTTTCGTTTATCGACATGGAAAATAAATCATTTTCATGTGCGTGTCTCTCTCTCTCTCTCGCTCACTCTGTGTGTGTGGCGGCTTTCATTGAAATCTCAAATGTGGTTCCAGATTATTATGGCACAAAGCCTTTGATTTGGGCCGCTTCTCACTCACACGCTCGCTCTCTAACCCCTGCTGCTCTTTAGCTAGCTTTCTACAAATTTTACTTGGTTTGATTTCCTTCTCTTTTTTTTTTTTTTTTTTTTTTGGGTATATTTTTGTTTTGCTTTGGGGTGCTGTAAATCTTGTCATTGTCAGAGGGCTTCCGAGTTGGCAACGGCGATGTTTATCGAGCATGTAGCCAGAACAAAATGAAAATAAATAAATAGACAAGCGTTGCGACAAGGACTTGCCCTATCCGATGACAAAAATTGTTCAAAATTATGTGAAAAATATATATATGAAAAAAAATTAAATAAAAAAATATATATAGATGAAATATGCTATGAGTTAGGCTCGCTAGCTAAACATATATATCTAATGCATTTATAAATTGTTTTTAGAAGAGAACAGATCAATGTATTATTATTAATATGAATGAATTCATGCAAAGCCACAATGACTTATTGCATATAGCCAATATGCTTCATTTACTTTTCTCGTAACCCGCGTTTAATAATAATAAAACATATAGAGAAACATAATTTTTTTTTAGCTATAAAATATGATTTTCTCTGGCTTTACTGCATAGAAGTTTATATGAAAATATATATATGTATATGTGCATATATATTTGTCTATTAAAGCAAACAGCGAACTGAGCATTTGGCTCTATTAACAGCAAATAAACACGCCGAGCAGACACTGCAAAATAACACTCAACACTATTACTTACAACAACTACTACACACACACACACACGCACACGCACACTCATATATTACACAACGCAACACAAAGCAGAACTCAAGCACAATAAAAAGCACGTTGGCTTAGGTATAAGGGCTTGTGGTGGCTTGCATGATAAAGGTGGGCGCTGGGTGGTGCTGTGTGGTGCTGCTGTTGCTGCTGGTGGTGTGTGAAAAGGGATACACAAGCGCCACATTGTATGGCAGCAGACAACACGCCGTGCCACACACAAAGAGCAAGGGGCGAGACGACATTATGGCGCCAGTCAGTCACTTTACTTACACTATGTGCGTGTGTGTGTGTGTGTGTGTGGGTAGTTTTTAGAAGTTGCGAACTACGTTTCAGTTGGCTTGCTACACAGATACTGCCTCGTGCCCTTTCTCCAACAGTCAGTGTGCAGGTTGAAACACATTTCCAAGTCGCGTACAAACACGAATTGCGCTTTGTTCTGGTCTGTTGTGGTCACAGCGGGTCAATGGCGTCGTTTGACTTTTGTTGAACGCTGAAAGAGGGGCTGGAGGGGACGACTCAGTTCAGGTTTAGCGAACTTCCCATCTAATGCAATCATTAGATTAGTGAGAAATTACAACAGTTTGCCCTGCACACACACACACACACACTTAAGTTTGATGCTGTATTTTGCACTTGAGCAAAGTTGCGTAAAGTTTGATTCACTTGCAGTTGCGTCGTGATATCGATAACGATAACATGTCTCTCCAAATATATCAATTGAGAAAACTTTGAAAACAAGTTGAGTTTGAGCGGGAGCCGTTGGCGGCTAGATAAATGAAAACAGGCTGACGGGATTTAAGTGACGTCTAAAGCTAAAACCTTAGGAAACCTTAAGATATCATGCTAGATTTTCAGGGATTTCCCTGATTTGAAGAGTTCAAGTATTTAAGTCGCGAATACTTTAATGTTAAAAAATATTTATTATTGTTAAAATTAAGCATATGAAGTATTTTCGGTATAGAAATGAGAAATGCGTTACTCTCAATAGAAGAAAAGAGAAGAGAGACTTGAGCATATTAATATATTTTTATTAATTAATTATACAAATTATAAAAAATAAATATATTAATTTAATTAATAATTATTTAATTAATTATAAATATTTGTTTATTTGAAATGTTTATTTAAAATGAACCATTTAATGAAAGATTTACTTTACCTAAATTTGTTTTCATTTCTTTTGTTAAATAAGTAATTAAAATTATATAATAAAAATCAAATTATATATTATATTAAATTTGCAAAATCATATTATTTAAACTGTATTATTAACTATAAAAATTGTTTTAATTTAATTTAATTCTTCCTAAACAAAATTAATTAAGTTCTCATTTAACATCTATCTCTCGCTCTAACTCTTAAAAATTGTTAAGCTCTCAGTCCAGTTGAGCAACCTTTTCTATATATCTATCTATATATCTCGGTGCTCTTGCTTACACTTATACTTTAGTTACCCCATAGTTAGTTACCCCTTAGTTAACCCCTTTTCATAAAATCAAGCAAACTATGTCCAGCTGCTCGTGCTGTTTGCTTGCTCTGTATATAATTTTCGTTTGAGCCTTCTAACCTATAATTTGCAGCAGTTTTAGCGCCGTGTTGCAAGTTTTTCTTACTTTTTATTGCTGTCAGGACATGGTCTATGGCTTGTATATACAATATATATATATATATATATATGTATTTACTTACATATATATATATATATATGTATATGTAGTTTTGATATGTAGCTTATATGGGCATATGGGCTTTGGCTGGGCTGTGCCTGTCGCGGAAATGTACCGCAGACATGCAAACAAAACTTTTTCGCGAGCACGCGAGCAGCCAGCAACCAGCAACAACAACAACAACAACAACTGCAGTAAAAGCGACAGTCAGGGATTCAGGATACGACGGGCGAGTATTTACTAGTATTTGCCTGCCAGGACGTCGCATTCCTTATTGTTGTAGTACTCTGGCCCTGGCTTGGCCATGTTTTATTATTACTTTTCTTTTTTGTCAGCCTGCTCTATGCTTGGTTGTTTATGTACGTGTGCACATCCCTCTGCTGGCGCCTTGTTGCATTGTCCTTTTTTTTTAGCTGTTTTTTTTTTTTTTTTTTTTTTTTTTTTATTATTTGTTTTTCGTTTGCGTCGCGCCTTGGCCACTTTTTTTTCTTTTTATTTCGTCGCCTTTGGCGCCAGTAGCTGTGGCTCTAGGTGTGAGTTGCAAAGTGCTTTTTCCGCTACTCCTGCTGAATTATAGTTTAATAAATTTATATATTTATTTTTGTTGTGTTGTCTGGCAAAATAAGCAAATGAATAAATTGCATTTGGCTGCTAGAACTTTTTGTGGCTGCCATAATTGAAGTTATGTGTGTGTGATCTGCTTGTGCGGCTTAAAGCCGCCCCGAATAAGTATGCAGCGTATATGTTTTTAAAGCCCTGCCATATAGACGTTAATTGCATTTTCGCCACACTTATCTGGCTATAAATAAAATTATATAATTACCTGGTATTGTGTGGCATAATGCCACACGAACAGCAGCAGGGTTCTTTTTGTTGTTGTTGTTGTTGTTTTTTTTTTGGGTGGTGCGCTGAATCCACTTAACAGTCCTGTCTGTGTGTGTGTGTGTTTGTTTGTGTGTGTGGCTCATTCGTTAGCATTATTTAACGCGTTGCCATGGCAAGAGTTGGCCAAAACAAAACAAAGCAAAACCAGCGCAAAGCAAAGCCCGAACCAAAAACCTGAGACAAAAGAGGCCAACAAAAAGCGCACAGCCAACTAAAATGCGCAAAGGTAAAAGCGAGAAACAGAGCAAATGGCTGATGAAACAGACACCAGCAACAGCAACAAAAAAAAGAGAGACAGATAGTCAGGCAGGCAGGCAGGCAACAAAGTAGCGCGTTACATTAGTGAATGTGCGGGCAGCAGGAGGCGCTTGGAGGAAGAGGAATGGCAACTTATTTTCCATTTACATGCAGCAAAGCGCCTTTCTAGATGTTTATCCTTGTAGGCCCAACAACAACGGCAGCATTGGCAACAAATCCAGTTGAGGCACAACAAAAAAATTTGCCTGGCAAAGCGTCAAAAGGCGCCGCAACAAAGCAAAATTCTCATTCCGATTTTTGTTTCCCTTTTCCAGTTTCTTTTTTTTTTTTTTTTTTTGGCATTTTATTTTTGATTTTTGTGTGCTAATCGCTCGGGCCTAAGATGAAGTGTGTTAGCAACTGAATTAGTGCAAATTAGCTGAAATTTAAGCAGCTGTTGTAGCTGAGCAATTAGGCCTCTGCAGTTCCTCAAACTAGCTAGAAGCGTAAGAGTCATAGATGATGGCTGAAATATTGATAGACATATTGCCTAATGGCAGCAGGTGTGGTCTTTTCTATTCCAGATTAAATGAAGCCAACATTAAATTAAATTAAATTTTCAGTCTTTTCATGAACAAATAACAATAATTTGGGAAAGGAAAAACATAGCATAACATAAATTTTGAGCACTCAGAGCATCGCTAACGAAATGTTCCCGAAAATGTTTGGCAAGGCTATAAGACTTAGACGTCTTTTGGCCATCTTCATGTCATGTCGCTGCCTGCTTCGATTTGGTGGCTGGTGCTGTCTTCTCTGCGCGCAATCAGTTCGCGATGAATTTACACGAAACACGCATTAGCCAAATACATGAACTTGCATTACACAACTGCGTGGCTGCTTGGCTGGCTCCCCTAACAAGTTCTAGCTACTACGCTACATCTTGGTGGCCATAAAGCAACCACCAAATGCAGTTTGCAGGCTTTGAGCCATATCAGGCTAAGTGATGTTGGTTGGCTATTTTGATATTATGTTGATTTCCATGGGGAATACGACACATGTGCATGGGCCCACAACATAAGTAGTGCACACACACACGCACATATACTCACATGTGTATTTGTGTGTGTGAGTCACTCAATTATTTATGCAACATTTTCTATTTTGTTTCATTTTAGTCGTGCTGCACGTTTTTATGGCACAATTTTCGTTTTTGCCATTTTCGTGGCGAGTGCGAGAACTCTATTTTTATGACGATTTCGTGTTTAGCGCATTTCAATGAACTTTAAGTAATTGCAAATTGATTGAAAGCCCAGCCCCCTAATGGAAAGGTAGCTAACTCGCTCGCTCGCTCTCTCTCGCTCTCTGTGTTTCTCTCTCTCTGCCAGTTGGCAGTGGCTGAGTCTATGAAAAGCATTTGCAGCGTATTGCACGCGCTTCTAAATTGTTTGCGTTTAATGCTTTCAATTAATTTAATGCATTTGCCCATTGCAATGGCTCTTTTATGCCAAGGACTTGCCACACTCTCTCACACCTCTGTCTCTCTCTCTCTCTCTCTCTCTCTCTCTCCCTCTCTATGATAACAAGCTGCCTTTGCTGGCTTGTGTGGGCGTGCGCGTATTTAATTGCTTGTAATTTGCGCTAATGACGCTGCCAATAACAACAACAACAACAACAACAACAACAAGCCTTTCATTATGCATGTCATTAAATACGAATTATTATAGATTTTTACTACATAAATATCGATATGCCAGATATATATATAGATATATACATGCGGCTGCTCTTAAATTTTCTATTACCGCTAATATCAAAATCAATAGACTGCAAGTTGTGTAATTTAATTTCCTATTTCTGACTGACTGCCAGCTGTCCCGCCGCCTCCTGCTCAAGCCATTCGTCCTGCCTCTCACACTTCCTGTTAACTCAATTAAAGTTGTAAACAGAAAGAAACAACAAGAACAACAACAAAATAGAAAGCACAGGCGAAAAACCACTTAAAATAGCAGCAGAAATAAAACTTCACTTTTCGGCAACTCCATAGCTCCCTCTCTCTCCCCCCTCTCTTGCACTCTTTATATCCTGCTCTATCTGCAGCTTTGGCCGCCCACTTGCAGCTATTTACGCCATTTTTAATTGCTGCATGAAAAAGTAATTACAAAATTTTGCTGTGTGCCGGTCGCGTAGTTTTCGGTGGTTCCTATTGCACTGGCTGTCGTTTGGTTGGGCGCTGGGTTGTGGGCGTGGCAATGCAACTCAAACAAAATTATAAGCAAACACGCAAAACTGCCACAAAACTTGAAAACCGAGCGGCCGCACACAAATATACACACAGAGAGTGAAGAGTACTAAAAAAATTTGATAAAAAAATAAAACTCTGAAAAAAGGGTGCAAAATATAAACAACAAAAAATGCGAAAAGCACGCAAAATTCTGCTGGGGGCGTGTTGGCGTGGGAGTATATTTAGCTGGCTGGCTGGCTTTGGCTGGTTGCAGCCCAACCTGCAGGTGGCTCCGTTTAGCCAGACAGACGACGCATTGACTCCAGCTCGGCGTCGGACTTCCACTGGGCAATCTGACCACAGAACGCGTCCCTTTTGGACCTAAATGAAAGGGCTGTGTTCCGCAGTTGGAACAAATTAAAAAGCAACGGCCAAAACGCTTGGCCTTCAGCTACTCCTAGTCCACGTTGTTGTTATTTATTGCTAGTCTCCCAAAAAAAATTAAAAGCAAAAATAAATAAAAATGTAGAAAGGACTTGCGTAGTCCATGACCCTCTCATGCACATGTTTTGTTAAATGTAATTTGGCAAATTGTGTAAAACCAAAAAGAGGATCAAAGCGAGGCGGGAGCAAAAAGCAACCAAAGCTCCAAGCGTCGCAGATTAAATCAACTTATCGATAATTAAAATGTTTGCCAACTTAATTGTGTTTTTTTGGGGCTTTATGAATATATGAATAAATATTATTTAGCAAAGCACTTTTTCTTTAAGATTTTTAAAATTAGATTTTAAAATAAATTAAATAATACATAATAATAATTCAAAAATATTTAAAAAATAATATATATTTGAAAATATATATTTTTAAGCTAATTTTTGAAATTTATTATTTTAAATATATTTATTTATATTTATTATTTTATTTTTATTTATTTAAGTACAAATTTAATTTTTAAAATATTTTTTTATTGACAAATGCTATTTTTATTTAAATATAAATTTATTTAGGAAAAACTTATATATAATATATATAAAATTAATTTGAAAAATCATAAAATTTAAATCGTGAAAAATATAAAAAAATTATATAAATAAATTATTTTAATATTCTCTTGCAATAAAATTGTTTAAATAAGAATTTACGCCAATTAAATTTGTTAATTCAGATTAAACTTTTCTGACGCTTAAACGAGAAAAGTTAAATTCTCATTTCAAGTATTATTTTTTATTTTTTTATTTAAATATATATTAATTTATTGACGCCTTTCAGCCAAACTTTCAGCTATCTAAAATCAACAATCTAAGATATTAAAATATTAAAACTAACGCAAAACATTTTTGCTATAAGCTCTTGAGTATTATATACTTCTCGAGCATTTCGTTAGTCCAACAGTTCCTATGCAGCAAAATATATTTTCAGCTGAAGTTTGTGCTCGTGATTAGTTAGGCACATAGCTAGTTAAAGAACTCTATTAATATGCGTTATATATGCAAAGTTTATATACTATATATACACACACACACACATATATATATATACAAACTCAACACACTTAAATACTTTTTGAAAAGTGAGAAAAATTCCAAACTAATTGCCACCACGTAGCTGCTGCTGCTGCTCGACTCGACTCTTTGCCTTTTGCTCACTTGCGACTTTCATTTTGCTTTAGCATGTATATGTATATGCATATGTATATGTATGTGTGTGTGTGTGTGTGTATATAGAGTAGAGTATCTATAAGATACTTGTATTCATCATAGAGCATAATGGCGCAACATTTGCACTCAAGCTGCCGCACTTTGCATGCCACAAGGCCCCAAGCCGAAGACATCGCAAATTTGTCGCAGCGAATGCGGAACCAAAGCGACAGCAGAGCTCTGCCCCGCTCTGCCACGCCCCCCCTTTTGGCCTGTTCCTTTGGCATGGCTGACACGCTTGACAAATTCGCTTGCAATTATTTATAGAAGTGCCGAGCCGGGTGAGTGCAGCGTCTTCTTGACTCCAAACTACTTGACTGCAACTGTCGTGTGGCATATGAATAAATGAATATATGAATGAGTGAATGAATGAATGTGCGTGTGTGAATGACGCAAAGCAAACTGTCTGACTGCCTGACTGTCCGGCTATCTGGTATGCCACAGCATGTGATCTACTTTTTGGGCAATTTAATTATGAAATTTAGTCAAATTTTATTTTTACGCTGGCCTCGCCTCATCATTTCAGCAAATGCATCTGAATATTTATCTGTATCCGTTTCGATTTATGTGCCAAGTGTCAGTTGAGTTGAAAATTGCAATTTTTCTGCCTCAATTTTTGTTTGTTTTTTTCTGTCTTTTTTTTCGTACTCATTTAGCCGTAATGAATATCTATGCTAAATTTATTTGCATTTGCTTTTAGCTTTTCGATAGTTTCGTGTGTGTGTGCGCTGCAGAGGGGAAGTGACGCACTAACGGTTGGTTAATTAAAAAACTTTGTGCTATTTGTATAATGTTCATAATTTACATGCGCCAGCCACAAGATAGAAAAAAAAGAAAAAAACGGATAAAAAATGCGAATAAAAAAAGAATCAACAAAAGGAATGAACTGCAGCCAGTTAAGCGCAAAGGTTTTTTTTTTTATGGATTTAGCTCTGTATAGTCGAGGGGTTTTTTTTCTGTGTTCGTCCAGTAGCTGGGCTAATTAAACGACGCAACAAGTTAATTAGCAGCGACAAAGGACGAGCACACAGGACTTTGGTCCGAGTGCCATTATGTTAAAAAGCCAAAGCATACTTGCAGGCGCTCGCTCATTATAATACTAATACAAGTGCTAGCCGGGGTGCGCTTTTTTTCAACAGAGTTATGCAAGTTATTAGTGCGGCTTTGTGGTTGCGGATAAAACTGACAAAGTGCAGCAGCAGAAGCAGCTACTGTGGCTAAAGCTAACAATATGCCAATGATTAGCTGACTCTCTGGCAAAGTAATCAGTGCAGAGTCAAAGCGGAGGCCAAATGTGCACTGGCCCGTTTTAGCTTAAAGCAGCTGCCTTTAAGCCATATGTGTGTGTGTGTGTGTGGTTGCTTATGTGACAGCTGTCATTCGACTGCAATCTGCATTAGTCCGCGCCACAATCAACCAAATGCAAGGCATTTAGCTTATTTTGCTTAACGTTTCTCCATTTTATTTAGCTTTTTTTTTTTTTTTTGTTCAATTTCTCTCTTTGGCCAACAATTTGTGGCAAGTACTTTTGCACATTTTTGTTTTCTAATTTTTTGGCCGCGCATCCCTTGCACGGCATTCGTAATTAACTAAAATGCCAAGTGTAGGTCAGCGAGCAGGATGCGCAGGGCGAGCAGACTCCTGCCAGGGTTTGCATAAATACCAAATGCTCGACAGACAGTCAAGGATTTCATTTAGTTGCCAGTTTCTCCATTAAGCTGTAGTTCACTCTATTTCCTCTATTTCTTTTTTTTTTTCTGTATGTGTGTGCCCATTTTATTCTAATTTAATTTAGTTTTTAGCGACATGCACACAGCTTGCCCTCGAGTGTGTGTGTGTGGAGTCCTGCTGCGCTGTGAGTGTTGAGTAATTGATTTTATGTACAGTAATTTTGTGGAACTGAAAGCTAATTTAGCTTGAATGCAGCTGCTTGCCTATTATAGTCGTCAGCATATGTTTCACATTACATAAAAATCCTGTCTCAAGAGTCCTTAAAAATTAGACATAATCAGCTAATCGATTGTCAAAAACTAGATACGCAGCTGTCCAAAGCACTTAGCCAACTGACAACAATGGCTCGTTGTAGGAGCCAAAGAGTAAATTGCAATGACAGCCACTGCAGGGCATCCGCTTGCTCTTGCTGCTAAGCAACGCAATGCACTCAAAACGCAACGAGCACAAAAAAGAGAGTGAAAAAAAAGCGAAAAAAGTCCTTCACGTGGACCGGCGGGTGTATTACGTTTCTCAATTAGCTAAATTACAATTGGGAAAAAAAGTGAAAGACAAACATATACATACGCTGATGCCAAAAGTTCTCCTGTGTCTGAACTGAACAGGAGTGGAAATTTAATTGCATCTATTGAATACTAAGCCAGGGCTAGCTTACATGAGTCGACATTGAATGAGGACTAGAGGAGTTTTACGCGAGTAAATCTACATATATGCAACATTACTTTCTCTCCAACATAATCCTAATCAGTTTAAGCTACATTTCGGTAAAGTTTTTGCTAACCTTTTTTAGCAGTTTGCAAAGATTTTCACGCAAACGCAGCTCGAAATAAGTTGTTGGGCATAGTTTTTAATTTAGTTAAGCCAGCGACTGCTAAGACATCAAACTTCTGACAGCACACACAGAGAGAGACAGAAAGAGAGTGAGTGAGTGAGAGAGAGCGAAAGGGTTGAGTCAGATTTGCGAGTCACACGCATCTGTCGCAGATTTTGACATGTGGCAGCTGGAGAAAAAGACGAAAGAGTTTTGAGCTTGAGCATTTGCCAGGTGAGCAGAGAAAAAAAATTCTGTTTTTTGGCAGGGCTAAAAAGTTGAAAAGCGGTAAACAAGCTGAAAATGTCGCGACTGTCAAAACTCTGGCGCCAACAAAAGAGGTTTTTTTTTTTCGTGCTCTAACTCTAGCTAAATATCACTCTAAATGCCTTCATATCCTGCTGCTGCTGGTGAATCTTTTTGCACTTTGTCTGTCAAGTCCTCTGCTTTCACGGCAAGTGTTGCTGCCAATTTATTGCAGCAGTTAATTTGCATGAAATATAAATAAATGGCAAACAACTTGAGACAGTTTCATGCACTTTAAGCGAGACCTGACCCCGCACACCGCAGATACCCCGCACGAGTATGCCAAATTTAAAATTAAATTAGAATTTCTCCAGCTACTTGCAGCGAGCGCTTGGCCCGGCTCAACTCGACTCGGCTCGGCTGGGCTGTTCGGTGTGTAATTTAAAACTATTTTACATGGCTGCTAAAGTGAGTTGCGCTCGTGTGTGTGTTTGTGTGTGTGTGTGTGTGCGTTAGATAAAAAGGCATTCTGCAAGCTTTTTGAGCTGCAGCCAACTTAAACTTGTTAAGCTTCAGGGAATTTCAGCTTTGCAAAACAGCAAAAAAATAATAAAAATAAAAGTGCTAAAAAAATATATATACTGAAAATGGTTGGGTAGCAAAAAAAAAAAAAAAAAAAATGATAGAATATTTAAACTCAACTTGATATGCGCCTGGGAGCTTACAATGTCTTCCAACTCAGTCTACCTCTTTCTCTGACTGTCTGTGTGCGCGTGTGTCTGTGTGTGTGTGTGTCTGTGTGTGTGTGTGTGCATCTGTGTGATTTATAGTGAGCTGGGATTAAGCTGTCTTTGTGCTGCACAAGAATGTTGTAGGAAATTTTTAGTATAATGCACATGATAGAAGACGTCGCACAGTGGGGCCTTTGCTCATTTTGCGTCTCAAAAATCATAACTTTCGAACCAAGTAAGATATTTTTAAAATTTAAAAGGCATTTGACAGAGAATTCTTCAAGCTTTAAAATGAATCTACATATAAGGTGATACGATAACAGGGTGCTTCACAGTTTTAGGCCAAACATGACAAATGTGAACTTCGTCAAAAATAACTGGGTTTTCAAAGAGAAAAAAAAATTTTTTTTTGTTTCAATAAATTATTTTGTATTATTTTCAGAGAGTATGTTTCAATAAATAAATTTAAAAAATTAAAAAAAAATTTGTTAATTTTTTTTTTTTTTATATTTAGTTTTCCTTAAAGTTGTCATCCGTAGAAGGCGTGGCAATATCTAATAAGCTTAAAGTTTCTGAACAATAATTATTAATTAATAAGGTACCTGTTTTCTTCCATTCAAAAAAATATTTGCTTACAAAATGCAGCATTAGGTAGACAAAACAAATAAAAAATGCAATTGCAACGACCAATTTACAAAAAACCCAAACCCATCCCAAACCGTTTTGCCGTCGGCAATTCTACCTACTGCATGGCAGCGACACGCAACAACGACCTTTTTTTGCGTATTTCGTGCGTTTTTTGCCTGTTTTTTGGTAGTTTTTTGGCATAGAAACCCGGAGGGGCGGGTAGGGGCAGGCAAAGTTTTATTAATATGAAAGAGGACATCTTCCTTAACACGTGGGTATAAGTCGCTGCCTGGGACTCGGCGGGACTCAGAAGATGCAGTCCATCAAAAATGAAAAATAGTGTAAAATTAAGAGGTTCACTAAATTTAACTTAGCTTTTTAATGACAAATCGGAACAACATAATTTTTGTTTTATATTATTAGAAATTAATTAATCTTTAAATCGCAACCAACATGTAAACAATCGGTGCTGTATTTGTCTTGCAACTCGATTCACAAGTTGAGCATTTTTCACAAAAATGCGGTGTTGTGCAAAACTTTGCAAGTTTACCCAACTTTGAAGGGCCATAACTACCTTTAAAATTGGTCGAATTTCAAAAATCTTTTGGATACTGTCCCTTTGGACAATTTCCAATCATATGAGATCAACTTTTTGAAAATCGCTTTTCATCACTTTTCTGATTTTTGGGCCGCGACGCCGGCAGAGGCCCCACTGTGCGTCGGCTGGCCTAACAGATCTCAAATTCCCCGAGGCGGAAGTCACAGACAGTTGGGATTGCAATTGTGAATGGGAATGAAATATTCTCGATATTTTTTTTTTCTATTTTTATTTTTGTTGAGGTGAAGAGCTCAATAAACGCTTAATGCCCATGCCATTTGGCATCGTTGAGCAACTGAAATACTAAAGCTGATTTCTTATAATACACAATATGTATAATAATGATAAATTAGAAAACTCAGATATATAAAGCATATTTTTGGGGCAGAAAATCAATAATATTCATAAACCATTTACGTATTCTTTAGTAATTTAATTTAGGCAAGAAAAATCAATATACCATATTTATAATATTTATAATTAAAAGCAAAAATCAATATTCTTTTTTTTTCAAATCTCTTTAAGAAATACTTTAAATATTTACGAATTCTCTACTCTATATCAATATCGATATCTATATACATTCACCTATATTGTTAATTGAGTTCAATGCACTTTGAAACCAATTAGCCAAAGTATAAAACAACAAATACTCAGACGAGAATATACTGAAAAGCAGCGCACACTAGAATCAATAAAAGAGGAGCTGGCACTAGCTAGAAATAAACAAAAACCATATGAAAAATGGCGTCGCATGGCATAACGGTAAAGGCAAAAAAGTAAAGAGAAAAAAAACTGAAAGCAAGAAAGAATGAAAGAAATACTCGTTTATAGTCGGTCTATGCGTGGTTAGGCGAAGCAAAAGCGATGACGACGCTGCCGCCATTGTTAATAGGATTAGGAAGCACAACAGCCAACAACTAGCACAACAGAAACAACAACAACAACAATAACAGAAACAACAACAACTAGTGCGGCTATACATTTCGCAAAGCAAAGCTAACGGCATTAGCAACGGCCAAAACCCACAGCAACAGTAACAGCAACAACAACAACAACAACAATTAAAAGCAAACGAATCACTCACACATACACAAATACACACACACACATACAACAGCGATAAAAAGCCAGCGCACGGAATGAAGAAGAAGAGGAAGAAAAAGAAAAAGAAAAAAAACAAGCGACAACTACAAAAATACAGTAAAATCATTTATAGTAAAGACAGCGAAATAGCAATAGACAGAGACGGCGCAAGCACAACACACGACAGACAGACAGAGAGCGCAAGTCCGGAGCAAAGCAAACAAAAGTAAATTTGATTGTGTGGCCCATTAAGGCATTAAGATTTCATTGCTGTTGTTCTTGTTGTTGCTGTTGTAGCAGTGTGTCTAAGGCTCGCCTATTGGTCGCTTTGGGTGGGAGTGGGACGGAGTTGCCCAAGTGAACTGTGCCCTGCGCCATATGGGACATAAGTTGGCCAAAGACAGTGCGCTTTGTGTGCACCGAGAGAAATGAACTAATTTAATTAAATACAATTATCAATTTAATTAAAGAAAAATATGATCAAATTTCTAACAAGAATTGCAAATAAAATAAATCAAAATAATTAAATTCTTAAGCAGATTTATTTAAAAGAAATGAAAGAAATTGCAAAACATCTTTTTTTAATTAATTAAATTAAATATACTATTTGCCAAATTTAATAAAAGCAGACAAAACTAGGCCAATTGATATGGCAATATGAAATGATAAGAATTATTTATTATATACAAAAAAAAAAGTTACATATTATTAATAATTAAATTTATTGAATTAAAATTCATTAAAACATATACTAGTTGAACGTAGTTAATTACATTAGTTTTTCGCTCAGTGCATCGACAGTTACATACCCCTCGACGTGCTCGCATTGAGCACTTAAAGCGCCGCCGTCGCTAGCGTTGCCAGGCACTTTAAGGGTTTCACTTAAGACCCTAGTCAGCAGCGCGCTGGCTAGGTAAGGGGTAAGCGTCAAATACTACGCTGCACAACACTACACTGCACGCATCTGACATATACGCGCTGCGTTTACATTTATATATGTACATATATATATATATGTATATTGAAACACTTGAGTATTTTGTTGACTTGTTAAGGCTGGCAACGCCATCTCTCGAATCGCAGCGCAACGGTTCAACATCTCATCTGGTTGCACGAGCCGCTGGATACGTGACTTTTTGCGGTTTGCTTGGATTTGGCTGCTAAAAGTGCTAAAAATTGCCCACGCTGACGCCTCGACAGGCAGCTCAAAGCCCATTTTGCTGTTTTGTTATTTTGTTATTTCGCTATTTGCCTGTTTATTTGTGCGCGCGCGCTTAATGGCCTTGAAGTGAGCGCGAGTCCGAAATGTATCTTGTATCTGTTGGATAGCTGTCATTGCATGGCCAGCTAAATTTAATGGCCCACTGAGGTGTGTCTAACTGTGTCTGTGTGTGCGACTAAGTGCCTTCAGCTGTCATTTGGCATTGTTTGCCTACTTTTAGGAGCTGTCATTCCATTGTTGAGCATTTGACTTAATTTAAAGTGTGACGTCCACTCAAGTCTAATTGTCTGTATGTTGTGTGCAAAGGGTGAGCTACAAATACACTAACAATTTATATACATTTGTAAACTGTTTAGCTAACGTGCCGAATGCTCCATCCATCGAACGCTGAAACTCACCCCGAATGCTTTCCTATTGTATGCGCTGCTTAATAGTTTGTTATGTCTATAACAATTAACATCCATCGCTCCATTAAATCACTACGAAATTTGATGTGCCTAAAGAGTTTGCACTGTGACGAATCGAATGATGTTGAGTTCTATGAGCTGAATATAGGTTTATGTGCGATAAGGGTGACAGACTTGAAAGAAATTCAATTAGCTGTGTCTTTCATGAACAAATAACGTAAAAGTATAGAATTTCCTTTTATAAATAGTGTATGCCACGTAAGCTATATATAACACGATAATATATCACTATGAAATATATCTTTTTTATTTAATCTCATTCATTTCAAATCGAGTTGAAGTAAGTGTGTTAAGCTAATCATGGGTTCCACTGAGTTATTGATTTTTTCTATGGCTAAGGATTGTTAAATTTGCAGTTTTTGTGTCCTGCCTATCTGTAGCTTGTAACTCTTAGTACTTTAATTAGTTTTATGCATTCTCTGACCATAACTAACTATTTTTCTTTCTCTTTTCTTTGCAGGTAAATAATCATTATCACTATTTTCACACTCTTATGTAACTCAAATAACTGTAAGTAATTTAATCAGCTTTTAAGAAAAGGCGCAAATTTCAATTATACTGAAATTCTCACACTCCATGCGAAGATGTTTGACTACGTTCGCATTAAATTTATTGTAACCAGAATTTCACATAGAGCAGCTATATCATTTGGAAATTCCTTAAAACAAATCGACTCAGACTGCCCACAAGTTTGTGAGCCGCATATTTATGCAGATCATCATTAACGAACCCTAAGCGAACCCTCGAAGAAAATCAAACTCAGCGAACAAGAAAATTAATTTATGTATGTGCTGCATATGCAGCAGCAGCAGCAGACGAAAGGGTTGCCGAATAGTTATACGAAATTGATTGGGGTTGGGGCTGGGTCTGGGGTTGGGGTTGGGAAAACTAAACACGAGTTCAACTCCTCTGAGAAGTCTGGACAATGCATGGCATCATTAATATGCTGAGCTCTGCATGTGACAAAGGACACTCGGACAGCAGGCAGAGCAGACCTGGACCAAGTCAGGTCAGGCCAGTGGCCGGCAGCAACAACAATGCATTATAATGTGCTTATAAATATATTGTTGTGCGAGTGCTTAGGATGCTTAGCATCTTTCAGCTGTGGAACTCAAGGGTTGAACTGAACTGTCTTTCCCAGGGCCTCGATTCATTATTAGAAACCCGACAAATTTCATGAAAAACTTGTTTAGAATTTCATCTTTTCGATTGTGTCTTCCCCATAATAAACGTGCGTGAATGTGTGTGTGTGTTTTTCGTTTGATTTTGCGTTGATAACAAGTTCAGTTTTTATTATATTATTTCCACAAAAAGGGGTTGAGTTTTGAAGGTCAAGCGAAAGTCGTTCACACGTTTCACAATTAGCAGCTGGCGTTGAGAGTCGGTCAACTTGGCTTATTATAAACATAGTTTGTTTGTTAGCAACACTCTGCCCACTCCTCCTTACAAAATCTAGCTCATGTGTTTGCATAAATTGAGCTTCTGCAACCCCAAACAGTTCGTTTTCCTTTACTTTCTTTATATATATTTTTTCTATTTTTTTTATTGTGCCCCGAACCTTATTTGATGTCAAAGGGCAACCCATTCCGCAATGGGACACGCGCCCAGCAGACGTTGGGCTGCTTTCAGTTGTTGTTGATTTCTATCTTTTGGCAGTTGTTTATGCAGTGCTTCGACTGTAGCTGAAACTGAAACTGAAACTGAAACTGGACCTACATATATTTTATAGTTGCCATCGGATTTATTGTTGTTGTTGTTGCTGTGCGGATTTTTCGCATTTTATTGAGATGAATTACATGAAATATACGTATAAATGAGGGTCAACGATTGCCAACACTGTTTCGAAAACCCAATACCAATGCCAATACAAACACAAATAGCCATAGCCATAGCAATGCCAATACCAATCCGAATCCCTAGTAAAGTCTCATATGTATTAATGATTGTGGATTTAACTTGATGTACTGAGCATGTTCCTCAATGTGACTTAAGCGACAGCAGCAACAACAACAGGGGCACAAATCAATAGTGAGCACTGTGAGACATTTCGCCAGCTCGGATAGCTTGGATAGGCGCAAAATTTTAATGTCCCTTTTGCTGCGTTCATAAATTTTTATTATGTAATTGAGTTTGTTCGGGACTTTTATTGGTACCGGCCAGGGGGCGGGGAGGTGTCTTTGTCGAATGTCTCCAAATAAAACAATAAAACCAAATGGCAAAATACTCGAATACCAAAAGGAAAAAGAAAAGAGTGAGAGAGGAAGACAAGGGAAAAGTAGAGTGGGGTATATTAATAAATAAAATGGGGTTCACAGCGGCGGGTTAAGGGTTCTTTTGTTGTTATTTGTGGGGTTTAGCACAATATCTTTATGATATGCATGTTATGTACAAATTCTGGTTACATGGGGGTAAAAGCGATCAATAAATGTAAATACAGCTGCAAATGTGCAGTAGCGAATGCGAGTCCGAGTCCGAGTGCTTGCCAGAGCGATAAAACTTCAGATAGCTGCAGATAAGAGATAACGACTGTGTCTAATTTAAGAGCGTGCCAACTGCGTGAGAGAAACTAATTTTGTAATTGAGTGCTGGGCTACGAATTTATTTGATGCGATCTCTAGACTCGAATGCCATTTGCCAGTATTACAAATTTCTAAAATATATTTAAGAATAAATTGGAAAAGGCATTTGGAATTGCTTTTGGCAATGGAAGAAGGAAAAGTAGATGCATATATAAATTATTTATTTATTTATTTATTTTACTTTTATGTCAGATTTGATTTTGAATACAATTTTGGTATACAAAAGTCTTTTTCAGTACACAAAAGTCTTTTTATGAAAGCAATTTCGGAGTATTGCAAAAAATTTTAAAATTATATTTAAGAAATAGAATAGAGAAACTTTACATATATATATATAAATATAGAAAAATGCTTGTAGATATATAAAGAAATACTCGTAAATAGAGAAATATGTAGAAATATTCGTAGATATATAGAGAAATACTCACACGGAACTATTTATATAAATACACCCAAAAATCTCCTAAAATACAGATCAATCTAGATGCATTCATGGGCAATACTTTCACTCCAATTCATAACTCACTTCAATGGACATAATGAATGCCCATATAAATATCAATATCATTAGCCAAAGAGAGCTCTCCCTAACACACCCCCTCTCTTTCTCACGCTCTCACTCTCTCTCACTTTCTCTCACTCGCACTTTCTCGCTGTACACTGTATCAATACGATATTCATAAGCATATACGATATGCTCGTACTTTACTTCATGACATCTGCAGTCATTCACATTCTCATTATTAATTGATTAAGCCGCGGCAATAGGCCACCAGAACGCAATATTTTGACGGCAAACACGCGCCAGTGGAACGCGCCTCAACGAGAGTCCCAGTTTCAGATAAAGGCGTAATAAATTTACATAAATTACCCGCATGAATGCAAAGAATGCCTCTCGAGATGGGCCTTTCAGTACATACAGAAAGACACAAAGAGAGGGAGATGAAGAAGAAAAGGAGAATTGTCCCAAATGCGCAGCAATTCAATAAGCAACAGCGAGTGAAAGGCAAACCTGAAATATGCGGCACGTTCCACACGTAACTCGAGTTTTGGGCTTTGGTTTCAACGGATCGCAGCGCCTAAGGGAGAACATGTCCCGTAAGCAGACGCCGCACGCAATTAGCATGCTAAGATAAACCAGCTGGCGCAGGAGCACAAAAATATAAATAATAAGACATCGAGCCGGGCACACGCTCATAAATCTCTGACGCACTTCGTCGCATTTGCTGCCTTCGATCTGGTTCTGGCCCGGTTTCCGTTGCTCTTTTATAGCATTATATTATTTTTTTTCCTGCATTCTTCTGTTTCAATTGGTGTCCCATATCCGGAACCCTTCTCAGCTTTTGTTATGTGTGTTGCGGCACAATACTCGCCCGATTCGGTGAAAGGTTAAGGTGTCATTTCATTTTTTACGCTTCTTCCATTTTTTTCTTGTCTTCTTTTCTTTTTGTTTTTTGTTTTTTAATACTTGCCCTCCAACAATCATCAACAAATTTGTTTAACATTCTCACTTGAATTACGGACTGCTCACATTCTCACTCTCTTCCACTTTCTCCCTCTCTCTTTCTATTTTCGTAGAGTGTCACAACCCTTAAATTGACACGGGACAGTGGGTGTGCGTTTGAGGGAATTTCTTGAACCTAAACCTTTCTAAAGTGTGCTTAAAAAGCGGGTATTTCAGCTTTGGGATGAGCTATGGAACGTTGCTAAGTTGACTCGAAATCTGCCTCGGAATTAGTTAACTCATACTGATTCTTCCAGAATATTCCAGTTACATATATAATATATATATTCAATATATATATATATTCTTTATATATATTTCTACATATTAGATATTTTTAATTGAACTAAAAGTTTACATTAATTGATTGTTGAATTAACTCTCCATAAGATATATTGAAATTTCATCAAGTCTTCCACATATATAAAAGTAATCCTCAGTTCCTAAAAGTTTCATAGTGTAGCTTCTATTAGATCATAAGTCAAGCTCTCTCTATATTTAATTTCTATATTATATAAAGCAAACGTTCATTATTAACAATTTCTAAAACATTTTAAAATCAACAACAATTAGAGTATTTAATCGTTAACTTAGCTAAACTTTTTCTCTCAGTTTTCTATTATATTTTTTCCCGCGTTTAAATGTTTTTGTTGCTGGCCTGTCAAATTGCTGTCAAAGGCGCGGCTGGCGGGTTGTGCTTTGAACTGTTATTGTTTGGCCAAAAGTTGTTTCAGACACAATGCCAAACTCTTTGAAAGTTTATTCTTTTTAATTAAAGTTGAATGCGAGACAAGTCGTCGTGGCTGGGCAAACTAGAAAATTACGCAACTCAGTGGCTGCCGCCAGTAATGTGATTGCCTCGAAACTTTAGTTTTCATCATCAGCTGCTGGCCTATTGACACTTTGTAATTGGAGTCGGGATCGATGTTGCCTAGGCTCTGTCTCTCTGTAATAGCTTTTATGTGGCCTGCTAATTGGATCACTTCAACAGCTCGACAGAGCTGCTATATATATACCCTGAATAACCAATTCAGAGGCAAGCTCTTAACTTTGACTCTTCAACACCCTTCAGTTTTGACTCAACTCTCAGTGCTCTTAGGCTCAACATATCACTCAAGCTCAAGGCGCACACACACGCATGTAAATCTCTTGAGCAACCCTCAATTGGCTGTTACCCTCTGTGTCTGCCTTCTTCCTCTCACTCTCTCTCTCTCTCACACACTCTCTTATAGTCTATCCAATTGTCTTGAATATCTTATGTAGACTCCAGTTGGAATTTGCCTTAGCGCCTTCTCCAATACAAACTCGCTTGACTTTGATTTGTGCTTAGCTGTTGGCCAATGCTCACCCTTACCCTTGCCCTTACCCTTACCCCTGTGTTAGTCGCTGGCGCTAAGCTGACGTCATCAACACCCGGTCAAATGTTTGTTGGGTGTGTAAATTGCATGAGTCAGTCGCACCCCTCGCAAAGTGGTCTCAGAATCCGTCGCTAAACTAAATCCCACACACATTCAACCACTATCCGATTTCAGACCCTTTTCAGACCACCGCCCACGTAATTGCTTCCTGCAGATTTCGGCCACTGGGCAAGCGGAGGGGGCCACTGGCGACGTCTACGGCTGGGTTTTTCGCCGTAGGCCTCAAGCATTGTGCTCGCTGCCTTGTGCCCTGCATAATTAAACAGTCGACTGTATTTTAAACCACTTAAAATTGGCAAACGGAAGTCCTGCGCTGCGTCACGCCCCGCAGCAAACACCTGTCAAGTTTAGCTGCCAAAAGCTGAGCACAGAAACAGTAAAAAAGCAGAAGAAGAAGAAGAGAAGAAAAAAATAAACCAGAAAACCTGATAGAAACAGGTCTAGTGCTTATTAGCAGCGCCCTTTGGCCTACTCATTGCTATGTTTCATTGCGACAATAAAATCGAACACCCGCCGCTTCCACTGCCAATCAAACGACTGTTGGCTGTCCTGCCAGTGACAGCTATCAATAGCGAGTGAGACAGAGAGAGAGCGAGAGAGAGAGAGGTAGAATATAGAGGCGAGGCTTAGGTCGGAATGTCCACCTGGCTTCATCAAATAAGTGCAGGTCAATCGATATACATTTTTGCCATTCCCTATATTTATGGGCATATATATATATATATAGAAAGAAAGAGGAAGTGGGAGGGGAGTGAAATTCGAGCCAACAACGGCGACAATAACAGCTGAGCCACTCATGAGAAATTCATTTCGCTTTCCCCTGACTGACTGGCCAATGCCAAGCAAAGCTGCATTAAATGGCTCTGGGATTTCCAACTAAAGCCTCAAACAGTAGGAGGCACGACATAAGGATAATTCGAATACTAATCTAGATGGACAGAAGAATCTACTATAAATGACTAGAAATTGTGATTTATTATTAATTTAAAGGAAAACATTTTAATGGCATGCCAAGCTTAGAAATGGGAGAGAAAATATCTAAAAAAAAAAAAAAAGAAACCATTAAATATATAACAATGTGTATCATTAATTTATATATATTTTGTATATAGGGTGTTCCAAAAATCACGCAAAAAGTAATTTTGATAGAAAGCAAAGCTTTAAAAAGTTTAATTTTTTTTTATTTATGTATAGTATAAAAATTAATTAATTATAATATAATATTTATAAAAAATTCGAATGCAGTTAAGATGCTCACTCAGTAGATAGCTTACATTAATATTAGGGCATTGAGTTTAAGTAAATAATTCACTTAAGTTAATTTTCAACTTCTCAATTACAAAACACTCACTAAGAAACGAAACTCTTAAGATATATCAACTCTTAAGATCATTTAGCAAAAAACTGCTAAAATACAATATTCTATATTTCATAAAAACTCAGCTAAATCTACAGGAAAATTGCTGGAATATTTTTTCCTTAATAAAAACAGTTACAATCGCATTCTTATAGAGTCATCAAGTAAAAGTCAATATGTTTTCTTTTTTGGGCACACAAATAACTATATTTAAAAACTTTGTTAATCGTTTGGCCACACAATCATTTGTCATATTTGCTCATTCAATAATAAATTGTGGGCACTTGAATCATAAATTCAATTATGCGGAAATATAGTTAATGGTGTTCGGACCAGTCCCCAGGCAAATTGATTAAATAATAAAATGTCATTTGTGGTATATTATATATGGCCAGCTGTTGGTTGAATGAACCCAAAGCCAGAAATAGACCTCAACAGCTGTGGACTGTGTGCCTAATCAACGGACTTGAAATTGATGTGAAAGCCAAAGTAGAGTGTGGCATAAGATGCTTTTTAGTTTTTAATCAAGTTCTCTTGGGTCTTATCATTAACATAACTCAGTGGTCGTCATCATTAGGCTGAACTTTGCGCCAAAAATAAAAATGCGAACCCTCAACAGCTGTTGCATACGCACACAGAGCGACAGACAGAGAGAGAGAGAGTGAGAGAGTGAAAGAGAGTCAGTTCTAATCGAACAAAAAGCAAAAGTCCCAACTGTTTCTTAACTACCCTTCCGGGCATGCAGCCAATGACCAGGCAATAGCAGGCAAATGCTGCCGCCCCAGGCACAAGTCTCATTACAAATAAATATCTTGGACTATTTATAATGCCTGGACCTTCATCTGCTTCGTTTTTTTTTTTCTTCTCGTTTCTGCTCTTTGCGCAAATTATGCAGATTAAGGGGTCAGCCAGTCCATAGACTCGCATCTACACACAGCTGGCGGCCGTTAAGATCTCTCCCTCTCCCTCTTCCTCCCTCTCTCGCACGGTTTATTGCACCTGGTTGGGCAAACAACAACTATTGCTGCATATAAAATAAAATAAAATACAAAGCAAAAAAACGTAGAAAATTTACATGAAAATCAAATTTTCATGTTTTGCCTCTGCATAAATTGTGCGAATAGCCAAAGAGCCGTCATTAAACGGCAGCCATTTTATGGCTGTAAATATGTATGTAAATTGAATACACTAGAGTATCGCTAGTGCTATTCGCATGTAATAGTAAGAGTATCTACTCTCTCTCTCTCTCTCTTTTATCCCTTTCTCTTTGCTAATTTAATTGTGTTTCTGTGCCAATCCACAGCAAAGTTTATTGCCTAGCATTAGGCGCTTGCCAGTCCGAAATCAGTTCATAATAAGCTGCTCGACACAATCGCAATTTACAGATGTGCCTTCCTTTCTGGGTCACATGTGTTTAACACACATGCTTAACTTTTGGCCCCTCCACTCACTCCCCACTGCCAGGGCCCTGGCAAAAGTTTCGTGCAGCGCCAAAAACTATGCCGCACTCTCCATATTGCATTGCGCCAGTTGTGGCTTTATTTGTCCATCTGTCCGCCCGTTCGTTCGTCTGTTTGTCTGGCTTTCTGTGTTTATTTAGTCGGTTGGTTTTTTGCTGATTTTTTTTTTTTTTGGTTCCAGATTTTCTATGCCGCTTTCAATGCCAAAAATTTGCGCGTTAATTTGTCTGCAGTTTTTTTTGTTTTTTGTTTTTTTCATTTATTTTCGTCGTCGACTTTTGGGCTTATCAGCCAAATGGAAAATGTTGCAGGCGCAAAAGTTTTTTTCGTTTTGTTTCTTTAGCGTTTTCACGTTAGTTTTTAAGCCATTTTAATTGAGTTTTGTTTGCCACTTTGGCCCATTTTTGTTGCATTTTTATGAGGTTTTAGACAAAGATTTGTTGCAAATTTATCGTTGCGAGTTTTTAGTCGTTTGAGAGCTGCTGGCTGGCTCATGGTCATTGGAAAAGGGCAAATACTTACATGCAGATGCTTTGCATTAAACTATATATCCTTGTGAATTCTTGTGTAATAAATATGAAATATGTTTAAAGTAAATAAATTGTAGGATCACAAATAAAATAAAAATAAGTAATAGATAAGAAAAAAAATGATATAAATTATCTTTGTTACATTTAAGCATATTTCATATTTATTTATCTCAAATTTCTTTCTTAGATATGCATTTCGAGCTCTCTCACGCACTTTGCCTCCGCAATTTATGTTTCAAATTAAAGTCAGATTCCATTCGAACATCAACTCTTGGTTTTGCATACACGAAAATCCTTAAGCCAATGTCACAGAGAGAAAGTGAATTTTTGTGGTGCTCACATTTTGGCTTAGCTGCACAAGATGTTTGCTTTGTTGTTGCCATGACTTGGGGCTATATGATGCTCCCCGATGCTTTTCACTCTTATCGTATCTCTGCAATATGTCAACTCGTTCAATCCGGAACAATGCATGGCACACTCACGCGCATATTTTCCATTTGCTGAATGCAATACGAAAAAAAGGTGGGAAAGAGAGAAAAAAGGAAAGCCAATTTGAAACTCGCGCTAGGCATTTTGACATATCTGTTGGTTGGGAGTTTCTTTTGTTTTTTGGCCAGAAAATTGTTCATAGCTCGAATCTCTTTTCTTTCTTTTTGTCAGAAAAATGCGTCAATGCCAGGCGACAAGCAGCCAAAAAATATGAAGCAGACAGCAACAACTATATTCCCATTGAACACGTTTTTTTTTTTTTGTTATTCTCTGATTGTTGATAAATATGACAATAAAATGGACACATATCGACCAATAACACAGCAACGGCAACGGCAACAGCAACGCCAAACAATTTCAAATGAACGCAATATTTTTGTGCACTCTCGCGGTACAGTTAAGCTTGGCGCATAACGGATGCCAGGTGTGTGTGACGTGTGAAAATGCTGACAACAATAAGAACAGCAACAATGCCGCTAATAAAAGCAAGCCATGCACAGCTTTCGAGCGTCAAGAGTTTAACATTGAGTACAGTCTGCAAAAAAAAAAAACAAAGTTTACTATTTTTTTTTTTCGTTGCGCTCACTATGCTGTGGCGCCATCTGTCGGCAGGCAGAGCAAGAGACAACGTATGCGTGTGTGTGTGTGCTGGTAGAACGCACGTGATAAGCATGTGAAATTTTATGGCAACTCTATTTGTAACTTTCAACCTGTGTGTGTGTGTGTGTGTGTGTGTGTGTAGAGCGAGCTGCAGCAACTTTTTGCTTTGAAGCTTGGCAGGCAGGCATCTCGTTTCCGCACTGCACTATCTGTCCCACACACACTGTCTCACTCGCTCTCACTCACTCTCTCGCTCACTGTCTAGCACTTTTGTGTGTGCACTGACTTGGAAAATACTTTTTGTGATAACATTTTATGGCTTGACAAGCAGCAAGGCAAACTACGCGCATCGCTTTTTTGGCCTGCCCTCAAACCACCCAAAAAAAAAAAAAAAAGAGAGAAAGAGATGAAAGAGATGAAAAAATTATAAAAGTAAGAAAAATTTTTTTATGCACATACATATATTTTGTGTGTTGCAAAGTGAAGCATTATGGAGCCCTAGGCTGGCGTGCACACACATACGTATGCCTATATCAATGCATGTGTATATGTATTTGGGAGTGGGATAGTTGGGCGTGAGGCGCTGGCATCAATTTGCAATTTGACAGCTGCCTATAAATAGCAAGAGAAATGACAACGCTAACTTACAATCACTTTGACATTGATGGAACTTGCTAAACTGTTCGAACTTGAAAGCCAAACGGTGCAAAAAAAAAAAAAAAAGGAGAAAGAAAAACGTAAAGTATAGAAAAAAACAGTTGAGAACTTTTTCGAGTTAATTTCAAGCGACTCGATCGAGCTCATTCAAAATTTAACTTACTCTCAGCAGTTTAAGTCAAATATTTAACTATGAATTCTGTGTGTTAGCAAGTGAGCCGCATTAAGAGCTTGAATATCTTATATATTAAATATAAAAAATATATATACAAATAAAAATGAATTGAAATACTTATCATGATAAAAATGAATTAAAATATTTATTTAAATTTTATTTATTAAAATTTATTAAATATAAATATTGAAAAAATGAATTCAAATATTTATTTATATTTGATATATCAAAATTAATTAAATATAAATAATCAAGATATTAAAATTTATTTATTTATCAAATTGTCATTAATAATAATTAAAATTGAATTTAAATATTTATTTATTTATATTTCATATATAAAATATTAAAAAAAATGTATATAAAATTCAATTTAAATATTTATTTATTTATATTTTACATATCAAATCTAATTATGAAATATACATTTAATTTGATAATCAAAATTGAATTTAAATAATTATTTACACTTTGTATAGTAATTAATAAAAAATAAGAAACACATCTATTGTTCCAACAATAAAATGCGTTTTTTCCTTTATTAACCTAAAAATTTAAAATTTAGAATATTTAAATACATTTCAACTAGTCAAGTGTGAACTTATAGCGCCGCTTGCTCGCCCAGTTGCCGCCTTGCATAAGCTCGGCTTGCTCAAACTGCTCATACTGCCCAAAGTGTTCAAAGTGCTCCAATTGCTCCAATTGCTCGAGCTCAGCGAGCTGATCCAAGTGCTCCTTGCTGTCCGATTCGCTGTGTGCGTGCGTGGGCGGCATGAAAGCCTGCTCATGCACCTTAAAGCCATAGATGCTGCAGGCAGAGAAGGCTGAGTTATAGGGAATGAGTTATAGTGAGCTATGAATTGTGCTGACCGTGGCGTATACTTCTCGATGGGCGGCACGGGCAGCAGGTGCGGCAGCTGCATGAAGAACATGTGCGGAAAGCTGCAGCCGAACATTGCGCCATCGAGCTGGGCGAAACGTTCTTCGGGCTCATACATGTCCTGGCAGCGTGGACAATAGACCTTAACGTGCGATTCGCCAATGCGATCTGTCAGGCCCAGCGGCAGCACCACCTGCCCGTTGCAGTAGATGCGCGGACAGGTGCCAAAGTCGCCGCGCTGATACTTGACGCTCATGTCCGTGATGCCCCGTCGTGTCAGTATATAACGTGCATGGATCAGGCCATACACCTGCTCGGCCATTCCGGGCAGCATGTCCGCATCTGTGTCGCCATCGAAGCCATACTCCGAATCGAATTCCGACTCGAGTATGGCATCCAGTGTATCGTGAAAGTTATCCACCATTGCCTCCAGGCCCGTCAAGTTGAACTTGTCGCGCGCATACTCGTAGGGCACGCGGCACAGAAACGCACTCGACGGCAGATGGATAAACCAATTGATCCACGAGCCGTCTGCCTTGGACATGTGTCAGCTGTTCTGCTATAATTCTATATATAGTTCGAGTGAATATTTATCGATCGATGTGGCGCTCACTTGTGCCCAGCGCTTCTCCTCGTCGCCTCTATATAAAGTTATATGTTTCTATATATTTATACTAGGCTAGAGAAAGCTGCGTGTGACTGAATCTCGTTTTGCTGAATGTATATAAATGCGACTAGATAATAAAATCCATAAACTTAATTCGATAAAATAAAGCGCAGAGCTTACTTTGTTTTAGGCATTTGTTTACGATTTTTCAAATATTTCATTTTAATTGGAAAACAGAATAATTTTATAATATATCTTAATATACTTTATTGTACTATTAATGGTATTTTTTAAATATTTTAATTCAATTGAAATAAGTATTTATTTCAATAAACAAATTTTCTGCTGCACAAAATCTTTATCTTTGCTTGAAATATATTTTTAAAATATAAATAAAATTTCTTTATGAGTTTGACATTTATATATCTTAAAGTATGCCTTATAGCGTATTTTTATTTTCCAAAAAAAAATATTTTTTTTTTTTAACGATATTTCGCGCAAATCGCACAAATTGTATGGCATTAGAAATGCGAACAGCAGAGGACTGTGCACACGCGACAACAAAGGAAATAAACACGCATGCTTATGAGGTCATCAACAGTCATGAAATTTTTGTTTGCCAAGGGTTAGGAGCGAGCTGTGGCCGGGCCTGTGGCAGGACCAAGCGAAACGTGAACGCGAAGGACGCGACATTTGTGTGAGCCAAAAGGAATTGGGGGTCGCTCGTTCGGTCGTCTCAACTAGCCATGTTTGTAATGGGTGTATGTGTGTGTGTGTGTGTGTGCTGTCACTGTGTATGCGTGCAGTTGTGTTTGTCATTGGCACTTAGCCTTATTAGTATGTGCAACGGGCAACAGTCGTTGCCGCTGCAAAGTGCTGATGGAGCTTACCAAAAAAAAAAAAAAAGAGAAGTGGAACGAAGGCAAAAAAAAATCAGAAAAGTACGCAAAAGTACGTGCATGCACTGTGCCCGCTGCTCAAAAGTATGCTACGCTTATGCGACTCGACTGCTATTGCTGGAGCGACAGCAGGAGCAGGAGCAGGAGCGGGAGCAGCAGCAGCAGGAGTCGGGGCGCTGTGCACAGCGCGTAATGTAAGCAACGCCAAAAAAGTATGCAATATTAAAAATATACTTGCACATATAAACATATATGTATATCTATATATATATATATATTGTTATGGCTACACACACACACACACACACACACACGCACACACGTCAGACAGCTGCGCAATAACTGTACATTAAAAGTCATTGCATTCATGATATTATTTTTTATGTATTTCTGCCAGCTTTGACTCGCTTTGTCTGTCTCTCTCGCTCTCTCTCGCTCTCTCTCTATCTCTCTCTGTGTGCTCTTCATATATTTTAAAGAGTTGCCTTTATTTTGGTTAGAAATTTTCATTGCTCTCTGTATTCCTTTTGTCTGCACAGCATTTCGAATTTAAAAGTCATTTGCCTCGTAATACTGCACTATTTTTAGCTACAAATATATTGCTATATTTAGCCATTTACAGGGTATTTTATAGTCATTAATTTGCTTTGCCTACAGCAGCTTTAGTTACAGATTTTTTGTTGTTCTATTTGGCGCTCATCATTTGCCGCTGTTTGTTGCAGTGTTGCCCTTTGGGCTTTCACATGAGTGCTTTGGCCCCGGCCACGCCCCTAAGCCACGCCTACAAGGCTTCAGCTGAAATGTGCATCGCGCAAGTTTCACTGAAACAAAAAACAGTTTTTTTTTGGCACTAATGCTTTTATGATGAGTTTTGCGAAGCATATGAAAAAAATTAGTTGAAAATGTTTCTTTTTTTTTTTAAGAGTTTTTTAAATAAATAACATTTAATGAAAAAAACGAGCAAATATGTTGAATTAGTTCAAATTGTTTTTTTTTTTAAAGATTTTTTGAAATAAATAAAAATTAATAAAAACGAGCAAATATGTTGAATTTTCAAATAGATTTTATTTGCTGCAAATGTTTTGTTCTTAATTGATTTCATTTGAGGCATTTCTTGCATACTTCAGCGCTCATTGTTGGCGTTGCTGCTGCAAAATAAATGAGAGCCAACCAAAAATTACAGAAATTTTGCGGCTTTAGGTCATTTAATTAAATACACAAAAGGTTGCACACGGCAAAGGTGAATTGGGGCAATGCACAGCAATTAAAACATTGATTTAACAATTTAAAGCATGAAAATATTTACATATTTAGCACTTGTTACTAATATATTTAGTTTATAGACTTGGCAATAGTTTATTTGACATTTAAATTGATTTTATTTTTCTAATTTCCTTGCAGGTAAGCGTTGCAGGAAAAATGCAAATTTATGCAATTCTTTGTGGGAAAAGCAACAGCAACAGCAACGAATCAATCACAGGCATTTATATACATGTTTATAATTTATGCAATTTAAAAGTTAGATATAGATTTAGATTATATAGCAAATGTTACAAGTTGTTTAGTGAGACTCTGAATGGAGAAACCCTTGCTTGATAAGCCCAGATTAAAGAGCTATAAAAGACAGTTTAGAATAGTCTTGATAGCTTTACTTTTTAGCTAGATTAATATTGAAAGCCTCCAAAATACATATACATATATATTTATATTTTTATATATAGCTCGAATTGACTCACATAACTTGGCTTTGTTGTATAGAGCTGTCGAACAAATTGAATTATTATTTATTTTCAATTTGTTGGGCGCAAGCAATGCAGCAAATTAAATGCAATTCAATTTGGTCAAAATAAATTGTTTATCTGTATGAGTGTGCGGCTGTGTTTGTCTGTGTCGCCCCCCTCTCCCACTCTCCCTCTCTCTGTGAAAAAAGCAACAAACACTGAGCGATCCATAGATGAAGAGCAGAAAACACACAACACATGTTTGCCCATATACAAACAAGAAGCAGACAATGAAAGCAAAAGCTGATACAAGTTAACCGCAAAAGTGCTGCAAAGCGAAGGCAAGCACTCGGCCAGCGTTCTGAAAGGACATTCTGAACAGGTTAAGTCGCATCGAAATGCTGGACAATTTTCCAGTGGCTGGCGCCGTTGGCCATTGGCAGTTGCTTCATTTTGCGCCAACACGGCAAAGATGCTATCCATCGCATCCTTTATCCTTTGGCAAAAATTCAATATTTTTCAAACAAATAACAACAGCAAGCAAGCAAGCAACAGCTACGCACTGCGAGGGATAACATATTAAATTTGCCAATAGCATCGGCTGGCAAAAGGACAATGTCATAAAGACAAGAAATCAATTTTTTGTTCCTTTTCGTTTCCTTCGGCAGAGAAAACAATTTTCCAACAATAAAAAATGGCCCAAGCGTTGACTTGTCGTTGGGTTTAGGGCCGTGGAGGTTATGCCAGGGGGCGTGGTCTGTGGGTGGGTTAACAGCCAAGTCGCACACACACACACACACACGCATGCAGACATGGACAAGCCTTTAAAATCGAAAGCAATGGAAACGAGACCAAGCGAAACAAATCATAAAAACTGCTGCGACGACTGACAGCAGGAGTCGGGGCTGAGCAAGAGGCAGGCAGCTGTTGGTGTTGGGGACTTAAGGTTTTTGCTGTGGCAAGCCATAAAAAAATAAGCCAAAGTGGCGTGTAAGAAAGCCAATAAAAAACGCACGAGAAATGTGAGACAACTGAACAGCAGCAGCAGCAGCAGAAGCAGCAGGAGCAGGAAACCATAGGCAGCTCTCGCTCAGCAGCAGTTGGGGTTAACTTATATGTGTGTGTGTGGGTGTGTGTGTGTGTGTGTAATGTGTGTGGTATGTAGTGAATGTGGTGTGCGATTGCCGTTAGCTATTGGGATTAGTCAGTGGGTAGCACTTTGAGCCGTATTTGAACACCAGGCATAAAGCCAATGACTTTAATTGAGTAGAAAGATTGAGATGAAATTCCGAATGTGAAACTATTAGAGTCGAGGCATTTCAATTGTGGCTAGCTGCCGACATCTAAGGTAGATGCTGAGGGATTAAATGCAATTATAGGATTGCTTTCTGCAGAGTTGCTTTAAAACGCGCAAAACTCTGAGCTTTGGCTGAAAATTGAATAATGAAAACATATTGTAAGAAAATTAGAGTTTTGGAATATAATGGAAATTAATAGAAAAATAATAAGATAAATAAATAAATAAATAATATAAATATATAAATGAATAAAAAATGAAATATAAATATATTTATATAGAAATATAGAGAACAAAATGAGATATATAATTAAATATTGATTTAT
Organism: Drosophila koepferae; assembly: GCA_030914345.1. Taxonomy (NCBI): domain Eukaryota; kingdom Metazoa; phylum Arthropoda; class Insecta; order Diptera; family Drosophilidae; genus Drosophila; species Drosophila koepferae. The sequence goes on from JAUESR010000211.1 coordinate 1,815,070, forward strand.
AAAAATATATAGGATTTACTGGTAAAATAAATATAAATTTAATTTAATTTAATAGATATTCTACTGGGAATACATCAATTTGACAACAATGAAAAGCAAGAGCATTAAAAAATATATATATATATATTTACATTAAATTTTAATATGAAATATTACTCATTGGAAAGTAAAACAAAGGAAAGATAGATAGATTTATAAATTCTTTAAAATCTTTATAATTATTGGTAAATGATTTTAATGCAAATCTCAGAATGAAAACATTTTCTTCTTAAACATATATAAAATGTTTGGTATTCATTTGAAAACATTTAAAAATTTCAAATTCTCTTATGAATATTTCATAAATAAAAGTTTCAACTCTTTATTATACAATTATAATTTAATTTAATAGATTATTCATTCTGTATTATTTTTTACTACTCATATTTTATTGTATTTTATTTTTATCAAATTCAAGAACTTAATTTAATTTATAAAAACATTTAATGGCATCTTCCCACCTTAATAAATATACAAACAATTTTCTTAAAATTGTTAAATATTTTGTAGGGCTTTTAGAATTTTCTCTTTAAGAATGCCCAATTGAATCGTAGCGAATTCGCTTGTCGACTCAAAGGCAAAGGATATCGCCGCCAACGCACCATTAATGGTCATCAATCCTTTGGCCAGCTGGCGCCATGTGTTGTGCCCGGTTGACTGCTGTGCCGAATGTCCTGAGTGTCCTGTTCAGCAGCTGCTAACTAATAACGAGCCTCATTTTGTGTAAATCGATAAAGTTGTTACTTTTTGTATTATGCACGTTCGACCCGCCCAATAAACTTTCGATATGAGCAAAAAGTTTTGCGCCTCGTCCGGCGACTTATGGCAACAAATGCGACTCGGCTGCTAAACAAGTGTAGATGCCAGATACGAGTTAGTCGAGCTGTGGTGCTGTGGAGGTGTGTAGCTGTGTGTGAGTGTGACTATGGATGCTGGATGCTGAGCATATTATCGCATGTTGCATCGTTCAGCGTGTTGACAATTGAATTATTTATGTGCCCCATTTTGTTGGCTGATCTTGTCTGCATTGCTTCTGGCTGTTGGCTGTTGGCTGTTGGCTGTTGGCCGTTAGCTGCTGGACAACATTCCCTAGCTCCATTTTGCTGTGTATATGTTTGTTAGTCATTTTGTTTGCGCATTGATTGAATCCTTTCGTTGTCCCCGACTGGCTCTGGCTATTGTCATATGCGCTTTGTGCACTTTATTGGCGATTACATTCACTCAATAGCTGCTCGCCGGGCACATGGCCAAACCTCAATCAACTCGTTTCGTTTCGATTCGTTTCGTTTCGTTTCTGCAGCCACTAGACTCCTGCTAGGGTCTGTGTGGCTGCAGACTTGGTACAGCGACTGCCTTGTTTGATTGTCATCGTTTGTGGAAATTTGATAAGCGCTTTTTGTTCGTATCCCTCTCTCTCTCTCTCTGTGTCCACGTCTCTCAGTGTGTCTCCTGTTTCTGTTGCTGTTCCTGTTTGTTTAGCTGCCTCTACTCCACTCTCTATCTCTCTCTCTCTCTGTCAATATCTATGCGCTTGTTTGCCAGCGAAACTTTGCTGGTTCGTGCCAGGACTCAGTGTCTTGGATCTTTTTAATAATGCGGGTTATGTGATGGATTTATTAAATGCGTGTCTCTCATGTTTTTCCTATCTGCTATCTGTGTATGTGTGTGTGTGTGTGTGTGTGTATATGTACAGTAAACAACAACAACAACAAGAGCAACGAGAACAACTTGTCATAAAGTTTGTCCTTGCGCTTTGTGCAGTTCCCATTTCAATTAGTTTGCCATGTGCACATATCAGAAAAAAAATGAAAAAAAAAAAAAGAAAACGTAGAGATGCCTGAACATGTTCTTCCCGTTATGCAATCAGCCTTTGTTCCAGACTATTTCCACTTTTTGTTCAACTATTGAACTTGAAGCATTATTAAGCTGAGCTGAAGCTGTTATGTGAGCAGTTAAATTAAGAGAAATATGCTAGGAATAGGCAATTTAACTGCAGTTATTTTATGTAGTATAATAATCATTATTTAATTTGTTGCTAATATTAATGTAAGCGGGGTTTATACTATATCAGATAATTAGTTTAAATATAATTTTAATTTTCAGATTTTTTTATCAGAGTTTTTTTTAGACTTCAGTCTAGAATATGTTGGCAAATCAAACCCAAACATTTTATTAATATATTCATTCACCACACACACACACACACACACATCAAATGTATTCAATTTATAACATTTTTTATGCAACACTCAGTGAGCATCACACAATTAGTGCAATAAAAAGCGAACAAACAGATTTTGGATGCTGGCGCCAATGTGGCGCAATTGCTGCCGACAGCATGCACGGCCATAAGTATGCAATAATAATTGCAAACGATGGGCGCTAACACATTCCGGCCACGCCTCCGCAAGAGTTAAGCGCACACACACACACACACACACACACAACAGCAACAAGATAATAAAAATGTTTATGGCAGCGGAAGCGGTTCGCCTAAACCCGAAACACGACACAAATTTAATGCTGCTGAGAGAGAGAGAGAGAGAGACGGGAAGAGAGAGGGTGGGAGAGAGATGGAGGTGTGGGAGCAGCGCTGGGGCCAAAAGGCAGCAAACCCTGGGCCTGACAGTTCGGTCTAACCAATTATTTGACCGCAGTTGGCTGCAAACGCCCGAGTTGAACATGACCCGCACTTTTATTTCTTATTTTATGGCCATGCAAATGTCGCACAAGAGTTTGCGGAAGAACAAGAGTGCCACACACACACACACACACACACACATAGAGAGAGAGAGAGCGCGGCGCCAAAAAGTCGACAACATATGCCAAGGGCACATGAAACGAAATCAATTTGCTTACAGAGCTCCGTCCCACACGAAAATGTGTACGACCTTGGCGGGCTACAAAGTAGGCTATATTCTGCGTGACTGCAATACACGCCTGTGTGTGTGTGTGTGTGTTGGGGCATGCGTCTAAATTATAATGGTAGCTCGTTAATTTGTGGGCGCTGGTTGAGCTTCGAGTCCGGCACAGAAATCGCGAAATAATCGCATTACAGCCAAACCAAGTTGAAGTTGAAAGAAAGCAAAACAGAAATCGATTAGCGATTTTTTCCTATATTTTTTTTAGCTGCTTTTCGACCAGAAATGCCTACACTTGGGGGCACACTTCTGGGCTGCACTTAAGTCACTTTACTGCCGTTTCGTAGCCCGCCTCCTGCTCCATTTTCATATCACATTATGATGATGATTATTTTTATCGTCGCGTCACGCGATGTTGTCGCCGCAATGCCGCACTGCAAAATGGCTCGTGGCGGAGCCAGGAGAGAAGGCAGCCATTTTACCAACGGCAACGGAAACGGAAACGCCACCAAATGTGTGTGCGCGAATGTGTGTGTGTGTGTGTGAGTGTGGCTAGGCAAACATTTAGCAAGCGCTCGAATGTGTGAGTGTGTGTGCAGGACGCCTTTGCAAATGACTGCAGTTAAAAAGTCATCAATGTCTGCCAAAAAACCGAAACTCGCCATTAAATTTTTGCCGCAATTTATTTCACTGTGTATGCATATGTGTGCGTGTGTGTGTGTGTGTGTGTGGATATTGCGCTGCGATAAGGCATATTTGCGAGCAGCTAGCTACTCAATTCACGAGCGACGCCTTTCTTCTGACATTTGCCCAATTATATGATGTTTCGTCGTCAGTGTCCATATCAAGAGCGGCCAAACGGCAGACGTCAGAGCTTAAATTTATCAGCGTCATAAAAGCAAACTCTGCAAATGGCGCAGCTTGAAAAATGCTTTTAAAATAAACACAAGCAATGAAGAGAGAGAGAGAGAGAGGGGGAGAAACCTAATGAAAATATATACAAAAAAAAAAAAAAAAAAAAAAAAAAAAAAACAGAGAAAATAAGAATAAAAAAAAGATTGTTTGGCCCAAACAGCAAATAACGTAAAAATGTTCATTGATATTCATTTCCAATTGAAAAATTTTAACAAAAAAGTCGCTTCCATATATAGTACGTACCTATATATATTTGTTATATATATATATATATGTATATAATATAGACACATATGTATGTATGTGTAGTAGCTGCAGGCCCAATCACTTGAAGCAAAGCTATAGGCTAGGCATAGAGTCAATAGTGCACCAATTGACTAGCATTGCACAGTGGGCTGTGATATTGAATAAGGGAAAAATTAAACTCATATTAATTCTCATTACTTAATGTATCTATAGAGATGTTAAGAGATCATGATGAACATAAATCATGCATTATTTCTCAATAATCTCAATATATCATGTAAAATAAAAAAATAAAAAAATTATGTTTGCTTAAGTAAATCATTTTTTGAGTCTTCAGTCCACTATCAAACTCTACTCGCCGTAAACAAGTATTCAATTTTTCTATAAAGATATCGGAGTATTTAATTATCAAAGTTAAAAGTATATACCAGTATATTCATAATTTTTTTTTAGAATTTATTTATTTTTTTCCTAGTCAATTTAAAATTTAGATTTGTAAGTTTAAATTTCAATAGGAAAAATTTCAATATTAATAAATTAATAAAAAATATTGATATATATTTGATTGATTAAAAAATTGCCATAAGTATTAGATATTTTGCACCACTGTGCATGAGTTGAAATTTGCAAAGCGTAAAAAAAAGAAGCGTAGCATGTGGTCAAATCGTATCGCAGAGGCCTATGGACTGGGATTGTAACTGCGTCTGCTCCCAATCCCTGCTCAGCAGCAGATCCTACTTCTACTCCTGCTGCTGCTGCTCCTGCTGCAGTTTGTGTTGTCCATAGAAAAAATCAATGTGCCACACAAATAGCAGCACAAACACACCTACAAACAACCACACACAGCCGTGGCCAATGCAGCGCGTTTCCGCAGCCCTGGGAGGCTAGGCCTCAGCCAGAGAGACCTGGCCAGAGCCAATGCTGGAGTCAGGCGCCATGGCGTGCATTATGTGGCCATATGGGCGCCTCTTGGCCGGCGCATGAGTTTGTATACAAATAAACACGGCAATGCACACACACACACACACACACACACTCGCGCACGTCAACGCTTTTGCCTGCAGTCGGTTTACGTTTAATGCCCATATATTGTTGCCTACTTTTAGGCGAAATGCCGTGCAAGGCCCGTTGAACGCGTTGGCCAGTGGCCAGTGGCTAGTATATCCCAGCTTGGCCATTTTTAAAGCCCATTTAAATGTGAGCAAACTTTTGCACGTGTGCATCGGGTTGAATAAAAGGCCTGCTGCCTGCCTGCTGCCTGCCTGCCTGGCACGCCCCTCCTCCCCCTCCTGCGGCACAGCTCCAGTGCTACGTTAGTTAAACGTATGCCTGACACACACACACACACATATAAATATATATATAGATATATGTATATAAAAGTATGTGGAGAGTGTGGAGTTGAGAGTGTATACATAGGTATACGCTATACGGTTTGTGTATTGAAAATTGGATTTTCAATTGGTTTGCAAAACGGAAATTAATTCGGGGGCACTGCTCGGTAGACGGAGTCGATAGAGCTCCACAGCTCCAGCTGCATCCAGCTTCCAGAATCTGAACGTGAGACTGGGCAATTGGGAACAGGAGCGAAAATGAAGCAATGACGTTTCGTTGGTTGCTGATGGCGACGTTGATGATGACCAGATCTCTGGCCAGCAATGAGTTGACGCCTGCTGATGAGAGAGCAGAGCGAGGTGGAAGAGAGATGCCGCACAGGCAATGACCACTGTGCCACGGGCACATTGCATACTTTTTACCACTCTCTCTGTGTGTATGTATGTGTATGTGTGTGTGTGTGCCATAAAAATAATGTTCCAAGCTTGCTTTTTTTCCGTCTTCTTTTCGAGTTCATTTCGTTTCGCGTGCTCTTTAATTAAATTAAGTGAATTTCGCTGCTGATAAGCGTCAAATGAACAGAGGAGTGGGACGGGTTGAGCTAAGGTGTGACGTTTGCTGGCGACGAGGTAAGGGAAAGGGGGTGTGGCAGCAGGCGGAAATGAGCAGTGAATACGTATATAATATGTTTGTTTTCCTTAGCGCTTAACAAGTAGATCTGAGACTGACGATAGCGTAAGACTTTTAAATTTATAGCAAAGTGTTGAAGGTTTTATAGCAACTGAAAGTGCCTGAAAGGCTTTAAGTTTTATAATTAATTAAAGTTATCATTGATGGCAAAAAACGTAATATGGGAGATTCTTTAAAGTGAGCAAAATGAAGTTGCCATAAATTTTTATAGCAATTTTTTAAAGACTTGGAGTGCGGTTGGACTACATTTATTAGAGACTCTTTGAACCAAGTTCTGCTAATTCGATTATATATCGAAAAATAGAAAAATTAATTTTCTTGAATTGAATTCTTTTTGTCTTTATATCTCTCGAGTCTTATTCAATAAACTTGTCCAAAGTTACGTCTATATTAATAGATAATCTTTGATTCATTATTCAAACAATTCTAAATGCATTAAACACACATAAAGAAGTGAGAATTCAACTCAATGCTATGCATGCACCTGATCAAAATGAAAGAGGAAACCTACAGAGCGACAGTTGGAAACATTTTCAATTAGTACAAAGTCTCTGCTGATTAGCTTTTTGCTCTCGGCTCGCCGGTGATAACTAATCCGAAATCCCCCCGATAATTGTCGCCCGAGCAACGTGAAAATTAAAACAACAATGTGTGCAGCACATTGTGTTGCCGCACTGGGCCAGCTAGCTAACAGCAGGCGGCATAGAATGTAAATCCTGTCGGGACACAGGAGAGGAGCAGGAGAAGGCGGATGACATGCTAGATACACACACACACACGCACACACACACATTTGAGTACTCACACATATATATATATGTTCTGCGCGGGAATCTGTTGCAAATCCCAAAAGTATGCAATGCAATGGCAGGCATTGAATGAATGAACGCATGATTGAAAAAAAACATTACACACACAGATTCATAGACCCATACACACACACACACACACACACACACTGACAGCGTGGCATTGTTTTGCACACATTTCGCTCGGCTTTGCGAAGCGCTTTTTAGGCATCGAGTTCAGTGACTGCAGTTATAGCAGAGGCGGGCAGCCATGCAGTTAAAGAGAAAAAGAACAAGACAGATAGAGAGAAAGAGAGAGAGCGAGAGAGAGAGAGAGAGAATGAGAGCCTAACGCCGGCTGTTGCTTTTCCTGTGGCGCATTCTAATTTTTTTTTTCTCTTCTTTTGCATTGTCCAAAGGCAAAACGCTTAACATGCACCGCTGCTCGTCGTGCCACACCCACTCCACTACTTTGCCACGCCCCCTTGCGACGTACATGCATTAGTTTTGTTTCGCTTAGCGCGCGTTCCATATACATAAACAAATATTGACCATTTGCCTTTGCCAATTTGTTTGCATTTTACGAAAATATTTTCATTTTCATTTCCTGTCACGCCCCCATTGCCGCCGCCCATCGACTGACAATATTGAAAATTAAACCGAAAGTAGCGCAATTCCGATTGCAGCGCACGTAAAATTTTCCTTTTTTTTAAATCTATTTTTCGTATATATTTTAAATGGAAAATAATTTTTTTATTTTTGATTAAATTTCATATTTTTTTTCTCTCGCTCTCTCAATTATTAGCAAAATTTTCCTTTTGTCTATCTGCAGTTGTTGTTGCTCTTGCTATTTACAATTGTAAATTGCTTTTTGATTTTCAGCATTTTGTGTGCTCCAGGATAGTGTGTGTGTGTGTGTGTGTCCTGCCTGGGCAAGTGGTATAAATTGAGATGTTTCGTTACACGCTCAAAATAGTTTTCAATAGCAAGTGTCACATGCAATGTCTGTATGTCTGCGTTTAAGTGCCAAAGCTTGTAGTTGCGTTAGTTCTCTGCACTAAATTTGGCAACTGTCGAAGCTACAAATAAAAATGAAATAAAAACAAAAATTGGGGAAAAAAAAGGAAAAATTAAATATGCTTAAAATTTACATGATATTGCTTTTTAATTTTCGCAAGGTTTTACTCTATGGAAATATATTTTGAATTGAAATCAAATTAAGTTGCAGATTGCAAATATGCAACACGAAGATGAAGAAGAAAAATACGAACGGAGGTGCTTAGAATTTTAAATAGCACACAAATTCTTAAAAATATACAACAATTATTTATAGGAAATATCACACACTCAGAGTTCCATTTAAGCTGCTATAAATTGTAGAGCACTTGAACACTCAACCCATGTCAGCGCTCATGAAACATGTTGAAAATTGCATAATGCAGCGCATTGTGGTCATCAATTTCAGCTGAGCAAACAGCATTTGCATTTTATGGCAAACTCATTGTCTAGGTCTAACCCTCTGGCATTTGTAATGCATACCAAGCCAACCGCCAAACAGTTTTAAATTTGCATAAAAATCCATTTTATTAACATTCAAAGGCGATTTCTATCGTCGCCAAATTGAAGAAAAGTAGCTAAACTTGAAAAGGACTCGTAAGAAACGCAAAAAAAAAAAAAAAAAGTGGAATAAAATGAGAAAAAAAAGAAAAACTAAACAGAAATGGGGTGGGGTGCGGGGGGGTTGGCAGCACACCCTCGGCAAATGCCATGTAAAATGCTCGGGCTAGCAAAGTGCAAGAAAAATTCCTTTGCACTCAACAAAGGAGAAATAAATAACTTTCGAGTCAGATTAGCCAACTTGTCACGAAATGCAAAATGACATTTAATACCCAACGTTGTCGCCGTCGTCGCCGTCGTCGTCGTCGTCTTCGTTGAGTGCCTTTGGCCGGGCGCCCTCACTAGACGCCGGTACGTCGCCAAGACGCATGTCGGCAATGCGATACTACGATGCGACGATATACATGACTGGACTTGACTTGCACTTGGCATGAAAACATGAAAAATTCCTTAGCCGACGGACACAATCCTCACCGACTCACAACGCATGCAGCACGATTGGAGCTCGAGGATGCCAGACGACGGCGACAGCTAGCAGCAACATTGTTTCGAGCGTAGCCAAGAAGAAAAATGGCTCTGAAATGCCAGGCCAATGCCAGAGCTATATCAGCCAAAAAAAAAAAAAGTCTACAACAAAAAATATAAAAGTAAAATAAAGGGAAAAAGTAATCATTGCAATTTAAAGCGGATAATCTGCACAAGGCTTTGGTGACAACACTGGAAAAAAAACGCGTAGGAAAATCTCACTAGAAAAAGGGTTCGAGATGCGGTGGCTGCTATAAAAATGCAGTGAGAATAACAGCGCGATTCCAGCGCGCGCACAATGCAAATATGCTGTACGTCTCACTGTCCGGCTGTCTGTTTTTCCGGTTGTCTGGCTGTCTGGCTGTCCGGCTGCTCGTCTATCTGTATATCTCTTTGCAGCACTTCATCTGGCGCTCTATGCAACTCATTCGTTCGCTATGTGTGCGTGAGTGGACACCATTTGCAATTTTCACACTCGTTTTTCCTGGCTGCATTTTAAAAATCTTTCTTTACTTTTCTTTCTTCTTTTGTCTCGGCCGCATGGAGGGAGCCAGTCATGCAGATTACAATCGAAATGACATGAAAATGTTTGGTGTGGCAATGGGGGAAAAAAAAAAAAAAATCAGCGCAGAAATAGAAGTAAAACTGAACTGAACTGAACTGAACTGAACAGAGCAATCGGCTGGCTAAATGTGTGGCACATTCAGCAGCAACAAGAAATTGGCCCAGCTCCGACGAGGCGAGCTCCACTTTTGCCATTTTGAGATAATGTCTGCCACGTCGCCATTAGAGGCAAGAACGTGCGCCAGTCCCTCGAGCCGTTTGGTCTATGTGTCTCTCGCCTGTGCAAGAATAATATCTTATTTGATTGCAATGCCAAATGCAATTTAAATATTTGCCAAATGGCATTGAAAATATCTGCAGGACAGAAGCATATAAGCAGAGTATGCAGCTATAATTCTTAGCAATTTCAGTGTTGAAAACTAGACTACAAATTAGTTTATCTATGCATGTTAATGAAGATGCTGCAAGCTCAAGAAAATGTGAAATTGTTCCTGATATTTGCTGCAAATATTTAGAATATTTGATGATTGATGCTTCTAGCAGAAGTTTAAGCTTTATTTTTACATTGTTTCTCATTTGCTTTAAATTAATTTGAGATTTTACTAAATGTGATATATTTATACACATTTATTTAATATTAATTTTTGACATTGCTCAACTCAAAAACTTGCAAACTCTTCACACAAATAAGTGAAAGTATTTAACGTAAAAGCCCTGTGAGTGAAAAACTGTTTCATAATTTATGACATTTACACATGGAGCACTAGTTGAAAATTCAATAGCTGGTATAATTTAGCCATGTTAGAATTGCATCGATTTAGCTATCACATTTAGCATTCAAACAAAGCTCTTCCTCTCTCTCTCTCTCGTTCGGTGCCTGTGAATTTGGCCAGTAAAGTGACCTATTTGATCGACTCGTAACCAAATCGGGCAGAATCGCATGGGCGACGCTTCATGGCAACGGTTGCCTGCCAATCAACTGCAATTAACCCAGATACGAAGCATGCCAACACAAGCGATGGCAACAAGTAACAGTGCCAGTAACTGCCAACTGTGCCACACTAAAAAAATCACATTTGTATTTAATTATTGGAAATTAGAACAAGAGCCAGGCGCTGTCGAGCCTGAGTCTGCAGCAGCGTAATGACAGGCGAGAGAGAGGTGGGAGCAGACGCGTTTTATAGACAATTTGTGAAAGCATTTAAAATCAAGTGACAAACTGGAAAAGAGAGAGAAGGAGTGAGAGCGAGAGTGTGAGAGAGAGAGAGCGAGATGTAGCTAGACAGATATATGTAAATGCAAACGCAGATGCGACTGGATGCTATCATTGAATGTTTTGCTGTTGCTGTTGCTGCCGCTAGAGCTACTGCTTTTGCTGTTGTTGAATAAACTCAATCCAAGCATTAAATTACAGCCAATGGCGCCAATAAGCACAAACAAATAAGCCAAAAGTGCCTGTGCGAGAGGGCAGCGAACGGGTTTCGCTGTTGCCTTTGAAGCCAGCCCGCATGTTGTTGCCTGCTTTCAGGCTGCTGCTGCTGCTGCTGCTGCTGCTGCTCGACTCGCAGTTCGTAAATCGATGTGCAAAGAAATTTGTTTGTCTGCTGTCAATAAATATTTGGTGTATTGATCAAAATTGCAAATCATCAGCAACAACAAATTGAATGCAAATTATTGTTTGGCTCACAAACATTTCGCGTTTGTGTGCGACAAATAATTGAGCTAATTAATTGGCAACAAATATTCTATTTTTTTTCTTCCTTTTTCATTCCGACAGTAATTTTATTATAATGCCAGCACAATAATAGACTAAAACAAATCTGTTGGGCTATCAAAATGCATTTTATTCACTGCACACAAATTGGATTAAATTTATTTTGTGAAACAAAAAAGAAAAATTGTTCTTTTAAAATCCATTTATACCCAGCATAGGCAGAGAGAGTGGGGCATGTAAGACATGAGCTCAAAGGCTGTTAAATTGAGAGAGTGTGTGAGTGAGATAGTGAGAGGAGTGAGAGTGTTGAAGAGAATTAATCAAATACTATATTATCCAAATTAAATTTAGTTGAATTTTCTTTCTTTTACTCATCATCTGAAACTTTGAAACTTAGGTAAGATTTCTTATTCAAATTTAATTTGCTTTTACGTTCTTTCTTTTATTTTCTATCTTAAACTTGGGTAAGATTAGCTTTTGATTTAATTAAATAATTTATTATTTTTTAATCAATTATTTATTTAATCAAGCAAATACTATATTATTTCAAATGAATATTCTTTATGATGAACAATTTTTTTATTGAAATTTTATTATTTATAAAATAAACTGAAAAAGTATTAAGGCAGACTTAGAGCTCTCAATCAAAGCTACATTCTCTATCTATCCACAATCTCAAATCAAATACTATTCTACAGGATAACTGCTAGTCGTTCAACTCTATCGATAGCCTTCTGTTTTTTTGCTACATATTTTTTTATGCATTCATTCAGCATTTGTCAAGCTGAATTGGCATTGAGAAATATGCAAACAAATATTTGTGCAAGTATTTTTGCAATTCGTGTTATTTGCCAAATAACATCAACAGTGAATAAAATTTTGTAACTGTGTGTGTGTGTGTGTGCACAGAGTGAACAATTTTTTGAACAACAATTATATGAAAGTTAGCGGCCGGGAGCGTTTTCTTTCTCAGTGTTATTTTGTTCACGCCATAAATCTTGCAGAGCTTTCATTGCGTCATAAATTGTGAATGCCAACAAAAAGAAAAGCAAAAACAAAAAAAAGAAAAGTGAAAATTGTGAACTACGTGCCCCTGTTTCGTGCCCAGGCAAACAATCAATTTATGCATACATATAAATATTTTGCATGCTTTTCGCTTGCTTTTATATTATTTTTCTTCCATTTTTTTTTTTTTTTTTTTATTTAATATATGCGCTGTTGCGGACAAAGGACTCGGCCATGGGCGTAGGCACGGGCAGTTCCGTGCGCCTGGGCATATGTAAATATTTGTTAACTTCATTTGCTCTGAATTAAATATAATTTACATGCATATTTGTTTGACAGTCTGCGCAGCCAACACACACACACACACACATACACATATATTCGCTCAAATTGTATTAAATCTTTTTTTTCTGCATGCCACGTCGCATGCGGCGCCCGGCTCGCGGCTCAATTCACCCTGGGGCATTAGCCCGAACTCATTATAATTATTGTTGACATTTAGGCCAGCACACAAATGAAAACAACGTGTGCAAAGGTGCTTGATGATTCGGCGGCTTAATCCGCTGCCATAATTACACCTGCTAATGATGCGAAATTACTTTTTATCGATTTAATATGAGGTTTTTTTTGCCGTTTTTTTTCCTGCTGCTTTTTTATTTTATTTTTTGTGCAGCTTGATTGCATATCTGCAGCAGTGAATATTTTCACATTACGTGCAGTTAATTCTTTTCACTTTTATTTATTTTGAGAATTTCTATATGCGAAATTATGACATGACAGCACGACACGAATGCGTCTTTTTGACTGCATTGAATCAATCAGATTTTCTTTATGGATCAAACAGATTCACTCTAATACGTTTAATTATATTTGTGGGTACCTTTGAAATTTTTCTGCAGTAACCAGATTTTCACTTTGCATAAAAAAGCTATAAGCAGAAAGAGGCTTTTTCTTATTTATATAAAGGCTGAATGCGAACACATTTGTAACTGAGTTTACCCTGTAGTAAATCAACCTTAAAGGAGCAAAGCCTTATTGTAATTTATTAAATCGCATTGGAAATGCTCTTAAATAGAAACAATAAGGTATAAATTACTTCATTCAATATGTATACCGCAAAACGTTAACATAAATTTGGATCTGAATACGTGAAGCGCTATAGCAGAGCTCAAATTAAAATGGGCCTTAGAATTCTTATTGTTTAAAAGGACATGCCTAAAACTTTTTATCAACTATATTTTTATTTATTTTATTATTTATTTATTAAGAAATTGAAAAGAAATTCCTAAAACTTAATACACATCATTCATAGTATTTATAAACAATATTTATCAATATATAAACATTTTCGAAACATGAATTATAAACTGAAATTTTCAACAACTATTTACAGGGTCGTTGTAATCGTGACAAACCGCCGTGCAAATACTTTCATCCACCACAGCATCTGAAGGATCAGCTGTTGATAAACGGACGCAATCATCTGGCACTCAAGAATGCACTGATGCAACAAATGGGCATGGGACCCGGCCAACCGGTCATATCGGGCCAAGTGCCAGCCGTGGTAAGTACTGCCGCACGCCCGCTGCCCGAAGAGCCGCATAATACTTTAATTGAATATCCTAAGCGCAACGGGCTGACAGTGTCTGACAGTGGCCCAGCGACTAACAATTTGGTGCTATATGAATATTTATAAGCGGATATCCCACTTCAATTTCCATTTGTCTGCTCCCTGCTGCATGACTTTGAATAACATCGTGAATCGTGTCCGTCCGTCGACCCCCGCCGAAAAATCTTAAATGCGCGAAAATGAGTAGCAACCAAAGACGAGAGAGCGAGCGTAAGGGCGAGCGCGAGAAAGAGACAAACATATATAGTTATAGAAGAAATTTGAGTCAGTTTTTGCCCGGTTCGCCGAACGCATGCATTATTCATGCCAATGGGGCAGCAGCACTTGCCACTTTTTCGCTTTTACGCCACAATTTCTAACAAATCGAAATTTAATTCTCAAATTATTCTCTAACAATGTTGGTTTTTTCCTTTTCGTTGCTTTTTGAAATGGCCCCCTAAACGACGGCGACCATTAGCCGCTAACGCTGTTCGACATAGAAATGTGTGCTAAAAAATGAATGAAGCTTCTCATTAACGTGACTGCGCAATACGTGGGCGGGTGCTACAAATTGGATATTGCTGAAACTTAAGTGGACTAAACGCTTAGCTGTCATAAGCTGCCGCAATGCGCCTGCCCTCAACACGATATCGCATTAAAAATTCACTAAAAATTCACCTGCTGTAAATATTAGGCATGCGAGTTGATGATCTAGTATAAGTTTGGAATTAGAAGTATCTTAAATGCCATTGGTATTAATTTAGGTGCGAGGCTCAGGGAATTGTGTTACAAATTGTGATCCTCGAAAGAAATTATTGTGATTCACAGATGTGAGATACAAATTACCTAAGGCAATATAATAAATCAAAGTTTTACCTTTTTTTTTGTAATAAATATACTGAAAGCGCCTGTAGACTACAGCTATAAAGAAAAGCTTCATTATTAAATTAAAAAACAGAATTCATAGTCGAACAAAGTATGAGAAGCTATTGAGTGTATTCTTTTATGGAATTGTTGAGGCAGCTATTCAGTTAGCTTTTAATTATTATTATTATTGTTATTATTATTTAAATCATTTTTTGTTATTCATTAATTTTTTATTTTTTTATTTATTCATTTATTTATTTATTTATTTTTTTATTTATTTGTTTATTTATTTATTTATTCATTTATTTATATATTTATTTATTTATTTATTTATTTATTTATTTATTCATTTATTTATTTATTTACTTATTTTTATTTATTTATTTATTCATGTATTTATTTAATTTTATTTATTTAATTTTTAATTATTTATTTGGTTACTTATTTATGTATTTATTTATATTTATTTAATTTTTATTTATTTATTTAGTTTTTTATTTATTTATTTTTATTTTTATTTTATTTTTTGTGTGTTAATCCAGTTTATATATTTCATCTTGAAATACTTTCTTTATTTAATACTAAAGTCAAAATCTCAATAAGAAGATGAGAATAAAATCTATTTACCTTCTGATAATTAAAGCTTGAAATAAGCTTCAATTAATAAGGCGTAGATAAAAGCCTACAGCTCATCTCAAGATTATAGCAAATGAATGAAGAAGCACGAAAGAGAATTCTCTTTCTTTTAGTAGAAATTTATAATTAAATTTAAATTGAAGATTAAATTAGCTAAGCAAAGATGAAAGCCTAAAGCTCTTCTGAAGATTGGAGATTAAGTCTGCGCTTTCAGCATTCAGTGGCAGATTAAATACAGCTGAAAGCTATTTATATAACTGTTCTCTGACTGATTAACAGTTGATTGATTGATTGATTGATAGTGGGCCATTAACATGATGTTTATTTGATTCTCTTATGTTTTTTCTCTTTTCTGTATAGGCCGCAAATCCCTACTTGACTGGCATACCAGCCAATACATACAGTCCATATTATGCAACTGGACATTTAGTGCCTACTTTGCTGGGACCCGATCCGACGGCCGTCGCCTCACAGCTGGGCCCGGTGGTGCCACAGACCGTACAGGTGGCCCAACAGAAAATTCCACGCTCCGACAGATTAGAGGTGAGTGACAGTTGCCTACGATAATTCTGTATTCATTGACTATTGACTGCAATAGATGCCAATGAGATGAAGCATTTATATATGTGTGAATTGTGCTTTAATTTACGCTTACGTTTATTGTGTTTATCGTTTATTGTTTCTATTGTAATAATTTCGTACACGATGACAAACAAAATGCCAAGAGAAACGATTTTCTTTTGACTTGTTTTCATTCGATTTCTATCGCATGCCAGTTTATTGATTTCTGTATTTATTTATTATTATTAATTATTATTATTATTACTATGATTATTACAATTATGTATTTCTTCTTATAAGACCTAATATTTTTAACTATGTATCAAAGATATTGCAACTAAAAACCATGTACAGTGTTTTAAGTTCTCTTCAGTTCTGCCAAAACGAAAATAATACTTATATCAAATTATAACGAACAATAATCATTAACAATTCGCTGATAATAAAAATTGATTTGATCTCGTTGACACACATTCGTATTTGAAGACTTGAACTTTTGTCTAACAAAAAAAAAAAAGAAGATCGTTCTACTTATTCTTATGTCTGATATAAAACTTTTCATTTTGATTTTGTCATATGATATATATATATATACTATATATGCTACCACGTCTACTTTCTTTTTGTTTCGATAAAAATCTCGTCAGGTGCCGAAAGTCTGGCACAGTTTTTGGTTACATTAAAACATAATGCAAGGAAGCGCTTTAACGAAGCAGCTGCTAACCTGCAAAGCTTACGACAAGCGCTTGCAAAATATATATTTTCTTCCCAGTGCATATGTAAATAAAGCAAGAAAGAAAAAAACCGACCAACAATAAAATATATAAATTTACAATTCTGTGCACAAATCCTTTTACAAATACTATATGATTTTTGTTTTTTTTTTTTTTTTCCTAGTTAGAATAAGATTTTGAATAGCTGAATTTTGTTTTCTTGAAATTTTAAATAAATGTTATATAATTTATTAAATATTCAGATTATTATATCTAGATATATATAGATATCTAATTAACTAAAGGAAGGTCCATATGACTAAATCTTCATTTTGGATTTTTTTAAAATTCGTTTTCTTTTCTTTTTTTTGGATAGCTAGGCTATATGTTAACTACAATGTTAGTTACAATGTTAGCTACAATGTTACACACAATGTTAGCTTCAATGTTAGCTACAAAGTTACACACACTGTTAGCTACAATGTTAGCTACTTTGTTAGCTTCAATGTTAGCTTGCTATGTGCTATGTTAGCTACAATATTAGTAACAATTTTGTATATAAATAACATATATTTAGACCTTTCTTAGATCGTTGATTAGGCTAGCTTTAGAATACATTTTTCAGTTATTTACTTTTCCCATAGAAAAAGTTTCTTATTCCCAATTAAAGTTAAAGAATTTAATGGTTGAAATAGTTGAATTCTCCATGCCCTTCACATTAGGACAAACTACTCAAGTAATATTTATCGATCCTTCAACAGGTTGTAGCTTTAAATATGTTTTCGTTTTAATCCCTGCATTTGCCTTGTTTTACTTTTGTTTTTTTGTGTTCCTTTGTTGTTCTCAAGTGCAAAACTTACAAAAAAAAAAAATCAAATAAAACTAATCGGCTCGCTAAAAAATAACCAAATGTGGCACAGACTTAACTCAAATAAAAGTTAGTCAAAGCCAAAACCTGCTGCCCAGTGTTCAGATTGGGCAAACCTAAAACCCTAGCATATATGTGTATGTATCGATCTATATGCTCTAACATATGTACTACATGCATTTGGAAGCATGCGCTGCAAATCCAAATACAACAACAACAACAACAAATCGGCTCTAACACCCAAAAATAAAAAATGAAAATGCATTGAAAGTTGTTGCGTTTCGTCTACTTAACTTTACTTTTGAAGTAAATCAAAACAAAAAACAATAGAAAAAACTGAACAGTTACTGAATATCCTTCCATTATTTCCAATACACACCCACACACACAACACCCACACACACACACACACACCAAATCTGCAAAAAAAAAATTGAATTACGAAATATAAACAACAACACTTCGCCTTTTGTATACACACCAAACACACACACACACTCTGAACCACAACTGCTGCCACTTTTGCTATTGCTGCCCGCCAACAACAACCAACAACCAACAACAACAACCAACAACAACTACTACAACAAACAATCTGCAATCCGCAATCTGCAATCAACTGTGCAACCAACACAACAACAACAACAAACAACAAACAACATGAACCACCTCAACAACAACAACAACAATCCAACGCCGTATCCAAAATATAAAAAAAAATCCAAAAATCCAAAAAAAAAAAAAAAAACAACAAAAACCTAAAAATGTGTTTCCAGGTCTGTCGCGAATTCTTGCGCGGCGCCTGCAAACGGGCCGAGTCGGAATGCCGGTTCGCGCATCCGCAGGAGAGCGTCGCGCGGCACGACGATGGTTCCATAACGGTTTGCATGGACGCCGTGAAGGGCAGATGCGCACGTGACCCCTGCCGCTACTTTCATCCCCCCCTGCACCTACAGGCACAATTAAAAGCGGCCCAAACACGCGCCACCGCTGTCGCTGCTGCAGCTGCGGTATGGCTATTTCTATATTTACTTTTTATACTTTCTCTTTCTTTAAAAAAAAAAAAAAAAAAAAAAAAAAACTTAAAAAAGAAAACCTAATCGCCCAGCCCAGCCCGCAAACCAATCCAGCTAACCCACAGCCTAACCCCATGCCCATGCTGTCTCCCTCGCTCTCTCACACACACTCCAATAGTAAAGTAGAGAGAGAGGGAGGGACAGCTAAGTGTTTTTTGCATTTTCTTTATGAGTCGCAAAATTTATATATTATATCTATTTTTTTCATATTTTTTTTTTTTTTATTTTCTTATCATTTTTTTGTTTCTTTGCGCCCGCTGCTCAAGTTTTGCTATTAATTTGAGCTTTTTCAAGGCAATTTTTCTTTGAAAAATCATGAATTCTTGTCAATTTGTTGCCTAATAGAGCAATTCATAATATTTTGTGTTTCACTTCAACAAAGATAAACCAAACGAAACACTTTTACTACCCGCACCAAGAAACTTTCACACACCACACAAAGTATGCAAACAATTTTCTTTACTTTTATCTCTCTTAGTAGTAATATCTATATATCTAAATAAATATATACAAAATGTAGTTGGAATAGTTTTAGTAATGAAGTTTTCATGGAAAATTTGCTTTGAATAGCAACTGTTAAACAGCTGTTAGCCCTATGTTAACTGCATGCTATATACAATTACCCGCCCCAATGTTTATTGAAAGCAAAATTCGATGAAAACCTAATGCTGCATGAAAACGATTTAATTAACTTTATGCAAACCTAAGCACAACAGCAAATAAATAAGTGCACACACACACACATACTCAGATAGAGAGAGAAAAAAAAATGCAAACAGATTAATAATTGTAAAATAAATTATGACTTTTGATTCAGGCGAAAGCTCCACAGGCGCTCACACTTCGTATTGAAATTCTAAAAATTATTGCGTGTGTAATTTGCAGTTGTAATTCAAATTTAATCAAGTGGATAAATTTCATAATGTGCACACAGAGTTTAATGCTTAATTAAAAACTCATTTGGGCGGCGTTAAATGCGTTTGCCCTAATCGAGTGCAACTTTAAAAGTTTTCCAGAGTTTTAAATAATTGAAAAGTTTTCCTATCAACATAATTTATAAATAAATTAAGTTGTGCAACTATTCAAATGAAAAGTTTCGAAATTTAGCAAAATGTTGCAAATGGGATTCACAGTTAGCAATAACTACAGAGGTATACGAATATATATAATGGAATAATAGAATATATAATATTAGCATTTTATAGGCATTTAAGCGCACATTTCCCTAAGATCTTCAATAAATATATAAATGATATACAACAAAACAGCCGAGAAGAAAAAAAATAAAATTACATTTTAAACAATTTGACTTTACGCAAGAAAATAATAGCGCACACGCACACCAATAAACATTCTGTGTGTGTGTGTGTGTGCCAAGCTCATAATCCCACAAACACACAGAGCGAGACACAGAAAGAGAGACAGAGAAAGAGAAAGAGAGAGGGACAGCAACTGACAGGGATTGGCATTCAACAACATGGAAAATATGTTGAAGCTGCACATAAAACACGCCATAAATGTTGATTTTCGTTGGGGAAAATTAACATTTATTACAACGCGTTAAAACTTTGAGCACGCAGCAGTCAGCCAGCCAAAAACATGCACACAGACACACGTGGGCGCACGTTCCTGATTGCCCAACTCTCATATGTGCCACACACACACTCGCTCTCTGTGTGTTTGCTCTGGTCCTGCCTCGTCCATGGGGTCCTGCCTATGCGCCGCACTTAATTCGCGACTTAATTGCTTTTGGCTGAAAATTTATTTGACGCTGCGCAACAACAACAACAACAAGAACAACAACATAAACGTCGAGTCGTAGCCGAGCTGCTTCTTCTGGCTGCTGTGTTCGTCCCTTTGCCGCTCTCCATTGTCAGCTCCAAACATGACACACATAATTGCAGCATAATATCGCATAAAGTGAAAAATTGTTGCAGCATTTTAGGCGTAATTCAATCGAGCCCCAGACCAGGCACGACAAACGTGATTATTGTATCAAATTGTCCTTTGAAATTGCATCAACACGCACACACACACAGAGAGCGAGAGAGAGAGAGAGAGAGAGAGGCCTTATTGCCTGCTCGTTTTATCTCTATCTCATTCGCGCACATACGCATTTAACCAGAACAGCGCATAATTTTATTTATGGACGCAGGCTTAATATGATTATGAGCTTCAGCCAAAAAGAATTTATATATATAAATATATATACATATATATATATATATATGTGTGTGTGTTGTATATTGTTGCACCTGCTCTGAACGTTTTAAATGCATATAAAAATGCCAATTTTGTTTATTACTATTAAATGACTCGTTAAATGTGGCCCTGGCTGTGCTCACAGCTTGTAGCTAATTAATTATATATTAGCAATTAGTTTAATAAATATATATAAAATTATATATGTCTAATCATACTTTAGACTATAACTCTCATTCTCATGCTCTCTGTCTCTCCCTCTCTCTCTCTCGCATTTTCTTTTATATGCAACAAAATCTATCCAAATTAATTCCATTACAATTTCATCAATGTTATAAAAAATATAGCTAAATTTATATACATTTTTCCTTTTGCTCATATCGGAGCTTTCCATTTAACCCAAACGATTCTTTCGATGTGTTTTTGGCCGTTGCAGCGCTGCTCTAAATTACATTTGAATAAAAATAATGTTTTCTTTATTATCATCAAATTACATCATAATCTAAGCGAAACTTCCCAGAATTATATCAAGTCCCAGCCAAGCTAGCAGTTGCCCTTAACATACCTCGCTATAACCGGTTTACAAACTATATAAAATATATTTAAATTATATTTAATGCTTTTGTTTTTTTGTTTCTATTTTGTGTGTGTATCCGTACCCCTCTTTAGAAACCGTTCCTAGACTAAATCTACTCGAATCATATATTGATAGATCTATGTATATATAAACCAACTGTATTGGGGTTATTTATGCATGTTGCCAGTACTTGAGTGGAATACAATTTAAATATATTTAAAAACATAAATACAAAGCTAGATATTTCCAATTTCCACTCGAGTCTGTTCAGTCCTCAACTTTGATGTGCAGAACCATCCAAACCCCAACATTTACTTTATGCCTAACTATATACTCGTATTTATACCTAAATCTTTTATTAAATGTTGTTATTTCACACACACATACACACACATACACACATCAAGTACAACATGAACAACGAATACAAGATGAATACTGAATACACACATTACGCATACGCCCCGCCAGCCAAAACTGCCCACGCCCCAAGAATATGTGTATATATTTTGGTATATTTTATTTGTTTGCGTTAAGCAAAATGTTATTTACTAATATTATTTAATCTGTTATTTACATTTTAAGTATTTTTACTGTCCGTACCCTGACATGCATATGACCCCAATAAAAACGGAGAAAAATAAACAACGCAACAAAAAATTAGCCATATATTTCAAGAGGCCCGGGGCATGCCCGAAATATGTCAACTGTCGAATCAAAGCTACAGTTCGAACTCTGCTCCACATCCTGCCTGTGCTGCCTGCTCCTGCCTGCGTCCTGCAGCGAGCCAACCCCAAACTATAATCCTCATGTAAGCGTGACACGGGAACAGCAGCTATAATAAAAAAAAAAAATAGCTGTAAGACATGACCCGCTGTGAGGCTTCATTTGTGCTGCTCTGCTCTTCTACTTTTTTTTTTTATTTTGTCCTGACCAAAAATGTAAATGTCAACCTGTGCAGCAGGCTGCCTGGCTGGCTGGCAGGACACACTGAACGACGACACGGATTAGTCGGCAGGATAACGTTTGAACCGGAAAATTAACTAAAAGCAGAGATTTCCATGCCAATGAATTGTCCAGCTGCAACGCCACAGTTTTCAGCTGACAAGCCTATCTGAGGTGTATGTGTAGGGTATATTCACTTTGAGGCTATCTTTGTAATTCAATATCAAATATTTATATTTATATTAAACTTAAGTTGAGAAATTGGAATTGACTTGGATTTTAAAAGTATTTATTGAGATTAAAAATTATAAAATAAAAGTTCATATTAAGCTAGATATATTACAGTAATTCCAAGCAATTTGTCTAATCGAAAGCATATATAATAGAGAGCTAACATCCAGCTAAGCCTCTAAGCATTTAAGAATTTCATATGATCAGCTTGATTGATGGAAGATAGATCTTTCTATAGAAGTTGTAGAACTTACATCATCGACCTTATGCAAACTGTGATCTAGTACGATTTATAAATAATAAAGAATATAAAAAAATATATATTTTATATAAAAAGCACGATCTAATATGATCTACAGATATGACAAAGCATTCCCTTTGAACTTATAAAAAGTATTACCTGAAGTGTTCTCTATATATTAGAGAGTATTCACCGTGTCCAAGTGTCTTTACTTCGTTTTTTTTTTTACCTCAGCACATTCGCTTTTGACCCCAAAAAACAACAACACGGCAAACACGACACTCACACACACACACACACACACGTAGATATCACACTCATAGGCCAGACCACATATCGCCTTGCCCAAGCGAATTAATCCATTTATAGCATTCATTGGCGGTGACATGAAACAGTTCTCGGCAAAGGCAGCTGGAATAGCAACTGGCACAAGCTGAGCTACGTGTACACCTAGCAAAAAACAGACCACAAAAAAAAGCACATACACACACACACACAGAGAGAACAAACCAACAACAACAAAACAAATTCGTGAAAACCTCTGCCGCAGCGAGTCCATTTAAATGCAAATTTTTTTGCACTTTTCGTGTCGAGCAGCAAGTGTGTGTGTGTGTTAGTCCTAAAAAATATGTTAACTTACGTTATGTTTTATACATTTTTCTGTGTATTTTGTTTATTAGGCACTAGAAAAAAATATATATATGAAACAAGCTCAAACGCGCACCCATTGCAGAGCAACAAATGTTGTCGAGCTGCCGTGTAAATGACGCTGTTAAGCGAATTAACTTTCAGATCTTTAGGGGTTTCAACAAAAAGTTCTATATATATATTTTAATATTTATGGTTTTTAGTTTTGAAAATTAGTTGAAGCAGCAGCACCAACGATGCATCGGTAGGTATCGGGCACTCCATCCAGCTCGTCTTAATGCGAATGTGTGTGTGTTTGTACTCAAATCAATTTTTGTTCAACAAATAATTCGTAAATGAATTACAATTCGATGCAAATACTTTTATATTGGTCAACAGCGAAATTGGTTTAATTGAAACATGAAAATGATTTTGTTGCAATTGTTTATAATTTTCTTTTAAGGTAGCTCTTAAGCTCAATACAATTAGGTATTTATAAATATATATTAAATTATCATTAAGCTGGGTTTCTTGAACATATTAAGCTTTTGCTGCTGGCTTCCACAAGCTTTAACATTTCAATTATATTTATGAATAATAATACTTTATATTTATATATATATATATTATATATGCTTCTGGGCTTTTTATTAACTCTGCTTCTTTAACAAAATGGTTTTATATATTATAAATATTTTATTGACATTTTTCAACTATTAGTTGATTTTCCACATTTATTTTAGGAACTTTTTGAGAAAATCTGATTTGAAAAAAAAAGAAATTTAAGTTAGCCTCAATAGTCTACTATATTTCTGAAAACAAAACAATTTCTATTTGATTTTATTTTATTTTTTTTTATTCTTTTTAACTATAATTTTTACTTATCATAAAAAACAACTCGTACTCTTCTACTATTATGTATTTCATCTGTTCGCCTGTGCCACACTGTAATTGCTTCTACGATGGATGATATCAATACACAACAACACACACACACACACACACACACATGCATACACATGCATATGCACAACAATAAAATAAAAAAATAAATTGAATATAAAATATTTGTCGAATTTATTCGAAAAATGCAATAAAAAAATAATCATTGTGCATATTTATTAAAAATGCCAACACCAATACTGCTTCAATAATTCAAATGGAATTTATTCATATTTAATGAACGCATAATTTAAATGCTTGATCAAAATTATATATCTATACACTTGTTTAATTGATTTTCGGCATAATTATTTTGATTATATTTTCAAATATATGCAACTTGATCAAAATTATGCACTTCAATTGGCACACGCACATGCACAAACACACACAAATACTCGCACACACACACACACTCACGCAATACAGAGCTCACCTCTTGCGGCACACCAACAACTAAATCAGCAGCAACTGCAGAACCACCTCCACAACAGCAACAACAACAGCAACAACAACAACAACACCATCCACACGGCCGGCGGCGTCGCTGCTGGCGCAACAACAACAACACCAACAGCAACAACAACAACAAACAACGCTGCCGCTGCCGCTGCTGCTGCCGCCGCCGCCGCTGCCGCCGCTGTTATGGGTCATCACACACTGGAAGTGGGCAAGAAGCGGTCAGCGGATCCTGAAATGTTTCCACTGGTATTTTGTTTAATTTCTTTCACATCTCTCTTTTCTTTTCGTTTCCTTTTTTTTTTTTTAATATTGTTTCTGTTTCTGTTTCTGTTTCTCTTTCTGTTGCCTTGCATTCCATTTCTGATTTCTGATTTCCAATTTTATTTACTGTTATTGTTTAATATACTGCGAGTTAATTTTTTTTTAATGTTGGGTTAAGTGTATTTCGTTTTTTAACGCATGATTTTAAGCTGCCAGCATGCGCTGCAAAAAATATTAAAGAAACAAAGCCTAAGCTCTAAAATTCAACTAATATAAAGTAGGAATTAAATAAAAAACATAAAGCCTAGATGGGTGTTCCGATTTTTGTTGCATACTTTTGCGCTGAATATAAATTTAAAAATATTAAGGGAAAATCAAATATATAAATAGATAAATAATTTATTGAATGTCTACAACTGCGCTATAGAGTCACAGACAATAATCTGCAATAATAAAATAATAAATAATAATAAAAATAATAATAATAATAATAATAATCTAAAAAAAAAATATATTGAATGTATAAATTATATAAAAAAATAATAATAATAAATAAAATCCAAATAAAAATTTTTTAAAAGTATAAAATATTAATATTAAAAAATCTAAAAAATTAATAATAAATTCTATAAAAAAATATACATTACTTAAAATGAGATATAACAAATTTAATGTGATAAAAAAATAAAAACAAATTCAATAAATAAAACATGTTATTAATTCATATATAGTTTTCACTAAAATAATTACTTCTACATCCTTATAGAAGAAATTCAGTTAAAAAACTATAAAGCCATAGATTCTTCAATTTTACAGTCACTCGAATTTTTTGCGCAGCCAAATTGCATAAAAAAAAATTTGTTCAATTCAATTTTATCTAAGACCGAAATAATTTTTCAATAATTCTAATAAAAATTTCATACAAAACTTTAAAATACTTTGTCAATTCGAACATGTTAACATCTTGCAATCTTTGAAGCACGCAAATAAATAAAAAATAATTTATAGAGTTCTATTATATTTTCCATTATCAATAAACCATGGGAACAAAAAGTCATAATAAAAACTTTCTAACAATTAAAATACTTAATTTCTTTAGAGCTTTGTGACTGAAATTAACAAAAACAAAAGTTGTTCTATTATTATTTATTATTAACATGCATTTAAATTCAAAAATCTTATTTGAATCTGTTTAATATATTATTTCACGTATGACTTAATAGAGAAAAAAAAAACTTTTTGAGTTCATTTTCTTTTCTTTAACTCAGCCCAAAAGTATATAACCAAATTAAAGCTAAAACAAAAGTTTGTAGTGTAACACAAAATTGCAATAGCCTCAGCACTCAACTGAACTATTCAGCTATTCATTTACCCACTCATTAACACAGAAGCACTCGCTCACTCATTTACTCACTCACTCATTCACTCACTTAGTCACTTATTTAGTTGCAAATTTCACATGCCTTATGAAGAGCCATCAATTAGCGTTCGCAAGCAGCAAGTCAATCAAGTCTTCCAGTCAGTTAGTCGGTGCAGCATTTAATTTGCAAAAGCAAGTAATTATCTGGCATATCAAAAGAGCAAACACGCACACACACGCACACACACACACGCACATACAGACTTATTGATGGCGACAAATGCATATGGCTAATCAATTTATCAATAGTGATGCATGTGTTGCCTTGTTGAGCTGGCAGCGACAGCTTCAACTTGCAATCAGCGTTGCGTGCCATATGTGGCATCAATTAGGGGTTGCATATGATAAATCACAATCTCACACACGCACACAGAGAGACACATACACAGTCGCACAGTTACTACACTGCACAGTGACTACCTGGGCAAGTGTTAATTAAAATGGTTTAACTGTTAATTGACCCAGCCAGCCTCTACCCAACAAGAAACAACAACTCACTCGCCTTCTCACAATTGCCTGCATGACGAACTGTTTGGCTAGGCTGATTCGATTGGTTCGACAGCTCTTCCGCTATTTATTTACAGCTGCAGCTGCTGCCACCAGTCGAGCTTAATTGTTTAAGTGCCTAAGTGCTTTTCCAGGTTAATTAGCTTTACATGCGATCTTTGCTTGGCTTTTGCGCATTTTGCAAACAAATTTAACTTTAACCTTAAGTCTTGGCCTAATTGTATGTATTTTGTATGTATTTTGTATGTATCATGAATTGTATGTATAATATATAATATTTTATTTAGGTTAACTTATCACACATTCACATCACGCTAGACTACGTATTTACATACATATGTATATGTATTTGTATATATCTCTAACTTATCGCTACTACCTCTTGATGAACATTTTTGTATTTTGTATATTTCTGCTGAATATATTCACTAATTTCATTTGTGTTCTCTCTCTTCTTCGTTTGTTTTTCGATTCGACTTTCCTTTGTTTTCTGTGTCTCTCTATGTTACTTGTTGCCAACAAATCAAACAAACAAAAAACAATCAATCAATTATCAACAACAACAAACAACAACTGCAACTACAACAAAAACAAATAAAAAAATGTCTGCTAACCCAAATAAAAAACAAATTCAACCAACTGCAATAAATGCATCAATCAACAATGCGAATCATTCAAATTAATCATTCAAAATGAACAAATAAACTCAATTACTAATATCGAATTGCGCTCATAATGGATAAATATATCATCACAATTATTACAATAATAATAATAACAACAACAATAATAATGATCATAAATGTGCACAATTGCCAAAAAGATGGATGTTAAAACGGTTGGTTCATTTTACTATGAAAACTTCGTAAGTACTCCAAAGCCAATAAGAAAACGTAACTTACCTAAATAAATGAACAACTATCCATCCAGTATTATCACAATACAACAATATATATATACATATATACACCACATGATAATGAACTAGTGCATATAACAATTTAACAAACCTACATCATAAGCTGTGTTTCTTCCAGTGTATGCATATCATCCAATAAGAGAGTGCCTAAGATATGGCATATGAGAACTTTAAAGCAAAGAATGGAACGAAACGAAACTGAAACAAAGTTTCTATTAAAAGAGACAAAGTTTCTATTAAAAGATTCTTTGTTTCAGTTCCGTCTATTAGTAGACTTTGTTTCAGTTCCATTTAGTTAGCTTGTTAGGTGCTAGCCCATACAATAAAAATTTGTGTTTTAATCGTGATTGGGCAGAGCGATAAGAAGGGAACAAGTGACCTGCCGCTTGAGAGTCAGACGAGTTAAAATGCGAGAGAATGATAGATATAGTATGGCAGCTAATGATACAACAATATTTTATATAGCCTATTAAAAGATTTTGAAGGAAAGAGAAGTGTTTTCATTTATTGTATGTATTTTTGAATAGTAGAAATATTTCCAATGCAAAGAGGAGCTCAAAGTTTAGAATATCATAAAATATTATAAGGGTCTCTCTTATTCTTGCCTATGCTGACCTGACTATAAATTTTCTTAGTTTTATTATATTGTTTATTATTGTTCATTATATTGAGACTTTGAAGAAACACAGCTTATTTAAAATAAAAACCTAATGCATACTAGAAACAAACAAATTCAATTGGCTTACAAAATGCATGTTTATAAACACAATTCAAAATTACACAGAAATACAATTACACATAAAATAACTGAATTAAATATATATAAAATTAAATATATATAAAATTGAAAAAATCAAATCAACTCAAAGAAATCTGCACAAATTCGGTGATCAAAATTGGTTTCAGCATGACGCAGCTAAAAAGAAATTCATTGATTCAATCAGAGCAAAGTAAAATTAAAATGAACTCAGCTGTGCTCTGCTATGGCAATATTCCATATACACAGAATATAAATTTCACATTTCACACAATCGCTTTAATCGCTGGCTGAGCAAAGCTTTTTGTAGCTTTTTTATGCGAAGCACATTAAAAGCTCTTGCTCTTGATAAAATGCATGCTAAACGTTTAGTTAAATGCTTAAAATGCTTTATTTTTGGTCTTATTCCTGGTTTTTTGATTCGATTTGAAGTTTTTTTTTTTTTAACTTGGTTTATTATTGGACATATGATTATTAATTATTTGAAATACATTGGCAAAAGTTTGAGAAAAAATTGAGTGTAAAATCTAAAGAAAAAAATCTATAAAGAAAAAGTTCTAAAAACTTATTAAAATTCCCAGTTGAGCTCGTTTGTAAGCTATTTATATAAAAACAAATATATAATATTATTATTCCATATGTATGGTTAGTTTAAGTTGAAGCTCTATAGATCAATGACAATTTTGTACTAATTGATTTTTTTTCTTTTATGTTCTCTTCCCTATCTGCTTTCTCTCTCTCTCTCTCTCTCTCTCTCTCTCTTTGTCTCGTTGTCTCTTTTCACAATAGCAATTCTCTGGCATGGTACCGTTTAAACGTCCAGCTGCCGAAAAGTCTGGCATTCCAGTGTATCAACCCGGTGCGACAACCTATCAACAATTAATGCAGCCCTACGTGCCAGTGTCATGTGAGTATCCCCCACAACAACAACATCAACAACAACAACAACAACAACCAATATGTAGCGCCATAACAACAACAACAACAACAACAGCAGCAACAACAGCCAGTAATAATAATAATAATGCTGTAACTGTAACTGCTATGACTACCAATACCAATACCAATACCAATACAAACACAAACACAAATACAGCCACATCAACACCAACACCAACAACAGCTACTAATCATATTAATAATCATGATAACCAAGCGCTAGCTAACGATTCTGATGCAAATCATGATCAAGAAAATAATAATGACACAACAGCAACAACAACAACGACAGCACAAACAAACACAACAAACACAGCTAACGATTGTAATACAACACAAACAATTACAACAACAGCAGCAGACACTGATACAGCTAATGATACAACAAATACAAAAACAACAACAACAACAACAACAGCAGCAGCAACAACAACTGATGCAGCAGCAACAAATGGTAGCTCCAGCCCCCCCAACACAGAGACCCTTGCCAATGGCGATAATAATAACTATTTGTCATATATTAATAACAATTTGAATAAATCATTGAATGGCAATGA
The DNA here is from genome assembly GCA_030914345.1 of Drosophila koepferae. Classification (NCBI taxonomy): domain Eukaryota; kingdom Metazoa; phylum Arthropoda; class Insecta; order Diptera; family Drosophilidae; genus Drosophila; species Drosophila koepferae. Next base: position 1,845,286 of record JAUESR010000211.1, read on the forward strand.
GCTGCTGTCCAGTGATGCAGACAATACGACTGCAGCAGCAACAGTTGCCGCCAACACAACTGCAACAACAGCAGCAGCAGCAGCAGCAGCAGCAGCAACAGTCGATAACGATTCCATTTCCGTTGCGCCCGCTTACATCCAGGCACCGCCTCAGCGCAGCTATGCAATCAAGCAGAATGGCAGCGAAACTAGCTATCAGCGCTATCACAATGGCCACAGCAGCGGCATTCTGCCCACGCCCACCACCAATGCCAATGTGAACAGCGGCAGCAACAGTTGCCCAGTTTCGGTGGCTCAGACGGTGCAGCAGTATCAACGTCTCAGCTATGCCATGCCCGCTTATAGCTATGCCAATTTATATAGCGGCTATTCGAATGCCACGCCCATTGTCAGCATGGCCAGCGGCTCAATGCAGACTAGCTATGTGCAGGCGCAGCAGCAGCAGCAGCAGCACCAACAGCACCACCAGCAGCAACAGCAGCAGCAGCAACAGGCTGCTCAGGTGCAGGCTCAGGCTCAAGCTCAGGCCCAAGCACAAGCTCAGGCTCAGGCAGCCTATGCACAGCAGGCGTATGCCGCCTATGCAGCAGCCGCTGGTCTCAGTCCCGCTGCCAGCTACTATGCTGATCCCGCCGCATTGGCCAAAGAGGTGGCCCAGAAGAACTACGCCCTGAAGGTGGCCAATGCAGCAGCGAAGCCCGTCTCTGCTGCCTCGGCAGCCGCCTACACGGGCATGACACTAAACAAGAGCTTTGTGCCAGCTGCGGCAGCACCGCAGCCCGTGCCACAGCCACAACAGCAGCCAGCGCAGCCCATGTCTATGGCAACGCTGCTGCAAATTCAGGCGCAGGCCCAGGCTCAGGCTCAAGCTCAGGCCCAGGCTCAAGCTCAGGCACAGCTGCGTCAATATGGCTCCTTGCCCAGTTCAGGTCTCTCCACGCCCGTGACACCCGGCACTCCGGTGCGCACACCCTCGGCCGCTGGTTACCTGCCCGGCGCCTCGGCTGCGCTGCTGCGTGCACCGAGCGCTGCGACGCCGATGCAAATGGCAGCCAGTCCGCAGCAGTATGCGGCTGCGGCTGCTGCCCAGGGCTATTTCTATCCGGGTGTCATGGCTGCCACGCCCACAGCCGCTGGTAGCGGCTATGCCTATGCCATGCCCAGCAGCCAAGCAGCCGCTGCCGCTCAGCAATATGCAGCAGCAGCGGCCGCAGCTGCAGCTGCTCAGGGCGCAGCACCTGGCACTGCCATGGTCCTGAATCCCTACAAGAAAATGAAGACCTCCTAAGCAGTTTAATCAGATTCCCACACACACACACACACACTCACAAACACACTGAGAGACTCGAACGCAACTGTACTTAATGAACGTGTTGGTCCAGTTATTTATAGTAGTAACTATTTAGTATGTAGTACACATCGAAGACGTAAGATTATGTGCCTCAGTTTTAACTTAATTTATACACTAGGTCTCGTAATAGAATAGCATTACATTTAGAGTGTCGAAAGGCGTCCTCTGTTATTATTCAACAATCAAATTGCACCATGACAAATCCGAAATACACACACACACACACATTGTTAGGATATTTACTTAATGTGCTTAAAGCTGCTTAAAGCCTTAACCATCCACAGCCTTTGCAATGCAATTGAAATGAAGCTAAGCACAGCGAAAAGCTTTCGTGTACTTTCAATGAGCTTGCATTAAGTGCAATACGCTAGAAAAGCTTGCCCTCAATCGAGCACTGCTCTTGCCCAGCTTATACACTATACACAGAATGCTCGAGTCTGCTACACTTTCCTTAGGTATTTCTTTTTTTTTACAATTCGATAACAGTTTTATAATCTTGAATTAGGCGCAACAAAACATAACCTCACTGTGACTGGAGCTGTTGCCATTTTCATAGCATAGCATAGTCTAAATAAGAACGAAGCTTTTAAAGCACAAATAAATAATAATAATAAATGTGAGCCTTTTTCAATGTGTAGTTTAAGTTAAGTTCCTTTTTGATAGCTTCAAAATGAGCATACAAAATATAAATAGAAACGGAAACGGTAACGGAAACGGATACGGAAATGGAATTGGTAACGGCAACTGCAACTGGGTATAACGAAGTAGTACTGTGATAGCTTTGCACACACACACACACACACACACACAGAATAAACAAACCCACACAAATGCACACAGAAAAAGGAAAGCTTCACACACCTTAACCTTGAATGCGAGTCAGTTAATCGTTCCTATCAAATATGCCATAAAAATAAAGAAAAATCCCAAGTAAATGCTGCTGCTGGGTACAGTTGTGTCTGCGCATGTTGTTGAGCTGCCAAACAAACTGTTTTAAATTCTGTCTACCTCTCTTCTGTCTCTCTGACACACACACTCTCTCTCTCTCTCTCTTACTCCCTCGCCCTCTCTCACTCGCTATCTTGCTCAGTTGTTCTCTCTAGCTGCCTCTTCTATTTATATAGAAAAAAAAAAAAAAAAAAAAAACAAGTTTGCTAGTTAGTTAGCTCTCGTGAATGCTGTTGTAATTTTAATTGTTTAAAATTGTTGAGCAACGAACATGCGTAACGAATATTGCCTAGTTATAGAATTATACCTATTATATATACCTATACATAGATACTATAAATGCTGTATGCTGCTAATATATACATATACATAAATATATATACTATATATTATATATATATACGTTATATATAAACATCAACACAATGTACTCTAGCACAAACACTCACAAGATCCGAAATTTCCCATACCTGAACACCCGATCCACACTCTTTAGAACATTACGAAGTTCGTTCTTTATATCGTTTAGCCATCATACACACGCACACTCACACTCACACACACACTCTCACACACATAATCGTACTCGCTAGCTATGAAGCGCTCTTACTAATCAATAAATCAATTGAAAGTCAATATCTTAAACCATCATCACATTCATGTCTCTCGCTCTTACTCTTTGCGATACACACATCCATATCACACACACACACACACACACACTCACATGCTCACAGACATTGTCACACCAGCAATCATTTTTGAAAATGTTAAGCCATCAAAATTATGTTATGTTATGTTACGTTAATGTTATGTTCAATATTTGACTCCTATGTTGACTATTAAAAGAGAAAATTGAAAAACAAACTATGTAAACTTTTCGTTTTTTCCTATATACATATTTTTCTCTCACTCTCTCTTTATCTATCTCTGTCAATCTAACTATATCTTGCTCTCGATGTATTATACATGTGTTTCTTTGATATATTTAAACAATTTACATGATGTATGTTTATTAAAAAACAAATAATAATAAATTCGATGACAACAGAACTATGTTTTTAATCTTAGATCTCGTGTGATTTTTCATAATTATTATGTTTTATTTTTTTTTTCCTCAATGTAATGTTTACGTTATATAATTTATGTACTGACAATTATACAAGTTTACTATGTAGTCTATACTTTTATGTGTTTTATCCCTGTTTAGAATTAGGAAAATACTTACAAAACAAGAAAAAAAAAAAAAAAGAATACGAAAAAAAAAATTGATTGCCACAGACTTGCGCACTTTAAATTGTTAGCTACAAAAGTTGATAAATTCGAACTCTTATTACTATTATTATTATGATTATTATGATTATTATTATTAACTAAACCTATACATACATACATATATATACTTATATAATCTCTGTAAAATTCGTTTAAATTCTTACAATATTTCTAATGTTTAATGACAATTTTTAATGTTTGCCACTAATTCTAATATTTAGTTGTCGATAGTTCATTGATTAATGTTGATTTTTTACAAAAAACAAAAAAAGAAGAAAAAAACAAAACAAAAATATCGTGTGTGTTTGATATCAAATATAGTTTGAACCTTACGAAACAGAAACAAAAACTTACTTTATTGTGTGTTGGTATTTATTTTGGTATATTCACTTATCTCTTGTTTAATTATTTTGTATTTATTTACTCTTTCTGTTGTGCCGCTTTCCACACATTTTATATATACTTAAATATATATATATATATATATATATATATATATATATATTACTTATTTATCAACAAATATCTATTCGATCTATAAGCAGAACACGCTCCCGTTTTCTTTTGATACTTTTGAACTCACCCAATCGACACATACGCATCGACACATATGTCACATTTGCCACATATGCCACACGCTAAGCATTTTCACATGCCGCGCTTTTGGGCAGAGCAGCACTCTTTATTCCAGCTTTCTCCTTCCTAAGTTTCGCTTCGTTCAGCCTTTGCCAAATACTTACCTATCAAACACCTTTTACCCCAACCAAACGAAACACATTCTGTCTGCCTTGACTGTCTGTAAAATGCTTTCAATATTTTCGCTTAATTTCATTGCCCAAACAAAATAAAAAGCCAATACTTACTAATACTAAAAAAAATTAATAAAAAAAACAAAATAATTTAGATTTAGTAAAATTTCTCTATGTTTAGCTCTTAGATATAATGGCAAGCAAAACTGAGTACGCTAACCAAAATACTATTTCGTTCTAACGGTAGAAACTAGCTGTAACAAATCTGAAAACAATACGCATACCTTATATATACATACATAACTATTATTGCTTGACTTGTGGCAGGCTTACTATCTACTTATATACCTACCTATATCTATTTATATATATACTACATACTAGATAAGAAAGTTTGCTTACTAAAAAATATGCAGTAAACATGCGTCAAACAATGGAAAACTGATAAGAAAAAAAAACGACAAAACAAAAACAAAATAATAATACCAACTATCGATATATCTATGTCTTGCTAAAAGTATGTTACACATATTAACAATAATCCATGTATGTCCAGTTCTCTAGCTGTCGTATGTTTCATTTTTCCTTTTGTTTAACATTGTAGAATTGTTGCTGTTTGGCACTTTGGGCCAAATGAATTATGTGAAAACTTAGAGAAATCTCTGAAAACGAAAGTAATACAAGAGAAAATAGTTATGCCAACACTGCATGTTAAAAAACGCGCAATAAAGAAAATACATTGTTACTCAAACATTTTCGACAACAACATGTATTAGAAATAATACTGAATATGATTTCATATATTTTTAGTTTTTGCTTTCTTCCAAATTCACATTGAATTGCACAAGTTAAAGAGATCAAAACTGCTTCACACACAATACTTAATAACATTAACATCGAGTTAACAGTGAGTTAACAGTGCAACAAACAATAAGATCACAACGAAGATTGGACAACTATTTATATTAAATTCAGCAGCTCAGCCGAGCTCCTACAGTCTTCAAAAATTGCTATAGCGATTGCAATGAGCCAAGCCTAAACGTAGTTCAATATTTTAGCAAGCCACTAAATACAGTACCGTCCAAAAAAACCAGAACAGAACAGAGAACTTGTAGCGTAGTCTGCGCACGACCACAATTGATAATAGACTTAAAACTTATATTTTGTAGATAAGAGTAGCACATCTTTTGTAAAGTACACCACATTAAAACATATAAAAAACATTTTAAAAAAATACATACACAACACTGAGAAAAAAAAAAAACAAGAACTTAGCCCACAACAATTTATTCAACTAATGTATCAGCCTGCTGATGTCATTTTCATTTCTTGCATTTCTCATTTTGAATTCATCTATCAGAAATTTAGAAAACTTTCACGAAAAACCAGAAAATTGATTAATGAAAAGTGACAAAGCGAGAAAATTCAGTGTATCTAAGTTAACTAATGCATGTAATTTTGAGCAGAAAGAGAAAACTAAACATAACTAAATTGTTTGATAATAATTAAAAAAAAAAAAAAAGCTATACTTATATGACTTATACACAACATAAACACAAAGCAACCAATACAAGCAAACACTTTAATGAATATGTTCTATGTGCTATTAAACAACAAACAAACAAGATATACACAAAAATTAGTCTTATTAACTATATGCGTTATTATTATAAAATAATACAAAACTAATACAAAACAACAACAAAAAAATGCAAAAATTAACAAAAACAAAACAAAAAGAAATTATTATATTGAAAATTATATAAACGTTTTATTGTAAAAACCGTAAAAAACTTGTTGCTTCTTTTACTTAACTCTCGTTAACTGGAAAGTGCTAAATGGCAAAAACTTAACACTAATACTTCTGCGTACATTTTTTCTCTTCTCTCTGTCTGTCTCTCTCTCTCTCTCTCACACACACACACACACACACCTACATACACATTCTCTATTAATATAAGAAATTTTACTGTGCGTTGTCCTTGATTCTAAATTAATTTCCTCATCATTTTTGTCGTTTCTTATGAGTTTAACTCTGTTTCTAATTCTTTTGCTAATTAATATGATTAGAATTGCTGGTATATAGTATATATGACTGTTTGCTCTTAAGTTAACTCAAAAATAGAAATATTCTAAACTCTCTTTTTTTTATTTTTGCAATTATATTTGAAAGCTTCTTGAAAACCTTTTTATTAACTTTCATTGGGCGTTTATCAATGTGTGCTCTCTGCTCGACTCTCTTAACACACACACACAAACACACACACACACTCAACAAGCGAGATAGTACTCGTAGTACTCCAGTTTTCCACACATGGCTTGCTCGAGCTGTTTGTAACTGAAAATATTACTGTATTGCTTATGACAATTTATGAACTAGTTTATGTGTATGGAAGCATAATATTATTAAATAATATATATACAATTGCCTATATATATATATCTATCTATATATACTCTTTAGAGTTAAGCGCTTTTGTAATGTTTCAAAGAAATGCTTTTAAAAAAAACATATATAATTTTGTTTTCGCTAACATTTTGTGCTCTTTTACACTTTGTCTTAATTTCCATTTAAATATCTGTTTCTTCTCTCTCTCTCTCTCTCTCTCTCAAATACAACTAACATTTTGCCACCAGCTGTCTGTCTCTTTTTTTCTGTCTTCCCCACTCTAAGTAGAGTCTTTAATCCACAGCTCTTGCATGTTTCCGACCCAATGAAAAATATTATATTCAGTCTGAATAATACATTTTTTCGATGAGATGTTGTAAAATTTCGAATTTCTTTGAATGCATTACAAAAGTTTCCAGCGAGTTTCCACACACAAACACTCACACAATGCAGTAATCTTTTCAATGTCCCCACACTCTCGCTGTCTCTATCTGTCTCTCTCTCTCTCTCTCTGTTTTGCTGTTACACGTAATACTCGTTCAGGTTGTTCTTATATATATATAAATCAGTATATATATATAAATACCCTTTCCATAGTGGGAAGTACGTTTCTCTTCTACATGTTACGTATCTCTCTCTCTCTCTCTCTTTCTCTACCTATCTGTCATATTTATTGAATATTCTTTACTCTTTATGATTTTTTCGTATTTTCCTTCTTCTTTTTTTTTTTTTTTTTGGAGCGTATCGTATTGTAATTTTTCAGCATGTGCTCAATGAAACAAGAACTTTTCGTAGCAAGTACAAAATCAAATATCAGAAATGAATCAAATCCGTATCGCCAACAAGAAAATTTGAAGTCCTGTGTTGCAAGTGGCTGTCACTCTCATGCTAACTGTGATTGAAACTTTCGAAGTACCCGCTAAATACGCATTACGTTTATTTACTATACTCGTATTTCGGCTTCTCAGGCATGTGGTATGATGGTAAATGAGCTACAAAACTCAATAAAAATACAATGCTAAAACATAAATAAAAAACAAAAATACAATCGCACTTCTAAGGTAAGCTGGTGCACTGCCCAATGAGCTTCTTTATTATACTTGAACGTATGTATATGATATTATTATTATTGAACATATTTGATTAGTAATTAGTAACTTAACTAGATATAATGTTTCCTTTTTTATTTACTTTTTAGCTTTATTTTTAGTTTATAAATGCTTCAATGCCAAAGAAATCAGAGAGAGAGAGAGAGAAACAGCAGAAGTCTATAAATTAAATTTAATTTTATGTTAAGAGATTGCTGTTAAGTTTTCTCTTTGCATTTAGTAATTGCTAAAATAAACTTTAAAGACTGTAGAACTTTAAGAAGTAAATCCTAGACTCTCTCCTCTCTCCCTCTGATCGCTTTGGCTGTTATTTGATAAATGTTAAGTTTTGTGGTACTGCCCTTTTGCAAGCAATGTTATTAACATGACTCTTTTCTTTTTCATGGATTACGAAAGTATTATTGTATGACTGTATGCTGATCAAAATGAAACAAACCAAATACATGCACACACCAAATACAGCGAATACAACAGCAACAAGAACAACAACACACAGAGCTGTCATTAAAAAAAAAAAATGCTTGCAGGCAAAAGCTTGATAAACTAAATTTAATTGTTAGACACGCACATACATACACCAACACACACACACACACACACACAACAACACACACACAGACTCAAGTGAGCTGCTCATCAGATGCGTTTTAACTGTTGCTTCAATTATGACTTGTTTCTGGATATTGAGTAAACACACACACACACACACACACATACACACATACACATATATATATATGACATACATATATATATCTGTATTTATATTTGATCGACTCTTGCAGGCTTGTTTGTATGTACTTAATGTAGTAAGTATTCGCATTATTGTTCAAGTTGTTTATTTACTTTGCGTTATTCTGTGTGTGCCTGTCTCCTGTCTCAGAGAGCTCAAACTAACTACCCCTATATATGTATATATATGTATGTACATATATACTATATAAAATTGATAATTGATACAAGTATTTAAATTGTCTGTTTGTTTTTTAATTACAGCTGCTGCGCCAGTAACAAACATTTTTAAATGCGCTTCAATTACAAACAATTTTTGCTGCCGCCTGCTGTTTTTTCTTTTTATTTTATTTTTTTTTTTTATTATTTAATTTTATTTTTATGAAAACATTTATAATTGATTCTTTCTGATTTCAGTTGCTGCCCACCCTTTTATGCTTTAGCGCGCGCTTTTCATTGTTTATATTTTGATAATTTTTTATACAGTTTTTTACATTTGTTTTACAGCTTCTGCTAACTGATAACATTTGGCTTAATTTTTAGACGCCGCCCAAATGTATGCAACACTTTTACTAACTCGCTTCAGCCGCACATATATTCGAATATATTCCCAAAATATTATGCTTAAATTGTAATACTAATTTATTCTAGTTTTAAGTGCGTTTCGCCATTTGCATATGCGATGCAGCAGCATTTTCCGGTTCCCTTTTTTTTTGCGTTGTGTGGCAAAACTTTTAATTGCAGCAACAAGTCAAGAGAACTTAAATGGGTAAACGAAAAAACAGGCGTGACATTAATTTACATTTATTAACTCGTGTTTTTCTATGGCTCCACACACACATATATATATATATTTTTGCATAAAGTGAAAATTCACAAGTAATTAGGGCGCAGCGAGTGTTAATTTGGATGTTGGCTGCTCGCAACAGAGTAGGAGTCAAGGATAATATGTTGCGCTTTGCAAAGGATTCGATGTAATCATATATGGAATAATGCAGGGCATATGTTTTAGGATTATTTCAAATGAAACGCATTTCAATAAAATATTGATATTTTAGACTTAGTTCAGCTTAAGCTGCTGAATTTAGTAAATCAAATTTTTAGTTAATATATTTAATTGAAAGATTTTGAAGCATTTGCCATAATAATTTTGACTAATTGCCACAACACGAAAAATGTTGCTGCACCGCAAACGCAACTTAAGCTTAATTTTAAGCCTCTGCCCATTCAATATGGAACGCAAACTAATTGCAATTTTATTCAAACTCTCGACTCTATAACTACGGTGCTCTCATCATTTCTTTTTTCTACTAATTTCATCTATGATTTGTTTTTTTCCTTTTACATGCTAACATATACGCAAAAACTACAACAAAATTACTCAACAATTTGCATGCAATCAATTTAAAAAAAAATATATATATATATATATTTTCAACGACTCGCACGGATTGGAATTTCAAATGGCAAAATGCAACCAAATAATGAAAACAACCAAATGTACACTCCAATTCACACATACAAAACACCCACACACACACGTCTATATACACCTGCTGAATGGATGCCGAACTGCAAAAAAATAACCAAATCAATAAACAACAATCACATTCTTCTACTCTCTCGCTCTTCATTCTGGCCCTCTCTCTCTACACCTCACACATAAATCTATAAAAAATATTATTTTTTTCTCTCTCTCTAAACACGAATAAATGCAAATTGCATGTTTTGCCGGCTTTGTGACTATCGATAATTATAGCAAACACTAAAATACCGCCACTAAATGCTTCCTGTGTTATCTATACCGATGCCAACGGCCAGGTACAGTCGCAGCCTTTGGCTGGCTAACAGCCTGTTGGCAGCATGTTAAGCGGCTGTTAATGCTAACACTTGACATTTTCATTTATCTCACTCTCTCTCTCTCACTCTTTAGTTTTAAGTTCTGTTTCTGTAAAGAGAAGACACACACACACACACACACAACCAATGCCCAGACCAAATTCAAATATTCAATTGTATTTTATGTTTATGTAATCAACTAGAAATACAAACACAATTAGAGCAGCAAGTGTTTAATAATCCGTTAAAATGTCATATTTCAATTATAATTAAGTGTCGTATCTGCGTATAATTTAAGAGAATTTTCGGCTTGCCGAAATCCCGTTGTCCGACGAGAAAACATCTTAGCAATTAAGCAACTATCATATATATATATAAAGAGCTGATAAATATTTATATATATTATATAAATATCAACGTCGCCTGCTGTACAAACAAATGCCAAGAATAGTGTATATGCCAGCTACTGTGCTACACATTTCAACACACGGCCTGCGTGAATTGGGTTAATCAAATTAAATGCGCTGCCGCGCCCCAAGGGACAACAAGGGACAGCGACGACAGCGCAGCCAGACCATAAAGACAACAGCAGCAACGACAACAACGAACAGCAATAACAACAACAACAACAACAACGAACAGCAACAACAACAAGAACTAAAACGATGAACAAAGTGTCGACGGCCATTTTGAAGGCGTTGCCAACATTGTCGACGATGATGTCAGCGCGCTGACATGGACACACCTTTGAGTGTGTCGTAGCTGTTAGCAGCTGTTTGCACAACTGTCTGACCCAATACGCCACGCCCACATCGACACACACACACACACACACACCCAAACATATTTACCAGCTGTCGTCAATATTTGCCAAAATGAAAATAATAAAAATAAAAAAAAGTAAAAAAAAATAATAGCAAATAAAATTTTGTATAAAACCTTATTAGACAATGCCAAGCTAATCCGTTATCAATATTCTCTCTATTTGATACTCATACAACAGCCCAGCCGGAACGGGGCGTTTTATACACTCAGTGTCCAATGCTAATGAATGGCACATTTTACATACTTAGGTAAAGAGCGGCCAGCGAATTTTAATATTATTTACATTCAATATGTTTACAATACTCTCTCCACTCCCAGTCCCACTCTCTCTCTCTCTCTCTCTCTCTCTCTCTGTCTCTCTCTTTCTCTCACTCTTTGTTAATTTGTGTGTCACAAAAAAAATCCAATTTGTGTGCTTTGCAACACTTTTAATACAACTTACTCAATACTCATTCAATAGTATCGCATCTACAGCAAAATGAGCTTTAAGCTTTGATGCGCTTTCAAGGCGATCGCAGTAATTGTATTGAAGCTTTAAAGCTTTCGACTTTCTGTTTAGCTTAGCTGCTTTTTGCGCGCTACTCAAGACCAAGTTTATAATTTGGTTTCATTTTCCGTTCTCGTTTTTGGTTTCTTTTTATCCTTACATAAAAAAAACTTTGTTAATTATTTCTAAAAAATAAAAAACATTAAACACAGGCGTCTTTTATAATGGTATACAAATTAACATTGCGTATGTATTACGTTCTCTCTCTCTCTCTCTCTTTCTCTCTCTCTCTCTCTCTCTTTTCTCTCTTTTTTTTCTTATACTTCTAGTGCCGCCTATTAGGATATGTAACTGTTACTGCATAATTCAGCCCACTAGAACTTAAGCAAACAATCAAAATGAATAATCTCTTTTTCTGTATAATGCATATGTCGTTAACACATACATACATATATAGAGATCTCTATATATCTAGCGTAACTAAGGCGCGTTCTGAACCTTATCAAAAAGTGAGTGTTACAGACCTAAAAGCTCTTTCTCGCTCTCCCACACTGTCTCTCTCCCCCTCTCTCTTTCTCTCGCTGTCTCTCTCTCCCTCTCTCTTTCGCTCTATCTGTCTATATGTCTATGCTGTGCTTAAAGGCTTCTTGGCTTATCCATAAACAGTTTGGCTAATATCAAAAGCTAAGTTTTAGTTGTCCAATACTTGCTGCTTTAAAGGTGTTTCATTTCTACATTGATTTCTAGATTTCCTTAAGTTCGACTTGATGCTTTTGTGGCAAAACTTTATTTTTAAGCTTAGCATTTAAGTTTTTACAAACAAGAACACGAATTTTTGTTACAAATAAAAACAAACTTTTTTTATATATCTATATACATATATTATTAGCATTATTATAAACACCGAAAACTTTAGAACACATAATTATATAGCTGCGTCTCATACTATCTCAGGACTCATATACGCAACACACTTGAAACAAAAGATAAAAAAAGAAAACGAGTTTTTAAATTCATTTGCGCCGCCATTTTATAATTTATTCTCCTATTTGCCCTTAAGATTATTTAAGTGACAAACTAGTTTAACATACGAATTAATGTATCTGTCATTAAACATGATAACTATTATGTATTGAACAGCGATTAACATTGACCATAGAAAAAAAAAAAAAGAAAAAAAAATGAAAACAGAAAAAATGTTTACAAAGCGTAATTCAACTAACAGACCATTAACAATTCTAGTGTATCATATAATTATTATAAGAATATAACTAATTTGTGCTCTTTTTCTTTTCTTTTTCTGCTCTTCTCTTTTTTTCAAACGAAAATCCCCAAAAAAAATAATAAAAAAAAATATAATAACAATCAAACTACACTGAAACATTTCAACCAAAAAAAAAAAAAAAATTTTTCAATTATTATTTTTTGTCAATTGGTTTGTTTACTACGTTTGCATCCTGCCATAACTCAAACAACAAAAAATATGAATTCCAAAAACTTCTCATACAAAATCTATATATAGTTACTGGACACCCTCCCGGTGTGCCAAGATTTTAATAGATCTATGTGCAGTCGGTTAAATTGTAGATTCGTTCATTTAACTGAAGGTAAGTGCATGTGCTTAAGTTCTTCCCTTTTCATTTCTTAGTTTGTAGCACTTTGATTAGTTTTAGTTTTAGCATTTAGTTTTTGCGTTGCTTTTAATGCTTTTCTTATAGCGGAAAAATAAAAACAAAAACTTAATTTCTTACGTTCTGTAGCTGAGAGACAAATACCAAATACAATTTATTAATTACTTTCTTTTAGCTCAATTGGCGACACTTTCTGTTGTTCTCAGTTTTCGTTTGAGTTGTTTCCCTTTTAGGTTCAAATCAAGTTTCCAAGAAATTACACACACAAAAATACACGCAAAGAAAATTGTAATACCTATTTACAAACCACAATTGAATTGGATGTGTTTCGTTCTATTTTCATTAACATACATATATCAAGTATGTGTAACTCTAGCCGAAGCAATAGGAATCGATTCTTGTTCAGAGATCAAGACTCAACTCAAGTCCGTTTTCATTTGCACCAATATCAAATCTGAATATACGCTACATATGAATCACGATTAAAACTAGAAGAAGAAGAAACGTAAACCAGGAACACTCTTTTGTGCTTTCAAGTTTCACTTTAGCTCGCGATCAACATAAATTTTAAAACGAAATCGAAATCTAAATCAAAACAATTATTTTTATAATTGCTTTCACTGTTTATACAATAACTCGATGAAATTATCTACTTGACTTTCGTTTACTAATCAATGAATTCTTTCTATTCCCACACTTCGCTCCCTCTCTCTTCCTCTCTCTCTCTCTCTCTCTCTCGCTCTCTCTCACTATAGATGACAAGGTCGAGGTGATTGATCAACGTGTTGCTGTCTGTCGGGATCATGCCAACAGCCAGTGCCGTCGCAAGCAATGTAAATACTATCATATACCGATTGTCTTGCCGCCGGCCAACATAATGGCTGCCATGATCACCAATCCGAGTGAGCAGCAGCATCAGCATCAGCAGCAGGCGGCGGTGGCAACAACAACAGCTGCAGCAGTTGCTGCCGGCTACAACAACAGCAACAACAACTTGATCATCATTGAGCCGCATCAGCAGCAGCAGCAACAGCAACAGCAGCAGCAACAATACAATTATAACACCAACTACTATCACAGCAACTCGACTAAAGCAGCTGTCGCACATCACGCCAGCAACATCTATCAGCACCAACACCCACACCAACAGCAACACATCACTTATCACTGCAGCTCACCATATTCCCCCTCGTCGGCCTCCTCATCGTCGTCGTGCTCCATTGCCACATCGCCCACACTATCGTCGGCCACCACGCTGTCCACCACATCGACAGCAACAATGCCGACACCGCAGCAACAGTATGCTGCTGCTGCTGCTGCAGCACCAGCAGCTGCATTCCTGAAGGCGCCAGCTTATTATACCGATGCCACGCCCACTCTGGTGCTAAGCAGCGACTACAACTCCAACTGTATACCGATTCAGGCAGCACCGTTCATCTCGCTGCCGCAGCAACATGTACTCAAGTACACAGCAACGCCCCAGCAGCAGCATCAACAGCAGCAACAACAGCAGCAGCAGCAGCACCAGCAGCAGCAGCATCATGGCCTGATCCACCATCATCATCAGCAGCACGCATTTGTGGGTCATCATTACCCGGTGGTGGCAACCACAGTGGCCGCCCTCCCAGCCACCACAATCACCGTGACGCCGGCCACCATAGCCGCGCCCTCATCCTGCATCTAGAGAGCAGACACACAATAAATAAAATAAATTCAAATAATAATTAAACATTTTGATGCAAATTAAAGGTTGATATGAACTATTTACACGATTATGGGGAAATATTCAAAACCGAACAAATAAAAAATAAAAAATAAATTATATATATATACTGAGAAATCTACAGAACTTTTTCGTACGTATAACAAGACTTTAACGTAAGTGTGTTGTTGTAAGCATTCGATTTACACATAATTGACATATATAATTGAGAGAAAATATTGAGTGACAGCTCTACAAGATTAGAAAACCCAAGAAAACAAAATAAATAAAAATGTTTAGTGTTGTTAAATGAAAAAGAAAAAAAAAACTTAGCAATTAAAAAATGAAATTGAAAAAAAAAAAATATATATATATACATTCATATATATATAAGCATATAAATGTATGATTATGAAACCAAAATGGGAAAACGCAGTTGCATTAAAATTAGTTACAAACTATTTTAAACTCTAGTGTTCCATATTTCAATGCAAAATTACAAATAAACCTAAATAATTATTGATAAACAATAAAGATTTAATGAGCAGTGTTAAGCCTACAGAAGAACTCTACAAAAGTTTACATTGAAAAAAAAATAGTCAAAATTAATCAAAACGAAAGAAATTCATAGGCCATAGTTAGGCAACAGCAGCCGATACGAGTAAAGAAAAAATAACAAATAAATAAAAATGAAAAATAAAAAATAAAAAAACAAATATAAGTACAGTCACGTCCTATTTTTGCAACAACGATTTACTACAAAGCAGATAAGAAAAAAAAAAAAAAAACAAAATAAAACAAAACAAAAAGCAGTTGCATGGCAAACGAATTCAAAAGGGTTTTTTGTTGTTGTCGAAATGCAAGAGAAAGCAAAGAAACGAAAGCATATTCCTTTTTTTACATTTTATAAACAAGCGCATCAGCAGACTACAGAAGAATGGAGAAAACAAATTCAAGAGAATGGAAACACAAATAAGAAATGCAAATGAAAATCTAATAAACATATTTTTTTATATACAAATTACAATACACAATAAAAAACGAAAGTCGAGTAAGATTCTGACGTAGCAGAGAAAGCAGCAGTGAAGAAGAAGCATCAAAAGCAAACACTAAAGTATAATCAAATTTAAACCGTAAGCATTTTTTGCATAAGAAACAAAAGAATTAAATTATAAATTTAAAATAAAAAAGAAAACACTGATAACTAAATTTTTTAAAAGTGTATTATTAATTTAGCTGAAATCTCTAGAAAAATGAACAAATATTAAATAAAAAGCAAACATTTCATAAGACACACATACACTCTCAGATACACACACACAAAGAAAACTTCGAATAAAAGGTATAAAACTAACGTACTGTATCTTCCTATATAACATTTGTAAGCGTAAGATCCATTGAAATTTATATATAAATATGTATGTATATTAATAAATGGTCTTACTTCTAACTGATTTTCATTTCATTTCATTTTTTATAACTATTAATTGAATCGTGAAACACTAAAACAAAAAAAAACAAAAAAAAAACAGAAAATAACACTAAACAATAAATACGAAAATAAAAAGCGGAAGGAAAACTTACTTAATATATATACAACATATGTATATGCATATATTTATGTATAGAAACATATAATACAAGAATATATAACTATATACTTATATAAATATATACATATATATATATACATACATCCATATTATATATATGTATATACATATATACTAATGGCAACTAAAACATGAAATGTGATCTTTTAAAGAAACAAAAACAAAAACAAAAAATAAAGAAACAAACATAATAATGAGAAATCAATAATAAAGCAAAGTTAAAGTAAAAGTAAAAGTAAAAAAGAATTGACATCAATTTATTTGTAAAGCAAAAAGAAACTGGATAAAGGTAAAAAATTAAAAATACAAAAAAAATAAAAAAAACATCAATATACATATACATATACATGTATAAATAGTAGCAATCAATATTAGAAAAGTTTCTGAAATAAAAATGAAAAAATTGAATATGAAAATGAAATCTAAATGTAATTTTAAATCGGTTCCATTAATCAATACACTTAAACGTAAATTAGCAAAGAGAGCAACTCTAATATGCATAGAAAAAAAGCGAAAACAAAAATTAAAACTAAATAACTAAAGATAAAAATCAACTTAATCAACGTAAGCTAAGATCGTTCTCAAGTTTTAAGCGTTATACACTTATACATATACATTTAAGGGCTGATTATAATATACGGAAATTTGTTAATTCAACTGCAGATGATTTTGTGCCTCCGATTCTAATTTCAACTCTATATCCCTCGCGCTCGATCTTTATCTTTAACACTATCTCAATCTATCCTAGTTCTACTCTATGTCCACAATCATATTTACTCGATTTATTCGATATCCTTTTTATGATACATATGCATACTCTAAGCACACACTCTCTACTTCTTCAACGTTAACCAAGAAACGTTTTATAGAAATAAACCCATAGAAGTCTAAAACAACAACAACAACAACTCCAACAAAAATGCCTAATAAGTTTCCGTCCATTATAAGCAGACCTTAAATCTATGTGCAACAACAACAACAACAACAACAGCAACAGCAAGTGGAACGATAAAGCCAAGTTGTATAGAAAGGAGAAAAACAAAAAACAAAACACACACACACACAAAATACAAAAATAAATTTTAAAAATTAATGAAAAAAAACAAGTTTACAATAAAATTAATGCATATTCGTAGATTAGACAACAACACTAAACACGACAACAACATTTTAAACAGTTACTAATACACTTATGTAATAAAAAATTGGAGAAAAAACAATAAGCTGCAGAACAGCAACAAAAAAATAAAAATAAAATAAAAACTCAACTTTTGTGTGAAGAAAATACAAAACAAAAAAAAATACTTTAAAAAAATACAAAAAAAAAAAAAAACTTGAATGTTCTATAAAAAATTCATTTGAATTGAATTAAGAAAAATGATAAAAAAAAAAAAAAAAAAAAAAACTACTAAAATATAAATGAGCATAGGATTCTGTGTATCATAAGAACTTTACTTAAGCAATTCCCCCCATCCTCAAAAGAAATATTTGTGTTGAAGTCGTGACACGTGCGTGACAAGCGCGGAACGTGTAAACTAGAAACGAAACTTTTATTTGCCTTAACACAATACTTTATACATATATAATTTAGATTGAATGATTTTGATTCAATCTAGTTTTGGAATTTGTTCAACTATACATACATAAACATAAACACACTTAACCCTTATGTAATACATGACGCTTGTACATGGCGCATTCGAATACCAGATACAAAATAATAAATTCACAAATTATATATAAATATAATTATATAAAGGTATAATTATAATAGCGCAACCATAATAATGAAATGTAATAAAATATGGCATAGTCCTTTTTCAGCATAAGTCATAGTTATTATTGTTAATTTTAGTTTATATATTTACACACACATTTATATATATATATATACATAGATATGTGTATATGCATACATACATACATATATTAGATTATTATGATTATTAATTGTGAATATGATGTGATGTGTTTATTGAAAAGTAAAGAACAAAAAATGAATCAATATTGCAACGTAATGAAACAAACAAAACATTTATTGTACTACAACAAACAAAAAGAAAAAAAAAAAAACGAAACTAAAAAGTAAACAAAAAACTCTAAACTAGGTGTGAACAACTTAAGTGTGCGTATAAAAATATTAAAACGTTTTAATTTTAATTTTAATTGAATTAAATGTAATTCATACACACACACACACACACACACACTTGTGTCTGTCTCTGTGTGTGTTGTTAATTGTAAGTAGTCTTTCATTTTTGTCAGGTGATATCAACGAATTTTCTATGTTTTTTCTGCGGCTTAACGTATTCCCCACGAAACGTAGCCAGAAGATTTTATTGTTTTTATAGATCTTTAATTTTAATAGGTGTTCTATGTATACTTTTTTATGTTTTACAAATTACAATTATTATTATAATTATTATGAAAACTTTGATGTTCTTATTCATTTTACTTTATTTTTTTTATTTTATTTTATTTTTATTTTTTTTTGTGATATTCATTAAGCAGTTGTTTGTTGTTGGTTTTAAATCTTGTCTCATTTTTTGTTTGTGTGTTCATAAATATTGTATATTTTTGTAGTTTGTTTTTATTTGATATACATGCAAACGTACTAAAACGTGTGTATTATTTTGTATTTAACATATATATATATACTTATTATTATATACATTAATTAATGAACTAGTATATTCAATTACCTATACATATATACAAAAGGAAAACAAATAAAACAAAACAATGATGAATTGAAATAATAGTTCTTAAGCTTAAGAGAAAATCATGAATTGACACTGTGTAAACGAGAAAAAATTAAAATTGAAGTCGAAACGGAACAGATACAAGTGCGAGCGAGACAAAGAGAGAAATGTAACTCGCTCTCGGAACGATTGGCAACGATTATAACGAGAATAAGTATGATAAAGATAATGATGATAATGATGATCATAATGATGATGATGATGATAATTATACTCCTAAAAACGAACATTTTTTAAAAATATTTAATAAACAAATCATTATTAACTATTATTATATTTATTATTATAAAGCAAATTTAGTTATTATATACATGTAAAGAACAAGATGAGTAAAGATGATAAATAAAGAGATGCACAGCAAACATCGTAATTTTGTTGCAGTTGCGAAACTAACCAAAACAAGAAGAAGAAGAAGAAGAAGAAGGAAGATATAATGAAAATCAGAGTCAGATGGGGAAAGGCAGAAGAAGATGTATGAACGAATATGGTCAAGAAAATACAACATTTAAAGTTATTTAGCAGTAAAGTAAAACATGAAAAACAAACATCAACAAACAAAAAAAAAACAATGAAATACAATAAAAACACGAAAAATAAATTTAAAAAAATAAAAAATTGTGTTTTTATTTCACATGGCATTTATAAAAAAATAAAAAAGAAAGAATCACATTCTTCCATATCTCTAGCAGAGCAAGGTTTCGATCCTCGGACCTCTGGGTTATGGGCCCAGCACGCTTCCACTGCGCCACTCTGCTTGTTGAGGGGCCAACGGCAAAAGTGCTAGATGTGTGAAGCGGCAATCAACCCTTGTTAAAAACTCAAATAACGCAATTGAAAGCTTTCTTTATATACAATTAGATAGAGAGAGAACGAGATGGAGATATAGGCAAATTAAATTTAAATTCCAATCAGAATTCTTGCTTTCTTTATAATAAGGAAAAATGCCATATTACTATATATATTCCACTCCATATTTAAATCGTGCTGACTTAAAATGAATGCTAATTTACACCAAAAATAAATTATTGTGAGCGCAAGCGTCGCTAGAGAATTCTCGTGTATGGCATCGTTTAACTGGAAAGTAGAGTGAGAAACATTATTTTTGCTTAACCGCAATAAAGGCAAGCAAAAAAAAAATAAGTAAAAAATCAAAGAGTTTGAGGAGAGCCCGCCGCAAAGCGTTGGCTACAGAGGTTGCACAGTTTTTAGGGTATGCTAAGCGCACGCATGCACACGTAAATTCCCCAGGTGCCAGTGTTGGCAAGAAATGAATAAAAAAGAGTAAAAGAAACAACAACAAAACGACATCAGGCTGGCTGGCACATGGCAGTGAAAAATGTGCTAGCGAAAAAGGAAATTCGCCGACTGCCTGCAGTTTTTCCTTTCTTTCACTTTGCTTTTTTCAGCTAGCATTTTTCCCTTGCTTTGCAAGAAGTTGAAGGTACGCAGCCTCACACACACACACACACACAGCGTCACACGCGTTGGAATGCAAGTTGTCTATTTCACACACCAACGCGTTGCAAAAGCGACAGCAGCCATCCCGAGGGTTAACACGGCAGCGCTGCCAGCCAGAAAGTTGTAGTCGCCTCCCGAAAGGGGAATGGGAATGGCAGCACTGTCATTGTCGCTGCGATATGGCGCCAAGCTGGCAACAGTTGCAATTAGTTGCATGCTGCACAAAATATTATATCTCGCGTTCGCCACGTCCATGCGACCGCCCAACTCCGAACTGTAATTAATGTGTGTAAATTACGGCCTTTAAACTAATGCCCAGGTGAGAATATTCCAAGAAGCTAATGGCCAAGATAACGAAACTACCTTAAGCCAATCACTTGCAAAATTTTCTGCACTGTAGTTCAAATACCTAGTACCTAGTAGTAGAGGAATAGATCACTTATTAATATCCTATATTAATACTATTTTTAAGAATATGCTACATCTACATATACTTTATTTCTCTCCTTCATAACAAGGTCTGAGGGAATTGTTAACTGGACTTTCTGCTAAAGTTATTTTCCATTGAAATGAGAAATCTCAAAATACCTGGCAGACGCATGCGTTGCATATCCCATAATGTATATATTTACTATGAGCTGAGTTCATTTAGCCATGTCTGTCTATGTGAACGTATTGACCTCAAAACCTATAAGATGTCTGTGTGCATAGCACGCGCTGATCGGGTTTGTTTAAAAAAAAATCGCAAACTATTCCTGTTTCAAGATTATTGATTAAAAATCTTATGAAAAGCAGTTAACAAGTCTTATTGTCAGGCCTGAGCCTCGGCCTCAGTCTTAGTATTAGGTTCGAGCTGCAGCAGGCTCAGTTTCAGACTCTGATTCATCCTCAGACTCAGTCACAGTCTCAGTATCAGACTCTGACTCAGCAGAACTCAAATTTAGCTATAAAAGCTCTACTATGCTCTTCAATCACACATACACAATCCCAACGAGCTTAAGTCTCAGCAGCAAAGATCGAGTCAGACAAATCTTCTCTTTGCACTATTCACTAATCTTCAAATTAATTTCAGGTATTGCATCTATCAATGAAATCAATAAGAGTTTCACAGCTGACTCTTAATTGTCTGCAACTATTTTTGGTAGCTCTTTAAGTTTATATTTATTTGCAGGCTGATTGCATTGGAAATTCTTGCTAAAGAGTTTTTCAATTTATATATGCATATATATATTTTTATTATAATAAAATGTTACAATAGATAGACATTCGCGTGATGTTCAACCTAACATTATTATATTTCAAATAATTATATTTATTTTATTTTTATTATTTAATTTTTGTAATATATATTGTAAATTTAATTAACTTTATAAACTTTTAAAATTTTGTAAAATGTATAAATTTTATAAATTTTGTACATTTAATAAATTCTATAAATTCTCTAAATTTGCTAATTCAACAACTCTCCACGCTTTATATAGTAAGCGAAATCTCTATTCGAATTTAAGCACAGAGAAACGTTGCTTAGTTTTATCTCATGACTAAAGTTATCTAACTACTGTAACTAAAGAACAGCTCATTTAAAACATCTATCTAACTTAGCTTCTCTCAACTCTTCTCTCTTGGCTTATTAAAAATGCAGAGCATCTCGCTTATTTAATTGCCCGCACTATAAACATAGACAACATCAATTAAGACAAGTGGGGTTATGGTCATAGCATAAAAATTAACACAGAAATTGGTTTATTAGCCCACCTACACGCACACACCCATTCGTTCTGGCTCAACACGCAAACAGGACTCTTTCTCTATGTCCTTTTTCCCTCTGCTGCCCTCGTGCAGCAATTGACAATGTAAGTACGTTGCCATGTACGGTGGGAATAGGTGGCGGGTAGGGGGGAATGTGTGCAGGGGCGTGGCACTTTCACATGATGTTGTTAATGATAATGCCGCTCGACTCTGACAAGCCCTTCGTCCAGTTCATCCAGACCTGACGTTGATCAGACATGTGACGCGGTCGCCGGGCGTCGTAAAAATCATTTTACGTTATACATTACACGTAACGTGGCGTTTATGCTTACGTCATTGTTGTTGTTGCTGCTGCTGTTGCTGCTGCTGCTGTTGTTGTTGTTGTTGTTGTTGTGCTTGTCGCCGTTGTCCTTGCACAGCAACAAACGCATGAAAATTTAATTGTCGCTTAAAGTGAGTTTAAATTGGGCTCATTGAGGAGCGAGTAGAATCGACTGCCCGATACCCTGCAGAAAATTAAACAGAATAGTTGCTAAATATTTGTTTATATTAAGCATAGTTAAGCAAGAAGAAGTGTGAAAGTGTACAATCCATTAGGATTGGAATTTTAATAACTTTATATAAAAAACGTTTAGTTTTTAAACGAAATTATAGTTCCTTTGGTAATATTAAAAGGAGTGTTAAATAATATATACAAATAAAATAATAATAATAAAAAAAATAAATAAAAACAAAAATATAAAGTTTAAAAATAATAACAATGTGAAAAATAATCATATAAAATAAAACTTATCTCATTTAATAATAATTTTTTAAATATATTTTTTTATTATTTTAAATATTTTAAAAATATAATAAATTGAATGAAAGATACCAATTCGGACTTGAATTTATTTTATAAATTATCATTATTCAGTCAAGTATAGCAATATTTTTTTATATTTATAATATTGACTGTCAAAAAAATTGATTTTAATATAATATTATATTATTATATTATATTTCTTATATATTATATATATTATACTTGCTTAAATTTCCTCCTTCCCTCTCATTACATCAATCTACCTCTTACACTAAACTTATACAGGGTATACGTAAGTTTGAGCGACAACGGCAATTGAGCTGAATGCAGACAGAGGACGAGCTCATTAAATTAATTAAATCACGTTAATTAAAAATTGCTGTAGCCAACGCACACACACACACACACACACACACATGTGCACACTCACATGCATATTTCAACCGAGAGCCATTTGTTTTTAGTCAATTTTAATAGTGACAAACAAAATATTTACACAACACGTCGCTGCGGCCACCTGAAGGCATTCTCATTAATGTCGCCTCACCTGCCTCGCCTCGGTCCAGCCAAGAAGTTGTTCTATGTTGGTCTGTGGCAATAATTGCCCGTAGGATACTTTGCGTGTTATCCTTCATATATGCTCAACGTGGCAAACTCAGGATATAACATTTCGCATTGCACATGTATGCAGCCTTTTGGCACCCATAAGCCATATTTAGATGACTTGAGGCTTGCAATTTCTCTGTACAATTATGCAAAGCTAAGAGACTTCAAAGACTTTTCACTTTAATTTAGACACAAAAAATATATAATATTGTGCAGAAAATTTAATTAATATTTAATTAATTAAGCAGAACCAAGCTCTAGCTTTGAATTGAAAATGAATGGTATGTTTAGAGTATTTAATTAAGATCATTATTTTCAGGGAAATACCGTGAAATACATAATCGTTTATTTAAAAGCTAAGAAACTGCTCAAACTAGCAATGACTTAATACTACAAACATATACACTGATTTCCCATTTTCAATGGGTATAAAAAAAATTGTATTCCAACCTTTCTCTCAGCTACACTTTCTTTAAAGCCAACTAAAGCATCTTCTAATTGAAAACAACACAAGATATCGCTATTAGTTAGTCTATAAAAATGAACTGGTAATTATGTTTCCGAAGTTAGGTTAAAAGAAAGGAGAGAGCACAAACTTAATTTTGCAGTAACCAAACGCTTGAATTAACAAGAACAACAATTTCAGAAAGCTGCCTGAAGAGGGCGGCTGTCGGGGCAATGGACGTGGCATTGGCTAGCCGTGTAAACGAAATGCAGGCACCCATGCTACAGCCGCTCAGCAAATGCCGCCGTTCAGTTGCCCACTAAATTCTGTTAAGTTTTGTCCAAAGTTTTTTTGCCGAGGTGGAGCCGACGCAGAGGGTCGGGCTAACTTATTGGGTAGATGCTCATGAAAAATTTAACAAGCGGCAAAGGCAGCCAAGAAACTTAAATTTTATTGCCTATAAAGATGCATTAACTTATGCCAAGGGGAGTTACACAAGCAAACAGACTCAACCCCAATCTCAACCCCAACTCCAGCCTCAACCCCACTCTCAACCTCAACGCCCACGATTGTCTTAAGCGGAAGTAGCAGCAGCTGAGGTGTGTGAGCGAGCGAGATAGCTGGCGACAAATGTGCGTGCGTAAATTATGTGAAACTTAAGCAGAGCAGTTCGAAGGAGTCCGAGAGCAACAAATCCAGACATCCAGCTCCAGACTCCTCGGTACGCCCGCCATGCCAAAAGGTGAGATGGTGAGCAAGTGAATGGTGAATGGTGAATGGCTTACCTTGCATAACGACGACAAATTAGTGCAATAGCTCGGGTTTGAGTTTCAGGTTTGCCCGAGCTTGAGGTTAGGCACCGAGTCTGAGGCTTTCGGTTAGGCAAGATAAACTCAACTTGGTGAGGCATAAATTGAAGTTCGGTTTAGCCAGCGCCTCTCTCTCTCTCTCTCCCACTCTCCCTCTCTCTCTTTACGTCTCATTGTTTTCGGAAAAACTTTTTTCCAATTGATCAGCAGTGGAAGAGTAAAGTAAAGCTGGGTAAATTGTGGCGCCCACCTAATTGAAATGTTAGGCCAAAGTAAATGTGCCTCCAGGTAGGCCATACAAAGCATCAACTTGGGCACAAAGCGGCTTTACAACTTTTTGATTGGGCAAGCAGCTGGAAATGAAACTCAACGGAAGACCACTTAAACTAATAACTTGAAAAGAGTTAGTCCGTCAAATACAAAAATAAAATAAATAGAATAAAACGCATTATAAAGAAAACCCCGATTAAATGGTTAAGTAAATATTGCAAAAGGCTTTTATTGAATGCCAACAAAGTTTAAATGCCGCTTAAATTTTCTGCATTTAACAATATATATTTTAATATCTTTCATATTTAATAGAACTTCATCTAAGAAAATATGCTACCAAGAATTTTTGAAAATTGTTCCAATATTTATTCAACTCATTTGATTACCAAAAATAAATTAAATTTTGATATTTGCAGTAACGTCTAGAATTCTTGTCTCTCATTTTGTGCAGTCCATGGGAAAGTCCCCTATCGTTCCCCACTTTGTTCAGGTAGCATCTAGCCTCTGCTCCCCATATAATTGCTGTCACATTTTTCGCTCCAATGTCTACGAAACTTTGTGCAGCAATAAATTTGCATATTTTGTTCGTGCAGTGCTGGAAAGAACTTAAAATATATGGGTAGTCGGTGCAGTTTTTGGGGTACATAAAGTTTGTTTAGCAGGTTGGTGCGCCCCAATAAAATGGATTGCAAATAAACAAAACGGGAAATCTGTGAATAATGTTTTGCGATATGAAAATTGCACTGATTTAGTGGCTTAAATTCGCTGCGCCATTTATTTTGTGCGTTGCCACCTAAACCAAGCAGAGGGCGGCCAAACACAGTTGGGAAATTCTGCAAAATCAGGCAGTGTTTGCTTCTTCTTTTTCGAACTTAACCTTTGTGCCGACACATAAATTACGATAAACAAACAACCTGAACGAACCAAGGGAAGGCCAACAGTTCAAGGTTGCTAAATTATTTGATTGGTGAACTTTTAAGATTTGTTTGAGCAATACGGAATTGATAATATGAATATTTTGAGAATCTTTAAGAATCTACGAATCTAAGGAATAAGTATGTAAATTGTATGAAGTTGGCAGCCACTTTGATTTCTCTTTCAAATGCTCAAATTAGCAAATGCTAGCTCATGATCATATGTGCGAGAGAGATAAATATATATGCACTATTTTAAATGACATACAATGGGCTGCCATTTTGGTTTATTTTTAAATGCACTTATATTAAGACATATGTGTATGAAAGAGAGAAACCTATTCACATTAATTCATAAAAAAAAGTCTGCCATTGTGGTTATACATATTTAGATTAGAGTCTTTCGAGAGAGTGCTCTGAGTGCACATAACACATTCCCGCGTAACGTCATATAGGACATTTTAATATAATGTATTCAACATAATATAATTATTGCAAGTGGATGTGCTTGCTGCCAACTTGCCTAAATTTCTAGCATGCAAATGATATTTTAATCAGAGCTTGGCATAGTTGAAAGTTAAGTGAATTCTCTGTTGATTTTGTTGAGTTTTTAGCACGTCAAACGCGAAAATCTCATAAAAATTGCAGCGCTGCTTTTCCGCTGCATACTTTGCGGTGTTAGTGCCGTGCAATGAAATGAAACGTAATGCTACCGGAATGCACTGCGGCATAGAATTTTCCACTTTTCCATTCCACAGCGCCAACTTTTATTTTTAGGTAGCTCAGGCTTACCTGAAAGAGGGAATACAGTGAGCGCTGAATTGACTAAATTAACTGATGCTGGCGAAAAACTTTGTTTGCCTTTAGACGTTTGCTTGACTGAGCAAAAAAGAAAAGAAAAATATTCTAAAAAATGAAATAAAATGTAAAATGAGAAATGAGAAATGAAATAAAGCTAGTGAAACTAAAAACTTGGCAAATGGGAATGGTGGAGCGCACGAGACTCGCCAAAGCTGCTAAAACTGTTTGATTGCGCACAAAAGATTTACGTTAAATATTTGATGCTGAAATTATGCAACGCTGCGTTGGGTAATCGTCGAAATGCACAAAACCGTTTTAGTTCTGACTTTGCGATTGCACAGCCAGAGGTCAGAGAGCCAGAATAAACGCGGCAAAAGTTTACTTTCCAATGAGTAGCTGCAACAGCAAATTTCACCAATTGCAACTGGGCAAATGCGAAACCAAGTCTCAGGTGGGTTAAGGTTAAGCTCATGCAATTGGCAGCCAAGCTAAAGTTATTATTTCTCTTACGCACGCACAGAAACTTTAATACAGATCAACGGATTTACAACATTGAGTAAACGATATTAACATTGCGTTGTTGCCTCGCTGTGCACCAATTAGTGAGTTGCTATGGATACACTCTCAGCGCTTTCTGACATACTAATCGGCTTTACAACATAAATAAATACAAATACATACTTCGCTCGTCTGTCAATAATCCAGCAACCTACTTGTTCGCCTATGCAACAATGCCATAATTTATGATAACTTCTCTTCAGCAGTGTATTTAAATGTGTTCGAGTAAGACAGGCCTATCGCTGCTCGCATAGTATATATAAAAGTTATAATTAGTGCATGCAGCTATCTCGCTTTTGCTATTTGATATCTTCTACAGCACTCTCACACATTTCCTTAACAATACACCAAAACTAGCTCTCTCGCTCTAACGCGCGCTGTCTGCCCTACCTTAACACTTTAACGGTGCAATCTTGCTGGCACACATGCATAAGTACTGATCGTTGCCTGTACATAGGCAGCTGTCTCGCTCTATTCTTGCTATTGTTGCTACTGTTATCTTGCGCAGCATCTTCGAAAGGCCAACCAATTAGATTGCCTTTAAAATTAAAGTAAATGGCCACCCAATTTACTTGTCTTGCCAACTTGATTACACGACATCTGCTGCTTAAATTGGAATGTGATTGACAACTTTGGCTAGCTGACACTTTTACCCTGCAGCACAGGCAGCTGCTGCCAATTTGATGCATTGCAAAGCTCTCGTCGAGACAAAAACAAAAACACTTGAATTTTCAATTCAAATTGTGCGTGAAGGAGTGAGCGAACACAGTGAACTGCGAACAGCTAAGACCCGCAACAACAGACATTGCAAAAGGTTTGTAAATGATATGTGCAAAGCTGTAGAGGGGGAGGAAAAGAGAGAATAACGGCGAAACGAAAGTCTAGTTGACAGCCAATCCAAGCAAACGCCAGCCAGCAGCAGTGAGAGACGTCATCACAGATTTTGATTCACGGCCTTCGCACAGACGGCGCTGTTATTGAAACCTTCCAGTCACAGCAGAACAACAACAACAACAAAAACAGCAGCAGCTACAATGAAGTTGCAACTTTGCAGCTTTTGCATAAAATATTGAGATTCGATGTTAAGTGGCACTTAATGCAAATACGATCAAAGGTCGCCGCAGGGGGCGCCACGACAGGTTAGGCACAGCCAAGTTAAGATGAGCTTACAGCTGAAATTCGCCCTCTTCGTTTTGTTTCTGAAATTTCCATTGAACACTAATGTGAGTGTGCAGTATGAGAACAAGAGTGTGGTCGCATACGGCTAGACAGTCAACCAAATCAAACTTGGATGGTGCTGCATATCAAATCAGTATGAATAGAATGAGATTTATCGCAGTGTATTGCAGCACTGCATGCATGCGCTTCAGCTGCGACTGGGTCAGCTCGAGCAGGTCAAGCGATACAAATTTGAAATTTCGCATGTTGTTGGCAAATGAAAACAAGACTTTGAACCCTCTTTAACTTCAAACATGGAAAAACTGCAGGCTGTCGACTGCATGCACATGCCCGAAACACACACCGATGCACTCGAATAACACATGAAGCAGCTGCTGCAGCTAGAAAACTGAATCAGAAACTGAATCCCGTTTGCTGTGCGGCGGCTGTGGCAAATGTGTTTGCATTTCAGGTGTCAACAGCAAAAACACATTCAGCTTTGTTGCAATAACAATAACAATAACACAGCAAAACAATCAACAAAAACAAAGAAGCAAAATCCTCTGCCAGCATTTTCAATACAATGAAAACATTTTACTTTGCAGCAGCAGCAACCAGCTCGAGAATTTTTGGACACAAAACAAAATGGCAGCCAAACTAGCTTATGGGCGAGAGGGAAGTGGCAAGTAGTAGGGAAGCTGAATGTGAACCGAAAACTAATGCCAAAGAAATCAATGTGCTGAAAATGTGGAAAACTTGTTTCAACACAAAACAAGATGCAAACTTGATGGTGAAAACTTTAAAAACATTTTTCGATTAAAATTGTCCATGCAAATTGTGGAATACCTAAGTTCCTAATTTATATAATAATATTCTTTATTTTAAAGTTAATTTAATATAAATTTTCAATTTAATATATTATTTTTATTTTTTTAATTAGTTACAATTTTGTTTTTACAGATATTTTAATTTTGATAATAAATTTTATCTCTATTGCTCTGTCTCTCCGTCCCTCTTTTATTCCCTCTCAGTGGGTTTTCTTATTGGACCCTGATCCTACTGAAAATGGGAAATTAGGGTATAACAGTTTTGGTTAAATTATGTAACAGGCAGAAGGAGGCGTGGCAGACCCCATAAAGTACATATACGAGAAAAGTTGACATAGCCACGTCTGTCTGTTCGTCTGTCGGTCCGTGTGTCGCTCTCAGAAACTATAAGAGCTATAGACTTCATTCTTTTCGTGTTAGGTTCATTTATTGCACGCGCAGTACGAGTTTATTCAGAAATTCGATAACTTTTATAGTTCCAGAGATATCGATAAAAACATTTTGCCTCTCTTTCATTCATTCACTCTCTCTCCCTGTTTATCTCTCTCCCTGTCTGTCTTGTATTCTTTCTCTCTTTTTCTCTCTCTCTCTCTCTCTCTCTCTCTCTCTCTCTCTGTCTCTGTCTCTCTCTCTCTGTCTCTCTGTCTCTCTCTATCTATCTCTCTCTTTCCACTTTCATTATCAAATCTCTACACTTTCATTCTACAATCCATTTTAAATATGATTTTTTTTTTTTCATCTTCAACAAATTTTCAGCAAATATCAAAGCAACAATTTTGGTTTGTGTAAATTGAATTTGGCTGAAATCATTGAGATTTGCACTTAGCCAGTTGTTGCTGTTGTTGTTGCTTTTTTTTTATTTCTTATATATTCTGCCAGCTCAAGTACCTGAAGCGACATTTTGCACAAACACAGAGGACACTTCTTCAGCTTCAGCTGCGCTTTATCTACGACTCGATTTTCCGAGCGTTTAAGCAGCAGCAGCAACAGCAGCAGCATCAGCAAATGAGAGACAGCAAGTAAACAAAAGTTAGAGACAGAGTTCGAGTTGGAGTCGACGTTGGCGTTGAGAAGTGTCCAGGGCTGTGTCCTTGCTATGCAGTCCAGTCCTTGCTAAATGATGCTCGAGGGCAACGGCTAGGAATTGTTGCCGATGCTCAAAAGTCAAAAGGCTACGCCTGGCAGCAACTAACTGACTTTGGCTTTCAGGTATAATTAATCTTGTTTAGTCCTTGCCGCTGCTGCTGCTGCTGCTTCTTCTTCTTCCTCTTGTTGTTCTTGTTGTTGTTGTTGTTGTTGTCTGTCACCCGATGCTTCAGTTTGTTTGTCTTTTCGGCTGCTGCTTGAAAAGCGTAGGACGCTATCGTAATGTATTTAGAACGAGTTTAATTTGCTCGACAACACATTTTTCTTGCGACCTGACCAAAGTGCCCCAAAAGCCACCTATCTCACTCTCTCTCTCTCACTCTCTCACTCTCTCGCTCACTCTGCTGGCCAGGTTAACTATTAATTCTAGCCCCTGAGCAAGATTAACGAGTGCATGATTGCCTCAAATTGTCTGCCCCACTCCCCTCATGCTCATCCTCATCCACATCCTCATCATCTACTCGTCCTTTATAGTTAATAGCAAAAATTCGTTGCATACTTCAAGGCGTATCCTCGCTCAGCACCAAATCTATTTTTACCCAGTGCAATTTTTGTCGCCTTTTGGCAGCTGCTTTTAGCTGTTTTTTTCTCCATTCTTTCAGCTCGTTTCTTATTTCTCCTGCTTGGGTGGGCTGTGACACGCCCTTAATTGTAATTAATTCAGCTGCATGTCCCCGCCGTTGGCCGTAGTCTTTTCTTCCCTTTCCTTGGTGTATTTTTCTTCCTGCATTTTCCCTTACCCCCACCCCTCACCGCCCACCGTGTTTTCCACCTCGAGCGCCAGGCGAGAGAAGAAAGGAGGAAAAGGCAAAATAGAGGGGGAAAGTAGAGAGAGGAGCAGAGAGGATGGGAGGAGAGAGCAGGAGCAGGAGCGAGAGCGAGAGCGAGAGCGAAGCGGGAGAGCGGAGAGGAGAGCGAGATCGAGAGCGAGAGCGAGAGCGAGAGAGAGAGCGAGAGCGAGAGCAGAGCGAGGAGGCGAGATGGAAGCGAGAGCGAGAGAGAGAGCGAGGGGCGAGAGCGAGAGCGAGGCGAGAGAGGAGCGAGAGTGAGAGCGAGAGCGAGAGCGAGAGCGATAGCGAGATCGAGAGGAGAGCGAGATGCGATAGCTAGAGCTATATCGATATGAGAGCTATCGCGAGAGCGAGGCGATATCGAGAGCGAGAGCGAGAGCTTGAGATGCGATTCTGATGAGCATATGCAGATCTATATCTATATCTAAGATATAGCTCTATCTATATCTATATCTATATCTATATCTATATCTATATCTATATCTATATCTATTTTTGCAACATTAAATTGCTGCTCGAATTGCAAGCACTTAAAATAAATGGCATCTAGATGTTGATAGGAGCAACTTCAATTGCCAGTTTTTAGTTTGCCCAGCTCTGGCCTCCACTGCTGCACACGGCACATTACACTCCATTACATTTACCACACACACACACATAGATCACTTTTGCGTATACGCATTGGCATACCAAAGCCCCAACGGCAATGGGGCATGCTCATCAAGGGTAACAACTGGGAGCTGTTACCAGGTAGCTGCTGCTTGCTACCTGCTAACTGCTGCCAGATAGCTCGTCCAGCCCAAAGTGCGTCAAAACTAATGGCCACTGACAACAAAGTAAATGAAGCATAGCTCCAGGCCAAGGGGGCTCGCAGCGAGGGGCTTGAGGCAGAGAGGCGAGTGGAGAGTGGCGAGTGGCGAGTGGCGTTGGGTTGGCAGTCAAAGTGCAGCAAACAGGATGAAAAGCTCGACTGACGACACACAGAGTGCTGGGGCAGGACAGCAGTTGCTGGGGCGGCCACGTAATAGGCGAAATGAAAAATCTATGAAGTTAAATGAGTGAAAATCAGGAAAATGCATTAATGAATGAATGACAGCAGGCGCTGTCAGCAGCACTGGCACGATAAGGACATTGACGAGTTACGTGCAACACAAACTCCTCCCTCGCAACCTCACCTGCCGGCCAACCTGCTGGCCGCCTCTGGCTGTTCCCCATGGGGAAGCTTTATGTTCGTACGTGAGTGAATGATCGAGTATGTGTGTGTGTGTGCGTGTGTGTGTGTGTGCGCGCGCTTGACGGGCATCTGGTCAAGTCGGGATTTGTACGGCTTGTAGCACGTTGTTGCTGCTGCTCCTGCTGTCGGCGGCGCTGATGTTGCCTCGTTGAATGTCTTATTTATGAATGCAAAAGCGTTCTGTTGGGCTTGGCTGCTGGACCTGGATTTGGGCATGTAGTACAGCAGATATGATAACCAACCCTCAACACACATCACCCTGTCAGGTTACGTGCAAACATTCATATTCACATTCACATTCACGCACCCAGTTGCCTGTGTTGGCTGCTGTAATAGGCAAATGTCCAAACAGTTGCAATGACACCAGATTAAACTTTATTCTAGATGAAATAGCAGCTCCAATTAACGCTATAGCACCTAGTTGAGGTATATTTCAAAGAGAAATTTACTATATATATCATAATTAGTAGTATTTTGCTTATTTTAATAAATTGCTCTGAGAACTGAGTTGAGTTAAACCTATAAATAGATCATAAGCAGCAACAACAAACAATAGTGTGCTCATGACTTAACATTTACATGTGACAGAGGGAGACAGATATATGTTTAAAAATTGTACGCTGCCATTGCTTGTTATTTGCATAAGAGATAACTGTAAATTAATTTGAAGCGATGCTCCATTATGCAAGAAGAGAGACGCTAATAAGCAGACAGAGGGGAAGTGAGAGGGAGACAAATATATGCTATAGTTTATCCAATTAAAGCGCAGCGCTGAGATCAAAACTGAGCATACCTCGCAAATATCTCTTAACCGTTTTGCGCACTCACTCACACTCTGAGCTCGAATTCTTCCCTTATCTTATTTGTCGGTTGGGCGCAGTCCGTAGACTTACAATGTTTCCAATATGATTTAAAAGAGTTATGCAACTAATTTCAATGCTATTAAAGTGTTGAATATTCAAGGTAACTTTATAATTATATCCATAAAGAATAATATATCTGCATGCACAATTCGATTATATGGACATGGTAATATTTAACGCTTAAAATTAATTTTTCATTCAAGTTTTACACTTTTTAAGCTTAACAGTAAAGTAACCTCCATATATGTTTATGGAATATGAATGAATATTCGTACAATTATCTTAAATCAGATAAAATAGGATATTCAAAATCAGAATGCAATGTGAAGACATGCTCACTTAAGTTACATTTAGTTCTAATGTTAAGCTCCATCATATTTATTGGTCTATATGATTACATTCTGTATGAGATTTAATCATTTTAACTATGGGCTATTAAAGTATGGTACACATTTTTCGTCGAACAGCTTCTTTAAAAATGGATTTAAAACTTCTTGAATCCGGTCGACGAGAGCTCCTACGCACTTCTTACTGTTGGCAAGTTTCTGAAGAAACTGGTAGGTAATCAGTAATAAATATTCAAGGTCAAGATCCGTTATATGACTCGGCATGAATTCGATACATGTCGCTGATTCCTTCACAAGCGGTACAGCCAGACCGGTAAGTGCCGCAGCCCCTTCAGTCACCGTTTGCGTACAATTTAGTAATTTTTCAAGAGTCGCTCCGTGGACATTGGATGCCAAGAGCTAGACAATGAGATGCCATTAGATCTTGTCATATTTAGTTAGCCATTCATGCTTACCAGGACACAGCTCAGCAATAGACTGATCTTAACGATCTGCATTATGGATTCGACTATCTTGTGGATTATCTTGATGGCGCTATTTATAAGGAAACTCGAATCCATTCGCTATGCCAGCGTATTTATATTCAATTAGAATTGCAACAGCGGATCAAATTCATTTAAACATCCTGCTTATAAAATAAGTAACCAAACTAATCTCGAATCTAGTAACACTTGAAATGCAGATCATAAAAGCTATCTTCTTGCTGTGCTGTCTCCTGGTACGTCACCATTTTCACTCTATCCAACTACTTGCCGACTTCCTCTCTATCAATCTCTATTTCGAATCCACAGGCTGTTGGTGACAATCGGGTGGATGCAGGAGGAATCGATCTATTACACCTATTGGACTGCAGTTCAATTGTTCTGGAAGGTGGCAGCTACGTTATCGAAAGGGCCGTACCCTTGGTAAGGGACTTGGCCAAATGCATCGATTTCAAAACCGATTCAAACGCCGATTTAGATTACAACGGCTTCCTGAGGGTTGTGAATCAGTTCCTCAAAAGTCTCCTTTTCAATATAAAATGCTTACTAAATTCGCTGGATACAGTTAATACCTATATCGAACCATATGTAAAAAAATTCAAACGCAGGCAATGCCTGCCCAAATTCTAGCTAGACCCCATGACAGTTCACTTTCAAGTCGTACAAAGGTTCCATAAAGAACTTATCCACACATATTCAATGTATGTACTTTATTCAAATTGTTAATTTGTATGCTCTTGATAAATATAGAAAATTTTACAAGCTTTTTGTTCGAGGCTCGAGTCACAACAATTTCAACTGTTAGAATTGTCTTGTTGTCCAATATCATTAAGTATTGCAGTGGCGCTGTTGCATAGATAATGCATAGGTTCGAATCCCGACAATGTCAACTGTTTTTTCGTCATTTAATTTTTGACAAATTTGAAAACATTTGTACGTTTTAATTTTTCCGACATTTATAAACGAAATTATGTGGTATACTCATTTGGTATACTTAAAAACCCAGATCATTCGGTATTCAGAAAATCTCCTAGTTGGGAAATCCGACATAAAGTTTTTTGATCCTCCTTGTTGAAATAAATCTGGACTTATATCTTCGTACATAAACAAGTCTAATTTTCATAAATATTCATCAATATTATCAAGTTTTGGTATACAGTTCTTTTTTGCCAAATTTTCCAGCGCTGTTTTCGCAGCCGCATGAGCTCTTTCGAGGAATTCATCCAGGCAGTTCTCATTTCCATACACTTTTATAACAAAGTCAAAAGTAAGCTTAAACAAGGCTTCTAGGTCTAAATAAGTTATATGTGGTGGAACAAATTTGGTACAAGTCATCAATGCCTTCAGTTCAGGTATGCCATGACTAGCCAGCTCTATACTTGCATCAGCCGCAACCTGCGCACAATCTAGTATTCCATCTAGAGTAATTCCGTTGATATTGGATCCCAAGAGCTAGACGATAAAAAACCAAATAGGATCCTTTCTTATCATATGTCATATTCATTCATGCTTACCAGGACACAGCTCAGCAATAGACTGATCTTAACGATCTGCATTTTGGTTTCGACTATATTGTGGATTGCCTTGACGTGCGTTATTTATAAGGAAACTCGAATCGATTCGCTATATTCAATATTCAAATAAAACTGCAACAGCGCATCGAATTCATTTAAACACCCTGCATATAAAAAGGGCAACACAAGCTAATCTCGAATCTAGTAACACTTGAAATGCAGATCACAAAAGCTATCTTCTTGCTGTGCTGTCTCCTGGTAGGCCACCATTTTCACTCTATCCAACTACTTGCTGACTCACACTCTCTACATATATATCTCTCTCTAACTCATAGGTTGTTGGCAACAATCGGGTCAATGCAAAAGGAATCGATCTAATGAAGGCCCTGGACTGCGTAGAAATTGCTATTGAGGGTAGCGGCTACCTTGGCGTGAGGGGTGTGCCCATACTAAAGAACTTGGCCAAATGCGCCAAATTCGAACCCGATGCCCAGGCGGATCTGGATCTGAAGAAGTTCATAAGGCTTGTTGGCCAACTTATTAAGGCAGTCAGCGGCAACTCAAGCTGCTTAGCGGATACACTTAATGAAGTTGAAGGCTATGTCAAACCGTTTTACCAGAAATTATCAGCCAGAAAATGCTTCGGTTAGACCCAATCTCAATTCACATTAGAGTTGTACATTCAATAAAACACAATTATTCAATTATTCTTTCATTGATCAAACATTTTAAATTGCATGATAAAGCTGCTCCTTCAGCAGTGCTCCAGTATGAATTCCAAACATTAAGCAGCATTCTACGGTCCTGTTTCAGGCATTTGCCGTTGTGCACACAGCCATCTCGCCTTTTTTTTATTGAACCAAACCTTAAAGGAATACGAAATGACCTCCAAGGAGGGACACTTTACCATTAAATCTCACAAGTCAAATAAATAGTCCTAAACTGTGTGCACCTTCACCATCCAAGTGAATGCGGAACTCGGATTGCGAGCGATTTGATATGTAAAACAAAGTATTATTCCATAATTCCTCATAAATAATATTCAAATTAATAATATTACAATTACAAAACAATATTCAATTTATAAGTGTTTTATTGAATCAATGTACAACTTTAATGTGAATTGAGATTGGGTCTAACCACCGAAGCATTTCCTGGCTGATAATTTCTGGTAATACGGTTTGACATAGCCTTCAACTTCATTAAGTGTATCCGCTAAGCAGCTTGAATTGCCGCTGATTGCCTTAATAAGTTGGCCAACAAGCCTTATGAACTTCTTCAGATCCAGATCCGCCTGGGCATCGGGTTCGAATTTGGCGCATTTGGCCAAGTTCTTTAGTATGGGCACACCCCTCACGCCAAGGTAGCCGCTACCCTCAATAGCAATTTCTACGCAGTCCAGGGCCTTCATTAGATCGATTCCTTTTGCATTGACCCGATTGTTGCCAACAACCTATGAGTTAGAGAGAGATATATATGTAGAGAGTGTGAGTCAGCAAGTAGTTGGATAGAGTGAAAATGGTGGCCTACCAGGAGACAGCACAGCAAGAAGATAGCTTTTGTGATCTGCATTTCAAGTGTTACTAGATTCGAGATTAGCTTGTGTTGCCCTTTTTATAAGCAGGCTTCTTAAATGAATTTGATCCGCTGTTGCAGTACTAATTAAATATGAATACGCTAGCATAGCGAATCGATTCGAGTTTCCTTATAAATAACGCACGTCAAGGCAAACCACAATATAGTCGAAACCAAAATGCAGATCGTTAAGATCAGTCTACTGCTGAGCTGTGTCCTGGTAAGCATGAAAGGCTAACTAAATATGACATATGATAAGAAAGGATCCTATTTGGTTTTTCATCGTCTAGCTCTTGGGATCCAATGTCAACGGAATTAATCTAAATGGACTACTAGATTGTGCGCAGGTTGTGGCTGAGTCAAGCGCAGAGATTGCTAATCTTGGCATACCTGAACTGAAAACATTGATGAGGTGTACCAAATTTGTTCCAACACAGATAAATGATTTAAACCTGGAAGCCTTGTTTAAGCTTGCTTATGACTTTCTTGAAAAAGTTTTCGAAAATGAGAAGTGCCTGAATGAATCCCTCGACAGAGCTCAAGCGGCTGCGAATGAAGCTCTGGAAAAATTGGAAAACAAGAAGTGTATACCAAAATTTGGTTAACTTTAGATGAAAATTATACTTGAAAACGTATAAACGTATAAGTCTATGTTTTATTTACAAACAAAAAGAAGGGCACAGCTGGGAATACTTAATATATATATATATATATATATATATATATGACTGACGCCATTTTATTATTGTTGAATGAGACTGGTATTTGCTAAGCTAACTTGCTAGAAAGAGATGCATATATATCAGCCGTGTACATATACTGGCTAACTAGTGCAAAGACAGCAGAATATTTTCGGATTTTTATGCAATTATGGAAATTCATAAGAGTAAGTTAATGCAATCTTACATTCAATAGGAGAATTTGTGGTAAATTGAAATCATTTCAGAAGTTTGGTTAGTTCTCAATTAGTGCTGCAGTTTGTTGACTGTTGCACACATGTTCAGTGTTGCAACGCCAAAAAAAAAAAAAAAACCCCACTTCGTGTTGAACAACTCATTTGCACCACAGTTGGTTTTCCAATTGCGTTGACCCTAACCTCACTTTATGCTGCTCCACTCGAATGCGAATTGCCTGCCCCGCCCATCGCCCTAACGGAGTGAGCCGCCCGCAGTGCTGCAAACATTTTTCGCCTATGAAAACGTTGTCGCATATTAACGTAATTAGTTCATGCGCCCCATAGAACTTGCCTGACTGCAACTGGCTGAAGCTTGTAAAGCCAATGCGTGCGTGAGCGGCAAACGGGAAGCGAGAAGCAGGAGTGTGTGTGTGTTTGTGTGTGTGTGGCTAACGGGGTGTCTATAGCTGAAAACTCGAACTGCAGGCCGAGGGGCATTCCAATTCTATGGGTTTTGTAGCATAGCCAGACAGAGTTTTGGCTTGTGCCCGGCCGGCCGGCTGCTGTTGTTTTTGCGGTATTTGGGAATTGTGGCCGGAATTATGATGTCCAGGACCAGCCGACATTCAGCCCATTAAGCCAAGTGAATGAGGCGCAGGCACAGGCACAGGCACAGGCACTGGCGAAGGCGAGAGCGAGGCTGCGTGCGTGTTTTACATATGAATATGGCCGGCAGTTGGAAACGTGTGTAGACTGGACCGTGTGTGTTAATTGAAACGTGATTGTGTTGAAGGCGGGGCACAGTGACTGCCATGACTCCAAAATGGGGCCAGTCCCAATTTTCTTTCCCTACTTTTTCCATCTGTTCCTTCTGACTCTTGCCAGTTGAAGAGTAATGGAGGCCTGTTGCATTTTGACACTTGCAATTCGAAATTGTCAACGGGGAAAATGAATATTTTTGTTGCTTTAAGCAGCACTAAACGTAACTGAAAAGAACGCAATTCTTGGTTCAGGCTTTAAATGTTGTGCGTAATATAATTTAGTTGATGCTCGTGGGCTTTTGGGAATTCAATTTGCACGCACGCACAATTGAATTTGAATGCGAAATGGCTTCGATATCGAATGCATTATTAATTTTCAACTGAAACACACAGCCAGTTGTCCTTTGCTGTTCTTTAGATTGTGCAGCTACGTTCAGTTATCCTTTCACACACACACACACGCACACACACACAGCAACACGTGCATGTATATGGTTCTTCACTTTCGCATAAGGGACATCGATATTCATATTGATATTGATGATGATTCCGGTCTTTGCAAAAGAGAATTTCAAATGCACTCTTAATGTGATTAAGTTTAGTTCTTAAGTCGGACTTAGGACCAGGCCAACACACACACGCACACACACGCACACAGCCCAATTGAGACTCTAGTTGGTCTTATCAGAACTGAAATTAAACGAGTTCGGGTTAGTTATTTGGCGTAATGGGCCAAAAATGTAAGCCACAAAGGAAAACTCTGTGCTTTTAAGAATTCATGATAGATGATAGAATGCAATTTCGTTCAAAATTTACTAAAATGCTTTAAATTAAATACGATCATTTCGTGCGAACAGTAAAATGTATACTAACCTACGATAAAATTGAAACTGATTTATTTTCAAAACTTAAGCTTTTTCAGTTACAATCTTTTGCATACTTGTGAGAAATGCATTTTCCAACAATTTTGCACCAATATTTCAATTTAAAAAAAAATAATAATAACGACATATGATACTTTCGCGGAAATGCGACGATATATTTATACAGTAGCGAGCAAAAATGAACGAATGTTTGCAAACTTTGACTTTGACGACGCTTAAAAAACGAGCTATACAAGCAAATCAAGAAATCTTTTTTATTTATTATTTATTATACTATTCTTGATAAATTCAAATTCAAAGAGTTATAAACGCCTGTGCCTGTGCATCGTCCTGTCCCAGACCTCCTTTCACGATTGACCAAACATTTTAAATCAGAATGGGGTCGGCACTCATTGTTCGTCACTCCATTAGCTGAAAATATTGATTTCCCATCCATTTTTGTAGCCCTATCCTTGGGATTATCACCTTGTTAGATACCAAATTTCTCTTCCAGGATACGCCTATTTCTTTAAAAAATTGAGACAATGGGCTTGATGAATACTAAGGAAACCTTATTTGAGCATTATACCTTGTATTAAATGCAGAGAACCATCGGTCATCCATGGGAAAGCATCACAAAGACATTCTGTGGCAGTCGCCATGTATGGCTATTTGCCTCATATGGTTCATACCATGGCCCTATGACAGCAGTATTTCTTTAAATTTGACTGAACACTGTTGAACTTGGATTCATTAGAATCATTTCAATAAAAAGAATCAAAATTCAACAGCTTTCAGTCAGATGAAAGGAAATACTGATCTCGTAGAGCCGGATAATGCATTCAGATACAATATGTGGAGCAATTTAATTAAAACCGTGAGTACTAAAAAATAATAATAAGAAATAATATATTATAATAAATAAATAATAATAATAATAATAATAATAATAATAATTTTGTAGCTTTTTGATAATCCAGTGCTGGGATCGGAAAATTAAACAGTTTTAATTTTTATTAAACCCAATCGAATCTCTAATTCTATTATTAATTTTAAGCTTTACTACTTTACTAAAGAATTTTAAACTCTAAATAATTGTTAATTTAAAAAAAAAAACAAACAAAAAAAACTCTTTCTGTATTATTTATGACTTTGCGGTTACATAAGCAAATTTGTCACGACAATTTCAGAAGAAGACCATGGCAAATATATAGCGTAAATGATGTAGAAGTTCCACTAATTATTAGCAATCATTTATTCTGCATATGCGTTAAATATTATATAACATCTATATATTAGAATCTATCTGAATATAAGGCAATACAAATCGATTGGTAACATTATTTTCGAGTCTCAAGGACATCAATCAATTCAAGAGACAATGTGCCGCTTAAAGTACATGCTGGCAATAAGGCCTAAAAGCCAAAAGCCAAAAGCCAAAATCCATTTGCTTACCAAGTGCTTTGGACACTTTCGACTTGACACGAATGTCACAAAATTGAGATTATGTCATTTGTTTAGTTTGCTGCCTCAATTATTCAGTTGCCCAAAAAGGCAGCATCATAAACAATTTCCATGTGTGTGTGTGCTTATGGATCCTTGTGGTGTCTGCGCAATTACATAAATTTTGTGTGACAATTTCGATTTGTATTTCTTATACTTAAATTATGCCTTCGGGCTGCTTTGAATCAGGCAGTTGGAAAACGTGTGTATGCCAGCCAATTGTAATATAATATTTATCACACACACACACTCGCACACACACAGTGACACCAGCAGACGGTGTTGTGGTAATTAATTTCAATATGCTTAAAATTGTGCATTTGCATATTTATTTGAAAGTTGCCATAATTATATTTATGCATGTGGCAGCTGCTGTTAAATTTCTG
The DNA here is from genome assembly GCA_030914345.1 of Drosophila koepferae. Lineage (NCBI taxonomy): Eukaryota > Metazoa > Arthropoda > Insecta > Diptera > Drosophilidae > Drosophila > Drosophila koepferae. The sequence goes on from JAUESR010000211.1 coordinate 1,887,458, forward strand.
TTGAGGCTAATTGATGGGCAATATGTGAAATCAAATGAAATTGTGATGCGATTTCTTGCTGCAGTCGCTGTTAGCCAATTAAAGAGCCTGGTCGAAGCCACAGCAAAATCAATTGCCTGTCTAAGCTAGCCACACATCACTATGTCTCTCTGTGTGTGTGTGGGTTGGCTCATGCAAAATTTAATTTTAATTTCAGCTAAGCAAATGTTGCGAAAGTGAGAACAGGCAATTTCCTTGCCTTCACAAAACTCAAAACAAAAAGCTCTAGCCACGCCCACACTAGCCGCCCAAGTCGTTTGACTATGTATATATCCTGTGCAACAGCAACAGCAACAGCAACAGCAACAGGATGAACAAGAAGCTGCGAGCATACATTTTAACCACTTGACTGCATTGTGGCTAAAATGGCAGCAAGAAGTCAAAGTCACCGCCCGAAGTCAGCGTCGCTCAGCTGTGTGCCACACCCCCGCCCGTCCGCTTGCCCGCCTACCAGCCTGGCATCTGGCAGTCTGGCAGCGCTAGTGCTTTTGCCAATTGACATGCAGACCTGCCTGGCAGCCGTAAATCGGCATAAATAATTCATTATTGCCGCCTCGTTGCGCATAAATCAAGTCAGCCGGTCCAAAGCCAAAACCAGAAACACTGAGGTCACATGGCACAGTTGACTGCTGGGTCTAACTTGAACTTTAGCCGGCATGTAAGAGCCTTGACAAGTCTCGTCTGAAGTTAATATACACATACACAAAAGTACGAAATGTTTAAATAAATATCAAAAGTATATGCAAAAAAAAAAAGTAATTGGAGATGCCGGGGATTGAACCCGGGGCCTCTCACATGCAAAGCGAGCGCTCTACCACTGAGCTACATCCCCGTGTTGAAAGCGATTTGCCAAAAGACAATTAGTTACCCAGCATGTAGAGTAGTACAATTCAATACAGTAGCAGCTGTTCATATTTGTTATCGAACATATGTTAGTACATATTGTATTTACATTTGCTTTCAAATTTACTGAATGAAAGCAAGATATAAAATAGCTGAAATATTGCACAACAATAATTTGTACAATTAACATGACTAAATATATATTTATATTACCAATATATGTTATCAGTTTAAAATTCATATATACTTCAATACGTAATTCTTTATTCTCTTCACGTTTCACTTTAATGCGCATGCCCATTCACGATTGCCATGCATTTGGCTTACATTACGGATTGTGCCAGCAGTCATACAACGGGGATGTAGCTCAGTGGTAGAGCGCTCGCTTTGCATGTGAGAGGCCCCGGGTTCAATCCCCGGCATCTCCAATTACATCTTTTTTTATTTATTATTATTTTTTTAAATACACGAACATTGTCAGCTGATATTTCTGCTGTACCTAGCTGGTTATAAGCGATCGTGTCAATTCAGGTGGCCTCGTTAATTTCCACCTTTCTCACTTATTGTGTCGGAATTTGCTCTACTTAAACTGTGCACGATCGAGTATTTCGAGTACAAAATTGTTCCGATTTGAGATCACAATCGATCGCATTTTGCTTCTTCATTCGTAAAATCGATAAAGTGATCCATGCGTCTAGCAGGTGCGCAGCAATGGAAAGCAAGCAAAATATTTAGCAGCAACACTTCTTCGTTTCTTGCATTGTGCCAATGGTTATTTCTATACGCCCGCATGATCGTTTCAAAATACAAAAACTGTAAAATGCACCACGTCATGTATCGAAGAGAGATGGAAAGAGAGTGGCGGCCGCGCTGTGCCAGCCCAGTAGCTGCTGGTCAGAGCGAGACGAAGCGATGCAAAGAACCGCAGCCAACGAAGCGATATAAAGTGAACGTGAGTGTGTGTGCGTGCGTACGTGTCTGCGCGAGCGTGTGTGCACGCGTATGTGAGGGTTGGCGTCGCTCTCTTATGTTTTTCAACGTTTTTGTTGCTGCCCATTGAATTGAATGCGTCAGTTCCGCTCGCTGTCGGCGCTGCGCGCCTGGCACTTTACTTAAATGATTGAACGATTTTTGCACGGTTTTTGAAATTAAAGTTCATTTCGGTTCCATTCTCGTTCCCTTTTCCAACGGCCCAGGCCCAGGGAGCAGACACACATTTCCGATCTCTTGTGACTGTTGACGCTTCAAGCAGCGATAGCGCAGTTGCTCTACAAACAGTTTGAGGGTATTTTTAGCTAATTGCTGATCTTATATGATCGAGTTAAGAGAAATTTCCATTTGATTGACGTAAAGCATTTGGATTTTATTTTTTGTTTTAGCTGAAGCTAAAGACGATTTTTGTTCTTTTTTAGTTCTTTCAGATTTACGCTTTAATTAACATATATATGTCTCCAGGTTGGCATTGCACTTAATTTGAAAAGAAAATGCTCAGGTATTTTGCTTAATCTCTAGCATTTGCCGGTGCTGCGACCTCTACCTGGGCTTCTTTGCCTGCCTGCTTGGCCTGCCTTCCAGCCAGTTGGAATTCATTTCGCGCGATTTTCTTATAAATATGCATGCAAACAAAATGGCCGCCGCCAGCTGTTCAAGTTGCTGAGATAAATACAGGTGCGTCCAGCTGGCTGCAGTTCTGAAAGGACCCTAATTAAATGTTAAGTGTAAACTTTAAATGCAATTGGCAATGCAATTTGTGCACAAAACTCTGACTTCCACTTTGCCGGCTTGTTAATTATAAGCAATTTCATAAGTTAATTTGCGTCCAGAGAAGGCGAAGGCAGAGAGATAGTGCGAGAGAGAGACAGTCATATGTGGAGTGCACAACAAATTTTTGCTTAAATTTCATTACGCCATAAGCAAATATTCTCTGCCCAGCTGCAGTTCCCCTTCTGCGTTAGTTAGTTTGTTTGTTTGCCAACTTTTACGAAACTAATTAAAACGATAAGAGCGAACCACCAAGCGAACGAATGAACGAACCACCCGCCCACTCACCCACTCGCCCACTCGCCCACTCGAGCTGCGGCCCAAGGAGCTCGCGATTGCGGGTCCACCAGTCAGGCTTCTAGTACTTTTGAGTATTATTTGATCATTATCTGTCTTCTCTGCTGCATGACTACATTTCGTACACTCGCATTGGGCTGTCTTTTGTTATTGCCTACACATGCCAAATTCCAGCTGGAAGGTGTGCGTATGCGGGCGAGCTGTCCCTGTGGCGGGAGGCTGGGCAAGGGATTGGGTCTGGAGCTGGGTCTGCGCCTGCGGCTGGGTTTGTGCTGCTGCTTCAATGGCCGTACGGAAATTAAATAAATTCCATAAGCTGACCAGCTACCCCGATCAATCATAGCCGTGGCACGTCAGCAACCACTCAAAATGCCAACTGTCAACTGTCAACACGGCAAAAGTACAGTTGCCGACAAAAGGTGAGCGCATGGGCATACGAAGGAGCTCTACGTTGGGGCTCGAAATGTTGCATCCATAGTTCAGGGAATAAAGTGCAATGAAATTGATATAAATGTTATGGTTCAGTATTTGTTATTTTATTATTATTGAAATTGTCGTGCTCAACGAATTTTTTGTTTAAAATTGATTGAATTTAATTAAATTTATTAATTTTTATGGAATATGAAATTTATGGAATAAATTAAAAACAGAATAAATTTTAATTTTGGTTCTAAATAATTACATATTTATAATGTTAAATACCGTAAAATATATACATTTATCCATAAGCTTTTTATTGTCAAAAATATTATTAATAATAAATATAAATTAATTATATATTTATATGTTACGAAAATAATACAAATTATTTTTCTTACTTATTCACTTTGATGAATTTTTTATTCACAATTAATTTAAATAAATGCTAATAACATTTATTTTACATTTTGTTTTAATGTTATTTTATAATTTATATGTTAAAAAATATTATGAATATTTTAAATTATTTAACTTATTTTTTAAAATTTGTTTTAGAGAATTTTTTAGTTCACAAATGATTTAAATATATGCTAAAAAATATATATATTTCTTTTTGAGTTCAATCAATCTAAAATTAATTAAAAATTCCTAAAAAATAATATTAAATTTTTCTAAGTACCTAAAAGTATGTTATATTTCAGTTAACTTAATTTTTTTTTAATTTTAGACTAAACTGATAACTATTTATTAATAAGACTATTCATATTTTAATTAATTCTATTTTATATCTTCACACCTCTATAAATCGTTTCCCTAACATTTGTCGCCTGTCTATTGTCTTGAAATTGTATTTGTATGGTCTTTGTTTTCCAGGAATCGCATTGGCCTGGTCAAAAAAAAAATGCCGTCTGCATATGCAGTGGCACGTTCCTTGCCTCTGCCGCTCCCCATCAACCCATCATGCACAACTCATATGCATTCAAATACACTTCATGAATCCTTCAAACAAATTGATATGCCATACAGATGAGGCAGTCAGCTGGAAACAGCGTTGGCTACTGCTGATAAGCGAGTCTCAGCTCGGCACAGACAATGGGCAATGGCGAGAGTGAAAGCAAGTGCATGAGTTATCAATTCAAATGAGAGCGAATGGCATGGTAAATCAAATGTACACATTTGTTCGTCTGTAGTGTGCTGATAGGCTCACCTAAAAGTATGCCTCAAGTGCATGAGTGTGTGAGTGTGCATGTTATGTATGCGAGTGTGTGACTGTGTTTGCCCGCAACAGCTGTTTTCAGTTCTCTCCCTTCCTCACATACTCGATTTCCAGTTCCAGCGATATGCTCTCATTTCAAGTTTGAAGCAAGTGGTGAGCGTCACAGAGATCTAATGATGGCAGAATCATCTGAATACAAAATCCATTGAAATTCATTAACAATGTTATAACAAAAAGATTAATAAACATATTTTCAATAACCAGTTTCTTAGGACTTCTCTCTTTGACGCTCACAAAATAAATTACGATATACGATATACGATATACGATATTCGTTGACCATCACTAGCAAGCTTTGAGCTCACCTGTGGCTTTTGGTGACTGGCCCTCTTGATGTAGCGCCATTGGCCCGGTCACAATCAGTATCAATTCGCCCGCGAAAACGGTTAAGTCGTTGAAGCGCGAGACATTCGATTGCGCTACGTGAGTAGAAGTTGACGAAAGAGCAGCAAAGCAGAAACAACAACAACAACAGCAACAACTACTAGTGCTTCTACTATTACAACTACAAGCACAAGAAAAAAGAGCAGCAGCAACAACAACAGCTACAAATAATTTTACGTGCGCATGCGTCTCACACTTTATCTTCGCAATTCGCCTTCGCCGTTGTCGTCGCCGCCGCCGTCGCCGTCGCAGTTGCCGTTGCCATTGCCGTTTTGTGTCTCTCGCGCACTTCTCAGTTATCTTTGTTGTTGATTGATTTCGATTCCAAACATCAGTTCGCCTTTGCGTACGTATGTATGTGTGCATGCGAAATACGTAAAGAAAACAGAAATTGAATCAAATACAATTGAATAAAATAAATTAAATACAATTTAAAGAGTAATATACATATACAAAAAGGAAAAAAAGTGCCAGCCATAATAAACCTATAAATAACAAGGGCATTAAAACTTTTGCCAACAACAAAACAAAACTAAACAGAGACTCACACACACACACGTGCTCACCCACACTCGCGCACATTAACGGATTGTTTATTTAAGCGGTAAGTTGAGGAGCTGTCAAACGCACAATTTGCATGCAAAACTGCATGGTAGCAAAAAAGTTTATGCAATGCCTGTGCATGTCAAACTGTGTGGCCGATGATGTCGCACGGCCTTGGCATAGTTTTAAAGTCCTGCTCAGCGACTGAGAGACTCTGGGGCTAAGCAAATAAATTTCATTAAAATTATGCCACAAAGTGAAATAGAAATTTACGAAAATGAAATTATATTTGATAATAAATAATAATTATTTATAATTGTTTTTTTTTTTCGCACGTCATATAAATAAATAAAATTAAATTACGTTTAATAATTTGATATATATTCTGAATTATATGAGGTAATAAATGATTGTTAAGTAATTTACTGCATTATATATGTATGTAAGTGAAGCTTTTCAGTTCTGCTACAGTTTCTAGTTTCCGCACAGTTTGAGCAGCATGCAATTAACTAAGCTTGGAAATTAGGGTATTACCTTTTTGAGCAAATAAATGTTTATTTAAATTAACAATTTTATGGTTTTCTAAATGTACGCAGCTTATTTTCAATTTAGTGTTATTGCTAAAAATAATTAATTACATTTTCTTAAATGACATTTTAATAGAGTTTAAAATCAGCTTAAAGCGCGCTGACTCAAATTACACATTTTAGCAGTCAAAATACCTAATTATATATAACTAAATGCAGCAAATGCAAACAAAAACGAAATGCATTTTTCAATAGCAAAAAGACAGCATATACTAGTTATAAGTATAGTTGTATATTTATTAACTGCTTTTCAGTTTTTATTATTGGCACACGCAATGCGGCTCAAAGTTGTTTCGTTTCTGTTGTGCTTTGTTTTAGCGTTTGTGAGCGATCAACCTTAAAAGCCGCACGCTAAATAAACTAAATGTGCAATAAACATTAAACATTTTTTTGTTAACCATAGCCAAATGTGTTGCCCTGTTAACAGTTAACTGCTTTTAATGACCATAGCCAAACGGCAGCAACAACTTACATAATCCGTAATTGTTTTGATTTATTTCTGTTACGGCTCCTTTTGCCCCCTCCCCTTGCATGTGCATGTGCGTGCGTGTGTGTGTGTTTTGTTGGTGTTGTTAGTGTTATTAGTCTTGTTGCCACGTTCATGCACACGCCGCTGCCGAACACTGTCTCTCTCTCTCTCATTCCCATTGCATAAGGCCATTTGCAGCGTGTATTTTTTTTTTCTTTTTTTTTTTCAAATGCGACATGCATGTGATTTTATATAGATATATATGTGTCTATAGACATTTCACTGTATTTCTGTTACCTTTTGGAGACTTTTATGGAGAGTATTACAACTTTATCTTGAGCTGTGTAATGCTTGGCTCGTCTATATAGCAAAATTTTCATGTATGCATTTCAGATTTTTGTAAAACACTTAAAGTATTTTTATTCTTGTATTTATTTATATTTAAGAAATGAACCTGTTGGTTTTTTATGATAGAAATATTTACTCTCTTAATTATTTTAATATACGCATTATTTAGAAATTAATTTTTTTTAAACTTTACTTTAAGTTTTTTTTTTTTTAAATTTTGATAGTTATAAATATTTAACGGTTCTAAAAATTATTAAAAAATTAAAAAAATAATTTTTAAAAATTTATCTTAGTTTTTTTATTTATTATAAATTCTGATAGTTATAAATATTTACTAAAAACGCACCTTAAAATTATTTTAATATAAGAATTATCTATAAATAAATTTTTAGAAATTTATTTAAGGTTTTCATTAATTCTGCATTTTTAATATTTTTAAATATTATCAACAAAAAATATATATTTTTTTAATTAAAAAAAAATTTTTTTTTGTAAATTGGTTTTTTTTTATTTAACATAAATTTTTAATTTTAATTAATTTTTATTCTCTGGTAAATGCATTATTTAACAAAAAAATTATTCATTACTAAATTTTGGAATATTAAACAATTGTTTTATATTATTTTTAAATTCATAAATTTGTAACAATTAATTTTATATTACTATTAATTTTTATATTATTTTTAAATTTATATTTTTATATTATTTTTAAATTCAAAAATTTTGAATATTTAATTTTTAGCTATACTTAATTTTTCTAAATATTATGAAATATTATACAGAAGTTTTTTCATTATTTTCTATTTATTAAATTTAAGTCTAATAATTTAATGCTTTGTCTACCTCTCCCATTTCTTAGGGTATTTAATTGCCGACCACCCCATGGTTAGTTTAGACTATTTACAATTCGCTTTTTACTTAGCTTGGGGTTTTTTCATGGCGCAGGCGTGCCAGTGCCTCTCCGCCTTACCCTCCACGGCGATCTTGGCTGGAATTTCAGCTATGCCTCGGAGCAGGTTTCGTCAACGCGTTTTTTATTTATTTTTGTTTTTGTTTTTTATTTTTTAATTCACCGGTTTAGTTCACCTGATTTCATGAGTTGTGCATTTTTGTCGCGTGTATTTCTGGTTTTCAAATGCTTCTCTGTTTCTCTCTGTGTGTTTTCCCCCACTTTGGCTGGCTTCACAAGTGTTGTTTGTTATCAGCGCTAGTCGGGCTTGGCTCTAGATCTATGCTAATTTAATTTATGCTCTTGGCTGTGGTTAAGCGATCAAGTTGACTATTTAACACGTTACCGTTATGGACCATCACATTTTGGCACATTCCTTTGCATCCGCATCGCTATGTGCTAATTGAGATACTAAGCTAGACAAATTTCCAAAAATTAAGTTAACAAATTTGTTGGCATCTAGAACTCTGCGAATATTATAGAATCATTTGCGAATTGATGTGTTTATTATTGGAAATACAATCGGGCATAAACGATGGCATAACACTCGCTAAGGAAAAAGGAAAAAAATTTCAGATTTCATTTCTAGATACATCTACAGCTCGTAAGCTGTAAATTTTATGTTTACAGTTATATTATATACATAAATTCCTTGAACGAGCATAAAAATACCATATCTTGTTGATTGTTAAGTTAGAGCTATAATTGATCTATTTGCACTTTAGTATTTATGATATCTCACATTCTTGAGATTCTCAAATGTTTGCTTATCACGATTCACGCTTCCTTTGCCAAATGGCCTGACTAATCACATTGGCCATTAACCTTGCTTTAATCAGCATTACCAAGTACTTGGACTCAGTGCTTACTTACTCAGTTTCCGGTTATTGGCCCTGACACTTATCGAAGGCCGAAAACTATTTTCACAGCTGATTTCGTGCTCCTCTTCTACAAAGATCTTTATTGCTTTGCTGTGGAATGAGCCAGACAAAAATAGAAAAATAAATAATGCGTACTAATATGTGAATAAGTAGAATATTAATAAAGTTGAAGTTTATTATATATTAGAAAAATTTCGCCAAGTATTCGCTGTCAAGTTTTACATATATATAAGGGATAGTTTACTATATAAATAGCCAACTCATGACTAAGCTTTGTTAAATAAATTTGCTTGATTTACAAAGAAATTATTCATTATTTTATATTGTATTCACTTCGATTTTGTACTCGAATTTTATGGCTAGTGCATATAGTAATAATAATTTTCGAGTACAAAGTTTAAAGTGTATATGAGTTTCTTAATTTTAAGCTGTTATAAACGTTGTTGCGGCTGCTCATAAAATTCCCATATTTATTCAGTAAAAATTTTTGCATTGCATGTAATTCATTTTGAGTGGCATGTGAATAACTGAACAATTGCTGGAAAGCTGTGAACAATATGTGCTCCGGGCATAACTCTCACATAAAAATGGATAGCAGCTCTATAAATATTACAGACACATTCAATTTCCACCAAAGTTTGTTAATTATATATATATATGTATATATGTGCTTATATATAAGTATTTCTCATTTTGCTGCATTGTTAACAAGTTGTTTTTCCAGAGTTTACAGTTATTAGCAATCAATTTTCATATTGTAGTCAAGGTCTTGAGAACTCGAGCTTGATTTCTATGTAAAAGCAACGATGATTGTTGCATCGGCAATTATATAAAGAAATAAATTCAAAAAATTCAAGCTAAGCTTAAGCTGATCGATGACGCTTAGAAATTTTATACGTTTCGCTTTTGATACGGCGAACTTTCGAATTTGGTTAGTTATTTCTTTCCTTTATGCTTGAAAATATGCATAAATTATACACAAAGATCTGCTTAATTAAATGGATGGACCATTTCGTCGGCTGCAACGCCCCAAAACAAACGAAAACGAAAGCGAACAACATTCAACAAATACAAAAAAATATGCTTTTATAAATGACCAAAAATATAAAAAAAAAAAAAAACTGAAAAAGATAGGGAAGAAGAGGAAGACAGAGATGCCCACAAGTTGTTTTTTTTTTAAGACAGTCAAAGAGGAGACGAGAAACGCCTAAAAAGCGCAGAGCCAAACAAGTACAAAACCCAACAAACACACACACAGAGAGTCACAAGACAAGCCACAAACTGGTTCTAGAATCAATTTTTATTTTCTCAAGCTCAGCACGAAAAACAAAAAATAAGAATCCCTCGGCGAACCGAATGCACGAAATATTTTTGAGGCAGCTTCAAAATGAATTTGGTTAACCAACCTCTCAGAACAGGCCAAACCGAGACCAAAACCAAAACCAAAACTGAACCCAACCAGCAGGCTGTCTGGCCAGCAAGCAGGCAGGCAGGCAGGCGGTCAGCCAGTCAGCCAGTCAGCCAGCAGCCAGTTTGTGGCATCCAAGCTGCAGATACATATACGAAAAGTATCTTGTGCCCCTCTGCACGCTTCAGCAGCAGTTGCGCAGCTTCTAAGCGTCGCTCTGGGCTCGCTGGCAGACGAGATCTTTAAACATTTTATTATTACTTTTTATTTTATTTTTGTTGTTGTTGTTGTTGTTGTTTGTTATTGTAGTATGTGCTAAAAGTATCTGCACACTGTTCATGTCGTTCGTTTGGCATTCTATATGTATGTATCCATGAGATACGCGCCTGGTACTAACTATTTGCGTGAAGTTTTTGACCACAACAACAACGCGTCTAGCACCAATTGTTATTGTACGTGTGTTGTTTCTTTTGTCTTCTACTTTGTATTTCTTTCTTTTTACAAATTTTCATTGTCGCCGCTTTCAATTTTTAATGTGGTTTTTGTGTAGCCAAAACACATGGGGAGTTTTTTTTCCCCTTTTTTTGGGCGAGCTCTTTGCTGGATTTGATTAACTATCGAGTTGGCAAGCCAAGAACTTGACTTTACTTAGTTTCATGGGAACTTATCTAATGACATCTCATGATTTCTCTTAAGAGATTTGAGAATGCTTTTCGTGCATTTTTAAATATATTCTTTAACCAGAAGTAATTTCACTAAATGCTTAAGATGGGATTGATAAAGATAAATATATAATATAATATAATTCATTGGAGTCAAATATTTGTATTAAAAGTTTGAAATTAACAGAATCAGATAATCGGCTATGATATGCATACGATATTCAATTTAAGTACCATATTATATTCGATATTCCAGATGTGGAACTCGATATACGATATGAGTAAGCAAACAACATAAGATATGAATAGTAAATGATATTCTGTATGAGTTGCATACGATATTCGCTATTCGTTTTAAGAGTGTTTGATATGAGCTTCGTACGATATTCGCTGTAAGCTCCATACGATATTCGGCTTGGCATCCGATATTCGCTATTCGTTTTGAGCAACATTCAATATTTGCTACGAGTTGCATACGATATTAAGTATGACTTGCATACGATATTTGCTATGATCAGCATACGATATTCGGTATGACATCGAATATGCGTTATTCATCAGCATACAATGTTCTGCATACGATATTTGCTATAGGTTACATACTTAATTCGGTATGGCAACCAATATGCACTATTCGTCGTATGCAGCATATGATATTCGACATGAGCAGCATACAATATTCGATATAAGTTGCATACGATATTCGCTATGAGTGGCATAAGACGTTTGATAACAGTGGTATCCGATATTCAGTATGAGCAGCATGCTATATTTGAGTCACATACGACATTCGATGAAAGCATGGCATTAAATTCAATTTTAACAGCATATTATATGCGATATTAAAGAGAATATTTAAATTTAAGCATGTAATGTACAAGGTGATGTGCATACGATATTAATCTATTATTATTGTTCCAAACTGTTGAATAGGAATTAATATCATAAATTCTATACAGATTAATTTCTTCAAATGGATAATTCTAATATGTAAATTTATTTCCAATGCAAAGCTTAATTTTCATAAAAATCATTCGATAAAAACCCAAACGTAAACCAAATGTTTAACATTTTTTAAAATTAATTTAAATTTATAAGAATTTAAATTATGAGTAATAAGAAGAATATAAATCCAATCGATCGTAAGCGTAAATGTTCGAGATTCGTTGATATTCGCATTAATTTAATCGGAAGTTTTATTTTTAAACAATGAAAAGTTATTTAGAGTTCATTTGCATTTTGTGTCTCGTATTTGTATTTAATTTATGCAATTCTACGCATGTGTAAAACAGAATGTATATTTAAATATTTTAGGGAGAAGTCGATGAAATTATGAATAAAAGTTTCATGTAGAAAGATTGTAACTTGAATTTGCGCTCAGATTTGAGCTTTCGAGATGATCTCATCCGCAAAGCCCACACGGCTTACAAACTTGACGCTCAAAATAATTTTATTATAACCAATTACGCATTAAATATTCCTTTTTTTTATTTTTTACCTAACTTGTATTTATTTGCACACTTTTGTTTACCATTAATTAATAAGTATCTAAAAAAAAAGGAAAAAAAAAATGTATTTGCGTTTATTGTTTATCATTGCCGCAGTTGGATTAATGTGCTAAATGCTAATGACGTTATCCAGCTGTGTGTACGTGTACGTGTGTGTGTGCTTGGCTTGCCTTGGAGATGGGGGCGCGGATCGGATCTGCGCAACATTCTCGAGACGATCTTCAGTCTCGAGTTGCCTGCAAATTATGCGCTGCAGGTGGCTGCTGCCCGAGTGTGAGGCTGACGGGTCACAGTCACATTGTTTGCATTTGTCATTGAATATCAAACGTGCAATCAGAGTGAGAGAGAGAGTGAGTGAGTAAAAAAGAGAGAAAGACAGCGAAACGCACATTTACATAAATCGACTTATAGAATGCCCTATAAAAAACTGCAACAATGGAGTGTATTTGAGTACCTAGAGTACTTAACATACAGTGAGAGGCATTCAGAATAGCAGAGTCATATCATTCTGAAAGAGCAAAAAAGTTAAGCTGCTTAGTTGCCGTGTATAAGGTTTAAAAATATATAAAATAATATTTTTGAATTATATTAAATATTTTATTTAAATATATAAGCATATAAAACATAAAATATGTTCATTTTTGTTGCTGTGTATAAAGCTTAAAATATAATTGAAAAATTCTATTAAAATTATATTTAAATATATAAAAAATTATTTTCATTTTTGTTGCGGAGTATAAAGCTTAAAAATATAAAATTTAATTTTTAAATTATATTTAATATTTTATTTAAATGTATGACAAAATATGTTCATTTTTGTTGCTGAGTATAAGGCTTAAAAAATATATAATATAATTTTTAAATTATATTTAAATATATTTATAAATATTTTTAATGAGAGAGCTAAACTTACTTATTTGCTGAATTCAAATCTGTAAAAAAAAAAGAAATTAAATAAATATTAAAAGATTGTAGTAAATGAAAATATATTTTCAATTGGAAATGAGAGTTATGTCAATAATAAATGAGAATTTGAATAGTTCATTAAAAATTGAATTGAGTATTTTTTTCTTGTCTTTTAATTGGAAGTATGCTTCGATCTTTTAATCCATTATCTCCCTTGTGCTTTATTTACAGTTACAGGTCTATAATATATATTAATTTAAAATTATATTTAGAGTAGGTTAATTGCTAATTCAGGGAGAGAAGGTTTCCGAAATTGAGAGTCTATGATTAAATTGATCTCGTAAAATAATAAAGTACATTGCATGATTTGAACTTCTTAAATGCATCAAATTCAATATAAAAACCAAATCAATAAAGCCGAGCTACGTAATTGGAAGCAGTCATAAGAGCATATAGAATGTTATTTTCAATTAATACATCATTCTATTACAGGATTTGGCCTTGTGGCTTAAAGTCCACTGAATTAAATTTTAAATTCAATAATCACATCATATTCACTGTTCAAACTACGAGTAAATGTTAAATGAAAGCTCTATTAGAAAATGAATATGAATGAAAACAATTTTCTAATCTATTAAGCAACTTAGCTGACCTACATGTTAATATGAAATGTCAACTTTGACAAAGATATTTTCTAAAATGTAAAAAACTAACCCTACTGGCCTTATGCTACAGGGCATTAACAATATTCATAACCAGTTTCACATAGTTTCCCATGGTTGTAAGAAAAACTTTGCTAACCATTCTCAATGCCAGTCACTCAGCCAGAAATGAGAAGACGGCGACAATCTCTGCCAGCGATTGGGTATCTTCGTTGGGCGCATCTCGAGAGCTGCTAATGAGTTTTTGTCGGACGCCCCGGGGGCAATGTGTGAAGATCTTTGTAAGTGATTCATGAACGAGTGCGAGTAATTGCACTTTCCAAAAGAAAAGAAAAGAAAAAAATGTTAATTAAATAAATAAATAATACAAAAAATAAAAATAAAATGAAAAGTAAACCAGCCATGTGCTAATCAAAACTGTCAGCTCACTTACAAAGCTCCATTAATTTTCTTGACGTCATCTTTAAAAACTCGTACTAATTGTTTGCAGTGTAAAAATAAGAAATCTCAGCAAGCTCTGAAAATCAGCATAGCGCGCGCGATAAGATAATTTACAGCCTAGACAATGAAAATGAAAAGTTGAAATTCTTGCCTAATAAATATATATAAACATTTTTTTATTTTAAGCATGCCAACTAAATCAAATGTGCATTAAATTGTTGCTGATAAGAAAATCAAAGGCAAAGCAAAACATAAATCATAATAAATTTGTTAGTGAATCGATAGCTGATGGAATGTGCAGCTATTCAATAGTCTATTGTGTGACGCAAAAATAATTGTGTTGAATAGCAAAATATGTGTATTAATTCGAATACAAATATTATAAATAGTTTTAATAATTAAATAATATTATACTTATAAATTAGAATAAAAATATTATACATAACTTTAATAATAATATAATACACCTTATTTTTATTCTAAATAAGAATTATCCACATGATAAATTACTATATATAGGCATTACCTTAAGCTTTTGTAAAAGACTTTGTAGTCTTTCCCAGATACTTGAAGAAATGTAGTGCGCAATATATGATTTTCTCTTTCATCTGTTTGTCGTATTGCTAATTAGGTATTGCTAATTAACAGAATGAATACTAGTTTGAACATATTTGTCTGATTCTATAACGATTTTTGATCCAGCTTATGATCACTCAAATACAAAGTATACAATATATTTTCCATTGATGTATTTTTTATCAATCAAAATTAATTTTATGGCATACAAAAAAAAAATCAAAATAATAAATAAATAAAAATAAAAATAGATATGTAAATAAATAAATAAAATAATAATAATAATAAAAAATAAAATAAATAAAAATAAAATAAATAAAATAAAAAAAATTTAAATTAAAATAGTAATAGTAATAACTCTGCTTGACAAATTCAAAAGAGATATTTAAAATTTCATTTTATTTCATTTCATTTTCATTTGAGAGCGCACTAATGACGTATTTTTAGCGAGCGTTTTTTGTTAGATTTTTACAAAATATAAAATATTTACTAAAATTTTATAGAGTCAACATTTATTTTATTTGAAGAAGAATAACACAATAAAAAAAGGCTTAGAATTAGTTTTCATTCGACTTCATTATACAGTTCTAAAAGGTACCTTTATGTGATTGCTTAGATATCGCTAAAGATCTTCAATGGTCTAAGAACTTTTTGAAATATTCACATTTCGTAAAAAGAATTTCATTTGAACATTACACGGCACTAGTTCGACTATTCATTTTCCGATGTATGAAATAATATAGAATGTATTCAATAATAACAAATAACATAAGGAGCGCGATAAACTAATGACTTTCTTTTCTTATTCATCATCAATTGCATTCTTATTGATAAGTAAAATACTTGCATATTTTCATTCTGAAATGTAAAGGTTTCCCACATACATACATATGTAGCGGCTCTAACTCAACGTAACTCATTGTATAATTGCAGATATATTATGTAAAATTTAATTTGTTGATAATTTAGTTCCTCAAATATTATTAATATTTTAATATGCTTATTATACCTTATGCTCATAATTATAAGAGGAAAATTAAATGTAAATGCTTTGTAAATTTCCATTGAGATTCCATAAATACTTAGAGAAAACAGTAAAGCAGATTTGCTCTGATCAGCAAGATCACGAATCATGCATTCATTCATTCCGCAATTTGTAGTCTACATATGAAAACACTCTTTCATATTGAGTAACCTCTTAGGGAAGCAAACAATTTGATTGCTTCTTGACAATAATAGACTGATGAGTAAACACGTATATACATTTCCATTTTTGTGGCCAGCATATGCCCAAATTGAGTGCCGTCGCAAGATTAAACAATTGCTATAAAGGCAGCTCAATCTGATCAGTTTGATCACGTAACACTTGCACACCCAACTCTAATTGTTAATTAGTCAGTTTAACATTGAATTGAATGTGTGTTTTTTTTTTTTTTTATATACTCACTCAACTTTTCCATAATATATGAAGTGAAAGTTCTGGCTACTTTACCTAGATATGAGCATTTGTTTTTTTTTATGGAAAATCTCAATGTAGCACTTGAAAGCAAGGAAATGTCGTCAGCATTCGTTTAATTTATTTTGAGGTCTTTTCTTGTTTTTACTTTTTACTTTTGCTTTGCTTTGTTTAGGTTTGAAACTCTGATTATCGGCATTCTTTTTCATATATTTTCTTTGTTTTTTGTTGTATTGTAAATAATTATTGTCATAAGACTTTAAATAGCTCGTGATGCATCATTTGAAAAAATGTGAAGGGCTTTTATATAATGTTTTCGTGTTCATAAATGACGTTTGCGCTTTTGCGCTCTGCAGCTGTGTTAATTGCACTATTTCGAAAGGCTACAAAATTATATTTTGCTTACAAAATGATTATTCGATTTTTGATTACTTATTATTGACTTTATACAAATTTAATTTAGCTCTTGCTGGCTTTTGCTAAGCATTTACTGCAGTAGACAACGATAACTAATGTAGATCATTTATAATCGACTTGATCGTCTTCTGTAGTTCAACTTTTATGTATTTTATTTGAAATGCAATATGCTACGTCAATTTGTGATTAGACTCCAACAGCTTACATTTATGCAATTGTTTACTCTACGTTTATATAAAGTATATGTTTGATAGTTGATAGCGGATATATGTATGTATAACAAATGTAAGATATTTGTTTTTTACTAACCAACTTACTTATCTTATTTATTTAATCAGTTATACCCCAATCAAGGCGTCAGCTGGGTATATTATATTTAGTTAAGATGCAGACACTGATAACTATATATATTTTATAAATATTTATATTTTATATACTTTAGCTGAGCAATAGTAACGAAGTCGACCTCTCCATCTGGCTACCCATTCAACGATCTTTCATCTAAAGCAAAAAAGTGAGCTAGAAAGAGATAGTAATATGATGAGTGCTATATCATGCTCTCATCCCGTTTTCATAGTGTTTGCATATGTTAGCGAAGGGCCCAATTCCAATATATTCCCATTACTCTTTTTTATCGCTCTTAATTTATTTATAGATTAATTTCTTACCTACTTACTTATAATTGTATTATCTATATGGTTCATATATATGTAGCTATGTAGCTCGTTTATCTCTTGCAATTCCGTGGGATTCACCTTATCTTTGCTGCGCTGGCCACTCAGTTATCAATGCGGCCAGTCAGCAGACTTTACTTTTAATTAAAAAATGTTTACTTCAATATAGTTTGATATAGATGCGAAATGCTAAAAAAAAAAAAAATATTATATATATATATATATATATATATATATATATATATTAAATTGATATATTTTTTATTACGCTCAGAGATAATTTTTTGAGCAAAAAAGATGAAAAGATTAATATTAATATTATATATGTAGCTGCATTTAGTAACTATCTGAATAATTAAAAATAAATTTATATGAAATTAATATATTTTTCTATTAAATTTATATATTTTCTAGTAGCGATAATATTTAGAGTAATAAAAAAAATGTATATTAAATTTGTAGTTGATTGATTAAACAAATATATTTATATTCCATTCATTAACTGAACTGAACTGATTCATTCAAAGAAAACAAAATAAATATAATATTATCTAAACAAATTTGTTCATTCATAATCATTTCGTTATCTCCGCTTACAAACAAATTTTCCCTCAGGTGTTTACATCTTATACATTAATCTCTCTAATGAATGACTCATTTCTATGCTGAATGTCATAATTCTCACTAACACAATTCATTTCATAATGTCAACTCGCAGCTAAAGTGTGTCAACTGAATTTACTTGCAACGCATTCAAGAACAATATGTACTCAAGTTATTTCTCATAATATAAATATAGTTACTCGAAATTGTGCACAGTTCGGTTATCTAATAAATTCCACAATGCTCCCACAGCAGGGGTTTGTGCGGTATTTCCTTTATTGTGGCTCGCTTATCAGTTTCAATTTGCATGTTGCTTTCGAGAACGTGCTAATATTTGATTTAGAGTAGCTCGCGACACGAGCAAACTAATTAAATTGCGAGCTAATAAACAAATATTTCGCAAAAAAACACCAAATAAATGAAAATTATGATTTGTCGCTGGAATATATGTATATGTATATAAATGTGCACAAAGTTGATATACAACAAATATGTTGCGGACTCTACTCGCATTACGAATTTCCGTTTAATTGTGCAACACGTCCGCTGATTTTGCCAAGAAAATAAGTAAGAAAGTTACAGTCGAACGTAACCCACTGCTTAATACTCTTTTAAGGTATATAAAAAAAGAGCTGAGATTGTGAAATAAATTGAAATATATTTAAGATTATTAGTTAGTTAGTTTTTGAGAAGTTTACAAAACAGAACTTGAAGATTCTCACTTAAAAATGATAGAAATTATATTTTAATTATTATTATTCATATTATTTTTTAATATTATTATTATTATTATTATTATTATTATTATTATTATTATTATTAATTATATTATTTTTATTTTTATTATTTTTATTATTATTATTGATATTATATTTTTTATTTTATTTATTTTTTTGTTGCTACGCCTCTGGTGAGAGTTTTCAAGGCATGAAGTCAACATTTTCAAGACTCTAGCTCTCTTTCCCAAGTCTCTCTCTCTCTCTCTCTCTCTCTCTCTCTCTCTCTCTCTCTCTCCCTCACTTTTTAGCTTTAATCACAACAAAATTCATTACATTCAGACGCAGAGCATGACGAACATTACGCAAAATAAGGTATAATAAAACCGATAATAACACTACAATCGAAAGTTTTCAGCTTCATAAAGAGTTACAACATAGTTGATAAAGGGAACCTATTTCATTTTCAGTTTGCTTGATTCGAGTCAACTATTGAAATCCAAAACATTTCGCCAGAAGCTTAACATCGACTCTCAGTCAAGGCGTTCACACTTGATATACCCTTTGGCAAACGGTGTTTAAATACGTTCAACAATAGTTTTTAACGGCAAAAATATATATGTATATATATATATATATATATATATATATGTGTGTTTTAAGCGCGTTTGTCATGTGCTCAAAGTGCTGAGCAGACGTAGTCGGATATATAGAATCGGACATTGGGGCGGACAGGCAGACATATAGATAGACAGGCAGGCAGACAAACTAGCTGTGCTGCTACCTGTGCTGATGCCTAACGGCTAATTTGTTTTAATGATGAGAAACCGCTTAAATAAACAAACAACAAATACAATGGAGGCTGTTGTCGCATAGCCGTTCATGCGGGTATCCACTGTTCCCCAAAGGCGAGGGCATGACAGAGGAGAAGTGGGGCATATTTCTGCATTGTGTTAAAGCTTACGTATGTGTGTGTGTGTGTGTGTGCGTGTACTTCATGCTTGATTGCAAATTCAATTAAAGTTTTGCGCACATTTCCTCAACGGAGGCGAGCGACGGGGCAGGCAAATTTTTAGACGAACAGCACGATTGAAAAAGCCCCAAAAGCTTGAGCGCTGTCCAACAAAATTCTGCATTTTGTCCCACAAAAATTATAAATAATATATACGACCATCAAAATAAACTCTTCTGACAGCCTTTTGTCTATTTAACATTAGAGACAACAACAACAAAAACTATTATTAAAATGCCCATTTTATAAAACATTTTTGGCATTTGTTTACTAAACGGTTTCTCATGTCAAAGTTTTATAAACTTTGGCAGTTGATTTTAATTGCAATTAGTTGGGAATAGTTTGTGTATACATTTATATATACGATATTTCCTTGAATACTAATTTATAAAAAAAAATTAATAAAGAAATAACAACTTTAAATTGTTAAACAATATGACTTAATGAAGTTTTATTTTTGATTGTTTCTTAGATAATTATTCTTATTGATTCATGATGGAACTTATAATTTATGTTTATTTAAATTGGTAGTTATTATTATATTCAAAATTATAGATTTTTCAAATATTTTGAATAAGCATATATTTGTGCTTCATAATTATATATTTATTTTTTTCATATTTATTATTTTTTTTTTTTTTTTTAATTTTTTTTTAGCTATAAAATATTTTTTAATGAACACTTTAAATTTGTAAAAATGTACATGTATTTTGTATAGCTATGAAATTTGTTTCTTATCTATCATAGATAGCTTTTGTTTAATACTAAAAAATAGTCAAGCCATTTAATTTTGTATTTAAATGTTCTTCCTTCCCTTTAAAAATATATTTTTAAAAAAATCTCCAATCTTTCCTATTTTTGTTTTTATGTACCTCACGTCATGCCATTTCTAACAAAAATAATTCTAGCCAATTAATTCACAAATCTGTTAGTGAGATCTTCATCAGCTTGAAAAACATTTCAGCGTAAGCTTTTCACATACATTCTATAATATTTATTATGAAGCTAAAATATTGTGTTACGTGCTAACGCGTCAACTTCAAAGCCTTTTGAAATTCCAATGACCCTGAACTTAGTTCTGAACAGGTACAAACCCAAAATGTCAAGAAAACAGCTCTCGCCAGCAGGTATTTCGTTACGGCACTTCCTTTATATTTATTTACGCTTGAAGTTCAATTATAAGACAACCAATAAAAAAGCAGATGGAGAGAAACGGAGGGGAAAAGAAACATATTTTTATACATAATCATTTATTTGTTGTCTGAATCATCTTGGGGAAGCAAATGTCTGTAAGAATTATTGCCACGAAAGGCAAAAACTCGTAATTGAAGCCTTGCGAATTAACATTTGTTTTTTTTTTTCTCTATAATCGGTTCTGTTGAATGGCTGTCTGGCTCTACACCCCTTTGCTGAATTCATTATATAAATATTCTGTTATTCAAGTTTTAAGATGCGCTCAATAGACGACCTTGACTTGCCAGCCAGACAATCAAATACTATTCAAAGGCCTCCCTCTGCCCCACCTCGTGGCACCTAGAGTAGGCGATTTTTAATACAACAAAAGTAAACAATGAAGCGCAAAAAAGCGAAATGATCAACGAATAGCGGGAGAATCAAACCAACAAAAATAATAAAAATAATAATAATAGTAATAATTGTGCATAGTATATTTATGTACGTATGTGGGTTTTTAGTACTGTTCGTTGCTTTAGGAAGCGGAACTGACATTTCGCAAAAACGTCACAAGCAGCAACAAAAACAAGTAAGAAGGCTCTAGTCGAAGTGACTCGACTGCGAGATACCCTGCACCCTGCAAAAGAACTAATACTCTTCTTATTTATGAACGTATGAGTGCGCGCTCTGCCAACCGCGCAGATGCTGCCGTGGTTGAGGGTGGGTTGGGCTGAACTTTGGACGCTTATAACTCCATTTCTAGATGGACGATTCTTATGAGTAGATTAGAGTAGATTAAGAGTATCTAAATGTGTATATATTTGCCAAATTGCAAATCTTTAGTATTTGTAATGTGTAGGGGACGTAGCATCCAAAACCTAAAAATTACATAGCGTATGCATAATATTTATCTAAATATACAAATTTATGTAGGAGTTATGCTCAAAAACTCAAAGAAAGTTAACGAATTTTCTATTTTTTATTGATAATTTGGAAATGGGATGAGTCATACGACTATTAATGTGAAATTTCAGCTCTCTAGCTTTTGTAGTTTCCGAAATCTCGACGTTCATACAGAGGGACTGACAGGGTTATAACAACTTCTTTTTCTGTGTTGTTTGCGACGTCTCATGCTGCCTGTTGCATACATTTTCACAAAACCATTATACCCTGAATTCCCCATTTTCAATGTGTTCAGGGTATCAAAAAAAAGAGTAGATAGAAACATATAATAGTAATAAAATATATATTTATAATTGCTATTAGATAATTGATACGCGCAATACAAAGGCAGCATTTATATGATCTATTATGAGCTGAATAAAAGCATTTCGAACTCACAATATTGAATAAAATGTGTATTCTAATAAGAGATAACTGATGGAAAGATATAGTATAGAGAGTATAGAGTATAGAAATTGCAGTAAATTATGACATATATGTAGTCTTACAATATTGTATAAATATATTTATTTATTTATTTATTTATCGATTTATATATTTTAGAAACATATTGACAGAACTGGAGTCAAACTTAGGCAAACAAAGTTTAAATCAGCTCAAAAAATTACTTTATTTATTACCAACCCAATGTAGTGTATAGAGTTTATGACATGGAGAGTATAGTAAAATATTTATATATATTTAAGGATGTTTCTGTGCAGCCAAATGCTTAGTTGCCTAAATGAATAGATCTTAACGATTCCAAGAATTTTATTATACTCTTAAAAAGCACTGAAACTTTTGTTTAAATGAGAAAAAAAACATTAAGAGTTATTATTAGAATATTCATTGAAAGCGTTGGCTTTAATTTAATTTGTGTGTTGTTAACGAGATGCAAATCGAATCATTTAATCTGATAATTATAATGAATATGGCAACAAAAGCTCTTTTTGCTAAATCCACTTTGCGTTTAGCTTTTGAATTCTAAACAAATTGTATTGTAAAGTAAAAAAATATCGACAAAATATTTATAGATATGTTCATTAAGATTGCAGGGATTATAGATATTTCAATAGACATCATTTTGAGATATATTAATATTTTAAAAATAATAAATTTACTAAAAAGAAAATATTTAAATATTTATTAATATTAATATTATCGAAGTAATTAAAAAAATAAAATAAATAATATAAAAAAATAAAATGAAATAAAATAAATAAATAAAAAAATACATTTATTTATTCATTTAGATTGTATGTTTAGCTTAAACAATACAGTCCAATTCCCATAATCAAATTCATTTAAAAATTAAAATAAAAAATAAAATTAATAAAGGTATTCTCATCAAATCTCATTGAATTTCGTAAATAAATTCAAAAATTTATTTACATGACTTTCAAGTTGAGAACAATGATTGTCCAACTATAACAGAACTTTATGAATTCCAGCCTTTACTTTTGGCAGGTGAAACATGCGCGTAGGTAAGCTCAATAATCTTTTGAATAGTTGTTCTACAGCCCATTTAGTTGCATAGTTGAAACTCATGGTCTTAGCTGTACTTAACGGCAACGAATGGAGGTGCCAAAAATATACAAAAAATCACGTTACCTAGCGTAACGCCCACGATAAGAGTCCAAGCACAATTCATATTCTGACCCATGAGCACATGCCCGTGGAATTTCTATTTGGTTTACTTTAAAAAACAATAACACAGCCTTCGAGATATTAGGTAAATAGCAACAATGGCGAATAAAACATATAATATTTGCCCAGATAATAGACAGCTGTTGGTTTTTGGCCATTTACCAATTAATCAATTGGTCAATTAAGTTGGCCTGCCTTAAGCACGTTCAATGTACGCTCGAGCGGAATGTAGGCCGAGGTGCAGTAAATAACTGCAGCCCTTAAAGGGGCGAGTGATAAGTCACAGGCTGATAACAAATGCAAAGTTTGAAGAATAATTCATCACATATTCTCAAGCTAGCTTATTGGCCCTTTAATCATTTTTATTTATTTTGACAACATTTTAAAGACAAATTATTCATCAAATTACTTTACACTGGTTTGTTGGCCGACAAATATTTTTTTTATCACAATTTAAAGCTTTTAAGATTAATTCATCAAATATTCTCATGCTATTTTGTTGTACTTAAATAATTCTGTATTATTTTTATTTTGATAACAATTTAAAGAATTGTTCATCATATTATGTTAAGCTGGTCCGTTAAACCATAAATTTTTTTTTTTTTCTAACAATTTAGTCTTAAGAATTATTCAACAAATACTCTCAAGCTAGTTTGTTGATGCAAAAATAAATTTTTTGTATCCAAATATTTTCTGAAAGGAATTTCAATTAGAGAGAGAACATGCTTCAAGTTCTCAAAAACAAAATCTTGAAAAAAATTATCAGCAAATGAAATGAAAAACACAATGAAGCGAGCTGAGGCAAACCAATTTCAATGAGCTCATATCTAGTATAGAGCGCAATGCAACAAGTCGCTCGATGAACTGTTTATCAAATTAAGTAATTTCTATTAAAAAAGTGAAATATACTATTTATTCTCTAAGAAACACTCCAAGTCTGAGCTAATTCTTTATTTTATTTTTGCTTTAATGTAGTAATTTGGAATATACATTTAATTTACAATATTTATATTATTCTACTTGCAGTCATGTCTACGCCAACCACGCCCAAAACGCCCACGCCGCCCACA
The DNA here is from genome assembly GCA_030914345.1 of Drosophila koepferae. Taxonomy (NCBI): domain Eukaryota; kingdom Metazoa; phylum Arthropoda; class Insecta; order Diptera; family Drosophilidae; genus Drosophila; species Drosophila koepferae. The sequence goes on from JAUESR010000211.1 coordinate 1,912,128, forward strand.
TTGCCGCCGGGCGTGACCAAAACATGCCATATAGTGAAGCGACCTGATTTCGATGGCTATGGCTTCAATCTACATTCGGAGAAGGTGAAGCCGGGCCAGTTCATTGGCAAAGTCGATGCCAATTCGCCAGCCGAGGCAGCTGGCCTGAAAGAGGGCGATCGCATACTGGAGGTGAATGGCGTCTCCATTGGCAGCGAGACACACAAGCAGGTGGTGGCGCGCATCAAGGCGATTGCCAATGAGGTGCGATTGCTGCTGATCGATGTGGATGGCAAGGCGAACGAAATGCCGAAGAAGTCAATATCGCCTGAAGCTTCGCCATTGCCGGCAGCCAATGGCAGTCCGCCCAGCTATGAGGGCACTAAGCAGGAGCTGCCCGGCGCCAGCGCCAATATAAGCAGCATCAGTGTGACCAGCACGAAGCGCATCTCGAATGCGAGCAGCATTCAGAGCGGCAGCACAATGAATGCCAGCGACATGGATGTGGTTGACAGGGGTATGCCGATGCCGCCAGCGTCTGTTGTTGCCGTTGCTCCAATCCCAGCTCAGAATGGCAACAAGTCGCCAACCAGCAACAACAACAACAACACCATCAGCAGCAACAACAACAACAATAACAATAATAGTAAAATGATGAGCACCCCGCCGCCACCATCGGCCACAATGGCCAGCATGAACAACAATGGCAGCGTCTACAGCAGCAGCAACAACAACACAACAACCACCACCACCACCAACAACAGCAGCCCCACCAGCACCACCAATGGCACTACAAATGTCAATGGCAATGGCAGTGCCATGCCCACAATGCCAGCGCCCAATGGGGGCACGAATCGTGCCGGCAGCTTGAATTTGCCGTTAACCGTTGCCGAAATGCGCGCCAAACTGGCCTCGAAGAAGAAATACGATCCCAAGAACGAAAGCGTCGATCTAAAAAAGAAATTCGAAATCATACAAAAACTCTGAGATCCCGTACAAATTCAGACCATACCATGCACCGAGCATTCTAAAACACCGTACTTGTTATTACTTTACACGAAGCACACAAACGATAAGTTAAACTATTATTAAATGGCTGGCAGATCCATCTATATACGATATACGATATGTATATTAAATGCTTATTGTCCCCAACTGCTGAGGCTTGGCGGCATATATCTTTCTTTCGCTACGGCAGGCATACATATACTTTGTAAAACTTGATGATAAATCTAACTATGTATTTTAGTATGCAAAAGTCACTTATGAATTAAGCAAGCTTTTAATTAATAAATTTAGCCTAAGCTAAATACACATTACCGGTACATAGAAGAAAACACCCAAAAAAGAAATTGAGAAAGAAAAGAAATAAATGAGAATTATATCCAAAACTCTTTGACGTTGCTAGTTCTGAAGAAAATTGAAATCCCTCCCGAATACATTCCCAAAACAAAGAGACAAATATGTTGAAAAATTAAATCATTTTTGACCATATTTTGTTCTATACTTTTGATAATTATACTACATATATACATATATCTATAGATAAGTTTTTGCTTTGCATTTGCGGCTAGTTCATTGAAAACGTTCGTTAAATTTATTTTATCATATATTTACCATATATATATATATGTATGTATTTAGCTTACGTGTGTACTCTTTATACCGTAAATAAAGCAAAACAATAAAAAGAAATTAAAAAAAAAATTAAATAAGTAAGAGTGATTTAATTGGGAGACATGGCCTGAAAGCCTGCAAGGAGCTGAAATTAAAATTAATATATATTATATTATTAATATGTGCATACAATGCGGCTTCGCTCGGATTACCTATTCGTCTCTAATACAGCGGTATATTAAATGGAGGTATATTAAACGTAATCCTAATGAATCTCATGTACAAATAAAATATCAAGATCAGTGGGGTTTCTCTTGAGAACATTCTCTGCAGCACCTAGCTCTAATCAATAAGCCGCTGAACATCCATAAACTAATTTGGTAAGAGGTGTTAAAAGCGTATTAACTTATGCATCAATGGAACTTCATTCGAATATATTTTATAGAATTATTTTAGATTGAGAATTATAATAAACGAAATGAGCAAAAAAATAATAAAACCAAAATTATAATACTAAAATTAAAAGTAAAATAAAAATTATAAAATGAAATAAAGATTACAAAAGTAAAAGTAAAAGTAAAAGTAAAAAGTAAAGTAAAATTATAAAAGTAAAACAAAATTTAAATAATAAAACATATAATTACATCACTTGAAAAAAAAAAAACAAGTTATAAAAATTATGTCATTTGGAAAACCCAAAAAAGTTTCCTATTTAAAATGGTTTATCTTCAAAATACCCATAATTAGAAATTGATAGCTAATAGCTGACATATACATATAAATGATTTATGAACTAAATGAACTTGAATGAAATATAAAAAACCTGGTATGAATCATCGCCAAAGTGCAAAGGTTTTTAAGCGCCCTAGATAAATAGCTGTCATTAATTAAGACTAAAAAGACATGGAAAATCGAAAGTAGATATGGAAATTATATACATATTCTAGAGATTTAGTTGTTATCAAATCAAAGTCTCAAAAATAAACGGCTAAAGAGTTGTATAATAATATACATTCTATAATAATAATTGCTAGTGCTAGTTAGGCTATTGACACGAGCGCTTCCCAGAGGTAAGTAGCGCCCAAACAGCTGCGCAAATAAATTTAAGAGAGCGCAAACAGCTATGAAAATACAAAATATATGAATTGTGATCAAAACAAAATACGAATTCAAATGCATATATAAGTTTGCACAAGTATTAGCAATGTCTGGTGGCTAAAGGTCAACGAATTCAAATGACAGCAAAACTATTGAAATGCTAAAGATAAAGATCTTACAAGTTTCAGTATAAAAAATTTCCATTTGTATTGTTAACAAGTTGTGTACATAATTGGGCGTGTTACGACCTTAAAACAGGTGTTTCTATAAATTTAAGCTAAATTTTTGCTACAGCTACATCTCAATGCTGCTGCTGCTTCTGCGTGTTTCTATATATTTAAACTAAATTTTTGCTACAACTAAATCCCACTGCTGCCGCTGCTGCTGCAGCCTCAATCAGCCGATCTTGCGTCGTGTCATTCGTTATAGCTGCTCCTACTGCTGCTGCAGATTACACAATGCTGCGGCCACAACCAGCATCTCGTTCAAATAGCCCAGCTGCGGAACCTCTTGCAAGGCACAGTGATCGAGCATCTTGAACTCTCGCAGAGCGTCAATTTTTTGCCGCAGCTGTGAGCGACAGGTGGGCTCATTGACGCGCAACGTGGGCAATTGCAGCTGTGGTGCACGAGTGGAGGTCAATGCGCCATTCGAAACGGTGAGAGATTGCATGTTGGCCAGTTGACCAGCCAGGCGTTGCTCATTATATTTGCTCAGTATGGGCTTGGGCTCCTGTTCGTCCAGGGCTTCGTACTCTTCATCTGTGTAGCCATCATCTGCATTCGTCTTGGGCAAGCGTTTCACGCCCTTGCCTGGCTCTGCGCAGAGTGTTAGGTATTTGGGAATGATATCCTTAAAGTTGCTAGCCTCAAACATTTGCAGATCATCGCAGTCGCCGCGAAAGGTGTCCGACACATAGCTAATCACACCTGAAGGAATAAATTTTAATTAATATTGCTGTATATCTCAAACATCGTCCAATCACTTACCATTCGTGTTGAGACACAGTATAAACTTGTAGCTGTCGCAGCCAAAATTTAATTTCTCACTCAACTCCGTCTCCACGCACTCAATCACTGATCGCACATGCAACATGCTCGCTCTGTACGCCAGGGGTATGTGCTTTAAGCGCTCCGAGTAATGCTTGGCGTCGGACCATCGAATTAAGGGTCGCAGGCAGCGTGCCAGCTTGACAATCGTCTGCTTAAAGGTTTGCTCCACCTCCAGCTCGTTCAGCTCGAAGAACTCGGCGAGCAGTGCGAAGGGTTCGTTGAGCCGCAGCTTTCGCAGTGTTATGCAGCAGTCCATGTATGACAGATTTGCGTATTTGCAAATGTGACGCTTGAACAACGGTAAAAGGGCACTGGATATGCCCAAATGCAAGGTGGATGCCATATCAATCGATCCCAGAGTCATGCTGCGCATTGTGCGCTGTGGCATATCACGTTTGAGGAAGACCGCCTGACGCACGGCAGATGTGACAGCGGGCGCTGCGGCAGGAGCTGATGCCATTGCAGCTGCAACATTGCCAGTAACTGTTGCTGGGCTATTGGATGTGTTTAGCTGCTGTCTGGTGGTTGCTTTGATAATCGTATTGGGCGGAAGGGAGCTAATTGCAGCGCCTAACGATTCCTTTTTAATGTTCATCAAAGGTGCCGCAGATTGCCAAGAGAGCGTTGGAGAAGCTGAACTGCCATAGGTGTTCGATTGAGCCACAAACTTTGGTGTCTTTACCAACGGAGATACTACGATATGTAATTGTAGTAAGGAAAATCGTTTATAGCAAAGCCAATTCCACATACCTGGAGATGTGCCACTAGTTGAGGCTCGTTTCATATTTGGCTTGATGATAGCTCCGGCAGGTGTTTTGCCGAGCGAAATGCTGGCGCCTGCTATCTTCTGTAATGCATTGTTCAATTTTTAATCAAATAAAACAAATATTGCAATATTCTTTAAAATTCCACCAAACGCCCAGAGCGTTGCCAGACCGCCGATAGACAGCTGTTTGCGGCAACTGAAGTATGTTTGCGTGTGTTTGTGTGTATGCATGTATGTGTGTGTGTGGTATACCTTGACAGCTTGCTGTTGCTGCACTTCAATTTTAGGTCTAAATATCACTGTGGGTGTCATGGGCTGAACGCCATCAGCTGTTTTTCGATATTTCACTATGGTGAGCGACATGTTGTTGAATAATTGGTATGCAAATTTTCTATATATTGCACTTTTCGTGAAAACAATATTGCACTTTATTTTCAGAGGAAGCCAATCGTAGCGACACTGCTCTATGGCCAACACTATCGATGACTATCTCTCGATATGCGCATCGCTGCGCAACTATCGATGAGTGCTGCCAATGCGAAATTTGCGCCGCGTTCTACAACACTTGGCCGACCAGTTAAATCGGCGCGCCTTTTCGTTATTTTTATTTCACATTCAACGCTCGACAACTTCGTACGCGAAACGGGCCACGATCGAAGCTGCTGTTGTTTCCGGCGGCTTCGTTAACTTCCGTTAAATATTAATCGGTTAGTGTATTATAATTTCCAAGTGCTATAAATGATTATATTTTAAGTCATCTACCTAAAAATTTAAATAGATTTGTGGGTTTTGCGTGGAAATTGATTATTTATAAACGCTCCGCACCAATAACAATAAAAAAAACCTTCAAGCTATGACCGTGAATGCTCAAGACACCAAATGAAAAAAAACAAAAAACGCGTAATGCATAGTTAATTAAGCAATTTTCATGCAGCAGAGAGCGCGGCTTATACACCTACAAGCAAAACAAGCATATCTAAATATGTGTACATGGCTCCAGCAATATATAAACGTTTTTTTTTTTTTTTTCGTTTATACAATTATCACTGGCTAAACAGAAAAAATCATTATCAGCACAAATTGCGCATCCGACACCGAAAAGATAAACAACAACGACAATGTGCGCGCGTATCAATGAAATTCTATGCCGATAAGAGAAGTTGGTGTGGCTATAACATTTATTTAGCCAATTAATGCATTAACCTAAAGCAAATTTGCGAAAGAAACGAAAAAATTAATTCAGAATGCCAGGCCGAGGGCCACTTGCTGAATTATTAAGTTCAACGCACTCTTTGCACACAACAAAAGCTGAAAGAGTTCAACTTAATATTAATTTAATTTCCTTTTATGTTTGTTGTGTGTGTGAGTGTGTTAGTGTGTGTGTGTGTTTGAGCTGTGTTTCAGTGCGCACACCCACATCACAAACATCAAACACAGTCGCTATAAATGCTTCTTTATTATGTGATTCCATGAGCAACGTCATTTGGTTTATTAAACAAACAATGTTCATTGACTGAGGAACGATTAGTACTTAAAAAAAAGAGGGCTACAAACTTGTGAGCTTAGATCGCTCTGAAGAGGTAAACAGTTGCCGTTCAGGTATTTACACTGAAAACTTATTGTGAATTCTTAAATATTTAAAAAATTATATAAATGCTTTTTTCATATTTTTTGATATTACAAATAACAACATAAAATAAATAATATACAAATATCTATATTTTATAAAACTAACATAATTTTCAAAAAGACCATAATACGCAAACTCTTTAAAATAAAATTTAAAAAAATAATAATAATAATAATAATAATAACAAAATAAATAAAATAAAACAAGAATACATTTTTAATTCATTCAAAAAAACGAATTTATAATGAATTGGATATGTGTAACTTATACAAATATGTATAAACATGGATAATGCGAGTTAAAAAAAGATTAATTCATAATTATTTATTAATATAAAATGCACATATATATTAATAGAACTTATGACGAGAGTAAATATATAAATAGTAGTAAATATGTATATATTTACTAGCATAACTCTAAAAAAAATAAAAATATTTTTTTTTAATAAAATAAAATTTATTTTAAAAATGTATCATAAAATTTATGTCAAGCCACCACATACAGTGTGCATTAATTGTGTTCCCAATAAAATTATTATTTAAATTGTTTACACATTAAAAAAAAAAAAAAAAAACAAACATTTAAAATTAATTAAAATATAAAATTAAAAATATTAAATCTGACAATAAATTTTTTACTTTGCCAATTTTAATTATTATGTTAAATATAATAATATTATATATAGCTCTATGAGAAGGTAATTTTTCAATATATAAAATACCATTAAACTTTTTTTATTTTAATGAATTTTATAAAATGTTGTGGCATTTGAAGTTGGGAAAATTCGAATAAAAATGTTACACACGGTATATTGACATTGTCAGATTTAGCTTTACCTATATTAGTTGTTTAATTTCTCTCAGTGTATTCGGCTGTGTCCAAGCATATGTTTCGCCTATGAAAACACAACTGTGTTAGCTATTTAACTACTTAGATCACCGCAATATAGACAGTAAATATATCAAACAAAAGAGAGTGTTGGGCGTGAGTCAACAGTTATCCGATAGATGGCGCCCCGCCGCCCTCACAGCACACGCGCTGGCACAATATTTACCTTAATGCAATTAAAAAATTGCAGAGCGAAAATTGTTAACTACTTTGCACGCTCGAATTGAATGACGTAAATCGAACCGGGCATGGTAAATGGAATTGAAAAGTGACGACAATACGAGTAGTCAACGATCCCCCGCAAACTATTAACACTAGCGATCTATTAGTATTAACGGCTGTAACTCATTAGTTAGCTACATATACATATCTATATACCCTCTATTCTTAGAAAAACCAAATGGGTTAGTTGATGCATAAGTATTTGCTTAATTTCATAATTTATTATATTTATTTGTTATAGTATATTAAGATAGATATAAGATCAAAGTAAATGCAGTCTATCAATTGCTAAATTTGCATAAATTACAGCGTATCTTTAAGTGGAGCACTCACTGCGATAACATATCATATTTACATTTTCATTTTCATTTTCATTTTTTTTCTATCGACGTCAGGCAACCGCATCTAATTGTAGATTAAATACAAAAATTTCTGTTTCTAAACTATTATACCTGAGCCGTGACTAGATTTGGGCCTCGGTGGTTCTATCTGTTTGCCTGTGGCCTATCTGAAATGCAATTAAATGTATTTTGGCATTTTAATGAACTGCGATTTGATAAACCAATCACAAATCGAAAGTCAAATTGCTCGAATCGTTTGTCATGCGCCAATTTCAGAGCCAAATGCAAAAGTCTATGACAGCCATAAAAAAGAAGTTAAAAACATATGCTCACGACTGCATGATGCTCTGTTTTAGGTAAAATTAAAAAATATATATATAATATTTTTAAAGGCTTTCTTTTTTCAACATTTACCCTCAAATGTTGTATTTACACATATTCATATTCATCGTTAAACTTTGTACTCGTGGGCGTGGCACTCATTGAGACAACAAACAATAAGCAAACACTATATGCCAAGTTCTTTTCTGTTGAAGTAGTGTATAAATATATTGAAATTCCATAGAGAGAGAAAAAAATCAGTTTCATTTGCGGGGCTTGAAGTGTCAGGGCATTGGCGTCTACTGCGCCTGCGTAACTGTCAACTGTTGTAAAAAATCAATAACACAAATGTTAACATGGCTATAATGCTTAAGAAAAAACCAAAACTAGTATGCGTGCTGGGTTGCGCACAACTCAAAGATGCCCTGTAAACAGCTATGAAGTAATTGAGCCTTGTTCGAGAGAATATGAAAGCTTCTTTACGACAAAATATAACAAATATAATATAATATAATATACTATATATTTTCTTAGGTTAAGAGAGATAGATAGATAGAGAGAGAGAGAGAGAGAGAGAGAGAGAGAGAGAGAGAGAGAGAGAGAGAGAGAGAGAGCGAGAGCTTAAGAGGCTAAAGATGCTAAACAGATTTTTGTTTATAATGCAAATATTTACACATATTACAAATATTACATTAAAAATTTATATGAACTTTTAGATATATTAGAGAAACGTTATCTTAATCTGAAAGCCTAAGGAACTGATTCAACATATATATAAAAAAAATAATAATATAAAAATGAATTATAAAAAAAAATAAAAATAAAAATTAATTTTTATATAAAGTAAAAAAAAATCATAAGGATTAAATCAACTTCTGATCATCAAGATCAAGAATATAAAGTTAAGATTTTGCCCTGTCTCGCAGTGGTCAATCCCATTTTACTTTACACAATTACAGGGTATTCCCAACGACAAACTCGAATTGTTGCCGAGTTGGACGAGATCTGTGACTGGCATAAGTTTTTGCCAAACAGCAGGCAATAAAAAAAGCCAACAACAAACAAAATAAAATAAAAGTGAAAAAAACTCACATTGTATTAGCCAAAATGCTTGACGTTAATTTAAAGCACTGCAGCGCCTCGAATCTAACATTTGAGCCAATGGCAATAGGCAGGGTAGAAAAAAAAAACAACATGCGACACATTTGGTTAATAAAAGTTGCTAATGAGTGAGTCGAGGCGTTGACTATTTGATGTGATTTGATTTAATCGCAGCGATCAGCCAATGGGAATGGGCAAGCGAGTCAGCGAGGGGTGGAGTGATTGATTGACATTGGAATTGAAACATAATAGATAATAGTAGATGCGCTCGAAATACTTAATTAGCTCAACTTGCATTAGGTGAAACGAAGCAAAAGACTGTTTCGCTGTTTATTTATAATAGATCACTTTGTGAATTTCAATTTGGTTTGACAAATTAACTAAATGAGATGAGATAATGTTAGTTGATGACTAAATATTATTGCTTGGTAGCTAAATAAAATTAAATTAATGCTTGAACATTTTTTACAATATTAAATATAAAGTTTTTTTTTTAATTTGTATGTCTCAATCAGGGTATTTATTTATATATAATAATTTTTATATAATTAATCTATTAAAAATATATTATTTTAAAATTATATATTATATATATTTTTTATTTTTTTAATTTATATTGTATTATTTTATAAATATATATATTATATTTTATATTTTAGACTACATTTAATTAAGTGTATAATTTTTATGATCAATTTAATTTATTATATTTTTATTAGAAATTATTTTTTGTTTTCAATATTTAAGTAAATGATTTTTAATTTTTTTTTTTTTGCATCTATAATTTATGATATATATTTCAAAATTTTATTAATATAAATATAATTGTAATTATTCGATTTATTTTTATTATTTTTAATGTACTTAAATGTTTTTTTTTTCCTTTATAACCTTTTAGAAAAATTAAAAAAAATATATATTATTATAGTTTTATATACAATTATACAAATTTTAAGTATCGGATCACAGCCTACAAATATATATAACATTTTAAATTAAAGGCATAAAACATAAAAACCTCTTATGAAAAACTTCAATAAATATTGTTGTGCACATGAATCCCATATTTAATGTTAAGCATAACAGATATACTAATATATATATATATATTTATATACTTGTTTATATATGAATATTCAAAGAAATCATCGTCATTCATAGTAGAATAAGCTGTTGCAGTCCATTGAAAAGTGACTAAAAATGAAAATGAAGTGCATTCATAAATATTTATTGGGAGTTGCTAAATTGGGCACTAAGTAGTCGCAGTCGTAGTCGTAGTCATAGTCACAGTCGCTAATTTAAGCAGTGCAAGAGAGTAAAAGAGAGATAGAGGAAGAGAGAGACATGAAAATTGTCTGCGTGTATTTTTATTTTATTTTTTTTTTAGGTCTGGTTTGCCTGATCATTTGGCCGATTCGGTTGCGGAATGAAGAGTGTAAATTGTTGCTTAGGCCGCAACGCATTGCGTTGTGACTACAAAGTTAAGCGCCAGCTGGACGAGGCGACGGCACTGCTCGACACTTAATTTATGTGCACTAAGTAAACATTTTGCCTGCCATTTGCGACAAAGACAAAGTTGTAGTTGCTGGCCATGTTGTGTTGCCTGGAAACACATGCGATTGTGCGGCCCAAACGTGTCGGTTTTATTAATTAGCTCTGAGTAGGCCGCTCAGCCAGCGATCCATAAGGTGCATGCCATTTACCACTTATGTATGTGATCAGCAATGTCGCCTCACTGTGCCACAGCTGTGCAATCGCTGGGAACTGCACAGGTCAGGCCAAGAGTCTGACACGCAAGCCGCAAAGGTGAACTTCAGTGACTTACCTGCCAAACATGGCCAAAGGATCTCTTGAATGGCAACATAACTGTTGCTGTCTCGTAGATCTTTCACATCAAATTCAGTTACACATTTATGCCTAGACGCGTTCATCTTAAACAAATTTGATTTCCTTTTAAATGCCAAATAATTCAATGCAAAAACTAATTGAGCTTGCCTACTATCGCCTACTATGCGTCAACAATACTAATTAGTATCGATTAATTAATGTCAATTCATGATTATTGTTTATTTAAAATTAAGTTATTTATATCTAAATTCTAGTGGAACTGCATGCAATAAGAGATTTTATGCAATTCGATTGTTTTCTTTAGAGTTTATCGTATCGAGTTTGCTTTACAACACTTGTCCTTTGCCATTAATTCATGAAACATTTTCTAATACTGGACTTTGGGCATTTCCAATTTGTTGTGCTAGAGACATGACTAATCATGCAATGCAACAATAATAAATCTAGAACAAACCTTTTCAATACAATATTTTACACCACACATAAGTTTGGGTCTAAGACAACCTATTTAGGGAATCATTTGAGATCAATTTAATGCTTTGTACAGTTAAAGTAAGAATAAAAGAATTGTTAGCGTTAAATTTGGTGTAGATATTCTAATAATTTTATATATATTGTATGAGAAGCCTACAAGCTTATAGGTCCAATATTTATTCTTATATCAAGCAGTCTCTTTTTCTTGGAAGAAAGAATAAATGCTTTCTTCTACATGCTGTTGCTCTCTCTCTCTCTCTCTCTCTCTCTCTCTCTCTCTTTCTCTAACACACATCCTATATATATATATATATATCTATATATATATCTAACTCTTTCTCTCAGTTGGCCTCACTCTTTCTCAGTACTACATATCTTAGGCAGAGCTTGTAAATATTTGTTGAGTGTTTCCCAAAGTCCGAAAATAAGTGTCTTTCTCGCACACTTTGAGGAAAAAACTCTGAGGGTAACGGCTGCAATCCGTCTTCAACAAATTCGTTCTGTTTTGTGTTTTTCGTCATTCTAAGACAATTTTGTTGAGTTCAATAAAGCAAAACGTCTTTTGTATTTTGTATTGGTGTTGATGCGAGAGTTGTCTTCGCTGAACACATCGACAGTGTGATCTGAAGTTGGTTTTGACGTTTTGAGATTGCCGTCTCCGAATAAGTCTCAGTGTGCGAGTGTCAATCGTATTACTCCTGAAATAAGACTCTTAAGAAGAGTGTAACGCGAATTGCTCATTCAGACCCAAACGGAAAAGAAATAAATCTCTTGCCCAGACTGACATCATGTATCTAGGCTTTTTCCGTTTCTCTCATGAATAACTATTTGCACGCTATCACAACAAGTACAGCGCTTCGCTCACTTATTAATATATAAATATTTTTGCATTTGCCAATATAATTAATAGACAAATCAGAGAGCATACAAACTCTCTAAATACTTTACCAGCTTAGAGTGCTGAAGAGTAAATAATTTAATCGATAAATCCTTAGCTCACTTACTTTATGAGTAGTTATGCTGATAGCTGATTCCAATTTTGTTAATTTTAATTTTATAATTTAATTAATGTGAACACGTAATCAGCGAGCAGCTCAGCCAATAATTGTTAAAGGCAGCAGCTGTTTAAAGCTGCTGTGCTGCTAACCCCCCATGATGCATTGGGCCGTCAATCAAGCAGCTAATTGGATGCCATTTTGCGACAGCCACCCGCCCGCATTTCTGGGCAAGCTTTGGCTGCTGCTGCAGCTGCAGTTGCAGTTGCAGTTGCGAACGGAGAATTAACATAAGAAATGACTACAAATTGCACCAAATAACAAAGCTAAAACAGCAAAAGCGAGTTCTTTGCGTATTTGGTTTCATTAAAATGTGCTCGAAGCGTGAAAACGTGATAGAATTTCAGTTTTCGCGTCTGGCCATAAAACTGACAGATCGCAATTTTTGAATTGCGCGCAGTTTGGTAATCAGTCGCCGAGCCATGTTTCAAGATTTGCTTCGACTTCGACTTCGGCTTCAGCTTCAGATTCAGCTTCATTCTCAGGCCGTCCAATTACAAGCGACATGAACATAAATAACATTTTATTAAGTGCTAATTTCTGTTTTGGTAGCTCCATTTGGCCAAGCATTTGCCCGCCACTGATTTCGTCCGTCCGATAAGTTCAAATTTGTTGCACACTTCAGCTTTTTGGAGGCTCTCAGCTGCTCTTGGCTGCGATTGGCGCCACAGATTGTTGTGGAGCCACTGTTTGGCAGGCTAAAAAGCAAATGTGGCACGGGCGTGGTTAATGGAGCTGCCAGTTGAGAATCAGGATGCATAATCTAAAGTTAGAGAAAAGGAAGGTGAATAAACTTCTTTTCCTTTTTTTTTTTATACTTTGTTCCCAAAGGGAAAAAAGTATATTGGTTTTGTGCAATGTCCGTCTTGCTGTCCGTCCGTCTGTCCGTCTGTCCGTCTGTCCGTCTGTCCGTCTGTCCGTCTGTCCGTCTGTCCGTATGAACGCAATATTTTTCGGCGCTATTAGAGCTAGAGACTTGAAATTTTAAACATATACTCATATATGCTCCCGAATTATAAAGTGTAAAAATTTTCCCGATCCGCCCACTAGGGGCGTGGCAAATCGGAAAACTCTTCCGCCCATAGTTAAGTTATCATACTAGATGATGAGCTAGAGAGTTGCAATTTGAAATGTATACTCGGGGTGACAACCCAAGTTCAAAAAGCTATGGCGGATATATCTACGCCCATTGGGGGCGTGGCAAATCGGGAAATACGTATCTTCTACACCGTTAAAGCTAGAACGCTGAAATTTTGCATGTGAGTTAATGTTATGATTCTAAGAAGATCGATCAAAAAGTTATATGTCTAAGCCCATTGGGGGCGTGGCAAATCGGACCTGAATATATAGTGATTTTTCAAATTGTGCTATATTTTGAACACTATTGACACTAGAGACTTGAAATTTTGCATGTATACTCGGGTTGACAACCCAAGACTAATAAGCTATGGTAGATATATCTACGCCCACAGGGGGCGTGGCAAACCGCAAAAGTTTATATCTCCTACAGTTTTAGAGCTAGAAGCTTGAAAATTGGATGGTTGAGTTACTAATGTTCTCCTCTATCGATGCCCCAAAAATAATTTTTCAGCCTCTTTGGGGGCGTGGCATATCGAAAAATACCCTGTAATTTTCGCATTTTTGGAATGTAAGCAACCAAATTTTGCAGTCATGTTAGCCTCGGCCTTTTCTAAGAACTGGCAAAAAATTATGCGTCTACGCCCACTGGGGGCGTGGCAAATCGGCAAAGAAGTTTGTTGTGGCCAACTGCATAATTCATGCATATAATAGCTTAGTAGCAATTGCTAAGATGGCAAAAAGCATTTTAACATAAATTTAATAATATTAATAAATTTTAAAAAATAAAATTGATTAGTTTTTGATTAATAAATAAAAAGTTTCCACCGGGATTCGAACCTAGGTCTTTTGAAAACAACATGTAATCGTTAGCTAAACCTAAATCAATTCACAGCTGATCAGCTGACCAGCTGATCAGCAGCTTGTGACGAAACAAAACAATACAATCGCAATTCTTGCAATATGTATACACTTTTGGATGTGTATACACTTACACATAAATACATATATGCATGCATAGAAAAACTGCTTGCCACACAGCGTGGCAAATCGGAAAAATGGTTTTAGTTTTTGCTTAAATGCAAAATTCATATGCGTATGTTTATAAATTATCATCAATTGGCAGCAAGCATTTTATAATAAATATACAAATATAAAAAAATAAAAAATAAATAATTTTTGAAAAAAGGTTTCTGCGGGATTCGAACCCACGCACCTAAGTATAGCTTGCATACTGCTTACCACCAGCGCCACTGCCCTGACCTGCACTTCATTATCTAAAACCAAATAAGACATTGTAATGCATTGCTAGAGCGCCTTTTGACAAAACTAAAATAACGATCGAAAAATTCCCAATTCAGTCACAATTCGTAGAATATTCTGGCATGCAAACTTTTGTATGTATACTTAGAAAATTGTGTATACTCGTATAGTGTGTACATGTGTAAATCTGTATGTATGTGTAGGAAAAACGTTTGTTGCTTGCCATGTACGTTTTCTAATTGCCGAAATATTTCGTTAATTAAATGTTTATTAAATAAATAAGATGCACCTATGGGAACAAAGTATATCGCAGTTAGTGGCGCCTAACTGCAACGTTCTTACTTGTTTTTTTTTGGGTCATGTTCAGATGCGCAGATATGTTGGACATTAAATGAAAATGATGTGAGTGAAGGCAATAAGAGTTAGTTTTAATGAAGAAAAAAGTACACAAATTGGAGATACATTGAAGCAGACGAAGAGACGACCTTAGAGATAATTACAAGCACATAAGAGTGCTCATGTTGGAAGTTCTTGAGCAGAAGATAGCCTCAATCAGGAAATGTATTTATATTTATATATATTTCTTCTACACATGGCAAATATCAATAGCTAGAATAAACAATTTATTTATTTAGAATTAGAAATTGTAAAATAATAAAATAAAGTAGAGCAATTCCAATTCCAAAGCAACATCACTGCTTGGCCATCATCAATCAATCATTCATCAATCTATTTGCCCAGCTTATAAAGTGCCAGCACAGCAACAGCCAGAAGCAGCACCACAAAGCCTACGCTTCCAAACAAAGCGAATGACTTGGAACTCGCAGTCACGTTCGCAGTGGCCAAGTCATTTACAATCGCTGGCTGCTCCTGCAGCTCCATGTGCGGCATAATCACTCTGAATGTGATGTGCGATAATTCCGATGCCTCGGTTCCATTGGCATGCGGCCTTAGCTCCGTATCCCGTCGTCGGCGCTGGGCTACGCCTGGTTGGCAGTCCTGCGCCGTCAATTGGCAGTCCTCGCGCTCCAGACAGCCCGTTATGCGCATGGACATGACCAGCACATCGCCGCTGTGCATGCCCGGAAACATGACGGCTCTGAACTGCAGTCGCTGGCCCAACGGCTGCTCAGCACTGGGCGCATGCGCACAGATGCTCTGCATGGCTGGATTCAGACAGCCACGCGGCGTAATCAGCTGAGCACTATTCAAGAGCTCTCCAGTAGGCGAAATGCGCTGCAGCTGTACGTCACTGAGCTTAGTGTAGTTCCAACCTGGTTAGGGGAGAAATCAAGGACTTAATGAGTTATTGAAAACTTGAAATATACAGAAGAATGTTGTAGTACGCTGAATATAATGATCATTAATATAAGAACTGGATTCAATTCAAAAAAAAGCTTAAGTTGGTTTAATAAATACCAAGCAAATAAATAACATAATTTTTTTTTTTAAATATGAGAGTATCAGAAAAGAATTTCTGAATGAATTTGAACTTGAAGAAAATAACATTTGATAAATATCTGTATATAGCTTAGCTTATAGCTAACCTCAATTCATTACTTAAAAGAAAGCTCTCATATGATTTTATGTTTGTTATGAAATTAGTAAACTTCGCTACAAAATTTTGCTTTAACATTTTATAATATTGTCAGCAAATTATGTTTTTCTTCTAAATTTATTAAATGAAAATATTATTTTAAAATATATGCAAATATATTTAAATGTAACATAAAATCAATTGAAATTATAATTGAATAAAATTTAAATTAAATATTTATTTTATTTACACATACAAACTGACATTTTATATATTTGTTTTAGGATTTAATTTCAATTGTAAATTTATTGAAATTAATGTTCAATGTTAATTTCAATTGATTTTATATAACATTTCAATATTTTTGCATTTTTTTTTTTCTCATTGATAATTAAGTAATCGATTAATTCCATATTAGAATTCAGCAGAATCGACTATACATAATCAAATTGAATTTGTTATTCTCTGCTCATTTCTATCTTTCAACTTTCTTCTCAGCGTTCTGAGAATGTTTATTCGCATCTATCCACTCAACTCTTCTCAATTGTTCTCAACTGAACTTCTTAACTCTCTTATCATATCACCAGCAATGTTACTCTTTAAATTAAATTCCAGTTAGGTTTCAGTAAACTTCGTTCATCATCTCGTGCGTCATCCCTATTTTCAATTCTTTCTTTCTCTTTTTGTCTGGCTCTCTATCTTTATGTCTTTCTCTTTCTGTATGGCTCTCTATCTCGCTCTCTCTGTCTTTCTCTCACTCTGTCTATCTCTCTGTCACTCTCTCACTCACTCTCTGCCTATCTATCTCTCTCTGTCTAGCTCTCTATCTCTCTCTGTCCCCCTCTCACTCTGTCTGTGTCTCCGTCACTCACTCTCTCTCTGTCTCTCTCACTCTCTCTCTCTCTTTCTCTGTCGGTGTCTCTACATTTCTTTCTCTTTCTATTGCTCTCTTTCTCCCTCTCTCTCTCCCTTCTCTCATCAAAGTTATTTCTAATGTCTTCTTTACTCTACCCAACTTTGATGCTGTCTATTCCTCCTTACCTTCTCTACTCTAGCTTCCTCTACATTTTTCTTAGACTTTTGTTACTATTGCTACTATTCTTCTCTTATTATAGAAAGCTTGTGGTTATTGCTGTGGTTTGCAATTAGTCAGCCCTTCATTTCATTCAACTTCCCATTTATACCGCTTCAATCTGATTGACTCACCATCGCCGGCCAACACATGGGCACGCAGCAACAGCTCTTCGCCCAGCTGCACGGCTCCATTGCTCTCCAGATGCTGTGTATAGCCATTGCTGCCGCGTCTTAGGAGCTCCACGTGGGTGCGAAATGCATTCTGATTGCCGCCGTGGGCATAGCTGCCTGGGCTGCGTGCCTGGCTATACGTAATGGGAAATTATATATACATATATTCAGATTCAATTCAGATTATAGTTATCTATACTCGTCTACTCACACATCATTGGCCACGCCCATTTTCAGTGCATGCGTCTTGACGGCCACACGCTCCTGCGTCTTGCAGTGCAGCGTCAGGATAGAGTCCGCGCCAGTGCGCAGTCCTCGTATAGCCGGAAAACGCAGTCGCAAACACAAATCCTGACCACAATTTCGCACGCCACAGCGCTCGAAGTCTGCGCCGGCTATGTCCAGCAGTAGATAGCTACGTGATAGCTTCAACTCACAGTGTTTGCTCGCCGACTCATCGTAGTCGTTGTCCAGCACAGGTGTAGCGCCCACAAAGCTGTCCAGCTTGAGAATTGCCCGAAAGTAACCCGCCTGCAGGCAGCGCATGTCCTTGATGCGCAGTCTCAGCTGCTGATGCTGTGAACTGCTGCTCTCTGCTGCTGGCGGCAGATAAACAGGAGCTGGCGTCGAGGGACGTTGCGGCGGTGCATGGTAATCATAGCCAGCGGCAGACAATTGCTCATCATCGCTATCCTCGCCGGGCTCCTGCACAACGATGGGACGTGGTGTTGTTGTTGTGGTCGAGGGAAGGCGTGTGGTGCTGCTGGCACTGGGCTGTGGATAATAGTAGCCAGCGAATTCATCGCTAATGCAATGAAAGATAGTCAGAAAAGCTTTGAGGATAAATGAGGCTAGCTAATGAGCTTAAAGCTGCTTAAAGTTGTTTTAACTTAAGCTGCATAACTTTGTGCTTATGCGCAGATCTCATGGATGGAATAGGAATGGGAAATCGGAGTTTATATAGCAGAAAAAGATATGATATAAATTATAAATATATTTTTGATTGTGATCAAAAACTGAGTTGACCTAGACAAACAGGCGTCTGATCAGCCGATCGCCTGTCCGTAAGCTCTTCTGTTCTTCGTTCCGTATGTATAAATGCGTTGATCTCAGATAGTCGATAGAAGCTAAAGACTTGAAGATTTTATTGGAGATTCCTATATAGAGCATGCATATACAGCTTATTTAAGCAAATCGATAACTATTTGCATTTAAATGTTATCCATTAAAAGATTTATCAATTTATCAAAAATGTATAACTGTATAAATCAATATCTATAGCTAGCTTACATCTTTAGAGCTTTTCATTTACATTTTTTATAATTTTAGTTTTATTATAATCGTAATTTACCTGGGCTTTGGGCTCTCATAGCTGGGACGCTCCTCATTGCTGGGTGGCAGATAATGTTGACTAAGGGGTATAAAATTGCCATGTGTCTGGCCGAAACTCTTGACATTGCTGCGATTATCGATGATCTCGGGCAGGCTAAACTCCGTGGTGGCTGGCGCCACGGGGGCCACAGGTGCGGGGGTCACAGGACTTGAGGCTGGTGGACCATATTGGGGCAGCGCCAACTGAAAGGGCACTTGTCCGTGCAAATAGCTGCCAAACTCAGCGGGTGCTGCAAAGAAGTGAGCCACATCCGCGCAGGCTTTGTCAACCAGTAGCAGCCACAGTAGGGTAGAGCTGACAATTAGTAAATACGTCCAATTGGCCGACATTCTGCACAATCACTAACTGCTCGAGCCATGTGTGGGCGTGCTTTTATAAGTTAAGCTGGCATAATCGTGATTTGGCATGACCCAAATGTGTGCACTATGTAGAACTCAACTCATTTTGAGGCATCGAAAAATTTACTTTCCATGCGAGAAACGCACACGATTTCCTTGTTAGCGCTTGTGACAACTTTCCTTGATCACGACGTGCTGCTTATTGGGCCAGGTTATGTAAAGCTAATTGCTGGCAGAGTAGTACTCCCTAGACGATAGCACTTCGACACTCGCATCTGTGGCTTTAGTCGATACAAACGATTCACTTGACGCAGTCGCCGCAATCCACAAATCATTTGCCATTTGACATGCCGCCTGTGGTCAGCTAATGACAACACGCATTCACAGCATTTTGGCCAGATTGCTGAAAGTCCGTTTGAAATGGCCAAAACAAAAAGACGCAACCGCCAATCAAACTTAACGAGCCCCCAACGCCGACGTCAACGTCGACGTCGCCGTTGTTAATGTGCCCAAAAATGGTGGCGCAAAGCAAAAAGTCAACAATAATAATACAATAGCAATAGCAATAGCAAAGCAAAGGCTTAGCTGACACCACACTGCCCACTGGCAGGCTCTATTGTTTACTAGATTATATCTCTCTGTGATTCTTGTGCGGGCAGAGCAATAATAATTAAAACCTTAAAAAGATTTCTCTATTTGTTTTTGGCAAGCTTATAAAAAAGCTAATTATAAATATAATTACAATATTGAGGCTGGTAATACGGGGTATGCAGGCATTGAAAATAGTATTAAGAATATATTGAAGTTGGATTTTATTATTATACTTGTAACTTTTTTTATTAACTCTAAATGTTTTTATTTCTAAAAATAAATATTGAATAAATATTAAATAAGAAATTTTGAAATTTTGTAAATAAAAGTTTAATTGTTTGTATTTATTATTTTTATTCTTTATAATATGATTTATTTTTATTGGGGTTTCTTCTTATTTTTAAATGAAAGAGTTGAATTTTTTATTTATTTTTATTTTAATATTAGTTTTTATTATTTTTATTTCGAAAAATAAATATATATATTATTTAAATTATTATTATTTTTATTAAGTTATTATTATTATTACTAAAAATAAATAATTTTTTTGTATTTCTAAAATTCAATATTAAATAGCAGCACTTGCCAGAGAAACATATAATTTTGTAAATCAACGAGTCTAGTTTCTTTTATTTATTTTTGTATATCAATTTTAATATATTATTTTATTTATTTTATTTTATTTATTTTTTTGTAAATTTTTCATTTATTTTTGGTTTGTTTTAATTTTTATTGTTTTTATTTCCAATAATATATATAATAATAATAACAATAATAATAATAAAAAAAAAATAATAATAATAATAAATAAATACTTTTTATTTTCCTTTTTTTTAATAAGTTTTATTCATTTTTCATTTTAAGTTTAATTATTTTTATTTCTAAAAATGTATATTAAATATTATGCCCAAGAAACGCATAAAAATGATTTTATAATATTTACATAATTATAATTAAAATATTTAAGCATAGTTCAAATTAATAAAAATTGGTTCTATGAGAAATTCAAATATGAATGCTTAGGAAAAATGAATTAAAATTTGTGTAAAGCGGAATTTTCATATCCATTTCATCATGCTTTTACTTTTCTTTTTTTTTTTTCAATAATCAATTAACATTATTCTCGGAATTGCGCGCCTAATGTGAGATTTTCTGGCTGGCGGCTCAAGTCATTAAATAATGTCATTCATAAATTTAATGCAATTTCAACATGGCATTTATGATTTGAGGCAATTATTTTTGATTATAATTGTTTGTCTGTGGGGCTTATGTGATGTTAAAAATGTTTTTGTTGTTGTTATTCCATTGGCTTGTTGTTGTAGCAGGTTTTCGCCTTGACGGCCAGTACAAAAAAAGAAAAAAAAAACATTTCCAGCCAACGGACAGCCATAGACATAGCCACAGCTGTAGCTATAGCTACAGATACAAGATAAAAGTCTCTCATGGGCAGCGGCACCCAAAAGATTGACAACAACGCGCAAAAATTTGCCACATCAGCCAAATCGAATGGCAATTAATTGATTTAACATGAGCAGCGCACACAGAGTTTGCGACATCAAAATAATTAATGAAGCCCAAAGTAGGCACAGAAATAAGTGTGTATCGTATATCGTGTGATATCGTGTATCGCGTATCGCGTATCGCATATCGGCTATCGATGACTGCAATTAGTGCTCGGCAATCAGTTTGATTTATGTCATGTCAATGCGTGCTAAATCTCTTTCAGGATCTCAGACGCACCATCATGCCAGGCACCTCGTTCCCCACGAACAATGACAATTTCAGCAACGGCTTCCCCATGGTGACGACCCAAGCGGAGCGACTGCTGCAGGCGCAGAATCGCCGCAAGTTCAGCTTCCCCGCCACACTCCATTCGACTGCCCTGCTCGAGGTGGGCCAGCGGGAGACAACGCGCCGACGGCTCAGCAATGTCAGCGATGTGGTAACCCGCAAACTGTCCTACACAATTGGCTGGAAGGCTGCTCAAATACCTGCCCAAGACATAATCACACAGGTAAGGCCTGGCCTGTGATAATAATATTTGAATAGGCAGTTGCTTATTATTTATTTGTTGTTAAGAATGCAGAAATATGTTTGTAGAAAATATCTAATAAAATAATATATATAAATATATAGATTATTTTAAAAATGTATAGATAAATATATACAAAATTCAGAATTCAGATTTATTACTAATGCCCAATGCTTAAATACATAAAATAATAAAAATAAAAAAAATGAATAAATTAATAATATTAATTGACTTATGCTTAAATAAGCTAAGTAAGAAAAGTAAACAAATAAATCAATAATATTAATAAATTTATGTTATATTTTATTATATATTATATTTATTCTCATTTTAAAGTTTTCAAAATTTCCTTTTTTATTTAAATTTTATTTTTGTTCCTTATTTCCTCTTAAAATATTATACATAGATTTATATTTATTTGTAATCTAATAATAAAGTAACGAAATTAACAGCGAAAGGTTAAAAAATTATTATTTTTTAATGCTTTTAAAAGGCCAACACTAATATAAAATTATATAAAATTACATGCCATAAGCATTTTATAAATCCTTTTTTTTTTTTGTTACTTTATCGATTATTTATTTTGAGATTTACTTTTTAGTCTTCGCATCTCGTTTGCCTGGCCACGGATGAAATATTTGTTGCTTATCGCTGCTAATCAATAAATTAAAGCTTTGATTTTTCACCCAGGGACGCTGTTTATGTGGACACTACATCAAGCGACGGCTGCGTCGCTCGGGACTGTTCAACAAGAAGCTGGGACTGCAGCGCATTCGCAGCATATTGGGCAACAGCAGCACGACTATGGGCATTGTGAGAGACGTTTTCCCAGCGGTGCAAGTGGTGAGTGCCCCCAGAGAGTTGTCCGCTTAAGGTCTATGTGTTTGCTATGTAGTTTGTGTTAGATTAATTTAGTCATTTCTATCTGCACCATTTCCTAGTTGGGCGATGAGCTGGAGCGCATGCATCCGCGCATCTATAATGGTGTCGCGCGTCAGATATGCCGCAATCCTGGCGGCGAGTTTCAGACACCGGATGCAGTGAGTCTGCTGCTGGGCGCCGTAGGCCGGGAGCTGTTTCGAGTTGAGATCACGTGGAGTAAGGTTATCTCGTTGTTTGCTATAGCCGGTGGCCTGTCGGTAGACTGTGTGCGTCAGGGTCATCCCGAGTATTTGCCAAAGCTTATGGAGAGCGTCTCCGAAGTAATCGAGGATGAGCTAGTGCCCTGGATAAACGAGAATGGCGGTTGGGTAAAGTCAAATGATTACAATCTACATTGCTCTAATTTCTAGCTAACTAATGTCCCATCTCTTATCTTTTTAGAGTGGCATCAATACACACGTTTTACCCACGACGAATAGCCTAAATCCCTTAGAGTGGACCACGCTGGTAATCGGTGTTGTATTTGGTTTGATTTTATTATTTATGTTTTTGCGCTTTATTGTCAACACACTAATACCCAAAATATACCAACGATTTACAAGCTGATCGAAAAATTAAAAAATATATTACAAAACGATTTATAACATTAAAAATTATAGATAACTTATTATTTATTTGAAATTTCCGCCGTTACGTAGTGTGACCTTAGCAGAGTTTGTAAGCAAATACCGCATTTAGTATTTTTCCCACGTTTTCTTTTCGATGTTTATAAACTGCATTTGTCAATATTTATTTTGTCACTGAGATAGTTCATAGCAAAACTAGAATTAATTTAATTTTGCATTATTTATTAGCTGAGCATGAATTACGCATTGAACCACTTAAACAATTAATTTGCAATTTATTTAGCGGTTGAGCTTTACAATAACTATCGATAGTTATATAAACGAAGCGATTAAGCATCGCTGTTATATATATTATCGACGTGACTTTCTGAAATATCGCGAGTTGAGAACATTTTGAATATACATAATTTCAATTAAGTAAAGGACTTTATCGCATTGAGAGTTAAAAAGCATATATGTACAATGTTTACACACAGCAAAAACCCACATCTCATAAATTTGGCGCTTTCTTGCTTTCATGTAAATATGCATAGGCAACAGACGATTTGTACATTGGCTGTTGTGGCTGTCTCGCTCTGGAGAGCTTTTCGTTGCGTGCTTTTTTGGAGCTCGGCCCGAAAGCGGGCAGCGCAGCCAAACGAATGGCAACAGCAGCAGCAAACAGCAGCTGAGTTAACGGCGCACACTCTCACGCGTTAGAACAGCGGGGCCGCTAAAATTGTGACCGAGACAGAGCGGCAATCCCCCGACGTTTGCACAATACAGTTGTTTTTGTGAGTGTGTGTGTGTGTTTGTGTTTTTTTCGTAGATTTCTCGGTTAAAAGTTCAAAGCAAAGTGAATCAAAGCGACAGTAAAAATACACGCGCCACAGAAAAATAAAAAAAGGTACAAGAAAGTCAGCACCAACAACAAGCGAGACGGCAACAAGAATAATAACAACAACAACGGCAGCAGTAGCAAGAGCAACAGCAAAAAGAAAGCAACAGAAGCAGCTTGAAAATCAATCGCAAAGCAGCAGCACCACCAACAACAACAAGTTTTTAGTTATTTTCTTTTGTGTGCGCATTCGTGAATGTGTGTTTGTGTGTTTGCCTGCTCTACGCTTTGGGCGCAACATTTATTCTCGGTTTTGTATTTTGTTTTGCACATTTCATCAAGCCAAACCACCTCCAAAAAAGCGCAAAACTAGCTGCGCTCATTGCAAGGCGACAATCAGCCCCAACAAATTGTCATAATAAAAGCTCAACTTTTACATAGCTTGCATGCAAGCGCACAAAAAAAAAAAAACATTAACAGCAATAGAAAGGGCAACAGCAATAGCAAAAGCAAGCGTGAGTGAGAGAGAGAGATATAGATAGATAGATAGATAGATAGATAGAGAGAGAGAGAGAGAGCAAAGCTTGGTCCATTGTCCAGCTGCAGCGAAGCATTTCCTCTGCCTTGCAGCGCTTAAATGACGATGGCCATGGCACCCACCACAGCAGCAAGCGCCAACACCAGCACCACCGCCAGCTCTACCAACAAAGCGCCCACACCCAAGCTGGCCAAGTTCAAGTCCTCTTCATTGGATAATGAGATCTATACGGCAAATAGACGCAGCACCATCGTCACCGCAGCCAGCGATTGGAAAGCTTTGCGTGCACCGCTCAATGGCAGATCTCCGCAGGTGGGCAGCACGGCAGCGGGCCAGTCGGGTGGCACATTGGGGAACATGACGCGCGCCGCCTCCACCTCGTCGCTGGCCAGCAGTACACGCACCATGACGAACTACCAGGAGTACAAAATGGAAATTATTAATCAGGTAAGTCTGCGATAAAAAAAAATAAATAAAAAACAACAAAAGTGATAAGCGAAGCGAGTGATGTGCCAAGATACCCTGTCATTACAATGCATAGGAAAATCAAGAGAGAATGCCACATAAATCTTGAAAACCTTGCAAAGCAATGAGAATATTTCAAATCTCTGATTAGACGAGCGTTTGCCCTCCCTGGACTCTGTCAGAAGTGCGCACGACCTTGACTAAAGCGAATATACAAGCTGCTGACGGTTTTCACAATTAGTTCGTTTTCTGTTTTCTTTCTATTCATTACGAAATATTTATGAATGTGCACGAAGTGACGTGAAGACGTTATGCCATAGAAGCTAACAAAAAACGCAATTTTACAGCGAATGTGCAAAGATGTTTGGTTAAATCAGGCTTTTATTATAGTTTTGACAGCAGTCTTGAAATTTGAAATTCTGATGACTACATCATCAATTAATAAAAGTTTTGCACATTTTCAAAATCCAATTTAGAGAAGTTTGATAGTATCTCTTATGTTTTATGCTCTATTTAGAAAAATTATACTATAACTTTAAAATTATTTATTTAATTTATAAAAGCTATAATTGGGTTTTTATATTCAAGATATATTTCACAGAACATATGTATACTATAACTTCTATACTTTATATTTAATTTAGAAAAGATTTCCTGAAGCTCTTACATTATTTATCGAGTTAGAGAAGGTTAAGTTGTATCCTCTAAATGAGTATATTCAATCAAGATATGTTCTATATACTTTGTCACATTCCGACACAAAAGTCTTAGATAACCCTTTTGATTATGCATATCAATAGGGTATTTGAAAAGCTGTGCAAACAAATTGAATATTAATATGTTTTTATATAAATTTGGGTAAATAACAACAAACAGTTGGTGGTCCCATTCCTGCTGTTGTTTAGAATGAAATGAAATTTCACAAAAAAATATACCTAATTAGTGGGCGTGGTTGTGCATTGCATAAGCCCATTCGAAGTTTAATTAATAGGGAGCGCTCGCCACGTTATGCAGCTATGGACGTTTATTTATATATATTGTACTTTTTTTTTCTCATTACAAAATTTGTTTATCTCAGCTGATAACAAAGTAAAAAATTTATTATGGTTGGCTTTGCAACGTGAAAAGTGTTTGCACTTTTTTTTATAATTTATTTTTTGTTTCGCTTGCCATTTAATAATTCAGAAATATTTACCATTTGGCGAGAGTTGTGAATTATATTTTTTTCCCCACTTATTGATCATTCGTTGATAAAAAATGTTGTTGCTAACTTTCGATGCGAGTGTCGCAGTTTTGCCTACCTTTGACTTTGCGATAAAACAGAAGCAAAAGTCAATAGAAATAAATTATTAGTAATACTGAAATAGGTAATGCAAATAATGCTCAATGAAGTTTGTGACTGAAACTAAGCAAATAAAAATATGTTTACAAATTTATAAAAACTGAAATTGTTTTAGATATGAAATTGTAAAGCTTCCAATGAAAATATAAACATAAAATATAATTTTGCTGTTCCTCTTAAACTATATAAAAAGCACCAAAATTATCAAAAAAACGAAAAAAATGTATAAGAAAAACCCCAAAGCCCCAAGGGCAATGTAAACAAATAGTTTGCGCTCAGAAAAAAAAAAAATAAATAAATAAATAATATAAAAAAAAAATCTAAACAGCTGCAAGCACTACAAAAATTAACCAAAAAGTAAAAAAAAAGGAGAGAGAGCAAAAACTCTTGCTAAAAATACTAAAAATAGATAAATGTAAGACTCGGCGCCAATTGAGTTTCGGGGTGATGGATTCATGAAGCAAGCAATTGAAAGAAAAACCTGAAAACATTTAGCTCTTCAGGTGGTAATAATTATGTCGGCGTTCGTTCAGAAGAGAGTGCGTGGCATAAACAAATTGCATTAGATTTATGGCCCGAAGAGTATTTAGCGTAAACAGGTTGATAAACCCCATGTGGGAAGAGTTTGGCAACAGCCATCGAGTGCCAACAATATTCAATAGACTTGTCAACATTCAACAATTCAATACCTCAACTGACCCAAGGTCGTGCCGACTCTTTTTTCGGCAATGTCATATGTCAAGTTGGCGCCAATTTGTGGGGCTGCCTAGCTGACTCTGGCTGGCATGACAAATGGTAATTGTGCGAAACAAAATATAATTTAACGAGTGTCGATAACAATTGCCAGCGGCCTGACATTGTAAATTAAACAGACATCTATCACAAACACACACACGAACATAATAGACAACACTGTAGACACGTGTTCTCATAGATACTCATGTTGAGTCTATGTGCTCGATAAGCATTGGCTCTGTCTTGAAGCGAGAAAGCCAATTTAGTTGTTTACATTATTTAAATTAAATAGTAGCGCAGCATATTCATTTAAATTGTAATGTAGAAAGAAATTATTAGTTAAATTTGTTGATGATGGCATCAATTATTCAGCAGACTTTTCTCAACTATTATTAGTTGTTTATATATAAGCAAAGTCTGGGTATTAGTAGCCCCAAAAAAAAGTGAGCAGGCTGTTTCCGATAACCTTTGTTTGCAAACATCAGCAGACTTTGCTATCAACTCTATCGATGCGACAGCTAAAACTAATTGGGAATTGCATAGCTTAAGCTTGAAAATGGTGACAAGGTGAATTAATTTTGTCTTGCAGTCCATAGTTAACTTAGATAAATTATAAGATATTTATCATTTACAAAGAAACTTTCATTTAAAACTATTTATAAGGGGCAAACCTTAAAATTTTTAAATATATTTTATTTAATGCATTGAACAAATTATTTAGCTGACTGTCTGCATTATTTGAGTTAATTCTTAACTTGTAAATATTGTCCCAAAATCTTTGTACTTGGACAGCTAATGGATTGTCATTTTATTTTAAGCTTAATAATTTCTATAGCGTTATTCATAATGTATTTATAATATGTTTTATTAATCTTCATTGTCGTAAAAAAGAGTATTTTGCTGAGTTTCTGCTTTCTTTGAGTAAAAAATCAAATTGTATTTTGCATTCCTTTCAAGGAATGCAGTCAAGTAAATTTGGTCTATGTATTCTAGGCTAGAATTTCTAGCCAGCGTAGTATAAAGAGTCTTCGTTCTAAGTTGAATTAATCACTCACTATATTTTCGTTTTTTTTAGGTATTTTATACATATATTTATATACTTAAAAAAAAAAAATTATATATTATTATTTTGCTGACTTTCTGTATTCTTTGCTTCTAAAATTAAGTTATCAACATTGTCAACGAAATCTTTAAAAGAATTCGGACAATTAAATATTTCGGAGAGCCAGAATACTATAGATTTGATTTAATTGCCCACTATATTTCCTATATTTATACAAATTAAGAATTCAATTTCATTGTCTTGAAAGGAATTCAATGAAGTACATCTTATCTCGCATTAGGTGACAAGCAACGCTACCTAAAGGAATTTCACTTCACTCTAAGTTTAATTAATCGCTCACTATATTTTCTATAATGTTTACTGATAAGATCCGCTATAGTTTGCCCCAACAGAGCCCTACTCTTAGGCAACACAAGTTGTTTGGATCTGTTTAGGATTTTATTAGCTAATGGTTGGCTCTCAGCTCTATAAACATTTCCATTTTCTGTCTGCACAGCGCGCACGGTTAGCATCGGCCACTAAATAAAATCGTATTTCATTTAACTATAGTGCAAAATACCCTGTTCTAATCAGAGACTAAAATATATAAATTAATTTGTGTGTGGCTAACAACAAAATTTAATATATTATATATATTGTAGAATAGCGTGAACATTTTGATAGAAATTTCGGAATATATCTCAAATGATTTATTCATGAAAAGAAAAACAATAAAAATATTTATATATATATTAAAAATAATTAAATATATAAACATATATTTTTGTTAATTTAATTTTTTTATGTATTTTTATTTTGTTTTATTTAAAAAAAATATTTTTTTTTTGGTTTTATTAGATTTACATTTTTATTCATATTTGAAACTTACTAACATTATTCTAAATGCAAAAAGCGAATATGTCTATGACTAAATGTGCTAGTATTATAATAATTAATGATAGCTTAGAGTAGACTAATTAATCTAAAACTAAAATTTAAATAATATACCACATGCATATAGAAGAACGAGGTAAACGAACTCGAAAGTCTGAATGTTAAACAACAACAAAATAAATAAATCAATTCAGTCAAATTTGTATCTAGATTCTAGACTAAGATAGAACGAATCAAAACTTAATACACAATATCTCATAGGTTGAGCATTGTTAATTATAAATATCTTTATTTTTTGTTGTGTTTATATTATTTTTGCGAGCGCTGCATTTAATGTGCTGCGTTTGGCTTTCAAAATTTCAACTATCTTGAGGTGTGTTAAGTGTGTGAATGAAATTTAGCAGGTGTCACTCAGTTCGGTGATTGGCCAAAAACTCAAAGATTCGCAGACAAGCATAAATGCTTTAGCTGTGTGTGTGTTCGTGTTTTAGCCAAAAGCTAAACCGAAATGAAATTGCTTGAAAAGTGCCCGACAAACCCAAACAAAGCGGCAAGAAAACGAAATGAAAATAGACGGAATCGAAATGTATTTTAGAATTGTTTCCAGTTATCATAAATTATGCGATTCCGGATAAGCGGAAATTTTGACTAGCAAATTGATGGATACACCTGCAGATAGCAACCTCATCTTGGCACTGATGGCACCATGTGTGAAAGATCAAAGCTCGCAATGTCCATCAGTTAAATTGATTTGATCGAATTGGTTATTTATTAATTGAACTTCGTTATATTGTTTTATTGTCTATTTGCCAGGGCAAGTGCCTGTGCGGGCAGTACATAAGAGCGCGGCTGCGGCGTGCCGGGGTACTCAATCGCAAGGTGATACAAAGACTACGCAACATACTGGAACCATCGTCACATGTAGTCTACGAGGTGTTTCCAGCGCTCAATAGCGTAAGTATTGAAATCGAACTATATATATGCGATCTCTTTTTAACTATTTGTTATTTAACATTTCTCATGTAGATGGGCGAGGAACTGGAGCGCATGCATCCGCGTGTTTATACGAATATCTCCAGGCAGCTGTCACGTGCGCCGTTTGGTGAGCTGGAGGATAGCGATATGGCGCCCATGCTGCTCAATCTGGTGGCCAAGGATCTCTTTCGCTCGAGCATTACGTGGGGCAAAATCATCTCGATATTTTCGGTCTGTGGCGGCTTTGCCATTGACTGTGTGCGCCAGGGCCACTATGATTACTTGCAGACGCTGGTCGATGGCCTGGCTGAGATTATTGAGGATGACCTGGTCTACTGGCTGATCGACAATGGCGGCTGGCTGGGTCTGCAGCAGCATATAAGGCCGCGTGTCGGGGAATTTACGTTTCTTGGCTGGCTGACGTTGTTCGTGACCGTTTCAGCTGGCGCCTATGTCGTTTCGAATGTCTGCAAACGTATTGGCTGTCAGCTGTATTCATTGTTATTTTAGTTTCGGGTCATTTCTAGTTTTAATTGTACCCCGCGTAGTCAGTCAGTCAGTGAGATAAACTTGCAATCATTCCTGCTTAAAGTCGTTTAATAGCTTGTAAAGAGATCTGTTTAATGTTTGATATTGATATTGATATTGATACTTGTTATATTGTTTTTGTACATATGCCTAACTTAGTGCCAATCACATAGAGCAAATAAATTACAAAAAAGAACTACTATTTAATTTCAATTAATTTGAATGCGATTACGTTACTGGCGGTTAACAGAACACTTACATAGAGTAACTTTATGCAGTTAACAGTTTTATGTTAGTCAACTATCGCCAGAAATAATCGATATTTGAATTATCGCTTTGTGTCTTATCGATAGTTGGATCAGCTTTGTGACAAGAATAAAGTGGACGACATATGTAGCAGGCCAACAGCCAGAATATATAATTGTAGCATTCAAGGCGAAATAATGCGATGTCAGGTGTGTAGCAATTGAAAACATTAATCTCTGCCACTGTTCACGGTGCTAATTAACAGAACCCAGTGTGAAACTATACGGAATAATTGCGAATTCGCACGTGGACGAAAAGAAACAAAGCAGTGTTGACCATTTCATAATTGATACGGCTGCGGATGAAATCTATTATTGTGAGGACTGCAACAATGACTTTGACAGCATCGAATCGTATAACCAGGCGCACAGTGGCCCCAACGGATGTGTGGCCACGGCTGGGGCCAGATCCAAAGTCGTAGTTCACGATGTTGAGATTAAGGATGAGTTTGAGGACAGCATGATAGATATGGATTCCATGGTCGTAGAGGATGATTTGATTGAAGAGCTGGACGAGGCGAGCGAACCGCAGATGTGGGAGGTGCTGGAGGATGACTCACAAGTTGTCCTAACCGAAGCAGAAGTTCGCAATGAGGCTGAATTCGCATCCGAAGCTGAGCCGGAGCTGGAGCCGGAGCCGGAGCTGGAACTGGAGCCGGAGCTGGAGCCAGAAGCGGAAGTGGAAGCGGAGGCGGAGGCTGAAGAAGTGCCTAACAAATCGGAACGTTACTTCTGCTTCGACTGCTATAGCATATTCGAAACACGCCAGAGCGCGGAGGACCACAGCTGCCCCCAGGCCGAAACGATTGGTGAAGCACGCGGCAAAAGCAACAGCGCCAAGCTGGCCAAGACCCAGACGCCAATGCGTCGCAAGAGTGCAGCTGCCACAGCTTCCAGCAGCAGCGAGAATAGCAGCGCCACAGTTTGCGACATCTGCAAGACGCAATTCAGCTCGGCCAAATGCCTCAAGTTCCATATGCGTATTCACAACAAGCGCGCACCCAAGTCCATACAGGATGCACTGCCTGTGGGCGCCCATCAGCAGTACAGCGAACTGGATCAGTTCTACTGCGAGATATGCAACAAGAGGTGGGTATGGGCATATCAAAGGTGACTTCTCTCAATAATGAAACTCTCTTGCTCTCTCTGTCAACTCCTTTTTCAGCTTTGAGCAAAATCTCTTGACCGTACACAAGCAGATGCACCAGAGCCAGGAGCAGTTCTTGTGCGGCACTTGCAATCGCAAATTTGAGAACGTCACGAACTATGAGGTGCATTTGAAGATTCACGAGCGTGCGCTGAACAGTAATAGCAATAACAACAGCAATAACAATGCCAATAAGAAGCCTGCCAATACGAACAGGGATAAACCGGGATTCGCCTGCCAATACTGTGAGCGGGTCTTCTCCCGGCCCTATGAGAAGGTGAAGCACGAGCGCGTCCATACGGGCGAGAAGCCATACAGCTGTGAGGTATGCGGCAAAACCTTTCGTGTCTCCTACTCACTGACGCTGCACCTGCGCACGCACACCAACATACGGCCCTATGTGTGCACCACTTGCAATAAGCGGTGAGAGCTGGTCCCAGACTTTCCCATAACTCCAAGAATCAATATAATCAAGCATTTCGTTTAACTTTTGCAGCTTTAAATCGTACCAGGTCTACTCGCATCATTTGCGCATTCACAGCTCGGACCGTCTGTATACCTGTGATAGCTGCCCGAAGTCCTTTCGCACCTCGGTGCAGCTCTATGCCCACAAGAATACGCACACGAAACCGTATCAGTGCGCCGTCTGCAATCGGCCGTTTGCCTCGCTGTATGCGGTCAAGGCGCACATGTCCACCCACAGGACCAGCGATGCCAAGAACAACAGCAGTGCGACCATCAAGAATCAACAGTTGTCCAATAAATATTGGTGCGTCACTTGCGGCGCGGAGTATGCGCGTCCCTTTGCCCTGCGTCTGCACATGAAGGCCGCCCATGGGCATCCTGATGATGCGGACACACGATTGGCAAAAGTGCCTGCTGCGGAAGATGACGAAGATGCCGAGGTTGATGACGAAGAGATTATTGTGCCGGATACCGAGACGGCAGTGCTCATTGCAGCAGCGAATGCTGATTCCGCCTATCTGGATGCAGCTGCCAATGATGTGGACGTAATGGGCGTTGTGCCCAAGTACGAGGAGTGCATTGAGGTATCTACGGATGCGGTGCGTACTTATTAGAGGTCTGCATGCATGGCATAAACACATTTGAATGAAGAGTTTCAGTTTGAATGAGTGTACTAGAGAGAAGCAACGAAAGCGGATAAACGTAATATGAAGATGCGAAGAGTTTAGGCTTTTGGCTTTATTTTTCATTACACTATATTTCTTCTCACTTATTCAAATGAATGTCATGTCGTATCAGAGCGAATGCCTGCTCATACGGAATCACTTCATTCTGTGCCGCTCACGCACTCAACTCAATTCGATTCGAATGCATTCAGAATTAATTCTCAGTACAGCCATGCAGACTCCTCTAGTACTTATCCAATATTTACGTATATATACATATTTTACATTTATCAACATTTCCTTTGCAGTTCGATGTGGAGACATTTCACAGCGAGGAAATCATCACCGACTGGTTAAAGTGAAAGAAACAAAATATATAAATATATATATTAATAATAAACAATTGTGCAAAATACGGAAACAACTTTTATTGGAACATAACTGGCGCATTAACTAGTAAATATTTATTGCTGGCGTACATTGAGACCAGTCCATTGGGTTGGCTTAATATTAATAATAATTATAATTATAATAATAATAATTGTAAATGTATAAGTTAAGAAAATTGAAAATGAATTAACTACATATACTTTCAAATTATAATAGTAATATGATTCTAAAACATAAATGTATTTCTTGGTTATTTAGCATTTCGTGTAACTATTCGTGTTGATCCTCTGAATGCGCCTGCTTGTCATTGCTCTCATTCTCTTCGCATATCTCTTGCAGCACCTCCACCAGAGTCTTAGCCTCGTCCAGCTCTTTGCGCATCACATCCATCTCCTCTTCGAGTCCCTCGATGCGTTCGTGCAAATGCCGATTCTCGTTGAGTGTCTCCTCTAGAGCAAGGCGTCGCTGCTCCGAGAGCAGTTTGTAGTAGTTCTCACCGGGTTCACTCTCACTGGTCAGATCATCCGCTGTGATCGGCTTATCTTCCTCTTTGATGGCTGCTAATTCGTCGGTTTGTGTATCGGCGTCCTGTGTTGTTATTGTTGTTGTTGTAGCCGCTGAATCGACGCATTTACGTTTGCCATATTTGGGCGTTGCATTGACGCCGGCTTTTAAGCGACTGAGCTGATCCACGATGGAGACGCGTCCGCCGAGTCCCGTTAGATTCTCCTTGTCGTTGGCGTTGGCGTTCGCCTGGATTGGTTTCAGAGTTTTACGTTGTTGCTTCAGATGCTCCTGTTGCTCGGCCTCGCTCTCTACTTGAATGTAAACTCGTGCAGCGCTTGCGGACATTTTCAAACTGTTTGATTGCTGTTTATTTAAATCTAAATGCGCGTTTTTTGTCAACACATTAAAATATGCGTTTTAGCTTGCGGTTTTCGGTTCTTGGTTGCGATGGCCGCCAAAATGATGCCGCGTGCTGCTGTTCAACACTGTTTGTTTTGTATTTTACAGTACTATTAGAGTTGTCGCTGCAATGGCTTATTAAGGTATTTAAATACTATGGCTTAATACCATTGGTTTTCACAAAGGTGGCAACGCTGTGAACTAACAGCTGATAGAAGACGCGCATGCAAACGTTTTGCGGCTTTTGTTGTATTATTTGCAAATAAACGCAAAATGAGCGAAAAATCAACACAGGCGCTGCAATCCGAACTAAATTTCGTAAGTATGTAGCGGAGGTATTGTTGGGTATTCAGCTAATTACATATCTTTAGGACGAGGAGGATGTGCCATACGAAGAGGAAATTCTACGCAATGCCTATTCCGTGAAGCACTGGCTCCGCTACATCGATCACAAGGCCAAGGCGCCCAACCATGGCGTTAATTTGGTATATGAGCGCGCATTGAAGGAGCTGCCGGGCAGCTACAAGATCTGGTACAACTATCTGCGTACGCGCAGGAAGCAGGTGCGCGGCCGCATACCCACAGATCCCATGTACGAGCAGGTCAACAACACCTTTGAACGCGCGCTTGTCTTCATGCACAAGATGCCACGCATTTGGATGGACTATGGCGTGTTCATGAGCTCGCAGTGTAAAATAACACGCACTCGTCATGTTTTCGATCGTGCTCTGCGCGCCTTGCCCATCACACAGCATGGACGCATTTGGCCGCTGTATCTGAAGTTTGTGCAGCGCTACGAGATACCCGAGACGGCGCTGCGTGTCTACAGACGATATTTGAAACTGTTTCCCGAGGATGCCGAGGAATATGTGGCATACTTGCAGGTAAGATAAGAGACTAACTCGTTGAAAATATGGATTTTTACATCATTTAATTGCTTCAGGAGGCACAACGTCTGGACGAAGCGGCACAGCAACTGGCACACATTGTGGACAACGAGCATTTTGTGTCGAAGCACGGCAAGTCGAATCATCAGCTATGGAACGAGCTCTGCGATCTAATATCGAAGCATCCTCACAAGGTGCATTCACTCAATGTTGATGCAATCATTCGCGGTGGCCTGCGTCGCTATACGGATCAATTGGGGCACCTCTGGAACTCCCTGGCTGACTATTATGTGCGCTCAGGCTTGTTTGATCGTGCTCGTGATATCTACGAGGAGGCCATCCAGACGGTGACCACAGTTCGGGATTTCACTCAAGTCTTCGATGAGTATGCGCAGTTTGAGGAGTTGTCGCTGAACAAGCGCATGGAACAGGTGGCAAATGATGAGGACGCCACTGAAGAGGATGACATTGATGTTGAGTTGCGTCTCTCACGCTTCGAGTATTTAATGGAACGTCGTCTGTTGCTGCTGAACAGCGTGTTGCTGCGCCAGAATCCTCACAATGTCCATGAGTGGCACAAGCGGGTCAATTTGTATGAGGACAAGCCTGAGGAGATTATCAACACTTATACAGAGGCCGTGCAGACGGTGCAGCCGAAGCTGGCAGTCGGCCAGCTGCACACGTTGTGGGTGGAGTTTGCCAAGTTCTACGAAAAGAACGGGCAGGTAGACGATGCTCGTGTGGTCTTTGAGCGCGCCACGCAAGTGGAATACGTGAAAGTGGAACACTTGGCGGCGGTGTGGTGCGAATGGGCTGAATTGGAATTGCGTCAGCAGCAATTCGAAGCTGCGCTCAAGCTAATGCAACGTGCCACGGCAATGCCAAAACGAAAAGTTGCCTATCATGACGAGACGGAAACGGTGCAAATGCGTCTGTATAAATCCCTAAAGGTATGGTCCATGTACGCTGATCTGGAGGAATCCTTTGGCACTTTCAAAACCTGCAAGGCGGTGTACGAGCGCATCATAGACCTTAAGATTTGCACGCCACAAATCATCATAAACTAT
Organism: Drosophila koepferae; assembly: GCA_030914345.1. Taxonomy (NCBI): domain Eukaryota; kingdom Metazoa; phylum Arthropoda; class Insecta; order Diptera; family Drosophilidae; genus Drosophila; species Drosophila koepferae. Next base: position 1,948,675 of record JAUESR010000211.1, read on the forward strand.
GGATTATTTTTGGAGGAGCACAACTACTATGAAGAAGCCTATCGTGCGTATGAGAAGGGCATTTCGCTGTTCAAATGGCCGAATGTCTACGATATATGGAATTCGTATTTGACAAAATTCCTGAAGCGTTATGGCGGCACCAAACTAGAGCGTGCTCGCGATCTATTTGAGCAGTGCCTGGACAATTGTCCGCCAGAGCATGCCAAGTATTTCTATCTGCTCTATGCCAAGCTGGAGGAGGAGCACGGACTGGCGCGTCATGCCATGGCCGTGTACGATCGTGCTACAAGCGCCGTCAAAGAGGACGAGATGTTCGATATGTATAACATATTTATCAAAAAGGCAGCCGAGATTTATGGTCTTCCACGCACACGTGAGATCTATGAGAAGGCAATTGAGGCGCTGCCTGAACAGAATATGCGGCACATGTGCGTCAAGTTCGCCGAGCTGGAGACAAAGCTGGGCGAGGTGGATCGTGCCAGAGCCATCTATTCACATTGCTCGCAGGCAAGTCGTATGGAAATGATCAAATTTCACATTCAAATTATAAAATTAAAAATTATAAATTTCATCATTCTCATTAGGTTTGCGATCCACGAATCACCGCCGATTTCTGGCAGACATGGAAAGAGTTTGAAGTGCGTCATGGCAACGAGGACACAATGCGTGAGATGTTGCGCATCAAGCGCTCGGTACAGGCCACCTACAACACCCAGGTCAACATGATGGCAGCTCAGTTTCTCAATACGAACAGTGGTGCAGCAGCTGATGCTGGCGCTGGCTCTGGCTCGGATGCCATGCGTATGCTGGAGGAGAAGGCGCGACAAGCGGCATCCGAAGCTAAGCAGAAGCCAACCCAAGCGGCTGCCTCCAATATTATGTTTGTGCGTGGCGAAACGCAAGGTGGCTCCAAGACAAAGGACAACACGGTCGTTAATCCGGATGAGATCGATATTGGCGACAGCGATGAGGAAGATGAAGATGAGGAAGAAGCTGCTGCTCAAGCGCCAGAGGGCGACGCAGCTGCAGCAACCAAAACTGATGCGGAGGGTCTTATCATGAAGAAGTTGCGCTTCGAACAAAAGGCAATACCTGCTAAGGTCTTTGGTGGCCTGAAACCAAGCACTCAAAAAGACTCCGATGAGGAATAAGAATATATATGAATATTGTCGAAGAAATGTGTTCTTAATATTGTAAAATCTTAATGTTGACAGATAAATTAAATAATCAAATGGGTAAATGTGTTTGCTGTATATTTCTTAGCTGTATGAAACAGTCTTTTATTGAGGTATATTAATTTGCTTACATACTTTTTTTATATATTATATAATTATAAAAAATTCCTGGAAAATCATACTTTTCTAGAATCAAAAAAATTTTTTTATGAAGTCCACTAATGTGTTTATTTTATTAGAGTCAAAAAAGCAAAATAAAATGAAATGAAATAAAATAAATATAAAAAATAATAATAATAATAAAAACAATAAAAATAAATTAATAAATAACAAAAAATAATTAAATAAATAAAAATAAAAATAAAAAATACTTCTGCATAAATATATTTTTAGTGATTATCCTCATTTAATAAAACATGTTTTATTTTGATACGTTTTTATTTATTTAAAAAAATTTTTAATAATGTATATAATGTCAAATCTTATAAATACTTAAATTATATACATAATTAAAATAAAAAAAAAAAACATAATACACCTTATAATTTAAGTAATTAGAAATTTTTAAATTATATATTTTATATAATTATAAACAAAAATGCTGTAATATTTATCAAATATTATTTTATATAAAATTGGAAGCTCTAAAAGCAAACAATTTTTCTTATATATAAAACATTATATATTTTTATAACATTTTTTATTTTTTTTGTTTTGCTAAAAACATGTAAAATAAAATAAATAAAAATAGGAGTCTGCCCAACAAAAAATACTTTCACATATAAAATTGTATACTTTATATAATTATAAAAAATGTTTTGTACATTCTAATGTTAAATTCATATAAAAAGCTATGAAATCAATATTTGAAATTTCCCAATTTATAAATCTTTAGCTGACATTTCTTTCACTTATAGTTAAGCATTTGATTGCTTAAATTAAGGAGGCCAAGTTCCATAAGTCAACTCTGATTATATAGTATTCCGTTGGGCTGAGAACACGTGTCACATTCGCATTCGTATCACAATAATTTTCGGGAGAGGTTAATAAAACAAAACACTTCTAATACAGTTCATAGATAACATAGCGTAAACTAATAAAGAACAGACACTATGATGTTGGCAAATCGTGTGGCCATTGCGTTCCATAAAAATTTGCATTTCTATAAGCGAATTCGCGTGACCAGGCCATGGAAGGATGTTGGTGGCTACGATGACTCGCGTATGCCGGATCCCATAGGTAGCATGTCCAGTCAGTATCGTAATTACGCGATAAAGTGCGAGGAGAGTTGCGTGGTGAAGGGCGTTGTGATTGGCGTCTACTCCAAGGAGGGGGAGCGAGAGCCCAAGTTGACGTCCAGCGGTGAGAAGTTTGATGATCGTGCTCAGGGTAAGATCTCAGATTTGGTGCGTGAGACGCACATGAAGGGTGAACTGGGCAAGGGCATGGTCTTTATGAATGTGGATCCAGAGTTCAGTGCCGTTGCCGTTGTGGGACTGGGCCAGGAGGGTGCCGGGTACAATGACCTGGAAATGATTGACGAGGGCATGGAGAATGCACGTGTCGCTGCCGGCGTGGGTGCTCGAGCCTTGCAGCTGCAGGGTGTCAATGAAGTGTTCGTGGACTCCATGGAGTATCCAGAGCAGGCAGCCGAGGGCAGCGCCTTGGCCATTTGGCGTTACAATAGCAATCGCCGAAAACAGGATCGCACACAGATACCCAAACTGGAGCTATACGATTCCCCTGAGGTGGACGCCTGGACACGTGGTCTCTTCAAGGCCGAGTCACAGAATTTGGCCAGACGCTTGAGCGATGCGCCGGCCAACCAGATGACCCCTACCATATTCGCACAATCCACTGTGGATGCACTCTGTCCGTGCGGTGTTAGCGTCGACATACGCTCCATGGACTGGATTGAGGAGAATCGTCTCAACTCGTTCCTGATGGTCGCCAAGGGCAGCTGTGAGCCGCCCGTTGTGCTGGAGGTGAACTACTGTGGCACAGCGCCCGAGGACAAGCCCATCCTGCTGCTGGGCAAAGGCATCACCTACAACAGTGGCGGCCTCTGTCTGCGCCCCAAGAAGTGCATGCAGCTCTATCGCGGCTGCATGGCCGGCGCCGCTGTCTGCGTGGCCACCATTCGGGCTGCGGCCGCATTGTCGCTGCCCCTGAACATTAGCGCCGTGCTGCCGCTGTGCGAGAATATGCCCTCGGGAATGGCTGTGAAGCCGGGCGATGTGGTCACGTTGCTGAATGGCAAGACTTTGGGCATCAAGGATGTGAGCAAGGCGGGCGTGGTGGTCATGGCCGATCCACTGCTCTATGCCCAGGCCAACTTTAAGCCACGCCTTGTCGTGGACATTGCCACCATGAGCTACGGCGTCTGCTGTGGCCTCGGCGGCAGCGCGGCGGGCATCTTCAGCAATTCGAATTTCGTTTACAAGCAATTCGAGAAGGCCGGCGGTCTGACTGGCGATCGTTTGTGGCGTCTGCCTTTGTGGAATTACTTTAAGCGTCTCATCTCGCCCAATCTCACCTACGACATCAACAATCGCGGCCGTGGACCCGCCTCCAGCTGCATCGCTGCTGCCATACTCCACGAGCTGGTACCGTGCGTGGACTGGGCCCACCTCGATATTCGCAACGTGGGCATGATAACTCAATATGCTCCGCTGCCGTATTTGCTGCGCGATCGCATGACGGGTCGTCCCACTCGCACCATCATCCAGTTCCTCTACCAGATGGCCTGTCCAGACAACAAGTAGTTGGCCAGTTGGCCAACTATTTCGACTTCAATTGAAAGCCTTTGAGTTTTCATAATTTCATTTGTTTTAAATTATTTTGCCTGTCTCGTTATTGAGTTATTTCCAAATTATTCGTTATTCATTAACGTATTCAAATGGCGGGATAAGAGGGGTATTCAAATCCAAATTGTATAGTCCATATGTCAAGAGTGTTAAGAAAATGCGTAAAGGTTTTTTTGTCAGAATTCTGAGTGAATATAAATAAAATTTACAGCACAATGTATTTGTTAATGTTATCAAATTAACGTATTTTTTATTATCTGCAAAGTGTAAATTTGGCTAAGCTTAAATAATTTTAAAATCATTGCTGGGCATTTACAAGTCGAGCTAAAATTATCTTATATTTATATATTTTTTTATTAATTTTTTTTTAAATTTATTTTATCATTTGTTTTTAATTATTTAAATGCAATCAAAGTTTTTCTTTTTGTTATTAATTTTTAATTAATTTATTTTTTTTATTTGTTTATTTACATATGTGCAAATTTATAACAATTTAATAATATTTTTAGTGTTCTACTTTATATATTTAACTTATTTAACTCTAGTTTAATCTAATATTTATATCTGAATATTAAAAAAAAATATTTTTTATTTACAAATATATAAATATTATGTAATATGTAAGCATAAATAATATTTAATGAATTGGACATTAGACATTGAAATTGTGTTAAATAATTTTTTGTAAAATTTATACATATGTAGTTCAAGTACTATATTTATGTATTTCTGATTTTTGTTTTTTTTTTATTATTTATTATTTATTATATATTTAGCTTTATTTTTTTCATAATTTATTCACTTTTACTTTTATTATAAATATTTATAAATATTATATTATTATTATTATATAAGTTAAGCGCACACACACTACGTGAGTAGCGATTATGTGCACTGAGTTATATTCCCACGTAGACAAATACACTTGGATTCCATGGAACGATATATTTAATATAACTTTGTATGATTTGGAATAATAGGTCTAAACTATGTCACATCCGAATATAAACTGAATAGAAACAGCTCCGTACGTTGTATTCTCCTCTCATGTCTGATAGTAGAATCCAGCCTACTACGTATCCTTAACTCCTTCCCGTTGAAAAATCTGCGTCCCGCAGATCAGGGTGCATTTGCTCAGATAGCGAGCATCTTGAAAATAGTCATCAAGATTCCCTAATTGGATGGAATATTTATTGTGGCGGCGTCATTATTAACCTGTTGCGGAATTCGAAGACTGTCTTCTGAGGTAGGAAAAAAATGCTTTATGCACCGTCAGTCAGGTCGTCACTCTGACTGGTGTGTCGGACTGCGTGACTGCCTACCGACTAAAAAAAACCTCCTCTTCTAGGGTTCCAAATCCACCATCCAACCAGGATCTTCAAGGTGGAGACCCATCGTGTGCTCTAAATGAGCGTCGCCCTCTATGTGTACTTCCTCCGCCGCAGAACATTTTTGGCGAAGTCACAAACTCAGATAGGGAGAGCATCTGTTCAGTTAGCGAGAGCCTCTTGAAAGTAAACCGTCATCGAGATCCCGGACTTCTGTCTTGTCCAATGTTTATAATGGCTACGTCTACGTATGTCCAAGAGCATGTATTCTTTTCCAATTTTGTCGAATTACTTGTCGATAGCCAACGATCTTCTAATCAATGTGGGGCGTCACATTACGGTTTTCTTCCACCACGTCCTTACTAAATCTGCTCTTGTCTTTACTCTTTATTTGATTATTTCCAATAAACACCACATCTCCTTCCTTGTAGTCGACAGGTGTGGTCCTTGTCTAACAAACTAAATTTTGAACAGCCAGATATCGTGTGATTCGATGTCAAGGCCTTCATTCTTCTTCATTCAGAGCATAAAAAAAAGAAAATTCAATTAGTTTTAGCTTGATTATCGTCTTAAGGCAGCTACTCGTCACATTTCTTCCTGTGGAGATAAAGATTAGTAAACGTTTTCACAGAGTTGTAATGTGTACAAAATTTTGAATATAAATTGTGATTTTAATAACTCTTATGATTTTGACCATTATTATTATTATTTCATTATTATTACTCTTATTAAATTATTATTTTTTTATAAAATTATTGTTCGACTTATTTAGTTATATGTTCGTTTCCGATTCTTCGGTAAACGATTTTATTTGTTTATATGGCTAGGGAAGCCCCCAGGCTCCTTTTTGGTACAAGACCTACTAAGGTGAGGGTTGTTCCACAGTCATCTGGGCAGACTCATTTGGGCAATTTTTTTTCTTTTGTTTATCTTTATATTATTTAGTTATATATTGCACAACTGAACCAAAACGACAACCAATGCCTAGGTTGGGAAGTCCTTATTTATCCTCTTTAGTTCTAGAAGAACCTACTAGGGTAAGGATGATTCCACGATCGAATGGGGCAGTCTAACGCAATTCGTTTTATATTGTTTATATTACATATTTTATGTTTCTTTTGGTTTATTTATTGCACGTCCTATCCAGACAACCGCCTCAATTTTGTTATATGACCACCCGCAATAAATTGCTGCGGTGGTTTTTATTATTTTATAATTAAACTTACGGCACCCATCATTCGACACAGTAGAAGACGCTTTTTTATTTTATAAATTGTTATAATGTTTGTCTGACGGTAAGGATTTGAACCTCGATACGTGCATACGCTCAAGGATCGCTTGACGTAATACAGAGGTACCACCATTTTACCTGCTAACTTCTTTTATGTTATTTTATAATATTTGTGACAACACTTGCCAACAAATTTCTTTTTGGTTATAGAATTGACTTACGGTAAGGATTTGAACCGAGATACGTGCATATGCTCAAGGAACGCTTGACATGATACAGAGGTACCACCATTTTACCTGCAATTATGTTATTATTTATCAGTTATGTTTTGTTATCGTGGCAAGGCTTTGAACCCCGATACCCTGCATATCACAGAAGTACCACCGTTTAGCCAACAATTGTTCATCGCAAGAATGAACAATTTATTTGTTATGGTTTTTATTGAATTATCACTTATTTAGTTATTTTTGCGCCATATTTTACTTTCAATACTGTGAAGAATGTGGGTCCCTGCTCGGGCGCCAGTTAAGCGCACACACACTACGTGAGTAGCGATTATGTGCACTGAGTTATATTCCCACGTAGACAAATACACTTGGATTCCATGGAACGATATATTTAATATAACTTTGTATGATTTGGAATAATAGGTCTAAACTATGTCACATCCGAATATAAACTGAATAGAAACAGCTCCGTACGTTGTATTCTCCTCTCATGTCTGATAGTAGAATCCAGCCTACTACGTATCCTTAACTTATATATTATATTATATTATATTTTTTATAATTTTCAATGATATTAGTGTCCATTCAATTTACGAATCATTAAAAATATTTGCTATGATTATAGGGATTCACAAATATTCCAACACAATATATTTCACAATGAACTTTTATTCAGTACGTAAGCGCTTTATATGCACAGTGAGCGACAATCGAGCGAGTGAGCTTCGTGACGAACGATCATAGCAGAGGGAGAGCAAGCACAGCCTCGCGACGCGTCGGCTGAGGGCGAGAGCGAGTACAAGCAGAGCGTACGCATTGAATTTGATCTGTGAGAGCAGCTGTTGATGTTGATTACATTAGGCGGGAACCAACTTCAGATTAAACTCAAATGAGTTCGCTCTCCCTGCACTCACTCTGCTTAGGCTGAGTCTCTTATGCTCAGTCTCCTTGTGTTCCTGTGCTTACATTGCGCTTACATCTAGATCAGAAGTCATTCTGAACTTGAAACTCGAGGCGAACGCACGCTTTTGTGATATTTGTGTTGAAGGCGTTTTTATTTATATTTATTATTTATATTATAATATAAGTATAATATATTATTATTTAGTTTTCATATTATTTTCATATTTAATTTTCATATTCAATACAATATTTATTACTATATATAAATATACTATATATAAATAAATGTTAATTCATATAAATTCACATATACCATATTTAAGTACTTTCTTCGATTTTTTTTTTAATATTAATTAAATATTTGTTAGTTAAAATTGTGCTAACTTTTAGACAACTTAATCTAAACAGATATTAATTAAATGTTTTTATCTTTCGAGGTATAAAATATACAATATACCTAGGATAAATATTTAGGGGGCGAAGAGAGATTTTATAATGAATCAATTACATTTAAACATTAAAGAAAATTAAATGAATAAATTTGTTTTTCCGTAAGGACGTATAATATTCAAACTTGATTCCTCCTTCATGCATAAATCGTGTGTGGAATTACAGTATAAGATATACATATATATTTTTAATTAATATCAACACCTACGCTGCCCACCAGAGAAACATAAGCCACACCTAGTTGAAAAAGTACTCCACATACTATAACTCACATATAATCCTCTATTTAATGCCAATATATAGCAAACACAAATTGTTAATATTTCTAATTCTATTTACAATGCATAAATCTTCGTTCAAATAATTACGCACTAATTATCTACAATCTTATTCCTAGGATATCTCATAGACAATCATTTCCACATACATCCACTCACATCATTTTGCGGCTATTAGCTATATCCCAATTTTGTTGCTTTTGCCACAGCGGTGGGTGCCTTATTTAGTGTAGTCATCAGTAGGGTCATCTTTACATCTCGGACTCGCTGCATATTTGAGCAGTCATTTAATTAATTTAATTGAGCGAAAATGCGAAATGCGTCCAAAAGTGTTGTAAAATTGCGAGGTGGCGGCTGTGTCTGCTACTGTTTCTGTTTTTGCTTTTGCGTCTCGCATTTGCTTGTTTTTCTTGTTGTTGTTGCTGGTGTTTTTTTTTTTTTGTAGCCTACTTCGGGGCAGCTTATTAGGCTAATTGCGTAAAGTTGGCTTTAATGAGTCGAAAAACGGTGCCAAGCCTGGCCACAAAAAGCCACAAAGCAAACGCCAACGTAACTGCTGCTGCTGCTGTTGTAGTTGTTGTTGTTGTTGCCGACTCTGTTGTTGTGCTGTGGGCTTTGAATTTATGACACGGCTTTAATGGGTTAACTGGGTTAATGCTCATCCCTCATCATGAGCCACGATGCCCCATCCTTGCTATCTCCCTAAGCGACTTTGTGGTCTTTGGATAGTCTCCCCTGCAGCAGCAACACAAATTTTGACAATTAAGCAAACATTTTACGCTCAGCCCCAGCCAACTTGGCAACTGGGAGTGGTTCTTCAGTGGAGTATGGAGCAGCTTACACCAAACAGCATACAGCATCCAGCATCCAGCATCCACATTCACATTTAGCATTTCGCAGCTGCCATGCTAAGCAGCTCGCCAAGTATCTCTCAACACCGCGACATTTTGCACAAGTCATTAGGCCAACAAAATGATAATTTTGAAGCATTTTAGCATTTTCCAATTTGCAAATACACTGAAAATATTCAAATTGGCACAAAGTTTTTTCAATTACTAATCGAGTTTGTTGTCAGTGCTGATGGAGTTATGGTAATAGAATACTTTCAAATACTATTGCAGGCTCAAAAGGGTTGCTACTGAGAGTTTATAAGATTTAGTTTTAAATTGTCAAATAAGGTAAGATATCAGTGGCAAAAAATATATAAATTATTGTTAAGAATATATAATTAATTATAATTAAACAAGGATAAGGAAATATATTAATGAATATGAATGTGAATGTAAATAAAAAAAATAAATAAATAAATAAAAATAAATAAAGAAATAAATAAAAAAATAAGAATAAAAATAAATTAATTAATATGTTATTTTAGCATTAACCAAAGCAAAACCCGAAAACCAATAATGACTGCCTAACAAACCGTTTTTATAATCATGTATATGGAACCAGATTTTGTAGACTTTTAGCTTATTTTTGTTAATTCTTATTTTTATATTTGCTTATTCTTATTCTTATTTCTATTATGAATTTACAAATGGAATTAATTCAGAAATATTTGCCAGTTTTTTGTTAACTAAATAATAAATTAAATATTAAAAATTAAAATTTAAATAATTTTAAAAATTAAACAAACATTTTAAATTGTATTTTAAGATAAATAATTAATTTAAAATTAATAAATTTCACACTTCTTCAATTTTTTTAGCTTTCTTTAAAAGTTAACAGACCAACCATAGATTTCACATTTCATATTAAATATTTGAAAATAGAGTATTTATTAGCTGCCTTCTTGGGATTTAAGTACATTTCCTGCCCTACGCGCGCTCAACGCGTTGCTGCAAATGCTTTCGAGTTATCAGCTAGGGTCGTATGGGAGGCTGCCATGAGAGCTAAGCGCTCCCGCTGGAGTGCAGCCAAATGAATGTGCTAATGAGCAATCAGGCTTCAAGAATATGAAATTCATTTAATATACATATATATATATAGATTCTCTTCTTCTTTTTTACAAATTCTGAATTTTGAAGCACTTTAAAGAACCCATTCGAATGGCTGGAATCAGCTAGCCAGAAGCTGAAACTGAAGGCTGCGTTGGCGGCAAAAGTTAAACGGCTATACGGTCATAGTCCACGCCCACGCGGCCCGCATGGCCAAAAGCCCCATGGCGTTAATCATGTACAGCGGGAACAAAGCAAAAATCAGACCAAATTATGATTATATTTAAAGGCGAAACGTGGAAATTAGCAACGCTCGACGCTCGGTCAGTTGCCAAGGCAGCGGCGAATTTGCCCATTTCCATTTCCATTTTCATTTCTATTTTCATCTTAATCATCATTCGCATTTCCAACCACCTCTTTGGCTTGGCTGCAGCCCAAAAAGAGAGAGAAAAAAAAAAAAAGAAATCCTTTTCGGCGGGTCTGGGACCGGGTCCAGAAAGAATTGCAATTGTGATAAAATTCAGCGTAACTAATGCCGACCACAGCAAAATGCGATAAATCGCCGACTGGGTGGGCTCTATACTCTTTATCGGAAGTTGATCTGCTTAACATATCTGTTGGAATGTGCTTAGTTAGTTCGCAAGGCGTAAGCACAAGTTTTTCATTTTTGCCATTAATTGAAACTATATTGAATATAGAATTTCATATGAATTGTAAACAGAGAATTTCATATGAATAGTAGGATTATTGTGAAGAAATAATTATAACTATAAATATTTAACATTAGTTTTAAAATGAATGCATAAAATATATTTTTTAAATTGATATTAATATTAAAATAATTTTAAAACTAAAAGTTTCATGTTAACATAATTATGATAAAAAATAAATTAAATAAAAAATAAAATAAAATAAAAACTAAAAATACATAATAGAAAAAAACTTAATAAAAAAATAATATTAAACAAATAAATACAAATACAAATACAAAATACAAATAAAAAAAATATATATAGTTATTTATATAGCCAATCTTACGTATGAATAATAATTAAAATATTTAAATATATTTGAACAAAAAATAAAAAATCAAAATAAATAATTATTAAATATTTATAAAGTATTACTATTGGTTAAAAAAAAATATATATAAATATATGTTTGCATAAAGAATTTCCATTATAAATTAAATCATATTTGTTATAGTTTCATATTTTTATTCGTATTAAAAATCTTTTATTGTAATATTAAACAAATTTTGTTTTTCTCTCCTTCCATAAAATATTATGTTTTTGTTGCAATAAAGGGTAATAGCAATTCGTTTCATTCGTTGAAAAACAGGCTGGACTTTCATGTTTATTTTTTGTGCTCTTGTCGGAACTGTTTTGGGGTGTCGCCTTCTGTGGTCGTCATGGACGGTTTGCTCGCGGCTAAAGTTTGGCGACTTTTCTTCTTTTATTTTATTATTATTCTTTTTTTTTTTTTTTTGTTCGTTTGCTGCTGGCCGAGTGTCGCTTTCTATGTACATTTTTATAGCATTGGCTCTTGTTTTGCGGCTGTATGAGAGATTCAGTTGCTGGAAATGATAATTTTCACTTGAGCGCGCACGTGGAAATGGAGTTTGGTGGTGCGAGCGCCTGATGTGGTTTAGCTCTGCTATAAATTGCCAATTAATGGCAGAGCAGCGCTGCGGTGGGTTTCATTTGCATTTTGCTTCGCATTGCTTCTAAAACATGCATAAACATACAAATATCTATATATGTATATACATAAACTTAAATATATATGCATTATGTGATTGCGATCGAATGCTGAATTTACTCCTATTTTTTTGTTGCTTTTTTCTATTCGCTTTTCGCCCACGCTGTGTATGCTTAATTTTTTGGCGCATTCTCTTAGTCCGTTTTTGTTTTGCCTGTCACACTTCACTGGCCAGCGAGTCGCCATTTTGTTTTGGATTGCTCGGCGCTGCATTCAAATGCAGTCAAGGCGCGCCAGCTGACCACGCCCCCATGCATTCGCCCCCTCGCTGCACAACATGCGCCATGCGCCTTATCCGGTCAAGCGTCCTGCTAAATTCGTTGTGGTTTTCGTGGTTTTCCTCGTTGTGCTTGCGTCCAAAATAAATACAGAGCGCGCAGCGGTGCAAAATTTAGTTCAATTTGAAAATTGCCCAAAAAAAAATAAATAAAACAGTCAATGAATAATTGAGCTTGTGGTGTTTGAATGTATGAATGCACTCATCGAATGTGCCATTCAAGCCATGGCAATGTCAATTTATAGCTCACTTTTGCTCATTAAATAATTGAAGCGTCAATGATCTATTGCCGCGTGTTCCTGCTCTAAAAGTTACAAATGATTTTATTTTAAATTTATATTTAACATTAAGTAAATTGAAGTGAAATTAATATTCCTTAGTTTATAATTATTTTATTTAAATATCTGTATTTAAATATAAATGTATAAGTATTTATTTTATTTTATTTTATTTTTTAAATATACTTACCCTTTAATTTTTTATTTAAAATATCTGATTAACAATTTCTATTTATTTATTTATTTTTATTTTATTTATTTATTTTTTTAAGTGCATTGAAATGAAAATTAACCAAGACTCGAAATTTTAAATAAGCAATTCTCTAATTTAATTAAATATATATATATTTAATATATAAATATAAAATATAAATCTACCTAAGTTTTAATTTTATTTGGAAAAATCCTATTAATCTGTCTATTTTTATTTCATATTAAAAATATTGATAATAATAATTTAATATATAAATATAAAATATAAATCTACCTAAGTTTTAATTTTATTTGGAAAAAATCCTATTAATCTGTCTATTTTTATTTCATATTAAAAATATTGATAATAATAATTTAATATATAAATATAAAATATAAATCTACGTCAGTTTCAATTCGATCTTTAAAACATCAAACCAAATGATTTAATATATTAATATACAATTTAAAGCTACTTAAGCTTTATTTTTATCTTTTTTATTTAATTATTTGTTTGTCAACTAAAACCCGAAATTAAAAAAAATACACTTTCTTTGTTTCAATTTTATATTAAAAATATCTGAATTACCTTACATATATATTTTTTAAGCAAATCCTCTTTGATCAACCCCAACTCATTTTCCTTGCAGCTTTTACATGCTTTTCACTTTGTTCCCTTGCACGTTCGCTCAACCATGCAGCGAAGCTAATGGGTAAATGCACAAATTCACAGTCCCTAATCTTGGTTAATGTCAGTTCTTATCGCTGCATTTGCTGATAATACTAATCACATTTATTTATCTTCGGCGATTATTATTGTCGGCAAAATATACGAGAGTGTGGCGCAGACATATAAATTATGTGCACATTTGTACTGTAATATAACGCATGCGACGCGTTGGCCATGGCGAGTCGAGCTATCTAAATATGCATAAAACAGTCTAGGCAAATGCTAAACAAATAGCTGCAGCAGCAATAACAACAATGGCTTAGTTATGTTCAGTGCATAAACATGGCATAATATTAGGTGCCATCGACATAACAACAATAACAACAACAACAAAAGTAAAAGCAATAACAACAAATTATATTTATTTTTTCACACAACGAAAATGCTGGCTTATGGGCGGGCGTTAAGATAAGCACAGCGGCCAGTCGATTGGAGTATTCAGTCTATGCATATCGAATATATTGGCAAATTTATATGTATATTTATATATGCATGTATTCGCTGTGCATAAATAAAATAGCAAATTAAACCAGTCGCAACGCCTCGTCCACGATTCAATTGCATTTTTATTTTATTGTTGTTGTTGTTATTGTTGTTGTTTTTCGACAGACTCGCTTATTCTGCAAGTTGGCTATTTTGGACAGGTAAGTGTGTTCCAGAAATGGTTAGTTTTATAAATTCTCTAAAGAAATCGTGATTGCAACGTGTGCCATAGAGGTAAGCGGTGCATTCTTTAGTTTATTATTTATATTCCTTAGTGATAACTTCGTGATAGTGATAAGTGGGCTTACAGAGGAAATTTACTAGGTAAAATTAGCTAGAACTACAGGAATTATTTATAAAAAAAAAAAAAATAAATAAAAATAAAAAAAAATTGAAAACTAATACTTTTAAAGCAAGAAAGAGACATTTTTTTTTTTTTAAATATGGACATTTCTATAGAAAACTCAACTTGTTGCTTTCGACTCTTTCATTTTCAAGACAATTACAAAAAAACGAAAGGGTCGAACGCTACAAAAAGTTGACTTTTCTGGAGAAATGACCCAATGTATGTATTAATATACAACATATAATTTAAACTCAGCAGAAAGTGTATATACTATAGACTATAGTAATTGAAATGGTTTATACAAATAATTAAAAAATATTCTTTATATAAAAATATGAATACAAGTGTTAGGCAAAATATTCTCTTCTACTTAGAGTTCTTCATCAATTGACATAGCAAATTACTTTGGAAATGAACTTTCTTTTTCTTAAACAAACTATCCTCGAATTTACTCGATGCACATTCATTTTGCTAGCTTTTTAAGAGAGATTTTTTGGAGATCTTTAAAGAGATCTTTAAAAGTGCACTTAAAGCCTATTAGATCGTTCAACAAAGTTGCAGTTTTTATTGCATCGATAACATATAAGAGAGATAAGTATGATATGAGTCACGCTTAATACATTTTCTTTTTATGATGCTCTGTTCACGGATAGTCTGTCGAGTCATATTAAATATAGATTGCCAATGGCTAAATAAAAATTGCATAAAAAATTTAATACTTTACTAAATAAAATCACAATAAAATAAAAGAGTTCTCTTCTTTTTTTTTTTTTCGTAATATTGAAAAATATCAATTGCAGTCGCATCAGCACGCACGCCCTTTGTCAATGTAACAACAAACAGCGGAAAATGTAAATATCAAACCAATGATAAAAGATTTTCATAGTTAACAAGAGTTCATGTCGTATAACGTCATAATTTGCAATTGGTCAATTTTAAGGCTTTTTTCGCATTGCTTTTCCGCTTTAAATTCAAATAAAAACATTAAAAGTAATTTGTAAATTAAATAAATGAATGTCTGCCAGTCATGGCTACGAACAACTGCTCTGTCAGCGCTCCACTTTGCCCTCTAACCCCGCAGCCTGTCCATAGTTATTTGCATTAACACCCAGTGCCATCCTTTAATAACCATTTGCGTCACAATTGAGCTGCATTGCGTGCCCCGGCCGAAGAGCGTGGAATTAAAATTAGTTTATTTGAATGCATTGGAAGCCCAATGGATATTGGCCACTGCCAATCTGCCCGAGCCCTTGTCCTAGCCCCAACTGCAGGCAGTGCTTTAATTGTGCACTGTGTGCATTGCTCATACACAGCATAGCCCCCTCAGGCAATTGGTGCATCACTCACACTCTGTTTATCGCCAGCATTGTTTGCCATTTGGTCATGGCCTCCAGTTCAGCCAACCCATCTCATGCCAGTGCCCAGGGCCAGGGCCTATTATTATGCCGCTGCTGTCTGTGACAATATTTTACGGTTTGTTTGATTTACTGTTTATTTATTGTTATTATTGAGTTGAGATTTTTCTGTTGTCTGGCCTGGCAACACGTTTCACCAAATGCACACAGCAAAATTGCAGTTTTAATAAAGATTTACAAAAATAATACAAAATAAAAAAAGGAAAAATAAAATTTCTCTATTTGACTTTATTCCATTTTAGTAAAATTTTTAAGTAAATTATGTGCATAATACTTGGAAAGGCTGTTAAAAGGATTTTCATATAGTCACATAGACAAAAAAGAAATATTTTAGACAATACAGTCAAATAAATGGCATGCGTGTGGAGTTTTTGTCATCGTTGCATTTGATTAATAGCCAAGTAAATAAATAATGGCAGTTTATTTAGCCAACGCGTAACCAATGGCAGACCATAAAAAATAATATATGGCCTATAAAAAATACCCATAAATTGCGAAAACTTGTCAAAATTGTTAGAGCATTTGTGGAGAAAGTAATGATTCCGTACACATTGAATATGAAACCGAATACGTGCGTATACGAAAGCGTTTATTCAGGGAATGAATTTAAAGCGAACAGCAATAGGAGATGCGCGATCTTACATTTTAGTGATGTGCGATATATATCGATACATAAACTTAACAAATTGAACTTGCAAACTTCAACACTTCTTCTCAAGTTTAATTTAACTTACAATGTTTCTTAATTTAAGCCTAACATTTTTGCAAACTTATTATGCTTTTCTTTCTGTAAACTCTTTGTAAAAATGTCAGCAACATTATCGTTCGTAGAAACAAAACTAACTGATATTTCATTGTTAGCGATTACTTCTCTAATGTGATGATACTTAATGTCTATGTGTTTGGTGCGCTTGTGATGAACAGGGTTTAATGCGATTTGCTGCGCACTCAAATTGTCACCGTTGATTCGGATTGGCGAGGATTGATCCACATATCCAATTTCTTCAAGTAGCCGCTTCAAATATACTGCTTCCTTGGCTGCTGTTGAGAGTGCAATATATTCTGCTTCTGTGCTGCTGAGAGCCACCAGTGATTGCTTCTTTGACTCCCAAGAAAAAGCCGAACCTGCAAGATAGAACGCGTACCCAGAGTACGATTTTCTGTCGATGTTATCATTAGCCCAGTCTGCATCGACATATGCATGCAGGGGCATTTCAGTTTTAGAGTAATGGAGCTTAAGCTCCAATGTCTTCGCCAAGTACCGAAGAACGTGTTTTGCGCCTGACTCGTGCTCGGTGTGTGGATTCGTATTCCGTTGGGCCAACTTACTTACGGAATGTAATATGTCAGGGCGCGTCGATATAGCCAAGTACATCAGTGAACCAATCAGCGATTGATACTCCGTTACATCAACTTTGCCACATTGCTCATTAATGCAACTAATTGTAAATCCAGGGTCCAAGGGCGTAGAAACTGAACGACACACGCTCAACTTGTATTTTTCCAAAAGACAAGTGATATACTGTTTCTGACACACAGAAATAGCACCTTTCTCTCCCTTGCGACGAATTTCCATACCCAGGAAGTGATGCAATGGGCCATTGTCATGTATATTAAAGCATTCTTTAAGCTTTGCTTTAATAACATCCAGATCGCTTTTGTTGCGGCAAGCAATTATAAGATCGTCTACATAGACCGCAATCAGATTGTAGGTGCCCTTTGACATCTTCATATATAGACACGGCTCGTTCATTGCTGCCTTAAATCCCATTTTCTTTAGAGCCTTGTCCAAGGTACTGTTCCAAGCTCTACCCGATTGCTTTAACCCATATAGTGCCTTTTTTAACTTTAAAACTCTTTGAGGATATGCACTGCTCACAAAATGATCGGGTTGCCTCATATATATACTTTCTTGCAGCTCACTATTCAAATACGCATTCGAAACGTCCACTTGGTGTAAATATAACTCCTTCTCAACAGCTATTGCTAATAAAAGCCTTATGTTCTCATAACGTATTACTGGCGAGAATGTTTCATTATAATTAACGCCTAGCTGTTGACTACAACCTTTAGCAACAAGTCTAGATTTGAAACTACTAATCTTTCCTTGCTCATCTCGTTTGATTCTATAAACCCACATGGAGCTGATGACTTTGGTATCGTCTGGTGGATCTACTAATTTCCAAGTCTTATTTTTTACCAGTGCATCATATTCTTTTTTCATCGATTGCTCCCACTCAAACGAATGTTTGCCAGACAGAGCCTCCTTTATATTTTTGGGCGTTTCTATATCAGTGAATGCAATAATATTATTTAGCATGCTATACTGCTTGCGTGGTCTGCCAACATTACCTGTCCGAACTATTCTTGGCCTACCTGGACCTCGACGCAGGTTTCCTGTAATTTCCTCATTTGAATTGCCAAAATCTAAATTTTCCTCTGCATCGTCTTCATTTGAACTGCTCAGATCTGCACTTTCCTCTGCTTCAAAACTTTCAAATTCTTCGATTTCTTCATCCCTGTTTGTAGCATTTTCAGAACTAACTTCTTCTGAATCTACACTATTTACTTCTAACGGAATATCTAAAATGAACGAATTATAGCTTTTGCTTGGCATTTCCGGGTTTGTTTGGATTTCATTTTCCACAAACTTTACGTCCCTACGCTCTACTATTTGTTTCGCTTCTCTGTCATACAGCCGATACGCCTTGGCTGTTGGCGAATATCCAACGAAAGTATACTCTTTACCTTTGGCACAAAACTTTTTGTGTTGCCGCTTATTGAGAGCATATGCTGGTGAGCCAAAAATACGAAAATGCTTCACCGTCGGCTTGCGACCAGTCCACAGTTCGAAAGGCGTTACGTTACCCTGTAACCCTTGCGATGGGCATCTGTTTCGGATGTATGCTGCAGTCCATATAGCTTCAGCCCATAGTGGCTCCTCGACGTTAGCGTGCACCATCATGCTGCGAGCCATTTCCACCAAATACCTGTTGGCTCTCTCTGCTACTCCGTTTTGTTGAGGTGTATACGGCACCGATAATTGTCTTTTAATTCCACACTCATTTAAATAATTATCAAACTGTTTATTTATGTATTCTTTGCCGTTGTCACTCCGGATGACTTTTATTTTTCTTTGTGTTTGACACTCTGCCATATTTTTAAATAGTTGAAACTTTTCAAACGCTTGATCTTTGGTATTCATAAAGTACACAAACACCCTTTTTGACTTGTCGTCTATAAACGTTATAAAGTACTTTGCACCCCCTACTGAGGCAACATTTATAGGACCACACACGTCTGTGTGAATCAAATCCAAAAGATCATCGGCATTGTTTTTACAGCTTTTCGGAAACGGTTTTGCACAAATTTTTGATTTATTGCACGTATTGCAATTAATCTCAGCGGGTATGTTTTTTACGTCAATCCCGTGCACTAGCTCATTTTCTGACAAATCTTTGAGACTACGATAGTTTAAATGACCATAACGATTATGCCACATAATAGCTTTTTCACTTATTGAAAACAGTTTGTTCTCGTTTAAATCGTTAAACAAAAATAAATTATCACTCATTGCTGCAGTTAGCAGCACCGTACGGTTTTTTGTTTTTACCGACGCAAAATTGTTGCCGAAAAATACTTTATGTCCGAATTTCATTGCTTTGCTAACGGAATAAAAATTCATTTGTAGCGATGGCACGTACAAAACATCGCGTAACTCCAACTTGCCTTGTTGAGTTTTTATTATTACTGTACCCGTGCCCGGTGATTCGATATATTTATTTGCTGCCAACATTATTTTGTCTCTTTTTGGCACGAACGACACGAACACATCTCTATCGCAACACATGTGCGACGTTGCGCCACTGTCCAAGCACCAAGTGCGTTTTGACACTGTGTTTTCGTTCATTGCAGCAAAAACAGAATACGATATTCTTTGCTTTTCCAGATCACCACTCATTGTCTTTTCATGGTCATTTCTCGCATTATTGCGCTTCACGTTTTCTTTGCAGTTACTTGCTTTGTGTCCACGTTTACCACACTTGTAACACTGTCCGTCAAATTTGTCCCGTTGTTTCGATCGCGTTTCATTTTTCTTGGCGCCAGCATAGAATGCTTGTTGACTGCTGTCCTGTTCGCACTTATCTTCAATTCGCTTTGCTTCTTCTAGAAGTTTTATTTTGAGCGTGTCGAATGTAGGAAGCGCGTCTCTTGTTTCGATCGCTATGACGAAATTCTCATACTCCGCGCCTAAGCTTGAAAGCAGAATAATAACTCTTAGTTCTTCACTTAGTTCGATGCTCACTTCTGTCAGTTTATCCACAATTTCGACAAACGAATTGATATATTGCGTCATGCTCATTTCTGACGACAACTTTAAACTTAACAGTTTTTTGTACAACGATACTTTACGAAGCGGACCCGTAGACACATGAATTTCTCTTAATTTGTCCCACGCTTCTTTAGAACTTTTTGCGCTTTTTACATAGTTCAACTGCGATACTTGCACGTTCAATATTATAAGCGCCAGTGCCTTTTCATCACACAAATTCCACTTCACTGCGGCTTCTGCTGTACTAGCATTATTTTCACATTTACCGCTAACATGGTTCCACAACTCCTGATGTATGAGAACACTTCGCATTTGTAAACACCATACATCGTAATTACTTTCACTTAACTTTTCAATGTTATACAGACTCATCTTAAATTCTTTTCTGCGAGTCTGGGCCCATAACCAATGTTAGAGCATTTGTGGAGAAAGTAATGATTCCGTACACATTGAATATGAAACCGAATACGTGCGTATACGAAAGCGTTTATTCAGGGAATGAATTTAAAGCGAACAGCAATAGGAGATGCGCGATCTTACATTTTAGTGATGTGCGATATATATCGATACATAAACTTAACAAATTGAACTTGCAAACTTCAACAAAAATCAAAAGCGCGGAAATGTCACATTACACACAGAGGGCAAGAAGTCTCTCAGCCAACCTTAGCGTCGAACTACTATGCCAAGCATACACAATGTCAGCCGCCTACGCCCACGCCCCATGCTGACGTTAACTAAACAAATTACCAATGCACTTCCGATCGCATTGAAGTGCCCAGCACGTTATCAGTGACAATACTTTATTTTTACATTCATTTTTTATTTTTTTTTTTATTATTAACTTTTCGATTTGTTTATTTAACAGCAATATAAGCGCTGAGCAGAACTATGGCCAAGCCCAGAATTTGTTGAGACTGCGTCGTTGTGCTGCAATTACAGGGTATCAGACCCAGTTTAGAGGTGCAAACACATGCCTCCACCTGCATGCCCGTCGACTGGGTTTCGCGGTAACAGCCATTGCTGTTGTTCACCTTGGCACACATATAGGTAATATTTTGAACTATTGAAATGAAAGTGAAAAAGAGAAGAAAGTTATATTAGTTTTTTTTTTTTTTATTATTGATGATATGCAAGCTATGATCATATAAATTCATTTTTATATTTATTATTTATTATTTTTATTTATAAAAATAGATTTTAAAAAAGAAAAATATATATATACTTCTTCAATATATGCAGTATTTCTTATTTATTTAAAAAATATTAATTTAAATATTTTTGAATATGTTCAAGCAAATTTCATATATATTTATTTTTTATATTTATTCTTTTATTATTTAAAAAAAAAATAGTTTTATATATAAAAATAGATTTTTAAAATTGTGTATATAATATAAAATAAATAAATGAATTTATGTAGTGTTTCTTTATTATGAAATAATATTTATTTATTTGTTCTATTTTATTCTATATGCCTAAAAAATTTTAATTTATCTAACTTAACCTATTTTTTAAGCTATTCTTACTTTGGGCTAACCAAATTAGACGAAATCGAGTTCAGTCATACTGAATAAAACTAAATAATATATTTTTTAAAATTCACTTTATCAACATTTATATTAAAAGCCTTTCTCAAAGCAGCTCATCAGCATTTGATACATCAATTTAAATTAAATTACTTTAAATTATGTAAGTTTTTAACTGAAGGTTTAAGTACCTTCTTTCTATAGTTAAAAAGTAAATATAATTATTTTATATTCCAACTTGATCTTGCATCGCCTGCCCAATAGACAATACCTCAATCAAAACCAGCTCAAATCATTCCACATATACAAACTCAATAAGGAGGCCTATTCCAGCAAAACAACATCATACCCACTCTATTAGCTGTTTATTTTTCTTTACAGGTGTATAGTATATAAAAATATGTGCAAGTATAACAAAGTACTTACTGCCACCCTTGAATATGTAGGAGTACTTGACGCAGGAATAGCCGGGCGACATCTGGCACAGATAGTGTTCGCGATTCAATGTCTCGTTCTTCCACAGCGCCTTCACGTCCGGCACCGTGTCATTAGCTAAAGTTAATATACACAGCTATAAATTGATATATATTCAATTAATAGATACTTACGAGTGACTACCAGGGGCATTTCACAGGGTATCTCATTGAAATCACCGACTCTGGCATCGCAGCTTTCCTTGGCAATGTTTGTTTTGTTTTCGTACGGTCCAATCCAGGTGAAATGAAAACATTGTGGTGCTGCGAATAGAGCATATATGAATCTTACTCATCGAAATTCACATTCATATTCACCAACACTCGGCTTTGAGGCCCTTGAACAGCAGCAACAGTAGCAGCAATTTAAGCAGCTGCAGTGGCATTTCCGATAACGTATTCTCTTTGATCTTTTTTTTTTTTTTTTTACTTTGTTTCTTTCTTGATGATTTTCACAGATAAGATGAATATTTCTCTTCGCATATAAATTGTATTTTTGGGACAAGCGCTGCTGTTGCCACTGCCACAGACAAACTGATAATGCGCCATTCAATACAATCGACAAACGATCGACGATCTTATCATTTACCATCGAGTACTTTTCAGTTTTTTATTGCACTGAAGTGGCGAGGTTTACTGAATGAATGTAGGCTTTTCAATCATTCAGTTAACTATACATTAAAAAAAAAAAAAAAACAATTGATGTATATTTAACTGAATGAAAACCTCAACGCAATAAGTAAACACCAACTTAAACATTAAATAATAAAATAAAAAAACTCAAAAGTATTGGATAGAAAATGATTTTAATAGCAATACTACTAGTATTTTAATTTAATGTATTTAATTCGATTTTAGACATGTTTTATTATATATTTTTTATATTTTTATATATTTTTTATTTAAAATATTATATTGTTAATAAAAAATAATAAATGCAGAATATTAGATAACATTTTATTAAATTGAGTATATTTAAATTTATTGTCGGGCACATAAAATATTTATTTGCCTATATTTCTTTATTAAAATTTATGTCATTTAGTGTTTCGAAGATATCCATATATTTTTTTTAATGTCCTTATATATAATTGCTTTTAATTTTTATACCTTGAGCCCATTGAAAATGGGAAATCATTAGATATGAATTGGTTTGGGGAACTTAATTTGAATTGATTATACATATACTAGTTATTTCCGGGCAGATCAAATATTTTTATATTTTTATAATAAAATTTATAATAAATAATTTATAAATTTTTTTTAAGGAACTCAATATAAATTATGTATACACATAACTATTTCTTGGCAGATAACAAGTTTTTTATTTAATACTTTTACAAATATAATTTGGTATTAATTTCAATATAAAACTTTAAAGCTTACTTAATATTTTCAAAATAGATTTATTATATTATACTCGAATTAAACAAGAAGTAAAATTTCCCAATTCATTTTTTATTTTACACATTTTTGTAACAAATTTAATTTAAATTCATTTCATATATATTTATTTGTAGACAGATAACGCGTTTATTTATTTTTTAAAAATATTGTTTTGTTATTAAGAAACTTGAAATAATAATTGAAATTTTCTTAAAAAAGTCTATTTTATTTAGAAATATAAAATATTAAATAAACTTAATTAAAAGCTCAGTTTTATCAAGTTTTAGAAAGACTTATATTATATGAAGCCACAGAACATAATTAATAAAAATTTTTAAAGAGTTGATAAGTAACAGACTAAAAGACAGAAATAGAGCTATAAGTAGCAGAGGGAAGAAAACGCAGATAGCTATTGATAGATAGATATTGTAGTTAGATAAAAAGTATAAACAATGAGTGGATACAATAATAAACTAACCAGCAAACAATTAGCAAATATATAAGTTATAATCGAATCATATGTTTTTGAAAACAATGTTACAGAAAATAAAATTCAATTTGCAACAATTTTGGCATATGATATAGCTGTTATTGTACACTTACATCCGTGTATATACATATATATTTCGCATTTCAACAATTTTCGCTTTTATTTTCATTACACGTGATATCTGCAATTGAAGCATGCCGAATAAAACAAAACATTTATTGTAATGAAAAATGCCGTCGTTTTAGTATCGTTGGGTGATGTTTCAGTTTTTCGATGATGGCAATCAATGAGCGATAAGCGAGCTTATCAATGCCGCTGACAATGTGAAAATAAAAAGAAAGTGTCATAAAATTGTAAATGAATTCTAAAATGTTGCTACAACTTTGAAGTCAGAGAGGCAACAAGAATTTGTCTTTTTTTTTTTTTTTTTTTTTTGTGGGGCAGACACCATTCAAATCAGACCAGCTTCCCAAATGGCATTTAATTAAATTTGCACAAACGAAGCCCGAGCCGGAGAGTGGGAGTGAGGTAGCGAGAGATGACTGACAAACAATTAAATAACAGCAGTTGCAAAAATTGTTAAACTAAAGTCTGCAAATTGTATTTGTTGTTAATTGTCCGGTTGTCAGAGTAGTCCTCTCTCGACTTGCACGAAATGAGTTTGAAAACAAATAAAAATGTCAAACGAATGAATAAAAGTTGTCTAATTTAATTTGTTTAGCAGTAGCGGCATTTGAACAGCCAACACACACACACACACACACACACACTTAGTGAGAAAACTCACGCATACTCACGTACTCGAACAGTTGCGCAAATTGAATAAAAGTACAATTTTTCAGCATCGCTCTTCACGTATATTTCACGTACTATTTTTTAAATTTAATTTTTAATTGTTCAAAACAATTAAAATTTATTTGGAAATTGTTGTGTGTGTGGCTGTGACGCTCTCTCTTTCTCTATCCTCCCTCTCTCTCTCTCTCTCTCCCACTGTATGGAACTTTTTCCACAGCTGCTGGCCAGCTACGTGTTTTGAAACTTTGTACGAGTTGATGTTGGCAATGTTAGTTGCATTTAGCTAAAATGCCATTTGCGTGAAGCCACGTTTTCAGGAAACACACATCCATCAAGAAATCTGACAAGGACTTTTTATTTTTAAATAGCTAACCTAGTGAATCACTTTATGCTCCAGTCCCCAATCGCAACACATACATCAGAGAATATCACATCAAAAGCACCTTCAAAGCCGTTTGCCCCATCATCATCTTTAAAGATTACGCTGCCATCTGCTCTACTCAACCCACTCTGCGAGCCAATGATTGATTATTTTTATTGACACAAATGTCATTAGCTTCAGGCGAAAATACCCTAAGAAATACCCACGGAAATTAGCGTTAGTCAGGCATTTCAAGGTAACACAAAGGAATGTCATCTTCGCCAAATCCCAAGTAATTGAACCGTGCGAAGGGCGACAATAAGCCAAAATTACCTGTGACGAGTCTATACAAAGGAGTTCACTATGAGCGCTGCCGATGTGCACATATTTTAAAAGATTTTATACCTTAATTTAAAAATACAATAATTTATTAAAATATAAAGAAAGACTTAAGCTTGGCCTTGGAGTTGGACTTAGAATTGGACTTAGACTTCGACTTCGACTTCGACTTAGACTTAGACTTAGACTTAGACTTAGACTTAGACTTAGACTTAGACTTAGGCTTAGACTTAGACTTAGACTTAGACTTAGACTTAGACTTAGACTTAGACTTAGACTTAGACTTAGACTTAGACTTAGACTTAGACTTAGACTTAGACTTAGACTTAGACTTAGACTTAGACTTAGACTTAGACTTAGACTTAGACTTAGACTTAGACGTAGACTTAGACTTAGACTTAGACTTAGACTTAGACTTAGACTTAGACTTAGACTTAGACTTAGACTTAGACTTAGACTTAGACTTAGACTTAGACTTAGACTTAGACTTAGACTTAGACTTAGACTTAGACTTAGACTTAGACTTAGACTTAGACTTAGACTTAGACTTAGACTTAGACTTAGACTTAGATTTATTAAATTTCAGCATATTATGACTCTTTTTTGCCCATAAATTGCTTCTTCTTATTTTCAAATATTTTATCCAACAGACCATAAAATCTCAGCTGCTTTACGGTAACAATCTCCATATTTTCCAAGTGCCCCCATTTAGGATTCATAGTACTAACAGAATTCCTTCAGCACAAAATCTATTCAGCTCATTAATTATGCAAATGTTTTTTATTTTGGCCATGTGCCTTACTGAGACCCATTTGACTTTACAATACACCAAAAATTATGTCACCAAAATGCAAATGTCGCGACAGAACTTTGGGACGAGCTGAGAAAGACGGGGTCAGTGAGCGATGGGGGTAGTTGGGTATGTGATTAGTAAAAGTCCGGGTCTAAAGCAAAAGTTGTTAACAAAACTAACAGCCAGTTGGCATATGAGCAACATAACTAGGCTCGAAACAAATTTTTGCCGGGCTTCTGCCTAATGGCGAGCCTGCATAAAATTTGCATGCGATTAAGATTGATAAATGAAGGAGAATGAATGTTGACCCCAACCATTGAGCAGTGTTTGTAGATTTCTACTCTAGTCTATGGAATGGCTCTGTGGAACAACTGGCAGCAGACCTTGTCATGACCTACACATCAGTTGTCGTCAATGGCTTTCAATTATGTGCCAGCTTTAGATTTTGTCGAGTTCCGCAACCTAAGCTCAGACAAGACTTACACCTACACACCCTTCTGTTTGCTGTAAGTTTTTGTCTCTTATTGAGCTGTAAGTACGCAGCTAGTTGTTTGCAAATTTAATAAAGCCAGTTTCATAGATGGCAAAACCTGTTGGAACTGTATTCTATGGCGACAGCTAAACCGATTTGCTAAATGACAAGGTTGACGGGTGAAGAGCGGGTGGCGCCTCTCGCGTCTCTCTAATTACGTGTCGTCGGTGCACGTCCAGAGCCGGGTCATTATGTCACCTGTACGAAAAATGGCGCACGTAAACCGGAAACGAGGCGAGCCAAGTCGACGTTGGTGTATAGTGTGCACAAGGGCCAAAACTGCTCATTGTGCGGAAATCGCATTTGGCGCTGATAGCAGCAGCAACGGTAACAGCAGCGCCTAACTAACGACCAACTAATACGATTAGTGTCATAATGCCTAGGTCTTAAGTATGTCAATAATGTCGCACTTTATTTGCAGCACTTGACGCAGGACGCCCCATCTGTACTTATGCGAGACAATCTTAAAAAGGCGCATGGCTGGCATATTTGTCCAGCTCTGAGCAGCTGCTGAAATCTATACGATTTTGTTTGAGCAACCGTCTTAGTCAATATTAATCCAATAAGTCTTAAAATAAAGAAATAAAATACATTTTTTCAATAATATTTAATATTTAATCAATATTAATCCGTTAATACTCAAAATAAATATGTAAATAAAAACAAAATAAATATTTCAATAATATTTAATATTTAGTCAATATAATAATCCATTCATACTAAAAATAAATAAATAAATAAAAATTAAAATAAAATAAATATTTTAAATATTTAGTAATCCATTCATACTAAAAAATAAAAAAAAATAAAAAAAATAATAATAATAAAAATAATAATAATAAAGAACATAATAATAATAGATAAATAAAACAAAATAAAATAAATTGAAAATAAATAAAAACAAAATCAATACTTTAACAAATAAAACAAATAAATAAAAATAAAATAAATATTGTTTACTTTTTTTTAAATATATTATATTAATCTCTTAAATAAATTAATACAAATATAATAAATAAATAATTTATACTTTTTGTTTAGTGATTTTATTGGACTATCGAGTTCTTTGAATGCTGAAAATATTTGTTTATATTTTAGATACATGCGAGCATTTCTCATGATTAAATTATTTTAATTCGATTTAATCTTGTCATCTAGAATCTCAAATTTCATGCCATGTTCGTGCTTCTCGAGCTCACTGATCAGATTCGTCTTGGCAAAGGCGGCGCCTGGTGTTAATACGCCGCCATTGCTAGGCATTTGGTGGCTTTGCTTTAATATGGTAACGGCTGCAGTGAGCAGGGCTACACAAGTGCTGCCATAGGCAGGATTTTGACCCGACACACGAAACATTGAGCTTTTGTTGGGCAGCT
Source organism: Drosophila koepferae (assembly GCA_030914345.1). Classification (NCBI taxonomy): domain Eukaryota; kingdom Metazoa; phylum Arthropoda; class Insecta; order Diptera; family Drosophilidae; genus Drosophila; species Drosophila koepferae. The sequence continues at coordinate 1,976,897 of JAUESR010000211.1, forward strand.
CTTTGTCCTGATTGTTGTTATCGCTGGGCCAGCCAGCCGCTTTGAGTATGAGTTTAAAATAGCTACGCTCCATGTAAGCTTCACTTGGTCCACTGCGTGAGATGTAGCCAGCTGAAAAGAATTCGGGATACTTGAGCAGCAGTTTCCTGCCAAACTCGAACTTTGTCAGGATCAGAAAGATGAAACCAAATAGGGCAACGGCAATGGCAATTGTCCACGAGGGGAAAGCAATGTAGGAAAACATTTGGACAGGACGTTTCTTCTCATGCTCGTAGAAATATTGCTGTGAACGCTTGACCACCGAACGATCTGGACCAAAAAATGGCAAACACACTTGATTAATATCACGTGAATGGAATATTAATGGACGACGTGACATAATAGGATAGAACTTTGGCACCGGTTCCAATTGCATGTGCTTCCGCAAACTCTTCAGCTCATCGACATGGGCCAGACCATTTACAGCGCTCTCCCAGGTGCCATAGTTTAGACCTGCTCGACCTGCCTCAGCTTTAGCAATATCATTACATTCCGTCAGGCCGTTAATAAAAAAAGTCTCCACAGAATGGATCATGCCATCGAAATGCTGCTCAGCAAATATGATGCCCATATCCGCTGGAATGGAATTACAACCGCAAGCACTAATCACGTATATTCCGCGTGCTCTGGCTAAATCATCGTATTTCATCTGCATCTCTTCCATGTACTGCGGCTCTCCGCTGACGTCTACATGGTGAGTGCCAGCCTCAAGGCAGGCACGAATCACATTTTCACCATAGAAGCGATATGGACCCACCGTGTTGACAACTATGCGAGCGGATTTGGCCATTTGCAGCAACGACTTTTCATCGCCAACATCGGCAATTGTGATGGGTATTTGTGATAGGTCCTGTTTGGCCTTAATACCCATTTCCACAAGCACACGCGCAAGTTTTTCACGATTGCGTCCGGCTATGCCCCAGCGCAGACCTTTAAGCACAGAAACTGCCTCATATACAGTGTATTTGCCAGTGAATCCAGTGGCACCAAATATGACGACATCGAGCCGTTCTTTATCCTCTTCATTAGCCATCTAGAATAAGTTATTTTTGTTATTAGAGTAGTTCTGAGATCTAAACAATGTATAAAGAATATGTGATTAATTTTATATAGCTTTCCTTTTTGAATATTTTACTGAGGCTTATAGAATTTTCACTTGCCATTGAAGTAAATTTCATAGCTGCATTGCTTGTGTTTATAATAAAGGATTTTTGAAAAAGCAGAGGTTGAGAAATGATATGTGTAGACCAAAGATTATTTAAATCAAAAATATAATAATATTAAAATAATAAATATTTATATCTAATACTGTCTAAGATATATTTAAAGCAAATAGTTTGCGAAAGTTAGATATTAAAATTGAGAAGTAATAAAAGGTCTTCAATAACATTTCCACAAACATTTTAAATTTTATTCTATATTGTAGTCTCCATAATTCGTAATGGCAAGGGAACATAATTTTCTTTACGAGTTGCAGAAGTTTTTCATTTACCGACGATTCCATTTATCGGTGATTAATAAATCAAAATACGAATTGAAGGGGTTTTTTTTATATTTCATGTCCTTTTAATAATTTTAACTTATTAAAAATAAATAAAATACACATTCATTTCAATATTATGTATTTAAAAACAAAATTAAACATAAACAACATCATATTAACGAAAACTTAAGATTTAAAAAGCTTGTAATGTTTTTTTATTTGTTAGAGCATTTGTGGAGAAAGTAATGATTCCGTACACATTGAATATGAAACCGAATACGTGCGTATACGAAAGCGTTTATTCAGGGAATGAATTTAAAGTGAACAGCAATAGGAGATGCGCGATCTTACATTTTAGTGATGTGCGATATATATCGATACATAAACTTAACAAATTGAACTTGCAAACTTCAACACTTCTTCTCAAGTTTAATTTAACTTACAATGTTTCTTAATTTAAGCCTAACATTTTTGCAAACTTATTATGCTTTTCTTTCTGTAAACTCTTTGTAAAAATGTCAGCAACATTATCGTTCGTAGAAACAAAACTAACTGATATTTCATTGTTAGCGATTACTTCTCTAATGTGATGATACTTAATGTCTATGTGTTTGGTGCGCTTGTGATGAACAGGGTTTAATGCGATTTGCTGCGCACTCAAATTGTCACCGTTGATTCGGATTGGCGAGGATTGATCCACATATCCAATTTCTTCAAGTAGCCGCTTCAAATATACTGCTTCCTTGGCTGCTGTTGAGAGTGCAATATATTCTGCTTCTGTGCTGCTGAGAGCCACCAGTGATTGCTTCTTTGACTCCCAAGAAAAAGCCGAACCTGCAAGATAGAACGCGTACCCAGAGTACGATTTTCTGTCAATGTTATCATTAGCCCAGTCTGCATCGACATATGCATGCAGGGGCATTTCAGTTTTAGAGTAATGGAGCTTAAGCTCCAATGTCTTCGCCAAGTACCGAAGAACGTGTTTTGCGCCTGACTCGTGCTCGGTGTGTGGATTCGTATTCCGTTGGGCCAACTTACTTACGGAATGTAATATGTCAGGGCGCGTCGATATAGCCAAGTACATCAGTGAACCAATCAGCGATTGATACTCCGTTACATCAACTTTGCCACATTGCTCATTAATGCAACTAATTGTAAATCCAGGGTCCAAGGGCGTAGAAACTGAACGACACACGCTCAACTTGTATTTTTCCAAAAGACAAGTGATATACTGTTTCTGACACACAGAAATAGCACCTTTCTCTCCCTTGCGACGAATTTCCATACCCAGGAAGTGATGCAATGGGCCATTGTCATGTATATTAAAGCATTCTTTAAGCTTTGCTTTAATAACATCCAGATCGCTTTTGTTGCGGCAAGCAATTATAAGATCGTCTACATAGACCGCAATCAGATTGTAGGTGCCCTTTGACATCTTCATATATAGACACGGCTCGTTAATTGCTGCCTTAAATCCCATTTTCTTTAGAGTCTTGTCCAAGGTACTGTTCCAAGCTCTACCCGATTGCTTTAACCCATATAGTGCCTTTTTTAACTTTAAAACTCTTTGAGGATATGCACTGCTCACAAAATGATCGGGTTGCCTCACTATTCTTGCAGCTCACTATTCAAATACGCATTCGAAACGTCCACTTGGTGTAAATATAACTCCTTCTCAACAGCTATTGCTAATAAAAGCCTTATGTTCTCATAACGTATTACTGGCGAGAATGTTTCATTATAATTAACGCCTAGCTGTTGACTACAACCTTTAGCAACAAGTCTAGATTTGAAACTACTAATCTTTCCTTGCTCATCTCGTTTGATTCTATAAACCCACATGGAGCTGATGACTTTGGTATCGTCTGGTGGATCTACTAATTTCCAAGTCTTATTTTTTACCAGTGCATCATATTCTTTTTTCATCGATTGCTCCCACTCAAACGAATGTTTGCCAGACAGAGCCTCCTTTATATTTTTGGGCGTTTCTATATCAGTGAATGCAATAATATTATTTAGCATGCTATACTGCTTGCGTGGTCTGCCAACATTACCTGTCCGAACTATTCTTGGCCTACCTGGACCTCGACGCAGGTTTCCTGTAATTTCCTCATTTGAATTGCCAAAATCTAAATTTTCCTCTGCATCGTCTTCATTTGAACTGCTCAGATCTGCACTTTCCTCTGCTTCAAAACTTTCAAATTCTTCGATTTCTTCATCCCTGTTTGTAGCATTTTCAGAACTAACTTCTTCTGAATCTACACTATTTACTTCTAACGGAATATCTAAAATGAACGAATTATAGCTTTTGCTTGGCATTTCCGGGTTTGTTTGGATTTCATTTTCCACAAACTTTACGTCCCTACGCTCTACTATTTGTTTCGCTTCTCTGTCATACAGCCGATACGCCTTGGCTGTTGGCGAATATCCAACGAAAGTATACTCTTTACCTTTGGCACAAAACTTTTTGTGTTGCCGCTTATTGAGAGCATATGCTGGTGAGCCAAAAATACGAAAATGCTTCACCGTCGGCTTGCGACCAGTCCACAGTTCGAAAGGCGTTACGTTACCCTGTAACCCTTGCGATGGGCATCTGTTTCGGATGTATGCTGCAGTCCATATAGCTTCAGCCCATAGTGGCTCCTCGACGTTAGCGTGCACCATCATGCTGCGAGCCATTTCCACCAAATACCTGTTGGCTCTCTCTGCTACTCCGTTTTGTTGAGGTGTATACGGCACCGATAATTGTCTTTTAATTCCACACTCATTTAAATAATTATCAAACTGTTTATTTATGTATTCTTTGCCGTTGTCACTTCGGATGACTTTTATTTTTCTTTGTGTTTGACACTCTGCCATATTTTTAAATAGTTGAAACTTTTCAAACGCTTGATCTTTGGATTTCATAAAGTACACAAACACCCTTTTTGACTTGTCGTCTATAAACGTTATAAAGTACTTTGCACCCCCTACTGAGGCAACATTTATAGGACCACACACGTCTGTGTGAATCAAATCCAAAAGATCATCGGCATTGTTTTTACAGCTTTTCGGAAACGGTTTTGCACAAATTTTTGATTTATTGCACGTATTGCAATTAATCTCAGCGGGTATGTTTTTTACGTCAATCCCGTGCACTAGCTCATTTTCTGACAATCTTTGAGACTACGATAGTTTAAATGACCATAACGATTATGCCACATAATAGCTTTTTCACTTATTGAAAACAGTTTGTTCTCGTTTAAATCGTTAAACAAAAATAAATTATCACTCATTGCTGCAGTTAGCAGCACCGTATGGTTTTTTGTTTTTACCGACGCAAAATTGTTGCCGAAAAATACTTTATGTCCGAATTTCATTGCTTTGCTAACGGAATAAAAATTCATTTGTAGCGATGGCACGTACAAAACATCGCGTAACTCCAACTTGCCTTGTTGAGTTTTTATTATTACTGTACCCGTGCCCGGTGATTCGATATATTTATTTGCTGCCAACATTATTTTGTCTCTTTTTGGCACGAACGACACGAACACATCTCTATCGCAACACATGTGCGACGTTGCGCCACTGTCCAAGCACCAAGTGCGTTTTGACACTGTGTTTCGTTCATTGCAGCAAAAACAGAATACGATATTCTTTGCTTTTCCAGATCACCACTCATTGTCTTTTCATGGTCATTTCTCGCATTATTGCGCTTCACGTTTTCTTTGCAGTTACTTGCTTTGTGTCCACGTTTACCACACTTGTAACACTGTCCGTCAAATTTGTCCCGTTGTTTCGATCGCGTTTCATTTTTCTTGGCGCCAGCATAGAATGCTTGTTGACTGCTGTCCTGTTCGCACTTATCTTCAATTCGCTTTGCTTCTTCTAGAAGTTTTATTTTGAGCGTGTCGAATGTAGGAAGCGCGTCTCTTGTTTCGATCGCTATGACGAAATTCTCATACTCCGCGCCTAAGCTTGAAAGCAGAATAATAACTCTTAGTTCTTCACTTAGTTCGATGCTCACTTCTGTCAGTTTATCCACAATTTCGACAAACGAATTGATATATTGCGTCATGCTCATTTCTGACGACAACTTTAAACTTAACAGTTTTTTGTACAACGATACTTTACGAAGCGGACCCGTAGACACATGAATTTCTCTTAATTTGTCCCACGCTTCTTTAGAACTTTTTGCGCTTTTTACATAGTTCAACTGCGATACTTGCACGTTCAATATTATAAGCGCCAGTGCCTTTTCATCACACAAATTCCACTTCACTGCGGCTTCTGCTGTACTAGCATTATTTTCACATTTACCGCTAACATGGTTCCACAACTCCTGATGTATGAGAACACTTCGCATTTGTAAACACCATACATCGTAATTACTTTCACTTAACTTTTCAATGTTATACAGACTCATCTTAAATTCTTTTCTGCGAGTCTGGGCCCATAACCAATGTTAGAGCATTTGTGGAGAAAGTAATGATTCCGTACACATTGAATATGAAACCGAATACGTGCGTATACGAAAGCGTTTATTCAGGGAATGAATTTAAAGTGAACAGCAATAGGAGATGCGCGATCTTACATTTTAGTGATGTGCGATATATATCGATACATAAACTTAACAAATTGAACTTGCAAACTTCAACATTATTATTTGGTAAATTATTTATTATTGGGTATTTGGTTATTTGGTTATTGGGTAACCCATCCTTTGCCCATTAATGTTCAATCTACCTTTCTGGCTATTTTCTAGCCATTTTTAGCCGTTTTTAACTCTTTTTCTGGTTTGTCTCACCAACTGCCTTTCTACCTTCTTTCAAACCTTGCTATCCTACTTTTTAATCATATTTCTATCTCTTAATAACGATTCTGTTCATAGGTTGATGACCAGTCTAATTTATCCATCCATTTGCCCATTAATGTTCTATCTACCTTTCTAGCTATATTCTAGCCATTTTTAGCTATTTTTAGCCGTTTTTAACTCTTTTTCTGGTCTGTCTCACCAACTACCGTTCTACCTTCTTTTTAACCTTTCTGTCCTACATGCTTATCATATTTCTATATCTTAATCACGATTCTGTTCATTGGTTGATGACCAGTCTTATATACCCATCTATTTGGCCATCAATGTCCTATCAACTTTTCTGGCTGTATTTAAACCATTTTCAGCCGTTGCTAGCTCATTTTCTTGTTTACCACTACCAACTACCACTGTACCTTCATTCTAACCTTTATATCCCACTTTTTAACCATATTTCTATATCTTAATAACGATTCTGTTCATAGAGGTTGATGACCAGTCTAATTTATCCATCCATTTGCCCATTAATGTTCTATCTACCTTTCTAGCTATATTCTAGCCGTTTTTAGCTATTTTTAGCCGTTTTTAGCTCTTTTTCTGGTCTGTCTCACCAACTACCTTTCTACCTTCTTTTTAACCTTTCTGTCCTACATTCTTATCATATTTCTATATCTTAATCACGATTCTGTTCATTGGTTGATGACCAGTCTTATTTATCCATCCATTTGGCCATCAATGTCCTATCAACTTTTCTGGCTGTATTTAAACCATTTTCAGCCGTTGCTAGCTCATTTTCTTGTTTACCACTACCAACTACCACTGTACCTTCATTCTAACCTTTATATCCCACTTTTTAACCATATTTCTATATCTTAATAACGATTCTGTTCATAGAGGTTGATGACCAGTCTAATTTATCCATCCATTTGCCCATTAATGATCTATCTACCTTTCTAGCTATATTCTAGCCATTTTTAGCTATTTTTAGCCGTTTTTAGCTCTTTTTCTGGTCTGTCTCACCAACTACCTTTCTACCTTCTTTTTAACCTTTCTGTCCTACATTCTTATCATATTTCTATATCTTAATCACGATTCTGTTCATTGGCTGATGACCAGTCTTATTTATCCATCCATCAATGTCCTATCAACTTTTCTTTCATATTTCTATATCTCAATAACGATTCTGTTCATAGGTTGATGACCAGTCTAATTTATCCATCCATTTGCCCATTAATGTTCTATCTACCTATCTAGCTATATTCTAGCCATTTTGAGCTATTTTTAGCTATTTTTAGCCGTTTTTAGCCCTTTTTCTGGTCTGTCTCCACCAACTACCGTTCTACCTTCTTTTTAACCTTTCTGTCCTACATGCTTATCATATTTCTATATCTTAATCACGATTCTGTTCATTGGTTGATGACCAGTCTTATATACCCATCTATTTGGCCATCAATGTCCTATCAACTTTTCTGGCTGTATTTAAACCATTTTCAGCCGTTGCTAGCTCATTTTCTTGTTTACCACTACCAACTACCACTGTACCTTCATTCTAACCTTTATATCCCACTTTTTAACCATATTTCTATATCTTAATAACGATTCTGTTCATAGAGGTTGATGACCAGTCTAATTTATCCATCCATTTGCCCATTAATGTTCTATCTACCTTTCTAGCTATATTCTAGCCGTTTTTAGCTATTTTTAGCCGTTTTTAGCTCTTTTTCTGGTCTGTCTCACCAACTACCTTTCTACCTTCTTTTTAACCTTTCTGTCCTACATTCTTATCATATTTCTATATCTTAATCACGATTCTGTTCATTGGTTGATGACCAGTCTTATTTATCCATCCATTTGGCCATCAATGTCCTATCAACTTTTCTGGCTGTATTTAAAACCATTTTCAGCCGTTGCTAGCTCATTTTCTTGTTTACCACTACCAACTACCACTGTACCTTCATTCTAACCTTTATATCCCACTTTTTAACCATATTTCTATATCTTAATAACGATTCTGTTCATAGAGGTTGATGACCAGTCTAATTTATCCATCCATTTGCCCATTAATGATCTATCTACCTTTCTAGCTATATTCTAGCCATTTTTAGCTATTTTTAGCCGTTTTTAGCTCTTTTTCTGGTCTGTCTCACCAACTACCTTTCTACCTTCTTTTTAACCTTTCTGTCCTACATTCTTATCATATTTCTATATCTTAATCACGATTCTGTTCATTGGCTGATGACCAGTCTTATTTATCCATCCATCAATGTCCTATCAACTTTTCTTTCATATTTCTATATCTCAATAACGATTCTGTTCATAGGTTGATGACCAGTCTAATTTATCCATCCATTTGCCCATTAATGTTCTATCTACCTATCTAGCTATATTCTAGCCATTTTGAGCTATTTTTAGCTATTTTTAGCCGTTTTTAGCCCTTTTTCTGGTCTGTCTCCACCAACTACCGTTCTACCTTCTTTTTAACCTTTCTGTCCTACATGCTTATCATATTTCTATATCTTAATCACGATTCTGTTCATTGGTTGATGACCAGTCTTATATACCCATCTATTTGGCCATCAATGTCCTATCAACTTTTCTGGCTGTATTTAAACCATTTGCAGCCGTTGCTAGCTCATTTTCTTGTTTATCTCACCAACTACCACTTTACCTTCATTCTAACCTTTATATCCCACTTTTTAATCATATTTCTATATCCCAATAACGATTTTGTTCATAGGTTGGTGACCAGTCTAATTTATCCATCCATTTGCCCATTAATGTTCTATCTAGCTATATTCCAGCCATTTTAAGCTATTTTTAGCCGTATTTAGCTCTTTTTCTGGGTTGTCTCACCAACTACCTTTCTACCTTCTTTTTAACCTTTCTGTCCTACATTCTTATCATATTTCTATATCTTAATCACGATTCTGTTCATTGGCTGATGACCAGTCTTATTTATCCATCCATTTGGCCATCAATGTCCTATCAACTTTTCTTTCATATTTCTATATCCCAATAACGATTCTGTTCATAGGTTGATGACCAGTCTAATTTATCCATCCATTTGCCCATTAATGTTCTATCTACCTATCTAGCTATATTCTAGCCATTTTTAGCTATTTTTAGCTATTTTTAGCCGTTTTTAACTCTTTTTCTGGTCTGTCTCCACCAACTACCGTTCTACCTCCTTTTTACCTTTCTGTCCTACATTCTTATCATATTTCTATCTCTTAATCACGATTCTGTTCATTGGTCGATGACCAGTCTTATTTACCCATCAATTTTCCCATTAATGTTCAATTTACCTCTCTGGCAATTTTCTAGCCATTTTAAGCCGTTTTTAGCTCTTTTTCTGGTTTGTCTCACCATCTACCTTTCTATCTTCTTGCGGCAGAAAAAGACTGATGCTCAGATAGCTCCATCTTGAAGGTGGAAGGAAGCTCTATAAGAGGAATTTTTAGTCTGTAAGCAGTCCGATACACCAGCCATAGCGATGACCTGACTGAAGGTGCGTACCTATCTCAGCCATATACAAAAGCAAATCAAAAAATAAAATGTATGTATATATAATATACTTTTTTGGTTATAATGGTTATAATGTAACTGTTGAGCCCATATATTCCATATTGCTATGATTTCAGATTGATTATGGCCAACAACGAATCATATATAAGAAAATTATAGACAATTAAATAAAGAAATCAAGAATTTAGTTTATTTTTCGACGTATTCTGATTTGTACAACATTCACTCATTGCAAAGACTAAATTAATATTCGGTTCATACTTAAAATCTCACATGGATTATTCTATATTACACACTTGATGTATTGTTTAACTGAATTCATTGCCATCATTAGATCGTAGTAGGAGAAGCGTTGATAGCTGTAGTACCCTGGATTCTTGTAATACTCATTTTTGCCATCATTTCCGCCGCGTTTCTCTCGCTTTCGCAATTCGCGAAAGCTTGTGGTAGTCACATATGACGGGTTCTTAAAGACATTCGTTACAAGGTAGGCGGGGTCATAGTTAATGGGCATATCACGATCGTATTTCGACTTTGAGCCTTTGCGACTTGACTTCTTTGTTGGTGCAACTTTGGCTTTTGATGATTTACGTGTTAGTGGATATGGAATTTGGCCAGTAAATTGCCGTAGAACCGTGCTCGAGAGTAATCCACTGTGGGTCAACATATTTTTGGGAATTTTAAAATTTAATAAAAATAAAAAGGAATTTTAAAACGAATTTTGATACACCCCGATGAAGTTTATTCTAAAAAATGTCATGAAACCTGAGATGAATTCATTTGTCAACAGTTGAAGTCAATGTCAAATTTATTAGTTATATGCTTGAGCATTTTTCGAATTTTTCAAGAGTTTTTTGCAGAGAGTTTGAATTATTGAATTGAATATATTATATTTATTATATTATAATATATTATTAAAATTTATAATAAATAAGTGAACAAAATTGTATAGCAATAAACATGATATTTATGATATACGATATTTATTGCTATAAAATTGTGTTCATTTATATTAAATAAATAAACAAATAAAATTAAAATATAATAATAATATAATATAATATCATATCATATAATATAATATAATATAATATTTGAATATTAATTTTTTGCTCTTGCTGCTCCTTTTCCCGAAATAATTCTAAATCATTTAATTTTTGTTGGTTTGTACTTTTCTATACTCAATTGAGTTTAATATCCTTAAGCCTTTACCTATAAACGATCATTTGCAGTTACTGTCTGCCTTTTAGTTTGATTATTAACCAGTATTTGTCCCCAATAACTATCTAGTTAACTCTTTAGGCATGATTTCTGGCAGCGCTTTCAGCTTGAACCCGATGGAAGCCACAAACTGATTGCGGCAAACTTACAGCAATTTCTTTGCATACACACACATAACAAAGTTGTACAAATTATGGCGGAAAATTACCTTAACGAAAGAGCTTCCGCAACTGTATAACCTTTGTGGCACAACTGTACCAGGTCAGTTATGTGGCACACACACACACACACACTTGAGCTGGTGCGAGAGGAGTTTTTGTATTTGTGCAGCGCAGCCAGTATAACCCAAAACAAAAGCAATTAGATGACATCGGCGACGTTGCCATTTGTTTGGCTCTGATTCGGAATTGTGCGGGTGTAGCACGTAGACTGAGAGAGAGAGAGAGAGAAAGAGTGAGAGAGAGGCAGTGGGGGCAAGGGATAGACACACTAAAAACTTTACCAGCGCGATTTTCTTGCTGAAACTATAAATTTACAAGCCGCAATGGTGAAGCCGCCATTGCCGCCAGCGTACCGTTATGTGCGCCATCTTTTTTGGGTTTGAGTGTGAATTTCGGTCTTTCTCTCTCTCTCTATGTGTGTGTGTGTTTGTGTGAGTGTATTAAAAAGCATTCAAGTGAACCTGTGCCGTGTTTCGTGTCTCGGCTAGCTGTGAGCTGACAATTTTCCGGTGCTTCAACGTTTATTTTGTAGTAGTTGTTGTTAAGGATTTTTATTGCTGTTGTTGTTGTTGTTAGTTTTAAAAACTTTATTTCGGCAAGAATGGGCGAACGGGTGGGCGGGCATCTGATTGTCGAGGTTTAACGTTTCGGGTGTTGAGCATTTATCTCAACGCCCTCAAAGTTGTACAACTGGATGCCCAACAATAACAACAACAACAACAATAATACGATTTCAAGTGCGAATAAGTTTAATGATCAAAATAATTCAACGTGTGTTAGTGTTTGGCTTAAGCTTGTTTATGTCTGCCTTCAAAGTGGGTCGAACTTAACTTTATAACTGGCTTAGCTCATGGGATATCGTTTATAGGCACGCCAAAGGCTTATCCTCAAATACTTATGTAAAACTAAAGACGCAGCTCAAATATGTTAAGCTAATAATATGTTGAAAACTTTTAAATTACTTTAAATTTATTAGCAGCTCAAATCAAATAAAATTTATTCATATATATTTATAAATACATATGCATGTTATGTCAAATGACATTTGCTAGTCGAAAGTGAAGGATGTAAAGCTAACAATTATATCAGAGAACTGAGATTTTTCCCTAAAAAGCATAGCTCACATAGAAAGTTGATCGATTTATTTTTAACGCTCTGCTTGCGAGGACAACCGAAGAAATTCTTATTCACTCCCTCTCAATCTGAACAAGAGCCTTCGATTCTATTCGTTTTGGTTTTCGATTGAGCACCTTACGTTGAAGTATTCGTGTGAAGCTCTTCAAATGAACATCATTTAGTGAGCGGTACAATCGACGCTCATACAATTAAACTCAGTAAGAGAGATGAGCAGCAAATGGTCTTTGTGCGAATACACGTATAATTTGTATATTTTGTATGTTCATGCCTGAACAATCTTTACATTCACATACGCAATTCTTGTATGCTAATGATGTGTTCAGAGAGGACAGCCCTCGCGAAGCTCTCATATATACCAATACATGCTCAAAAGACTTTTTGCTACATAAAACTCAACCAAACGCTCGAAGAAAAACGAGAGCGAAGCAAAAAGGTTTCTGTCCGATCGCAAACGAACTCGTTGAGAAACCAATGCAAACGCTCTCTGAGAGTTTTCCCAAAGTGAAGAACACTAAATTGCAGACAATAAGAAACGCTCAAAAGATATTTGCGAGCTAATGAGTTATAAATATAACTCTGGACATTTTTGCTCTAGAGTAACGTAAAGGCTTTAGTTCGAGATTAACATTCGAGTACGTGTTGTTAAAAAAAATGCATATGTGATGTTGATCCAAACATACTCATCGAAATTCAGAGATGGGATTTCAGGATTGAATTTCACGCTTTATTTATAATTATTATTATTTTTTCTTACATTATAAGTTTCTTATTAACAAATATATAAGAAATGGTTGTGTTTATCATACAAATTTTAGAAATATGTGATTTAATATGAATAAGATTGAAAAGAACCCAGAAAAAATGATTGCATTTAATTGAATTTCGATCAGTGTATTCAAAATATAAAGCTTAGCTATTTGAATATATACCATTTATAATATCCCGTATGTATCAGCAAAATAAATATAGCCACAATAATAATAATAATAATAATATTGCAAAAGCTTTGTTTATTTATTACAATTTTTATTATTATTTTTTTAATTTATATACTTTTCAAGCTCAAAGCAGTCTATGCCTAATTTTAATTTTTTTATTTCCCTTTTTTGCAATTAAATTCAAAATTTAAAAAAAAATTATTCATTAGTTTTAGGAATGCCGACATGTAGATTTAAGCCAGTTTCTCGTCAATTATTACTGTGCACGGACTTTCAGACTCGAAATCAAATCCATTTGTCTGTCTTACGCCATTATGCAAAGTGCAATTGCGACTGCAAGAACACAGGCATTTGTAAATGTAGTGCGGACTGTGAATGCCGGCTTCGGAGCAAGGTCAATCGCTTGGGAGCCACGCCAATATGTTGTCGTGATCCGCCGTCGGGCTATGCGCCCAAATGTCTGGGAACGAAAGCATTTGAAATACCTGAGTATATAAATCCTAAGGCCTTTCGGCCCATGGAGCCGAATGAACAGCTAGGTGCGGGTGCGGGCAAGTCGAAAGATTATAAAAATCCAGAGTTTTATAGCTATCATAACCTGTCGTACTATGAGCTTAAAGTGGCCACAGGAAAGGCAAAGGATTTGTTTGAGAAAAAGGAATCTTAGGTTTTATATAATTAACTATTAACTATTCTATTCCAGACGCTGACGTCTATGACTTTGGTGAATATGCAAATTCCGGCATATGAATAATTTTAATTAAAGTTAATATGATGACGAAAGTCCGTATTAAAGTAATATTAGCTAGGTTAATTTATTTTATTAATTGATAGCAAATTTAAAATTATAAAATTAGCTTGATTGCAAAAAAAAAAAAAAAAAAAAAAAAATATATATATATATATATATAACATTAAAAAAATTAAGAAGCAAAATGTGCTTAAGAAATATTTATTTGAAGTACATAAAATTCGATTGAGTTTGTTGTAGGATACTTATTAAATAGATATTTTAATAAGTAATAATCAATAATAAATTAAAATGTATAATATTTAGTTAATATTTGCTTGAGATCATGTCTACGACGCGGCTATAAAGTGCTTTAGATTGACCAAAATAATTTTAAATTTATAAAATATTCAAGAAGATTTATAAGTGACTAAAAGACGATTAAGTATGCCAGTATATGAATTAAAATTAATTTACAGTATCGATTAAGCGAAATATGTTTTTTACCCACTCTTTCTGGGGTTTTTGTGTGTCTAAATTTTTAAAAATTCTTAACTCTTCTTTCCGGTCCCTGAAAATATGCACAGCTCAAAGCGAAGATCGAAAATGTATTCTGTGATCGAAGCTAAGTCTTGAAAATGAGATATCTCATATAAGATAATATGGACAAGCAGCAATTTGAATATCGAAATACTGCAGCATAGAAATTACTAACCGCCTTCTTACTTGTTTAAAATATATTTAGTCAAGTTTTTTGCCCAGCACTTATCACTAAGAGCTCTATGATTAGTTTAAGCTTCAATTCACCAAAAAAAAGGAACACTTGAAAAATCCAATAAAGTTTTTCTATAAAATCGTATAAATGAAAGTTTGGAAAGTCTTGAATATGCTCGAAATTTGTTAGGATTTTCGATGACTTTCACTATTTTGGCCTTAGCCACAAAGCTCGGTTGCAGTTGCAGTTGCCGTTGCTGTTGCCGCTGCCATTGCTGCAGATGTTTTATGCAAATGCAGACGCGTTCTTGGCTTAACATCGTGAACTTTGCATTGCCATTGTCGTTTTCGGCAAGTTTTGTGCCAGATTTCGCGCTAGCCGTGTGATTGCGGCAATGCCAGCGATAACAACAATAATAATAACAACAACAGCCAAGCTAACAACAATGGCAAAGTCGAGGACGCGTACTTATTTAGCTGGTTGCTTAATTAAAATGCGCAGTCGGTGCGAGCGCTTCATTTGGCTCGCTTAATCGCCCAGCCACAGAGATTCGTATCAGTCGCAAAAGCCTTCGCATCGTCGCATCGTTCCAACCGCCCACGAGCCACACCCACCATTCGTTTGCATGTAAAGTGTCAAGTTTTTCATTATAATTTGCATATTTTTCGCAAGCGCGTTAACTTTTCGCCTGCACACCACCACGTGCCACGCCCCACCATCCCGAACTGAGCCTTGTAAATGACAACAATAAGCATTATGGCATGTGCCTGAATAGTTACAAGGACCTGGACTAGCCGGCCTGGCACTCTTCGCCGACTACTAGATCTGCTAGATACACAGCATGTACATACACATTTTAAGTTATTTTCAAGTTTAATTTTTTGACTTTGTTGTGCTGTTGTTTTTTTTTTTTTTTTTCTTGTTTTTGTTTCGCCTTTGGACACCCTAACGCCCAGATGCCTGAGACAGAGCCCAGCATTCAGTCGAACTTCTGCGGGTTTCTCAGATCCTGGCCGAGGCCGTCGCTGAGCCGCGGCGCATAATCACGCGAAATCTGAAAACGTGTCTTGTATAGTAATGAGCACTGATTATAACTTGAAATTGTGTGTGAAAGTACAGTTGTGTGCGCAAGTTATGCTACGTGGCATACTCCTAAAAAGTTGCGCATTCACAACTTTTGACGCACCGCAACGAAAACAAAGGCAAAATTCAGAGAAATTTGACTTTGCGTAATGCATAAGAGTTAAGCTTGGTGTTATGGTATTACTTTTTTTTTTTTTTTCTTGGTAATATTGTACGAATTTGTGTAATATCAACAGCTTTTCTGTAAGGTGTATAAGAAAAATTCAAAAAATTGTTTTAAGTGAAAAATATAAAATTAGCTATAAGTTTATATAAAAATAGCGATAGAAATCATATTTAAATTTATAAATATAAAATTTATTATGAAGTGACTAAGAGACTTAAGGTATTTTAAGGAACTTACAAATTGAGTTTTCTTTTATACATTTTTTATCCTGGATAAAAATTTAATTACAAGTGAATATCGCATATTTAAGCTAGAGAATAAAATATATTGAAGTGGTATAAGACTTTTTTACGTGATAAAGGAAATGCATAAATATGTATATATATCTTAAGAGTAATCTACATATTTATTCCTAAGTATTATAGGGCTATTATTTTCTTAATATATTTAACTTTAAATTACAACTTTACTTTAAAATTTAATTTAAAAAAAAAAATTAACTTTACTTTAAATATTAAAAAATAATATTAGAAAACAATTTAGGCAATAAGCCGTGCATAAACATAATATTTAAAAGAACATTAATAAAACAAATTTTGCATTAAAATAATTTTAAATCAACATTTAGCCAAATTCATTTATTTATTGCATTACAAAAATTTAACAATAAAAAAATTAAATGCATATAATAATAATATTAATATAAAATATAAAACTGATTTAAAATAGTGAATAATTAAAAAATTTTTGTTTAAATAAAAAATAAATAAGATAAGAGAAAAACTATAATAATAATATAAATAAAATATAAAATATAAAACTGCTTTAAAATACTTAAATTTATTCATTAAACAAATTAAAACAAAATAAAATTGAAGAACTTTAATAATAAAATAAGTAAATAAAAAACTATAAAAATAATAAAAATTTTTATAATTAAAAAATTAAATGAAAACAAAAACAATAAATAAAAATATAAAACTTCTTTAAAATATAAAATCTTAAATTCATTGCTTAAATTTTATTTTACTTTTTTTTTAACCTTAAAAAGAAAGCAAGAATTAAATACAAATTAATAACTATAATAATATGAATATTAAATTTAAAACCGCTTTAAAATATAGTTAAATATTAAGATTCTGTACATTTTACTTTTTGGCATGCTTTTGCAACCCACTGTAGATGGGCTACTGTCACACCTTGTAATACTATTTGATGTGTATTTAAACTTAAAATGATGTCTTCTTAATCAACTACGAAGTCAGAGTCCAGGCATGCGGCCGACGCGTCGATGGCTTTTTACGCAGCTCCTCATGACGCCGAGAGCTTCGTATATTTTCCCAACATGCATGCCACGTTCGCCCACCGAAAGTCGAACGTGCCAGACCAGCGCAAGGCGGCTGTCTGTGAGTGTGTGAGTGTTAAGAGCCTGAAGGATATTATATAATGTGAAGTAATTTGAATATGAAGTGTGTGGCAGGGTACGAGGCTTATAAGACTGATACGTGTGTCATGTGCTGCTGCCTTTCGATATTCCTTTTGCTTCCTCTCTTTTGTCTTGGAAACATCAAAAACTGTCACCCATACACATGCAGCTGTATACGCTTGTGTATGCTTGTATGTTGGCGGATTAATGAGATTTTCTTTTATGGATTTATGATGATTATTTCTATTATTAGTTAAGAGCGTGACAGTCGAAAGTCGACAGTCAATTTTCGTAGCGGCCATTTTGATGGCATTTTAAAGTAATCCATTGATATATGACCACACTGCGTGGCTGCTATTCCAGCTACAACAGCTGCTACTACTGCTGCTGCTGCTGCTTTGCCAGTTTCTCATTTTTCAACCGCACTAAATCACAAAAATTGCACAACCCGCGCACCATTAGCCTTTGCTTATTTATGGCAACGCGACATTCAATGACAATTCAATATATTTTACATGCCCAGCTCTCTATGAAAGTAAAAGGAAGAAAACAACAAAATATTGAATGGTATCTGTCTGTCCAGTGCACAACGGTCAAGTCATATACCCTGTAATTTAAAAGAAAGATACCAACAATAGGCTGTGAACATGCTGGCAATTAGTTTGATTATCTATAATTTAAACAACAAATTTTTAAAATATTTTATTTGCTTTTTTAGATTAAGGAAAATTTCAATGAAATATAAAAATATTAATAAATAATATATTTGATTACTATTTTATTCTACATAAATTTTATTTAATTTCTATTATTATATTCTGATTTTTCAATATTAATAAAAAAGATATATTGTTAATATTTCATATATATACATTTTTTAAATTTCTATGTCTTCGTCTTTCACAATAATAATTGAGAATAATTAACAATAAATATGATAATAATTAAATAATAATAATAATAATGAATGAATAAATAACTCACAATAATAATTATAGTTATATAATATTAATAACAAAATATATATTTTCATTTTTATTCTAGAGTATGTTCAAGTCCATAATTCACAGCTGATGCCAGTTTCTTGATAGCGATTTCATTTTATTTTTTTTATTTTTTTTTTTTTTTTGTTTTTTTTTGTGGTCGCCCACCATTTGGTTTGGCCGAATACAAATTCCACAATCGTCGCACACAATAAACCATTACAGACGATTAATTTCATTATCCGCGGATATCGAAAGCAGAAAAAAAAAGAAAGATTCGATTTATGCTGCGGCCACAGCATCAACAGCTTCAAATGCAATTGTCATAATTTTAATCTTCTTTCTGCATTTTTTTTTTTTTCTGCTGTCCTGAATTGTTTCCTAGTCTGCCATCAATTGCACGCATCATAAGTTTACGCAGATTTTCTGTTTTTTTTTTTTTTTTTTTTTTTTTTTTTTTTTTTTTTTTTTTTTTATGATTTTTGACTTTGAGAGAATTTTGTTTTGGATCAGCTGCAAATTCGATTATTGGTTAAATGTTTTTTTTTTTTTTTTAAATAATCAAACTATTATATGATGGCATTTAATGTTGGAAATCTTTTCAAGATAAGCTCCCATTTTAAATACCATTATAAATCTAAAACATAGTGTACTAAATCATTGTTAGTAAATGAAATTGTTAAATATAAAAAAAAAAAAAAATAAATAAAAATAAACGTTTTCTATGGAAACTAATTATATAAAATCTTTGTAACAACCTAATTTGAAACGAATTTAATTTAATTTTACATATTGCATTTTTATTTTTAATTTAATTTTTATTTTATATTTCTAATTTTTTTTACTGAATTAAAATTATTTATATATTGCTTTAAATAAATAATTAAAAATTCACTACTAATGCTTATAAAGAAAGATCTACCTAACTATTTTTAAAACCCTAATTAATTCTATAATCTCTAAATAAAATATTCAGCAAAACGATAAATTCAAAATTTCATTCATAATTCTGCACATTAATCTTAATGCATTTTTGTCACAGGAAATCTCTTCTTTTTTTCTAAAATGTTATTTATTATATATTTCTATTTATTTAAGCTTGAAATTATTTTTACCCTCTTTATATTTCGTTTCTTTTGACATATAAATTATGATTCATTTAAAGGTTTATCTACTTTAATGGCTTTCATTTGCTTTGTTTACATTTGACTGCTTTCTGCAGCCATGTAGCTCATCCATTGCCTTAGCCAAAATCTTCCCTTGGCCATCGCTCAATTCCCCAGAGCGCATTTTATTCTAATTGTTTTGCATTGTTTGCTTGTGCGTGTTGGCCGACTTGTGGTTTGATGGCTGACAAAAACATTGTAAATAAACCAACAAAAACAAAAAAAAAGGAAAACGAAAATAAATAAAAATAAAAAAATAGTAATACAAAAAATATATTGAGTATGTGTTGGTGGATGGGCTCCCCCTGAAGTTGTCCGCGTTGTCAGTTTCAAAAACATGACGCATTTCCCTTTTCCGCAACGAATCTAAGTCCAAATGCTTGCTTGTTCTTCTATTAGTTGTTTTTAATATACCCTGGATATGTTAATTGATGTGGAAGGGTAGATTGTTTGAGCAGTTGCTATTGTATATTAATAATAAAAATATAAATGAAGTGATATGTACAGCTGAAGCAAAACCTCTTTTAAAACTCCTTTAACAGAATTGTGTTTAAAAATCTCAAAAGTAAATAAATTATAATTAATTGTTTTCTCAATATAAATATAAACATGAACTATAAGTATTAAATACATGCATAGCTCGCGAACAGAATTGTGTTTAAAAATCTCAAAAATAAATAAATTATAATTAATTGTTTTCTCAATATAAATATAAACATAAAATATAAGTATTAAATACATGCATAGCTCGCGAATAATATTTGTTCGTTTTATGCTCTCTTCGCTAAGGAAATTTTACTCACTCTCTCTCTCTCTCTCTCTCTCTCTCTCAGTCTGATCAAGTAACTTCGGTTCCTAGCATTTTGATGTTCGGTTGAGCGCATTGAACTATTCGTGTAATGCCGAACATCGTGTGGCATGCGAAGACCGAACGGTCTTCTCTTTTATACTCATGCACAAGCTCAGACTCACCTAAGATATTGATGTGCTTAGCGAAGAGAAGACTCTCATGCATACCAATACATACAGAAAAAAACTTCTTGATTCACGAGACTACCAAAACGAAATAAAATAAAAGAAAACGATTGCGAGCCGAACGTGAACGAGCTCGTTGAAGAACCGACGCATCGTTTGCTCTCAGTTTTTGCTCATAGGGAGAATGAAAGCATTAAGCTTTGATAAAATATTTTTTAAAAAATTAATAAATAAATTAAATTATACAAACAAATTTTAATTAAAAAAGAAATAATTCAAGATTTATTCAACAACTTAAAAAATAAATGAATAAATAAATAATAAAATAAAAAAGTGAATCAATGAATAAAAGTAAAAATATGAATTACAACAATTAAGAATAAAATAATAAAAAAAAGTCCTTCCAGATTTATTCAACAATTTTAAAAAATAAAATAAATAAATGAATAAAAGTAAAAAATTAATAAAAATAATTTAAAAATAAAATTAAAAAAAAAAAAAAAAAACAATATAATAGGATTCAAATACAATACAAATAAAATAATAGTACGTATATTTAATTTATTTATATAAATTTTTTTTTTTTAATAAATTAGATTAATATTCAATAACAAGTATATTTATTTAAACATATTTTATTTTTTAATGAATTATATTAAAATAAATGAAATAAAATAAAAATGCGCATGTATTTGAATAAACATTTTTAAGTACATTTATAAACCCAATTGAAAATCTGGATCTAAAATAAATATTTATGAGCAATAGCAAAATTTTCAACAGGGTATACATAAGTCGCGTACTTACTGCTTCTAGAAACCAATATATTTTAATATAAATATTGACGAAAGTTTCGCCAGTAATTGAGCGTCTTGGGTTAAGTGAGTTTGCAAACAAATCTGATGCTTACTTACAACAGAGTATAGTTGATTCGGCTACTTGCAGCTAGACTTGACGAGAGTAGCGCATTTTCCTATGTATATTTGTATTATATTGGTGTGTTTGTATTGCCACGCTTTTATTTTCGTGGTCGTTGGTCGTGCAACGCCACAGGAGATGCCAGGAGACGGCAGGAGACGTTGGGATGCCAGGAGTCGCGCTCTGGACGGCGCGGCGAGCGAGCTAGCGAGCTCTAAGTGAAGTTCGTTGCGTGCATTGCTCGAGGTCATGTTTAGCTTTTTCACCCCTTTCAATTGCCCGGCACTGGCAGCCGACCCTTGAGGGTAGCACCACTAAACCAGCTTCACATTTGTATTGCTGTTGCTGTTGCTGTTGCTGTTTGTTTGTGTCTCATTGAGCGAACGGGTCTTTTGATATGGCGCTCAAGCGTTTCGAACGGATTTATTTGCCAAGTTGATGCCGAGGCGAAGCAGTAAAAAGTTTCCTTTTTCCTCTTTTGCTTGCCGGCATGCACGCGGTAGCTGTAATTGTCATTATGCCCCGCGGGCCAAATGCCACGCCCACACTTGAAACAACCCACCACGAAGCACCCACAGTGGCCCCTGGTGCCCCATTCGAATGTTTGTCTTTCGCATAGAGTGAGCGTAAGTCTTGACTCCCAACTCAACTCAACTCAACGCTATGCTATGCTATGCTATGCTGTGCTTAGTCCTTACTCCGTCCCTCCTTTGGACTAACAAAGTGCTTTTCATGTTTCCACACACACTAACGCTGCGTGCAGTTTCCCATCATCATCATCAGCATCTACATCATCGCCATCATCATTGTGATGATGATGATGTAGGAAAACGTCATTAGCTACGACTGTTGCCTTGGCACGCCCAAAGTATCTATCAATATTTGCATTTATAAGTTCTTTGCCTGGCGGCGTATTTGTTGAGTTATTAACTGAAATTAAGAAAATTGAAATGCGTTTCGTTGCGTTCGCATTTGTGACAGAGCGTGAAATTGCCTCGACTTCTAACATCAAACTCCCAGATTCATGGTGAAAGTGACCAACGGCGCGCCGTTCGACAGAGTCGTTCTAACTTTTGTAATTATGCGACAAGATAATTAACTCAATTTTTGGCTCCCAGCAAACAATTCGAGCCAAAAAAGGGGCAGCAACATTACAGCATGCATGGAGCTCAGTGAAAAGCCCCGCCCAGTCCGCTAAAAATGCTCATAAAACCCACGGATTTCACTGAAATGAGCAGTTGAGCCATTTGTAGCATACATTTGGGCCCCGGGCACAAGTGACAAAAGGCAAACGAATATTTTAAATGCCTTTGTTTCATTTTATTAGCTCACAAGCATAATCTTATGTCGCTTGTGAAAAAGGCTTAGGCAACAGCAGAGCAAATTCCATTCCTGCTACGCTCATTCGAAGTTCAGGCAAAGCTTTAAGTCGTTGACCAACAGATATTTCACTTAAAGGGGACTTGGCCGTAAATTAGCTAGCAATTATCTTGGGAAAATTAATGAGTTAAGACAAAGATTTGATAATAGCTAAAAATTGGAAATAATATTCATGAATAATTTTATAAAAACTTTAAAGATTTCTTATCATTTTTTAAGAGTGTACCAAAAGCATTTATGGAAACTTTAAAAAATTTATAATTACTCAAAAATTAATAAAAATCTTTAATTTTTGTATAAATAAATGAGTTAAGACGTAGATTCGACAATAATAAGATTTGTAAATAATGTTAAAGATTCATCATTTTATAAAGACTTTTATGATTTTCTATGATATTTTGTTCTTATATATAAAGAAAAGAAAGAAAACTTTAAAAATTTACAATAACTTAAAAAATTCCATAAAAATCTTTAACATTCGCATAAGCCAAGAGGCATTTGACTTAACAAAATATATTCGTAAATCCTTAAGCCTTAAAATAATATTAAAATATAATAATATAATTTAATAATTTATTAATAAATATTTAAAGGATTCACAATGTTTTTTTTTTGTTAATGTTTATAAATATAGGGCTTTATAAAAACATTAAAAATTTACCAGAATTATAAAAAAATGCATAAAAATCTTTAACATTTGCTTAGGCTACGGGACATTTTCCTAAAAAGACTTTAATATGTATAAAAGATTTAAAAAGATTAATAATAACAATAATAAGATAGAGATAAAAGATAAGAGATAAGCTAGAGATAATAATAATAAGATTTAATAAATTTTCTTTTTATTAAACATTTACAATAATTGTTTAAACAAAATTAAAAATAAAAATTATGAAAAAGGATTTTAATAAAAATTGTTATAAATATTGTATTTAAAAAAATTTGTTAAATATGAAATTAGCATTAGGGAGATACGTGAGTTTAAAGTAAGTCAGGAAATACACTTTAATATATATGATGGGTTTTACAAAAAATTAAAAAAAAAAATAATAATAAATAAAAATGATTAAAAATCATTATAAAAATCGCATTGCAAAAATTTTTAAGAATCAGGATCATTATAAAAATCTTATGCATGCTCAAGACTCAAGCTCCAAGCTCTTAACCTTATCATCTCCATCGCTTCAACTCTTTTACATATTTATGTAGTGATGCTACTTGCATCACAACGAAAACTGAGTAGTTCATGAGTTTAAGTTTATGAAATGTGTATTTGACATCTGGACAAATGTAAATTGTATAGTTAAACATATTTGTTGAGACGAAATGTGGTCTTGCCAGGGTTACATTCCGAGTAAATTAGAAGACAATCCAGTTTGTTTATCCCACAACGATGGTCACATGAAGACCAAGAAAAAAGTGACCACAAAATGTGAACGTAAACCACCGTTGGGATATGTGCCCATACCAATGGAAAGCCCTACGCGTTTTCTACCCATCCATCTCGATCAACGCACTCCACAAGTGGAGTATGCAAAAATTACTCCCAGTACAAGAGAGTTTGATGCTAATAAACATTTTGAATTTGATAATTTTCATCGTTATTCATTCGATATTTTCAAATTGTTCTTCAGAATGTTGATGATACTTCCATGTTGTTTGAAACTCAATAAAAAATAATTAAAAAAAAAATAATCTAAAAAAAAAATAATTTATTTGATATACAGAAAATAATATTGTTTTGAAGCTGTTGGAAATAATATAAATTATTTTATTTATTTCTTAATTTGTAGCAGCTCGAATAAAGCACTAAAATTATATAAAAAAATAAATATGTTATTTATTTATATTCACAACTTAGCTCAGTCTATATCGTAAAGAAATCTCCTTTCGATCACTTTCACTTATTCGTCCTAAATTATTTAGCCAACTGTGGCTTAGTTTCCTAACTAATTTAGCGCCAGATGCGTGTGTCATAAATAGCTATATATCATAGCTCATTGATAATGCGCCCTGATTAAAGGCCTGTCGGCACTCTCAAGCAACCCACCCACCCGCTGTGAGATACTAAGCCCTGATACTTGGAACCACCGCCAGCGCGTGGTGGTGGTTGATCTGCTGACTTTCGCTTCTATTGTGGCATTTGCATGGCTTTGAATTCAACTCTCGATTTGGGTGTGTGTGTATCATGCACGTCATCATCATCATCATCATCAGCATCATCATCATCATCATCAGCATCATCATTAGGCATCATGAGTATCATCATCAAAGTAATTGCAGGCACACTTTGCGTCATTTCAGTGAAGCGTGCTCTGAAATTATTTCACAATTTTTAATAATTTCAGGGGAGGCGAGCGAGTGACTTGGCTAATATGGGATTGTGCGAAATGTCGCAAGGCACTCAAGTTTATTGGCATAACTGTAGCAATTTAAGCTTCTAATGAGTTCGACTGTGCGAGTGTGTCCAAAATCAGGTGTCGTTCAGTTAATCTCTCTCTTGCAAGTGTAATTCCGCTGCGAAATATGTCAAGTTTTGCAATAAAATGGGATTTCGGTAAAATTATTAGCTACATTTATTTAAGGTAATTTTATGTGGTAATAAACAATGTTATTCACATGCATGAGTGTTGTAAATACATGCTCAGCAGATGTAATTACGTGCTGTCCTCACAGAAATTTCTCTTTTTAATACTTTTATGCTAATTTTATGAAGACTTAAATGTGATTTGGTATATATATTTGTTTTATAATTATTCAAATTGGAATTAAAGTCATGTGCTTTTTTTTTATTTTATTGCATTATTAATTATTATTTATTGCATTGCATAAAATATATTTTTAATATTTTTTTTTTAAGATTTAAAATAATTCACAAAAGTTTTCTCTGGAAATTTAATTTAAAATATATAATTCTCGATTTTAGGAGAAATAACAAATAATTTGAAGAATTTTTTTCAACAATAATAAATGGAAATTGTCCTTAAATATACAGTGGGTGCCATAAGTATTTCGGAGTATAACTAGACTAATATTTTAATTTTTAATTTTTTATTTATTTTTAATTTTTTTTTAGATTAAAATTTATATTTATTTTTCAATTTTCCACTTTTTTCCTTTTAACTAAAGCAGCTTATAGAAACTATAAATATTTTGTCACAGAAACGAAATGAGTTAAAAATTATTTCGGAGTAATTATTTATATTCTTAAAAATGGGCTTTTGTTGTATGAATTAACACGAATAAATAATAAAAAATTAATAAAAAATTAATAATAATAAATAATATAAAATTGTAACAAATAAATTAAAAAAATATATATAATAATTATATTTCCGGAAATATCAAATTCAAAATTTAAAAAAATATATAAATTTATAATATATTATAATTTCTTTCATTTAAATTATTTACATTAAGTTTTAATTTCCACAACAATGCTACGTAAGCTTCACTCCATATATATATAATAAATATTTAGTGAGAATATAAAATTTTAATATTTTTGCTTTTGTCTAATTATGTTGTTATTCAACTTTAAACAGCTTTAAAAGGAAACTGTTAAAAAAATGTCTAAGGGACTTAAAAGAAATTGCTCGCAATACAATGCGCCAAGTGCCACGCCCACAGTGTAAAGCCGCCTACAAAGAAGCTGTCAAGCGTTGAATGTAAATGCCAGGCAGCCAAAGATAAGCTCGCACTCCCCTCCCCCCCTTCCCAGTCACTGCTCCACGGCAGTTAAGCCAGGCTAACGCTGCAGACGTGTCCTGCGCTTCAGCTAAAAATTAAAAGGCAAAACGAAAAAAAAAAAGAAGAAAAGGAAATACGACAAAAAATGATAAGAAATCGGCGCTGCCAACTTGACACAATGAACTTCATATTAATATGAAGTAAATAAAGGCGGCCAACCAAGTGTTGAAGTGAACTCCACTCAACTGAAGTGCATTATGGAGGGGGGCTGTGTGTGTGTGTGAGTGTGTGGTGTGGTGTTGAAAAGATTTATGGCACAAAAATGTAACAAAACTTTAAGAGAGCAGCCCATAAATTAGCCAGAGCGGAACTGCCAACTCTGACTCTGTCTCGGCCTCGGCCTCGAAAATTTGTAGCTGGTTTCTATTTTGACAGCGCCTTGCGACGCCTCCTAGACGCTACCCTCTCTGTGTTGGAGAGAGTATAAGGGTTGCAAGGAGTTTTTGAAGTGTGGCAATTATAGCTGAGAGCTAGGCAGATACGTTTC
Source organism: Drosophila koepferae (assembly GCA_030914345.1). Classification (NCBI taxonomy): domain Eukaryota; kingdom Metazoa; phylum Arthropoda; class Insecta; order Diptera; family Drosophilidae; genus Drosophila; species Drosophila koepferae. The sequence continues at coordinate 2,004,032 of JAUESR010000211.1, forward strand.
AGAGTCCAAATATAGTCGATATTAGTTGAGGTACTCGATGAATTTGGGGTATTTTGAAACTATTAAATTGATAGTCTTTGCTGGCATATTGTAAATATTTCGATTTAATTTTTAAACTATGTTTTATTTTATTTTTATACCTTTATTTGTTATTATTTTAGTTGATTTTTCATTTAAATTTTAATATTATTTCGTGCAGTGATTTTTTATAAATTATAAAACTAAATTCGTCTCAAACAATATCTAAAGACTTTTAGTAGTTATTTTTTTATTCATTAACTTTTCATTCATATTCACTATGCTATATATAATTACTTAAATTTGTTGTTTTAAATATGCTATCAAATATCTGAAACAACTCCTTATAGTTTATATTTAATTATTTATTTAAATAATATTCATTTAATCTATAATTATTCAAAATTTTCTAAATACTCTTAAGTAGAGATATCCGTATATCTAAGTAAATTAATTATTAAACAATATTTAAATATATAATTTCATTAAATTGTTAGCACTTATATTAATAATTAACCATTTTTCTAAGTAAGCAATAATTTCAAATACTTTCTAGAATTTTGCTTCATTTAATTTAATTTATTTGTATTATTATTATTTATTATTATTTTTTTACGCACAATTTTACTACTATTATTATATTATTATTATTTATTATTATTATTTTTTTTTTTACATACATTTTTTACATGTATTAAAAACAAAAAATTGTTCAAATCAAATACTTTTCCAGACTTTTCTTTCATTCAACTTTTAACACATTTAATAAACATAATAAAATGTTCATAAATTTTATAGGGTATCTTCTGGTTATGCACTCACTGCTTGTTGTTACGTTGCGCCTTATCCTGCATCCTTTATCGTTTATCCTTTATTGTTATGTGTGTAATTCGCCACGTTGCTCAGTTGAGGACAACAAACGAACGAGAACACCTTTCATAGAATATCGAGTTGGGTCTCTACACTTTTCGGCTTATTGTTATTGATGTTGTTATCAGTTGCAATTATTTTTTTGATTTACACATTTCGCCTGCCTCTTTTTCTGCCTTTGCTCTTCGCTTTTCATGTTCTTTTTTTTTTGACTGGTGACAATTTTCTCGCGTCGTTTGCGGTTTTACATGCAACCCAAGCGAGAGGCTGGAGAGACTGACAGTGGGAGAGGGAGCGAGACAGCATGCTGTATAGGTAGATATAGGCAGAGCCGCTCATTTATGGGGCGGGCTTAGCTCATCTGAGGTTTAAGTGGTGTGTGCCCATGGGTAGGCCAAGGGGTGGCGAGGGGGGGTTAAACAGTTTGCATTATTGACAGTTGTTGTGGAATAATCAGATTTAAAACGTTAAATGTCGACGACGTTTGGTTGGGCTTTGCTCTTACTCTGCTGCTGCTCCTCTTCTTCTGTCTCTTCTTCTTCTTCATCTTTTTTTGTTGTCAGAGAGAGAGAGAGAGAGAGAGGGATGGAGAGGGACAGACAGATATGCTGCCAGCCATATTTTGTGTGCCTTTGTTTTGTGGTTGGGCTGGGTTTTTGTACTCGGCTTTTATCTTGTTGGCTTGGGTTCTCTCTTTTCCTTTTTTTTGGCAACATTTTGCCACAGATTGGCTTTGAATTTAAGTAGCAATTTCCTCTTGCTATTGCTGTTGCCGAGGCCATTGTTGTTGGCCCGTTTGGACCTACAACAGCATGTAATGAAAGTTGAAATATTTGTGCCAGGGACCCATAAGTTAGTTGCGACAATAACTGTTTATATTTTCACGTGCCAGGCTGCAGCAGGTATGAATGGCTCAAAACTATTCGCAGTTCATTGTAAAGGTTGTGCGTGTTTCATGAGGTATGAATGTAATGAGATGGGCATGTGATAAGCCTTGAACTCCATTTAATTTGGCATTTTATTGTTCATGAATTTTTGCGGATATTAAATCAGGAAAGAGTTTTAAATAAGAATTTTATTTAACTATAGCAGTAAAGTTTCGGTTCTAGAAAGTGTTAAGGAATAAAGAATAAAGCTATATAATAAGCTATAGAATATAAGATATGTATATATATGAATTTAATCTAGTATTATTCATAATGAAATTTAATGTGATCATATTTCTATATTTTTTTCTCAAATATTTCCAAAGCTATATATCTTATTTTTAAAAACATTTTTTTGTTACGTAATTAAAATAATTTGTTCAATATTCCTATCTATAGTTCAAATTGCATTAAAAATAAATTGCATTTAAAATATAAATATTTTTACTTGTACGTATAACACTTGCCCTATCTGTCATTTCTCTCTTTCTCTCTCTCTCTCTCTCTCTCTCTCTCTCTCTCTCTCTCTCTCTCTCACTCACTCTCTCCATCTCACTCACTCTGTAGCATCTCAGCGATATACAACCATATTCTAATCAAAGCTTGCCTAGTATCTAATCCTGTCTAAAGGTTGTTAGCTACGTAATATGTTTGTCAATTTTCAACGTAATCACGTGCAACGTAATCCAACGTAAGGTGCAATCTAATGTCACGTAAGCTCTTTTATCACATTTAGTGCAGTGCCTGTAAACCTGTCGTTCCTCCTCCTTCTCCTCCTCCTGCTCTACCTCTTCCTCCTCCTCCACCTCCACCTTTTTCTCTTCGTCCCGCAGTCATCGTCGGCGAAGTGCATTTGCTTAACACATTGCCAAGAGCTGCACGCAGTTTGTTTCTCTTCCAACAGCAGCAGTTGAGGCATCCTTCTGGCTACCAAGCATATATCTACACAAAGACTTACACACACTCACATTCACACACGCACGCACACATTCGTGCATAATCAAATTCAATTGCTCATTCAAAACATTAAACTGTTTATTTTTGGATGGGCGTTCGACGCTGTCTTTGGTGGCAATGCTCTGTCTCCCTTCCACTCGCTGTCGCTGTCTCTGTCGTTGGGCGTGTGGGTGTGTCGGCTCAAGTGGCAAAGGCACTTCATCATGCCGCCTAATCATTTGACCCACTTGAGAGTTGTGCAAATACTTTTTACGTAGTTGCCACCCCGTCGAAAACCGCCCACGCGCTCCACTGTCTGGGCATGCAATCAGACAGAGCGAGAGCGAGAGCGGTAGAGAGTGTGAGTGGGTGAGGTATATGCGGCACACACACACACACGCACACACACATGAACCAGAATCCTAATCCTTTCAACAGTCGACTCCCAGTCGTGAAGCAGTTTTGCATGCATGCAGCAATCATGGTGCCCGGAGACAAGAAGAGTTAGACGTGGTTGCCACTGAAGGCGAGGAATTTCGAAAATCTCAGCTCAGTGTCAGGTTGCACGTTGAAAATTTGTCGTCATCGTGTCTCGCACACAAAAATGGCGTTAAGCATAGAATTTTGCCAAGCAGCTAAAGCAAAGAAACAAGAGGCGGCATAGCGAGTGACAGAGAAAGGGACAGGAAGAGGGTGAAGAAGATAGTGGAGTGGGGGCCATGGCAGCTGGGCAGAGGCAAAGACAAACACATCGCCTTGGCTGCGGCTCAAGGATAAGGCGTAAAATAATAAATTATATTTGCGTGATTTGTGTTTAGTTCTCTTGCTGTTGTTGTTGTTGTTCTTGCTGCATATATTTTGTAATGCTTCAAATGTTGTGCATAATATTTTTTTGTTTCTTAAATTTAAACTTGCGTAGCGTCCTTGGCTTATGTTTGCTTTGTTGTTGCCGCTGTCGACGTAGCCGCTGCCAACGTCGCTTGATTAGCAAAAGAGCGCGCAAAGCTTGCTCTTTAGTGCTAGCGCTCACTGGAAGGCTGCGCAGAGAGTGGGCAACAGTGAAGCGTGTACTTAAGAGCGCAATAAACTGCGCTCTTAGCTTGCGCAGAGTTGCCAGCTAATTGTGAAATGCATTGCTTTTAGTAAAGCGACTTTTGCCAAGTCACTTGTGTCACTGGCACTTTAAATGCTCCTACAATATTTCACACGCACACACACACACACACACACTTAACGCTTGAATGCATAGACACACGCACACGCACACAAATCAAAGCAGCATAAGTTGCGCTTTTGCTGCTTGAATGGGAAAAGGGTCAACTGCAACTTGAACGTTCGCCAAAAACATAAACAAAACGCAACAATTTATTCGCAGCACTTTTAATCAGGCAATTCAATTTCCATTGAGCTCAGCTCATCAGTCTCAGCCCTCTGCTCTGCTCTAACAAATTGTGCTAGCTCATCGCCTGCAAGGCATTAAAGCTAGAGCGCTTAAGTCCGCAATGGCCCTTCAGGGTTGCATTGCTTAAGCTGGCGGATTAATGTGAGCTACACACACACACACACACACACACACACACACACACACAAAAGGAAAACGAAAGCAACAACAATTGCTTATGGATTGTCAAGCAGATGCAGCGCAGCTACCCCTTGGCAGCGAAATCCAACCACCCAAAACTCAAAGCAAGCCAAAAACAATGCAACCGCAACAGCAACACTAACAACGCGAGTACGCGTGTGTGTATGTGTGCGTGTGCAATGCCAATGACATTTTTGTCCCATTCCACTACTCCGCTCTCTGCTCATTTTTCACATATTTTTGCCAAACTATTTTTGGAATGACTCCTCCTGCTCTTTCCTATTCTCTTCTTTTGTTGTTGTTGTTGTTTTTGCTGCTGCTACTGCTGGCACTCGAAACCGTTAATTGGGTTTTATTTTTAATGATGTTTAGGCGCGACACAAATGTGCAGCCCACACTGTGATCTTTCTCTTCTTCTCTTTTTTTTTTGCCTTCTGCAAACCGAGAAGTAACAATTATTTATGTATGTAAAATTCCAAGGGAGTATTCCATGATTTATGTTCTACACTCTCCAGCACCCGTGCATGGAGTTTGTTTTCCTATTTTTTTCCAACTGGTGTTAAAAACAATTCAGCAGCTAATTAAGCAAAGTGACGATGGAGACAAAAGTGTCTATAAATAGAAGGCAGGATATGCCTGTATGAGTGTATGTGTGTGTGTGCGTGTGTGGGTGATTTTAAATGTGGAATAATATACAGTTAGTTAATAGAGTGCGGGTCTTAATGGTTTTTCAATTACGTTGAACGACTAAAGTGAAAGTGAAAAGAGAAAAGAATATGGAGAGTGCTTTAATATATACATATGTACATATATAATATATAGACATACATACATATGTACATATATATATATGTATGCACATTTATATATTTAAATAAATCATAGCTTTAGTCTTCAATCACATCAAACTTTAGTCACATCAAAATAAATACCATTATGATTTCCCATGTGCATTATGCCAAACACACCTGCACAACAGGTGTGCACTTGTCGTAGGGTCAGCTAAGCCAACGCTGTCGTTAGCAGCGACGGCAGCAGCAGCAGCATTTAATAAAAGAAGCAAAGCAAAGTTCCATTAAATTTATTTTTTTCACACCTAAGCGCTGCCTTTTTCGACGCTGATCTCTAATTTATTATCAATGCAGTCGCAGTCGGCTGAGGCAGCGTCAGATGACGCTGCAAATGCCGACAAAGGCGTGCATGAACGAAAACAAAAACAAAAACCGGCTAATAGCAGACGAAAAGCAAAGAGCGCGAGCCAGCTGGTAAAATGAAACACAGAGCGCCGGTGAGAGAGAGAGAGCCGTGAGAGAGAGTAGACATGTCTGGCGAGAGCGAACCAATTGGAAATGAAAAGGAACTGAGGAAAGTGCCAATGCTCACTGGAAACAGCATACGTATACGTTGTTATGCTAGGACAGCATTATGTTTCGTTAGCTACCAGCGTTCCGTGCTGTTAGTACGTTAGTTTGCGAGCGTTTGTCGTTAGCATCGGACGTGTGTCGTGGTGTGTAATTCGTAGCGAATACGTGAAATTCTTACGCGTAAAACGGAGTATAAAAACCGTTACAAACGTTGCAATTTTTTGGCGAATCACTTTCACAAAGCGAGCTCTAAGCTAAATGCGCGACAAGGAAACAGCGTAAATCAAAATATATATTATCTAAGTGGTCCGAGCTAAGAGTTGCAACATTTGGCGCCGCGCGCGAAAAACTCATTAAAAAGTTCGACGCTTGACATGTTAAATATGCACAATAAACACGCGGCACAACAAGGCAAACATAATTAATTGCCCGCCCGTTTCAATTGCTATCTCTGTCGCCCTGTCTCTCTGTCTCTTTCTCTCTCTCTGACACTGTCCTTCGCTCATCTTGTTTACTTCTGCATCCGCGAGCGCGCGCGTGTGTGTGTGTGTGTGTGTGTCAGTGTCTCTGTGTTTGTTATTTAAAAATCAAAATTAATTGCATTTCAAGCATATTTAAATACGCATTAAGCGCCGCATAAACGCTGAAGAGCTCAACGGGAGTTTTGCGGTTTCAATTGTGAGTAAATAGCGAACAACAACAACTGTCGCCGCTGCTGCTGCTTGTTGTGCGCGCAATTTCCGGCTTCCGTTTCCTTTACGCGACGTTCGCGAAGTTCTAGCAAAAAAAAAGAAAAGAAAATTCGCAGCTGTCCGCCCACCAAATTTGTCAGCAGCAGCATCAACAAAAAAAGTGTTAAATAGCAGTTAATCGACAGTGTTGCCGGACTAAGCAAAGATTTCGATCTTTTTGCCAATTCTTGTTTGAGTATTTAAATAATTGTCCAAAAATAATACAAATTTAAAAAAAGAAATACTAATTACATTTGCATCAGCTGTTGCTTACTGTTAAACTAAACTGAACGCCCTCTTGGCGGCAGCTACTTTCATTTTCACCGTTACAAAAACAAATTCAACACGGTGGACACCGAACTGGCTCAAAAGAACAACAAATTGAAACAGGTTGGTGAAGCTGGAACTTCTTTCGTATTTCGTAAATGTTTTCATTCTTGAGTTTACTGTTGGCATTTCATTAAAAAGCTAGCACAGACACAATAGCAAATATATTTATGCTAAACTTTAGATAGCACTTGAAAATGTTCAATTCAATTTATTGCGCGACTCTCAAATACTACTTAATGTGGCAAAATGTAAATATATTTAATTATTTATATAAATAATTTTGATGAATTTTATTATGTCCTAAATTTATATTCTGTTTAAAATAATAAATAAAAATATATAATAATACAAAATAAATAAAAAATACAAAAATAAATAGGTAATAAAAATAAATAATAATGAAAAATAAATAACTAATAAAAAATAAATAAATAATAAAAATAAAAACAATAAATATATGTATATACAAAATTCTATTAAAAAAAATTTTTTTTTTAAAATAAAGTTGCTTTTAATTAATATAATAAAAATATATCTGCAATTAAACTAAAAAATTTAATAATATTAAAGTAAAAGATGCGTAAATAAAACTTAAAGGTACAAACTTATATAATTTATATAACATATTATTAAAATAAAATAATAAAAAAAAAAAAATATTTTCCAATTGAATAAATTAATATAAATATATTTAGATCTAATTAAATTTTTTAAAATTAAATCTTAAATACGCGAAAACGTCAAATATCTAATTAGTTTTGTGAAATGTGAAACTCTTTTTTCTTTAATGATTTCATATTTATTTATTTAATTAATGTTTAGGTTGCCTTAAAGTAAAGAAAAATTTCATAAAATATAATAAATAAATAATAAATGGAATTCAATAACAATTAGTTTTGTTTTTATTCAAAAGATACCATTTGAACATTACGTATTTAAGAGATAAAAAAGAAATATTTTTTTATATTATATATATTTTTTTTTCTTTTTTTATAAATATTTTTCTATATTTCTATATAACTTTTTAACTCCACGTTTATTCTACTGAAAGTTCTATATATTTATTTACATTTGATTTACTTAATATATGTACATATATAAATATTTAAACTAAATAGTTTTTCTGCATAATATGCCAACTGCAACTGCTCTACAGGGTATTTGCAAATGCTGGCGTGTAAAGCAAAGCAATAAAATGCGCGCCAAAAAACAGGCAACAAAAAGCGAAACGTTAAGGTGCGAGAGCAGCAGCCAGAGTCGAAAGGAGGGGGGAGGGGGGCGTGCTGGTGCAGGTGCGAAATGTTTATGTGGCACATAAAACTAGCGCGCACCGTGTCGCATTGTTGGCCTGCCCCAACTGGGAGTAGGGTTGCCTACTGCCTGCTGCCTGACGTCGCGCTAGGGTTGCCATTTTTATTTTATGAACTTTTATTATGTTTATTTGCGTTGGCTCTTGTTTCTTTTTTTTTTTGCATTTTTTTTATACCCGAGCGCCCAGCTGCCTGCTTGGCTGTAGTAAACAATAATCATAATAATCGTAATCACAGTCGCAGTCCACGGCGTCAGCGTCGTCGACATCGCAGCAGAGTTAAACAAACGTAACAAGTGCTAGACGAGAGAATATCCTGCAAATAGTTGTAAATTTGAGGAATATGAAACTGTGTTAATTGATTTCTAAAAAAATCTTTGATTTATCATTGCAACTATTCCACATTTACAGAAAATTTCCTTGAATCTGAGAAGAAAAGAGAAAAATATTAATTTGTCGAAGAGATTTCATTTATTTTTATTATAAATTTCAATTTAAGATACAGTAAATTAACGATTCACTTAAAAATTCCCTGGTTAAAAGTTGAAGATTTAAAAAGAAGAAAAGTGGAATATATGGAACAATATTTTTTTATTATTAAGAATTATATATGTTCTCTTAATACTTTATTTGTAGATTTTGTAAATTATGAAAATTTTGATGTCTATTTGAAACATTTTATTATATTTTAATAATATCAGTATTCTAATATTATATAAAAATAAATTTAAATTTAAAATATATAAAAAGAATTATCAATTTCTCTTTAAGATTTAGTATAAATTAGAGTATGATTGATATAATTAATTCATTTTAAAATTTGCAGGTTAAATCCCATATAGAAATTATAAATAAAAAAAGCGAGAGCAGGTACACATTTTAATTTTACAAAATATTCAATTATTATTGTTATTATTTTTGTTCCATATAATATAATAAAAAATAAGAAAAGAAATTTTTATTTTTTAATTTTTATTATTATTGTTATTATATTTTAAAAATATAAATATTTTATAATATTTTATTTATTATATTTTATATATAAGTATAATTTATTTTAATAAATAAGCAAAGGAACAGTAGGAATGTTTCAACTTTTTTTTATCATATATATTATTTTCATAATGATTTGATTATAGATTTTATATTTGCCACTTTTATATATTAATAAAAAACAACACTTTAATACATTATTTTATTAACATTAAAATTTTAATATTTAAAATTTTAATTAAAATATATTAAAAATTATAACTTTTTATTTAATCGCTTTTGACATTTATTTAAAATGTATATTTGATATTTTTCAAATTAATATTTGTTTGATTACAAAAGAAATCATCCTAATATTTATATGCTAAATTTGCCTTATGCTTCCATCTATTCCACTTTCATTTCTGATATACCTTCACACACCTGCATTATACCCACTTTTATTGCATCAGCTTTGTGTGTAGAGGGTATGAAATACGCGCAGAGGGTCTAAAGCGACGCGTGTTTTAGGCACTTCGTGTTGCTTGTTTTTAGACGCTTTCGCACGTTTGTTCGCACCTAGTCAAGCGCTTGCACGGCAACAGCGTTCACACAAAAGCCAGACACACACACACACGCTCACACACACACACGCACACATATACGCATACGTCGCTTTGTTGTGCCTTGTACTAAATTGCGCACAATTGAAAGCATACATTTGGCCGCCTGCGAGCATTTAGTGTGCACTTCTTGGCCAGCGCACGCTAACAGAATTTGAATGCAAATGTTGCCTAAGCCTCAGCTCCTCATCTCCTCATCTTCTTTGCTCTCTTCCCGTCCGTCTCACGCAGCTGCCTGTGCTTTATTTATCGCACTTTCCTGTCGGGTCTCTCTACTCAGCTGTAGCATTCTTTTTCGCCGTTTACCCCAGGGACATTTCCCTGCTCTTTCATTGTTTTTGTTTGTCATTTCTCTCTTCTTCTTCTTAAAAAAAAGGTTGTATTTTGTTATTTATTCAACATTGCATTAAACCGACCTTTCATTTCCAGTTAACAATATACATTTATTTATATGAATTTCAGTTATTGTTTGCATGAATTTTATTTTGCTGTTGCGTGAATTTGTATGGAAATAAATTCATATTTCTTGAGAGGAATCCAATTAAATTTTAGAGTGATTTTTAATTAATTTAATTAAAAACTCTAAATTTACAGAGCAAAAATATTTGCGCTTTCCTAATTCTTAAAATGTTATTGAAAATTGATTTTTGTGAATTTTATTTTATAAATTTAGTATATATTTTTTGATACTTTTAAAAATATATAAAATAATATATAATATAAATATAATATAAATAAATGTTTATTGTTTTAAAATAATATTTCTGAATTTTGTAATATATTATATAAATAAATGAATTCTTGGTTCTGTAAAATATAATTAATTATATATATTAATTTGTATATAATTTATAAAAATATAATATTTTACAGTATTCCGAATTTTTTAAAAATATAAATATAACATCATTAAATATTCTGTTGTTTTAAGTTCTATTTTAAGTTGTATTTTAAAACAACAGAATATTTAATGTTATATATTTATTTAAACAAAAATATATATATAATTTAGATTATATAAATTAATTATTTATTTTAGCATTTAAAAATTCTTTATTATTTTAGAAAAAAATTAGTTAACAAAATATGCTGTTAAAGCTTAAAAAATATTGGTATTATTTACATTTATTTATTTTTTATTTTGTTTTATATCTGAGCTTGCTGCAGCTATTAATATAATCATTGAGCCAAAGACTTGTTTAAACGTTCGTGCATTAATTCAATAGAAAATGAAAATAAATATATTTATAAATCTAAAGTTCAATTTGATTTTATCCCGAATTTATTTTAAATTAAAATATGATTCTATAAAAATAATTGAATTCAAAAGGAGGTAAATGCCTGCTTTATAAATATTAAAAAGATTTAAATTAATAATAATTTATGTCTTATACATTTAAGAACATAATCTTAAGCCGAAATATAAGAGCTACAATTTGAAATATATATAAATATATATATATATATATATATATATATATATATATAAATAAATATAAATATATATAAATTTGAATTCTGCAAAAATATCTTCAAGCTGTCATTTGAACAAATTTAATCTAAATACATATTTAAATGCTTAGCCAATTTTATTAGTATATAAATATTAAAGACATATAATAATAAATTGCTTATTTCCATGCGAATTAATGCTCGCTGCATTTCAAACGCTTTCACCTTGAAATGCTGCTAATGATTTGCCATTTTGATGATGCTATCAAAATTCCTCAGTAGCTAATTGAACTTAATACGCTAAATCAATAATATTAAGACATTAGGTCAAACAATGCATGCCTGCGCACTGCTGAGTGGCTGTATGTGTGTATGTATTTGTGTGTGTGTGTGTTTGCGTATTTGTGTGTGGCTGCTGGGGCATAATTTCATTAGATTGACCCTGGCCATAAGGCTTATCGACAACATAGCTTAATTAGATTAATGAAAAATAGGCTTAGCCATAGACAGCGCGACAAATGCGAATCGAACGAAAGTGTCTTAAAGCCAAATCATGAATACACTCAAACATTCAACACAATTTAACTTTAAGTTCTAGTTTGTAAAATTTCGGAGAATATTTCAAAATTTTCAATACAGATTTATTTTTGTGAATATTAACCGCAAAAGTCTTCAAGTCTTCATTAGGTCGACGCTTGACTGCGCTTTTCTAAGTCGCTAATAGGGAAAACAGTAAAGGAAAACTTTTGGCAAAATGCTGGAGCAAAACATTTCTTTGGGCTGGCCAACAAATTTGTCGAACTGTTTAAACTGAACGCTGTCCGTGACACACAACAAATTTAACGAATGGTATTCCAGCTATTTTTTTTTCTTTTAATACTCAGCCCCAAACCCGAGAGCTCCAGAACCCAAGGCTCGTGGTTTGGGGCGCGTTCCATGTTCCACAATGCTGCTAGCATTTTATGTTTTCAAATTAATTTTAAACAATTTTCTTCATTTTCCTTTTTATTTGGTTCTTTTATTTTTCTTCTGCTTTTCCCCGCTTGACTTTTCGCTGGCAAAGTTGTGCGCGAGAGTCCGAGTTTTTGACATAATCTATTATAAGCGCTTATAATAATTTCAGCATCAAGTTTTCTCTTAGTCTTCGGGAGGAGGGTTGGTGCTGCTTTTAATTGTAGGCGTGGCTGAGACTTAATGAGTCCAGTTATGAAATGTGCGCCGAGGGTGTGATTTTTTGGTGGGCAAATGTTAACAGAATTTAATTAATATTTATGCATATATTCCAGACGCGTTTGTTGCCCAAACCAAAACAGAAAAAAAAGTCAAATAAAAAGTGAAAGTGCTGCTAAAAGTCTGCCAAAAGTGTTGGGCAATTTGCGAATACTTGGTCAAATGTAGCCAGCATTCATAAATCACGCAAATAATTCACAAAAGTTACCTTCGAAATCACAGAGGCTGCCACTTGCGGTACTTTTACACACGCCCACACACATAGGGCCACCTTATGACAGTGACTTATTGTAGGCTGCGTTTATGTGTAGCATTATGTGTGCGTGTGTGTGGGCTGCTCATAAATTTAATAAAACAAAAACTTAAGTAACTGTGAAGGTGGGCAAATGCTGCGTAGGCAAAGACTCAGCATTTTCTTACTTGAATTCGAAATAATTTCATTTTAAAAATTAAAGAAAAAGAAATAATAATATGCAGTCGAATATGAACTGAATTTCGTAGTTAAAGCCTAACAAGTTCCAAGTAAGCCATATTAAACAGGTCTTAAACTGATTTATTAATTTAATTTATTTTGTTTATTTTTATAAATTTTATTTTATATTTATTTTATTTATTTGTGTTATTTATTTTTTTTTTTGCGATTTTATTTAATTTAATAAAAATATTTAAATTTTTATCCTATTTATAATAATTCTTTTTATTATTTAATTAATTATTTTAAATGATGTATTTTTATAAATTTTAATATATTTTATTTTTTTGATTTATTTTGTTTATTTTTTATAAATTTTATTTTATATTTATTTTATTTATTTGTGTTATTTATTTTATTTTTTGTGATTTTATGTTTTATATAATGTAATACAGAATATTTTATTTATAATTTTATTTAATTAATTATTTATAGAATGTTTTTATTATTTAATTAATTATGTTAAATTATTTATATTATGTATTTTATTTACCTTATTTATTTAATCAAATTTATTTATATTATATTTATACACTTAATTATTTAAAATAATTTTCAAATTATTAAATTATTTATTTTTAATTAAATCATTTTTACTTAATTATTTATTTTTAATTATTTATATTATGTATTTTTTACCTTAATTATTTAATCAAATTTATTTATATTATACATATATTATAAATATTTATTTAGAGTTTTTTTTTTTTTTAATTATATATTTAGAGATTAGTGTTTTGATGCCTTTTAAGCAATTTAGTTCATACAAAAATTCATTAAAATACATTATAAATTGCAGAATTTGATGCTGAAGTAAGAGCAAGAGAACAAGGATATATCCTATTGGAACTATTTCTTTTTTTTTATATTCAATTATTTTATATCAAATGATTCAATGATCTATAAGCTTTAAAATACAAATTATAATCTACTATTGCATGCAAATCGCTTTCGCTCTTTAAACTATTCTCTACTTTTGTTTTGCTTAACCTTTTCAAAGAGCGCATTTAATCGGTATATTTTGCTAGTTTTATATAACATATATAGACACACACTCACACACTCACATAGTACATGTGCAATATGCGGAGTCGCTTTTAGCTAAAAATTTTGCCAGTGTCGGTGCCAAAAATTGCAAATTTAAAATGCGTTGGCATGTCAAAAATCCACACACACACACATGGCTGGAGTGTGGCACAGGGTGCAGCTGCAGACAGTGGCGCATGGGGGCCAAATGCGATGAAAATCGATAAACGAGATACATGTGTGTGTGTGTGTGTGTGTGTGTCAGTCTGTGCTTGTCGAGGGTTAAGCTTTTAGTAGTATCTTTTGCTATGCAACTTCCATACACGATTTTGGCAAGCGTACAACAAAACGTAAAAGAGAAGGAGTGACAGAGACGCATTGAGAGCGCGCGAGTGAGTGAGCGAAAGAAGAGCTGGCAACAAATAGCTTAATAGGAAATAGCGTAAAAGCGTCGCCAGAATCGCCCCAACTATAGACACACATACACACACAAACACACATACATATACATATATATATATATATATATATAGTATATATGGCTATATGTGAAGGCGGCGCTGATAAGGCGCCGTTGGGGTGCTCTGATGATGTCGACTAGCTGGAATGAGCTGCTGCTGTGGGTGGCGAGCATTCGGGGTCCGGGGGGCTTGCACATAACTATGCTAGCGAAAAAATCCTTGCACGTATCGCGCTCAAGAAATCGGCAAACGCATTGGCATGTCCTTTCCATCCATTGTTGTAGCTGTGATGCTGCTTCATTTTGTTATTGTTGTTGTTGCTGTTAAGGGTTAAGGCGTGTCTTCAAGGGGGGTGCAATGGCGGATCTCGCTTATCGGATAATGTCACCCCTCGCCCCCTGTGTCTCACACTCTCTCCCTGGCAATGGGGAAGCCGCTTGGCATTAGTCAAATGCAAATTTTTATGGCAGCCCTCTGTCTGTTTACTGGAAACGCCGATAAGCGTCTCGCATAAGCATATACACCAAATGGATTTTGAGTACCAGCGTGAGAAAGGCGCGCTAGCTAGCTCCCGCAAAAATTGAAAGAAGCCCCCAAATTACAATGTATTCGAGCAGATTAGCGCATGTGAAAGCGAAACACGAGTTGCTAAATATTGAATATTTTGAGAAAACATTGTCAAATAGCCGATAATTTGTATCATTGACAATTTAGATGTTATTGCTTGTTAAATGAATGCTAAGCGAATTTAAATGTAATTTAAAAAAGTTATAAAATAAATAAATAAATGCTAAACAGAAAAATAAATAAATAAATAAAAAATAAATGAAGCAAAAGTAAAATATATGTTAAAGAAAATATATTTTTGAAAGGGAAAAGCTTGAAATAAAAATTAAGAAATGAAGTAAGGAATTTTTTTTATTTATTTTTTTTAATATCTTTAAATATATTTCTAATATTTGTATTTTCTTTTTTAATTTTAAATTATTCTTCATATATTTTTATCTTCAAATACTATTCTAATATCTAATTAAATTTTTATGTAAAATGTTATTAAATAAGAAATTTGGTTTTCTAACAGCAACAACAAATCTTCTATAAAACAAAATGTTAAATACTATTTATGTACCTTTATGCAATATTAAAAAAATATATATTAGTTATATTTTATATTGTTATATATATTAATTTGTTATAATAATAAATTTGTCTGTCTTTAAATAGTCTGAGAATATTTTTTAATAGTAATGAAATATTAAAATTAATAATAAAATGTTTACATTTTTTATAAGAAAATATATGTTATATTTTTTGTTATATTTTAATAATAATAAAAAGTTGGTATTTTTGATCATAAAAAACCTTTTCTGCTCAAGATAAACCTTGCAGCCAAGGCGAATAAGACGTTTGCTGGCTTTCTCAAGTTTTACAGAATATTCTTTAAAATAGCTAAAGCATCGGCTTCCGCAACGGCAGCAACAACAACACAACAACAACAACAACAATCGCATTACCGTCTAACGGAAGCAGCCACAAATGAACAACATTGCCACGACCTTCCCAGCAGCACCGACGCGTCTGCCCACATCCCGGAGCGGGAGCCTGCATCACGCGCCCAGAAGTAGGCAATAAGCAACGTGTTTGTGTATGTGGCACAAACATTTTAGCGTATTTTTATTACACATGCAGGCGAGTACGTCTCTCTCTCTGTGTGTGTGTGTGTACGTATTTTTGAACGTGTGAGGGTGTATGTCGACAGGCTCATTGCTGAATTTATGAAAATTTTGTGCCTTCTGATATGGGAAGCTGGAAAGCTGAGGGTTGGGCAGAAAAACATTAGCACCCAATAGAGTTTAATGCGTGCGTGTCAGCCTACAATGTTATATAAATGTGTATGTGTGTGTGTGTGTGTGGAGTGTAACCCCCAGCGGATGTGTATCCTGTCTGCGTGTGGCCCCATCTGTCGGGCTCCTGATGGCGATGCCGATGCCAATGCTGCTGCTGCTGCTGCTGCTGCCAATGCCTAACGTCAACGCTACCAACGCCAGCGCCAATTTGCGGCTTAACATCTTTGAATTATTGAGGCGCGTTGGGGTCGGCACAGACACACACACACACCAACACATACATATATATGTATACAGCGAAAGCCAGTGGAGCATTCCCATCAGTTGCTTTAGCCCTGGCCTCTTACCAGTCGCTCAGTCCAGCTCAGCTTTTGCGTGCTTTTGGCCAAATTAAAATTTGATCAAAATGAAATTTGCGGTTTTTGTGTGTTTAGTTTCAAAATTTTTGAAGTGATTTTTCGTTGCTTGTCGACTGTTTGCTGCTGCTGTCGCTGTTGTTGTTATTGTTGTTGTTGTCGCCCCTGCTGCGTTTGGCATTTCCTGAGGCTGAGCGGAAGTTTTTGGTTTATGAAAGCTGCCAGCAAGAGATATGAACTGCGAATATTTTAGTTTCGACAACAAAAGCGCGAATTCCAAAATCGAGTGCCTAAACGTAGACTTTGCTGAATATTAAATGAGCATTGGGTATTTGCCCAGGGAGTATGTGTGTGTGTGTGTGTGTGGGCCAGTCTGTAGACGTGTGCAGAGCGTAAACATTAAGTATACGCTATGCATAAATAGAAAATGCGGCGAGCGAGTTGGCAAATGTGTATTCAAATAGCTATTGACATATAGCTATTGCAATTGAAAACAGGGCAAAAGGAAAAGATTGAAATCATTGATTAAATATTAAATTTAAAATATGAAAACATGGTTATTTAGCTATGTTGTGTATGATGAGGCTAATTAAATTTTCAATTAACTAAATAAACACACACAGTTTTTAGCCAATAACAAATTACAAACAAATTCAAACTCTTAAGATTTTTATTTAAAAAGTGATTATGTGATTATTAATTGTAGGCGCTAAATATTTTAAATAAATTTAATATGGTCTTATGAGTTTATTGCCTTTAAAAAATATATTTTTTCTCTATTTATTTAATTAATTTTTGTAAAAAATTAAAACTCCAATGTTTTTAAAAAAGCAGTGAATACGAAATCATTAAATTTTTGCTCTAAATATTTTAAATAAATTTAGGATTTTTTGGCCTTTAAAAAATTAATAAAAATTCAAGAATTCTAATATTTGTATTATAAAAATAAATACGAGATCATTAATTTTTTGTTCTAAATACTTTAAAGATAATTTAATAAGGCTTACAAGTTTTGTTCAATAAAAAAAAATGTATACAAACTCAAACTCTTAAGATATTTGTATTACAAAATTATTCAATTTATTCTCAAAATATTTTAAGAGAATTTAATAAGGTTTAGGGGTTTTTGGCTTATAACAAAAATATTAAAAATGCAAACTCTAAGACCTTTTATTTATATACGAAATATTTTAAGAAATGTAATTATATTCCTTAAATAATATTCCAATAATATGCCTAAGATTTCACATTCATCTATGCTAGGTTTCAAGTAAACTAGTTTAGACATGTATAATTATCTACAATATTCTGCAAAATTACATAAAATATTGATAATTATTCTAACCATAGCCAAAAGAGCCCAAGAAGTACACATACATTCCCAAAATTTTAGACTTTTTCAAAAATAATAAAAAAAATCTTCTTCAACTTCTTTTCTAATACTTTCGTTTACTTACTTCACAACTTTAGCAATCGCTCAACAGTTTCAAATGCGCCGCAATTCACATTGAATTGTCAAAGGCGATGCGGCCATCTTCCGCTTTATAAATTAAACATTTTGAGATATTTATAGGCAGGTGCTATCTATGCCCAGCCTAACCTAACAAAAATCGGATGTTTGCCCGCTCATTAATTCAATTCAATTTCATTGTATTCAATGCCATTTGCTTATAGATGAGCACGATTATAATTCACTTTTAATAACGATTTTCTGTGCCGTCAGCTACTTTTCTCAGTGATTGTAAATCTCGTTTTATGCCCCAACGAAAACTTTACTGACATATTTTCATATAATCTGCACCTTTATTGTCTCATCTTTGGCTATCTCACTGCCTCTTTCTCTGTGTCTGTATTTCTTTAATTTTTTTTTTGTCTTGCTCTGTTTTCCTTTTGGCCCGGCGCCTTGGCCCCGCACTTGTGTTTACATTACACTTTAACTAAGCCGCCTAAAATTATGCAATAAACTTTACTTTTACGTGTCTCCCAACCACTTGGTGTGTGCCTTTCGCTGTGCCCCGCATCCCTCGCTTTGCGCATATTTATTTATATTGTGTGCTGTTTTGTTATTCTTATTTTTGTCTTTCTTCTTCTTCTTCCTCTTCGCTGCCGCACTTATCCTTGCGATTTTTGATGTTCGCGCATTGTAGCTCGTTAGAGCGGCCAGCGAAGGGGGAGGTAGGAGGTGGCAGTATGGAGAATTGGTAACGGAAAGCTTGGAGCCGACTGAGGGGCCACAATGCCAGCGCGGCGTTGCAAATCTTATTTGATGATGCCACGGCAAATACTTTAATTTATGCAGTAATCCTATTACAAAAAAACAGCTACAACAGCAGCAGCGACAAACGGGACGAGGTTGATGGCAACCATAAAACAAAACAAAAGAAGGGAAAGAAGAAAAAAAAATGAGCACTAAATATTCCAAAATAGATACTGATCGACTGCCAGTTACTACTTATTTTATTATGAATATATATATATTTTTTTTAATTTATAAATTTTATATTGGGAATCGGGAAAAATATATTAATATTATTTTGATTTTTTTATGTATACAAATTATTTAAAAACATAAAAACCTTTTTTAAATAATTTTTTAAATATATATTTTTTATTTTATTATTATTATTTTTTATATATTATTATATTTTTTATATAAGATTTTTTTCTCTTTATTTTAAATCGAAAATATAAAATTATATATAAAAAAATAAATGAAAAAGTAAATAAATTAAAAACAAAATGAATAAAGAAATAATTTATTCAATAATACATTTTTAAAAATAAATAAATGAATAAGTAAATAAATAAAAAAAAAAAAATAAAAAAAAAAAAATAATTCATTAATCAATTAAAAAAAAATTCTAAATAAATTAAAAAAATATTTTAAAAAAATAATTAATTCAATAATAACATAAAATATTATTTAAAAATATATATATATATTTTTGTTTAATTTACAAACATTTTCTTGTTTATAACTTTATATTAATTTAAAGAAATTAAAATTTGTATTTGCAATACTTTATTTATTTAATTAAAGGCAATTTAAAGAATATTTAAAATAAACTTCATACATTTCACATACGCATTAAGCCTTAGTCGAGTTCAGTTGCAGCCTTCGATTACAGGGTATAACGAGGCCAGTGACAACAAACACATTGCATTTATGCGTTGACTAGATTTTTACTTGCTTTGTGCCCAGTTGGTTGAGCATTTTATTTTGTTTTCATTTCGTGGACAGAAGCGGAACCTGTGCCCGATTCCAGGCTTTCCTTGCCACGCCCACAATGTCGCCCAATCCCTTAGTTCATAGCCGATGCGAGTCATTTGCATTTTCTGCGCGTTTGCCTTTGGGTTCTAGTATTTTGTTTATTTTTTTTTTACCCATTTTTTTTTGTTCTTCTTCTTGTTGCTGCCGCATTTTTCTTTTTCTTTGTATTTTCATTTTGTGCGCCTTTAGCTTTGCTATTTGCCGCATCTTCGCGTCTTAGCAGTAATTCAATTTATTTTAATTTCTGCTTTTAACACAAAAAATTACCAATTCAATTTTATGACTTTATTCCATGCACCCTCTGGCCCACTGATACCCCGTGCCATGGCCACGGCCACGTGGCATATTTCACAAAAGCAGCTGCCATAGATCTGCAGCTCGCTTGACACCGAATCGAAGCAAATGCCGCAAAGAAGAAGACAAAATACAAAACAACAAAACGTGCAACGAGCGCAGGGCAGGGGCCATCAAACAGCTTTCAGCACTTGTCTATATATAAGAGCTTATATATATATGTAATGTATATATCTATGTATATGTATATATATCAGCTTTATTGCAAGTTGTTTGCGCTATTTTTTTTTTTCTCGCTCAGTGCCTTAGTTTCTCAATGCAAACAGCTGCCTCAGCTCCTGCCTGCTTTCAGTCGCTTGTCATCTTGTATCGCACTATGCAAATCACTTTATAAATAAATTTGTGAAGCGTTTGGCAAACTTTACTCAGCTAGTAGTATGTGCTCTTAGCTCCACGATTTTCAGCTATGCTCTCTCCAGTTCGCATTGAGAATCAGCTTAAATCGATGCAAGTGTTAATGGAATGGGTTTGTTGGGGTTTGCTGGAACGAAATTCTCAGGAGAGGTGGGACGGTGAGTGTACGTGACTCACTGCTTGTAAGCTAATCGGATAATATATCTGTGGGGCTTGTTCATTGTGCAGGGCAAAAGGCGTCTATATATGAGCTCAAGTAAATAGTTTGGCAAGTGTTTTGTATATATATCAAATGATAGCTCGGATATTACTAATATATTTTAAATAATCTATTATATTTTATTATTTATCGCAGAGCTTTAGAATGTGCCTTCAATTCATTAGCCATTTAAAAGCACACAAACAATGAATGCGAGCAAAAGAGCTGCCTAAACAGTCAATCAAAATGCTTGGGCTGTGACGTGGCACGTCAAAGGAATAACATCAAACATTAATAAGCAGACAACGCCACGCCTTCCTTCTCTTTCTCTCTTTAGTTCACTCTCTCTCTCTCTCTCTCTCTCTTGTACCCTACAGCTAAACATGACACTTTTTGCCGCTGAACTTTTATGTAAAACACGTCACAACAACAACGAAAACCCTTACTGATGCCAGCTCACTCAATCAATGATGATGCCGGCCTCCTGCCTTCATTTCTCTCTCATTTTAGCTGGGGGCGTGGCATGCCGATAAAAAGCAAATATAGTCAGCCATAAACATTTCATGAAGACGCAACAACAACAAAGAAATGCGTAAAAATAACTGAAGTAAGCAAAAAGTTGTTGCGTTTATCAAGGATGAACTGCAGTAAAAATGGGGCTAGGTAATAAAAGTAGCTAAGCAAGGAGCAAGTCTGTTGGCAAACAGGATGTGGACGAAGTCTACAAAAAGTATAGAATAAACAAAATTGTAATATGCCCGGCGGCGCGCACAGTCACAGGGCAGAGGACACAGCTCAGCTTGGCTCAACACAGCCAAAAATCAGAAGTAGAGAACATGTGGGCAACGCCAGCTGCCCTGGGTTAGCCAACACTGATGCGCTCACTCCCTGGGCGAATTGTTAAACAGTGAAAGACTCTAGACAAAGAAGGATACAGTGACAAAACCAAAAGATGGTCGACATTTACACACGAAATTGCTAGAGTCGGAGTGCATAAAGTCGCGGCACAAGCGAAAACCAATTTCGTGTTGGTCTTTAAATGGCGACAGCAGCAGGAGTGGCAACAGCAGCTGCCTCCTGCTCTAACGTTTGGCTTGTTGTTATTTTGGCATTGGTTAAAATGTAAATTTTATCTGCACGTTAAATGGTCATAGATACAGATACAGCTATAGATTTAGCTATAGATACAAACAGCTACGGAATACAGCTTCGACTTTAGCTCAAGCCAATGCGATTTTTATGTGACAGAAAATCTGTGGAAAATGCTTTTGCTATTGGCTTTCTTTCTTTTTGTTTTTGTTGCTTTTTATGGCAAATCGTTGAGCAAAACTAAACTAAACCCAAACGAAATTGACTTAGTGTGTGTGTGTGTGTGTGTGTGTGCACTCCATTCGATTGATAAGCATGCCATTTCTATATTGGTTTTTGGCTAGTCTTGCTTGTCAAAGACTTGAGCACAAAGTGTTGCAATGAAATTGCTCAAGCTCAGGTTTATGCTATTTAGTTAAATGTTCGCATTCGTTGCTTAAGTGAAAATAGTTGATAAACCTTGAAGCATTCACTGCGATGGCTTAGAAAATTTGATTAAACAGAGCGCATTACTTTGAAGTATTTTTAAGTAATTTTTTTTTTGGTATTTTTTTTTTTAGTAATCAAATTTTGATTCCCTAATTCTATTTTACATATTTCAGCTTACTTACAAAATGAAAATCTTTACCAAATATTGCAAAAATATTTTTATAGGTGGACTCACTTTTTATTGTTCTTAAGTCTCAATTCCCCAAATAATTTTTCGTATTTCACAAAAACCTATATCGAGTTTTTCTCTGCACATTTTAGAGCAGAATTATTTATGCAGTATTTATTTTGAAATATTTTCTTTATTTTTTGCTTCAAATTGGCATTGAGAAATATATTTTTATTTTTAGTTTTATCTTTTCAGTTGTGTTAAATTAACAAATATGAAAGTATTGCCATATGGCTGAGAGACTGCAGCTGTTATTATCTTTCCATCATTTTTGCTGTCTTATTGGGCAGCTTTTATCTAAATATAAACTGACAACATCTAAAATTTAATTTTTTATTTTATTTTTTTTTGTGGCAGGATGGCAACGCTTGACCATCTTTTTCTAGCTTTGGTTACGTAGCTAAATGAAAACATTGCTTTAATATTTGCTCTTAATTAAATTCGAGTTCTCTCAAGCGTAAAGCCAAAACCAGAAAAATAAGAAGAAGAGGTGCAGCAGCCGAATTGGAAACTCTGCCAGCAGTGCAAGAGAGTGAGAGGGACAGAGAGAGAGAGAGCGAGACAGATAGCTGTATAAGTAAGCTGGTAAAAACCACTTAATCCAATTTAAGAATGCAAGCACTTGAGCCTGTGTGTATGTGTGTGTATGTGCATATGTGTTGAGCGTTTCGCATGCATTATGCAGTGCTGGAAAATACATTTTTATTTCTACTGTTGCTGCTGCTTCTTCTTCTTCTTGTTCTGCTTCTTCTTCCCTTTTTCTTTTAGCCTTAAAGCATGCGTAGCTTTTGTGCTCTTCAGGGGTTTTTATCACTGCTAAGCCATAAAATTGTTGGGGATTGCCATTTATTTAAAGAGCAAATGCAAAATAACTGTTCTAAAATATTAGTAGTTCCCTAGTGTGTGTGTGTGTGTGTGTGTGTGTTTGCTTGTTTGTTCTCTTTCTGGCTGGTCCAGTTGCTGGTCATAAATTTTGAAGCAATTTTTTTCGCTGCTGCTCACATTACACGAGCCCAGATTAAGGTTTCACAGAGACAGAGAGAGAGAGAGATAGAGCGAGCGAACCCTGAGTCCAATGGTTAGCAGTATATTTTGCATGCTTACACAAATTTTTCGTTGTTCGTTGTTCACCCCTCGCAGCTTATCAGCAAGGGATGCTACGTTTTTGGGCCCACGCCTTGGCCATTGTTTGGCCGGCAAATTTATATATTAGGTCATTAGGTTTGTAATAATTTGTTTTGGGGCACATGTAAATGTTTGTCGTAGTTCTTGTTATTGGCATCATTGTTAATGTCAGCGCTTGGGGCCATTAAATGGTCCAACACACTATGGGGGGTATTAAGTGGGGGGGTGGGGCCTATTAGGCGAGCATTGTGTTTTAATTAAGCCCAAGCTGCAGCTGGCCAAAAAGTGGGCTATGCAATTTGAATGCCCATTGCCCATAACTATGCGATAAGTTGCTGCATTTTTGATTAGTTGTCGTTCTAGTTGCTAAACAATTTTCTAATTAAATGATTTTCGCCAGCAGGACGACCAAACTATGCACAAAAACTATTTTGGGCGCACTTGGTATTCGCATTCGCATTCGCATTCGATTTGGCAGAGGCCGAAACTACACTTAATTAAGTTTTTGCGCCATGATTTCGGAAATTGAATGCCGGCCCGCAAAATAGCTAAATCTGCTCCAGCTAAAAGTGCGCCGGTATATACTATATATATATATACATATTTTTTTTCATTTTGCTGCTGCTGCTGCGGCTCAGTTTGTTAATTCGCATGCTAATGCCCAAAGTAGGCAATAAAATTGCGCAAAACTAGTTTAGAGCAAAGGTCCGGCAGAGGCAACGCTTTTGGCATTGTATCTATAGCTAAAGCAGTAGCTGTTGCTGTAGCTGCTACTGTTGCTGTAGCTGTATCTGTGCCAGGAAATGTCTCAGTTTCGGTGCGTAATTTTCTAGCAAGCACTGTCTTTCCTCTATGTATGTAGAAATATCTGCGCCTGTATTTGTATTGTCCACTGTGTGTGCCTTTTGCCATTTATGTTCGCATGTCCATGAGCGCATGACCTCCATATAAAATAAATTACTTTAGTTATCTAAATGCCTTACCTACAAACACACAAATACATAGAGGACATAACACACAAGCGCACATACACACATTTATATACTTTATGCCTGCTTTCTTCTTCTTCTTCTTATGTGTCTCTCGCTCTCTTTTCGCCGCGTTGTCTTTGGACGTTTTTTTTTTTTTACTAGACAATGGTTTTGAAATATATTTGAAATGGGGTAGCTTAGCTAAGATATTTTATGTTCTTATCTTCCAATTTTTGAATTAATGAGATTTTTAAGAATTTTTAATTTATTTTTTGAATAGTACAAGATTTTTTTGGTCAATATGTTTTAATATTATACATTAGAGATATATTCTCCTGTACATATCAGAAGGTTATGTTCTTTATTTTATTTTTTTTCTAAATGTGTTGTTAAGCATTTTAAGCATTTGCATTGTAATACTTACAGCGCTTAAATAAATTTAAAAAAAAATAAAATAAAATAAAATAAAATAAAAAAATAAATAAAATAAAATAAAATAAAATAAAAAATACATTAGATATTATTATATTTTATATAATTTAATGGATATATTTTTAAATGTGAATATTAAATTAATTATAAATGTGACTAACTTTAATTGTTGTGATTAGTTATTTATTTAATTTTTTTAATTTAGGGTATTCTTGTATTATTATAATTAATATGTATTAAATTATTATTTGTATTATTATTTTTATAATTATTACTATAATTTTAATTATACTCATGATTATCATTATTAGTATTTATTTAAATATATTTTTGTTAGAAACCACTAGAGTTTTTTTTATTTATTTATATATTTTTTTCATTTTTTTTTATTTATATTTTTTTTTTCACTCATCTTTCTTAATTTCTGTTCATATAATTATTTTTATTATTCTCATTTAGTATATCACAACTTTTGATAAATATAGAAATATATAAATGTTAATATGAAATAATTATTCATAATATAATCGTAATATAAATATTTGAAGTACTTTTTAGACAACTTAATATATAAATACAAATACAAAAATATTTAATTCCTTATATCTCACATTTCTCAAAAGCTTTTCAAGCGTATATTGTATTCGTTCTTGAAATTTGTGTGTAATATGTTGGTTGACCCTCTTTGCTCGGCGCTCAGCTCTGCGCATCCTTTTTGGAGCTCGTCTTTTTGCTTTTAGCCAAACAAATGATAACAATAAATTACACTCTCGAGATTTGGACGAGCTTAAGTATGAAGTGCAGCCAGTCGATGTCGATGCGCCCTGCCAAAATAATGAAGGCAACGCGCTGTGTGGGTGAGCGTTTGAGCATAGGGGTTGCGCGCGGGCGGGGACGGGGTCAAGGAAACGAGAACGCGGCTCGGACGCCACATCAAGTGGCGAACGCACTTGGGGTTTTTTCTTCTATTCTTTTCGCTCCTTTTTATTTATTTTCTGTGTTTTTTTTTTTTTTTGGGAGAGGATGAGAGAGGCAAACCAAAAAGGAAAAGCAGGAAAAGACAACAACAATAAGAAGAATGGAAGCTGGGCAACAAAAATAAATGTTCTAATTTAGCGACTCAATTTGTGTAGTAAATTTATCAAAAGGCTGCCAGTGAGCTGCTCAGCTTTGTATATGAGTCTGTGTGTGTGTTTGTGTGTGCCACGCCCACACACAGACACTCAGATATATGCGCTCATGTAACATTTTAGTTGCCATTTATAAATGTTGCTCACCTTCATTGCTTTTGGTTTTTGCGTTGTTTTTTTGTTTTTGTCTTATTAATTTTTGGTGTGTGCGGTCAGCAGGTAATAAATCTAGCCAGGTGATAATAAGTGCCATTCGCAGCGATTTGTTTAGTTTTTATAGCTCACATTTAGGCATTGTGTGGCATGGCAGCGGCCTAATGCCTTCAGTTGCCTACTTAAGTGTGACGCCATCAGCATTGGGGCAAAAAGCTATAAAGCTGCCGCTCACGGCATGCCAACAAACAAAAAATAAGAAGGTGTTTGAATAATGTTCAACACTATGAGTGGGCGTGGTCCATGTTAGTGCTTAAGGCAGTTAACTGTTGGGCAGTTAGCTCGAATGCGTTACAGAAGATTTGCCAATGCTGCCATTTGTATATGTATAAATGCTTTTAAGATAATGTATCTGTTTCGGTTTCTTATATGCCAATTCTATTTATCTCACCAATTGAGGTGTCAAATGCATTTGGTTAGTTATTTTATTTATTAATTGTGTGGCATGGAGATGGAGCTCTCATATAACGCTTGTCAGCCAGTTTTATGTGTGGATATATGGATAAACAAAAAATAAAAAAAGGCAAGATAATAAGCAGAAAAATATACTTATATTTGTTTTTTTTTTTAATATTTTATTTTATTTTACTTTATTATTATATATATATATTTTTTTTTTTTTGTGGCCCATTAACTTGAATCTTGAACCACTTAAACAGCAGACAAATTAGCTAAATTTATATTCATCAAAGCTGTTGCCATCGCTGCGCTTTGTACTGGCGTAAAACAGGATTTAAAATATATTTTCTAAATGCTTTATGTTCTTTTTTTTTTTTCCCCATAAAATAAAGTTGTTTTAAGCCCCGAGCAATGCTCTAAAACAAACTAAAATTAAATGCTCGTATAAAAGAGAAAACGAGAGCAGCAGCCAAAGAAAGCGAGAGCGAGAGAGAGGCAGAGTAAGGAAGTGAGATGGAGTTGAGTCTGGCAGGCCTGAAAGTATGTTCAACAAGTGCACTTCGCTGCTGCTTAGCGCCTATTTTGATGGCTTTAAACAATTTTATGGCATTTTTATGATACCAAGAGCCGTTGTGCACAACTTTGTAGAAGAAACTCTAAGCTATAGCCAGAGGCCAGCGCTAGAGCCAGAGCCAGCGTCAGCGTCAGCCTGGCCTCAATAAAAGTTTTGAAGTGCGCTAATATTACAGGTCCACTTGGGAGCAGCGCGCCTCAAGTTGTACTTCGTTATGTTTATGACTTTTGATTTGTGTTTTGGTTTCCACTGTGCTGTAATGAATTTTCACTGTTATCCAATTTCCGGTGCTGCACAGTTTCAGTTGTCCAATTCGGAATTTATGCTATGCTCGAAGAGCAGATTAGACTGAATTCACTTTGGAAAGGACTATTCCAAGTGAGCTTCAAATTTGTTGAAATGCAAATAAAAATATATACAGAGATTTTGACATTATGTATATAAGTAAATACATAAAAACATAAATTCATAAATAAATTAATTAAAAAGAAAAAAAAAAATATATATATATTTATTATTGTAGATTTATAGCTTCATTTTTTTTTTATTTTTTATATTTTATTATTTTTTAGAGGTTAAAAAATTAAATAAAAAAGTATTTATGGGATTTATCCCACTGGCACTGGCCTTCAGCTTGGGTTGCTTAAAATATTAATTATAATTAAACGAATTTTTATTAAATATTTTAAAGTGAATTTTAAGCGCTTCTCATATACAATTCATTAAAAAATATTAAATCAATATGAATTTAAATTTTTTTTTTTTTTAATATTGAAATATTATTAATATTGCTCTATTTAAATATATCAAAAATAATATTTTTAGTAATTAAAATAATTGGTAATATTTATATAAAAAATATTATTTTATTTAAAATTCACCTTAAAATATTTAATACAAATTATTATCATCCAAATTAATATTTTGAGGTAAAATATTAATTAGTAATATTAATATTAAAATAATTGGAAATATTAAAAAAAAAATAATAACATCCATACTAAAATTCACTTAAAAATATTTAATACAAATTATTATAATTCAAATTTATATTTTAAGATGAAATATCAGCATTTCTTCTATTTCATTTAAAAAAGCTCTCAAGTCTTCATTAATATTAGTTTCAACAGTTTTCATATGCCGTTTAGCTTTATGTGCACTCTGACGTCTATTGCGAAGTTTTAAAATATTATTTGATGATCTCATTGCTGCAGCAGAACAAGTTTGTTCAGCAACTAAATTCTTACTACCAAAATCCCATTCAACTCACGCAATATATGATTTAACTGATGAGAAAACTCTTATCGAAACAGCTGTAATAGCATCATGAAATATGCGTGTGTGTGTGTGTGTGTGTGTGTGTGTGTGTGTGTGTGTATGTGTATGTTTAGCACATTATTAAAAGAAGCCCCAAAGTACCATAATTTTTGGCAGTGATTTGATAGCTTATGAAGTAAAAATCGGATCGTAAACTTGCAGCGCGAATTGTTGCATGGATGCTGGCTGTTACTCTCTGTTGGCTGGCTGAATGCGTTATTAGGTCAACAGTAGTTGCCGTTGGCGCCAGCAGTTAGCCTGGCTTATTGTTCGCATATCAATGGGCCAGTCTATATATATATAGAGACTATGGTTACGTTGGCTACATTCGGAACGTATTGTTTTCGTGGCCCAGCAACGAGCTGGTAAAATATTATTTTTATTTGCTTGAGCGAGCACATTTGCAGCGAGTGCAGCAAAGGAAACTGCTGACTTCACCTTGATGCTTGCGCTTTTCATTGCGATTCCCACACACACACGCACGCACACACATGCATACAGCATTGCAATTTTCTTCAGCTACTTTTTTATTTCCTTTTATTTTTTTTTTGGCAACGTTGGCAAAACACGCTTCATCTCCCTGCGGCCCTGAAATCAATATGGTTTCGACGCCAACTCTTTGCAAGTTAGCAAACTGCCACAGTTGTGCATCAGGTATGTGGCAGAGCGAGAGAGCGAGATAGATAGAGCCCAGCTCAAACAATCTAGAAGGCGCCCAGCATTCGTAATACTCTCTGCCTGGCCCCGACCTAGTTGTGGGGTCTGTCGAGCAAAAAACGAATTTTCTTGTCATATTTTCAATTTGTGTCGCTTCGCTTCGCTTCCGAAACTTGTAGGTGTCAGATTCTCTGCTGCTTTATGGCCCAAGTTGACAATTGCAATAAAAATGTTGGCAGGGATTATAACAAGCATATAATGTCCCAACCTCTTCAGCCAGCCATTCTCTCTCTCTCTCTCTTGGCCTTCGTGCTGGGGTCAGTCAAGGATACAAGTGCCGCCAATGTTGCAACGTTTCACCTTTCAATGTTTTGCTTTGCTTTGGCGCTTGCTTTTGCTATTTTTTGCTATTTTTTGCTTTTCCTTTGCCATGTCATGTGCAAAATGTCAATTGTGCTTAAGAGCAAATGTATTTGATTTCAGCTCGGTTGCAATGGTGACGATGCTTTGTGCGGCTTTATGCCTCTCTGTTCCATACATAACTCCCTCCACATTCCGCATATTTCACATTCCACGTATAAGCTGCAGTTGAGTGATGCATTGAGGCAAGAGTTTTTTTTTTTTATTCCCAGTAGCAGTTTTTTTTTTTGTTTGTTTTTTGCAACTAATGTTCTATTGCTGTGAATCCCAAATGGCAAGACTTGAGGATTAACTGCTTAAATGGCTGACTTGAAATTGCTTTGGTTTTTAAAGGAAAACATTAGGCTGATAAAATAAATACAAAATTATAAAAAAAATATATTTATATAAGTATGCTTTTAGTCATGCATTGTTGAAGATATATTAATTTTTTATTTATTTAAATTAAAATTAAATCAATTAGAATTATATGTTCAGTAACTTAAAAACAATCAAATTAAAAGTTATTTATAATATTTTGTTAACCTTAAACAGATCTGTTGCATTTATGCTTAGCTGCTGTTTTTAGACTGAGAAAAAGTTTTTTTTTTAATTTTATAATTTATTTTTATTAAGTTTTATAATTTTCATTATTTTCTTTGTTTTTTTTTTTCCGACATAGTAGGATGGAAATTTGGGAGATATTAAAATATTTATATGTATGTATTTTATATGTATTTCAATCTTGTATTTTAAAAAATATATTTTAATAGAATGCCAAGGAAATGTGATAGAAAAAGTTATATAATTAATTATATATATTTTATTAGTATTTAAATCTTCTTTTATTTTTTACATATTCGAAAATTTCATATGCCAATAATCAGTCTCATTAAAAACCATTTAAAGTGCTCCCGCATTTAATGGCATATAGTATATTGGTATTGATGTTGGTTGGGTTTTTCGCAAATTCGATTTTGTGGCTCGTTACCCTGCCAAATTGTTTTCATTGAAAACACACAAAACTGTGCATCCCTTGCTAAGCATTTAAGTACCACCTTGCTTCACCATTCCACACAGCTTCAACGGCCCTAACCGCAGTCCTATAAGCTGGCAGCAGATAATAAACAGCTCATAGCTAAATGAACTTTTAGCCAAACAAAATGAATGGAAAAAATGTTGGTAAATGAAGCCCGCTTGTGTTGGAAATGGAACAGGAACAACAACAACAACAACAACAAAAGAAAGCCGGAAAAAAATTTGAACAAGCCACTCACAAAATTAGAAACGTGCGTGGCTCAGTCCATTGAAAACCAGGCAAACAGACAGTTGGACAGACAAACAGTTGGACAAGTGAGCGCCATGTTTAGCCGGGCCAATACAATTACGTTGACGCCCTAACCCTTTTGGCGTGTAATACGCACGTAGTCGCTGACCAACACGTCGAGCCCCCAACTGCCAAGCTGCATACCGGCTTCAGCTGGCGACCACAGTCGACAATCCACCCAAACACACACACACACGCACACACACACACACACAATACGTGGTCAAATAAATTGACGCCAGCGACGACGATGACGACGTGGAGAACGCACCACAGAATTCAATTACACGTACAACTGCGGGGCGCAAAAACTTTTTTCTTTTTTCCAATTTTTTCTGCGCTCTGTATAAATATTTCTTCATTTTTTTTTCGCCAATCTTGAAGAGCGCTGTTGGCAAAGTGTTCTGTTTGTTGCTTATGATTCCTTTTTTTCTGTATTATAGTCTCACACCTTGGCTCAAACTTCAACTGGAAAAGTCAGTTGAACCTGAGCCCGCAGTCAGTTGTCGAGTTGATTCGATTCTCGTCTTTCAGCGGGCGCATTGACCCCAGTAATGGGATTACGGGCCGGGTCTACCAGTTTAGCCAACTGTTTGGTCAGTGCGCAGTGTACAAATCTAGTT
Organism: Drosophila koepferae; assembly: GCA_030914345.1. Lineage (NCBI taxonomy): Eukaryota > Metazoa > Arthropoda > Insecta > Diptera > Drosophilidae > Drosophila > Drosophila koepferae. The sequence continues at coordinate 2,035,629 of JAUESR010000211.1, forward strand.
ATTATTAATATTTTATACGTTGTTTTCTATTTGTGTATGTGTGCGCGTATGTGTGTGTGGGTGTTGTGTTGTTGTTGACTTTGGCCCAGCCAAAGCAATCTCTCCCACACACTTAGCGTAACGCTTAGTTGGGCTTATGTGTGCCTCTTACCCTTGCGAAAGGGTTGAGCAGAGCAAACGCTTATGGAATCAGTGCATGCGCTTCAATTGCTTTCGACTGTGTATTATCCGGTTAGCCACACACGCACACAAACAACAATTCACACACACTTCTATTAATAATAAACTTTGTTATTTCGATAAGCTTTGCATGCAGTAGATGTGATTTCTGTAAATATTTTATATTTTATATTTTATATTTTATATTTTATATTTTATATTTTATATTTTATATTTTATATTTTATATTTTATATTTTATATTTTATATTTTATATTTTATATTTATATTTATATTTTATATTTTATATTTTATATTTTATATTTTATATTTTATATTTTATATTTTATATTTTATATTTTATATTTTATATTTTATATTTTATATTTTGTATTTTATATTACATTTTATGTTTTATACTTTATATGTTATTAGTTTTACAAAAGTAATTTATTTACCAACAAAATATTCGATATGATTTATTTACATTTCATACAAAATTTAATAAACTTGAGAAAATCAATTTCTCACTTCAAATTTGATTCATTTTTTGTAGACTTTGAATAACAAAAATAATATAAAATAAATTCAGCATTTTGTGGGCAACTGTTAAGAGCAAATCAAATATTTGGCATAGCTTAAGTAAATTTACAGTGCCTGCCGCACAGTCCGTGCCCCGGGCGTGCCATAAAAGTGCTGTAATACAATATTTTAAATGGTTATTTATTAAATATTGACGTATGGCATATGTGCACAGATATAGTACGTATATATATATATATATAAATATATATTTGAAATCTGTGGTGCAGATGCAGTTTTCAATGGCAACAATTCAATTTGATATTGAAATACGCACAAATTTTAATTGGAAAAACTACAATTTGTTATCTAAATAAATGTGCCCAGGCGCCATAAAGTATGCCGCACCGAATTGTAATTGTGTATGCCACAGGACAACAAAGGCCGTCGGCCAATGGCCAATTTATGGCAATTTTATTTTTGGATTTTTTTTGGAATTTTTATTGTTGGCTCTTGAGCCCAGCAGCTATGGCAATCATAGTCAAATTATATGCTTCTATATAGGTAACGGTTGTATATCAAGTGTTTTTTCGTCGTCAAAGCCAAACAAATAGAATTCAATAAAAGAAATAATAATAATAATAGTAATAGTAAAAAAGCCAAACCAAATGCAATTTAAATGGGAAACCAATTAAAATTAAACACAAAAAAAGTAAATAAAGCTCCATTGACGAATGCTCTAGAGCACAAGCAACTGGCAGGAGGCAGCCATGTGGGCTGAGGGGTGTGGGCTGTGGAATGTGGCCTGGGCAGCCGTAGCAATGCAGTCAATTGCATTGCGTGTCGCTGTGCCTCTCATTCGTTTGGCCGCTGCTCTCTTTGTTTGATTGTTTTGGCCTCGTTTTTGTCGCGTTTGTTTAAATGGTCGTTGCATAGAATTTTGACCGAAAATCCAACGCATTTGATTGTGTTTGAGCCGATGTTGTGTATGTATGCGTAGCACTCCACTCGATGCTTGTTTTAGTCATTAGTTGCGTACACGAGTTGATTATTTTGCCTGCTTTGGCATTTGTCCGGCAAATTACATTTTGCCAACCAAAAGCTGACAACGCTGTGCATGGACGCATACGAACATAGCCAACTGTATGCACATGGGGTCAATTCTAAATTGATTAGCATTGGTTTATTACGCACAGGAAAAAGCTAATTTGTTTATATACGTATGAAGTATTTTCCATAAAGGTTGACAAATATATTGATTTTTGTGAATTAATTTAGTTTTAATTAATTTTTTTTTATACGTTTAAACTGAAATATATATTTAATGTGAAGAAGATTCAAATAATTTATTTATTTTTTTTTTTTTACTTATTTATTTATTATTATTATTATTATTTTTTTTTTTTCATATTAATGGAAAATTTGTAAATAAATTTTATAACATTTCAAAACATTTAACTTAATTCATTTATTGCTAAACCTCTTTATTTATAGAGGATTTTGTAGCAAAAAAGCTCTAGCGCTTACTTTATTTTATTTATTTGTATTTTCATTATTCTTATTTTATTTATTTCTAATTTATATATTTCGAATTAATTTATTTTTATTTTATTTACATTTATTTTATTTATTTTTATTTCTTATTATTCTTTTCTTTTTGTTATTTTAATTATTATGAAGTGGAAAATCTGTATATAAATTTTATTCCTTAACAACACATTTAATTTAATTAATTTAAAGACAAACCTCATTTATTAGAGAGTATTTTGAAGCATAGAGAAACGTTCTGAGAAATCTATATTTATATAGAGAAAAAGTCCGAGACAAGGCTTGAATCAATCTTCACTAAAAATCGTTTCAGTATATTCTTAAAATATTATGCAAATTATGTATAATTTTTGGTATTTCTATGCCTATTATACTACAATCGTTAACCCTTGCTAACTTTATATTTAACTTAAACACGTTTAACGTTACATCAATGTCACTTGAACTCATATATGGATCAATTTGAAAGCCAAGCAGTGCTCAGGGCAATCATCCAGCACACAAAACAAAGAGCCTCAATCACTGGGCTAACTTTGGTGATAAAGCGGCTGCCTTGCCAGCCAGCTGGCAAAAATGTGTCCCCAAAAACTATGCAACATAAATTAATGGCTAAAAGGGAAACCTTCCTCAGACCCACATGCTTTGGCAGCTTTAGCTGCCGTTTTCAACATGCATGAGCACTAGACTATAATTTCCATTTGCAAAAGTATGCCAACAAAGCAAACAGAAAGCTAAACATGAACACATGCCAAACCAAACGCAGTGCAAAAGATATATTTATATATGTGATATATACATATATATATCTGATGGGAGAAAAAAGCGAAAAAGTCGAGCTAAAATGCCACAGCTAATGGAACATATTTGCGTTGAAAAGGGCTAGAGTCTGATGCTGAGCCTGGTCCAGGTCCAAGCGCTGCTGGTGCTGCTGCTACGACTGCTGGGCGAAACAATAACAAACAAAGCCGAAAGGGCTGGCAAAAAACTATGCGTCGCATTCCGCATGAATAAACCCGACCCGGTCCAGGCCAAAATGGGGAAAAAGAAAGAAGAATGCGAGCAAAAATTTGAAGCATTCATAAAAATGTCGCAAACGCAAAGCGCAAAAACAAAACGCAACACAGCAAAAAGAAAAACAAGAAAGAGAAAAAAAAAACGGCATAAAAAAAAGCAACCAACTTTATGTGTCATTCATTCAAAACCATGTGAAAAGCATCAGCAACAGCAACGCGGCCCCAAAGTAGCCGCCTGTCAGCGACAACGTCCACGACTCCAAACCTGCTAGCTAAGGGTATGGCAGAGGGGTAGTACGAGGAGTTGCTGTGGGGGTGCCAACTCTAAAAGCTAAAAAAGTTCAGCGACATGCGGCAAAAATTGGGTGAATAGAGAAATGCGCGTGTGTGTGTGTGTGTGTGCATAAAGTACACGACATTCTCCACGCTTGTGAAACGTGTGAAAATATATGCATAAATGTGGCCAGCTCTTGGCTCTGTGGACGACTGAGAGCTGTGGGGGCTGCCTACTCTGGCCATGCCACATATGCTTTTTATGCGTAGCGCTTTTGTTGTTCACAATTGTCTGTGGGTTATTGTTATTCTAGTCCTGACAATAGAATTTTTCATAAATTAAATGTGTAGCTCGTTGGCCACGTGGCCATATTTTAATTTTGGAGTGTGCAATAATAAATTGATATTTTTTCTTCCTTTTTTTTTTCGCTAAGTGTGCGTATGGGCTTAAAAATATGGTCTGTTTATATTACAAAAGTTTTTTGAATTTTTTTTCAATATATATTTGTTTGAAGTGTTTGTCCCATAAAAAAGAAGACAACAAAATACATATATAGGCGACACATAAATAATATGTTAATGTATGCATGTCTGTTTTTGGCAGTGCCCAATGCCCAGAAGTACGTTATGAATTAGTGACACACTGTCAGTGCGTGAAAGAGAGAGCAAAGGCAAAGAGAAAAAGAGCGTGTTAGAAAATGAGTGAAATAGCGATGCTATTTCAGTATTTTAGTATTTGATAAGCGGGTTGAGTGGGCATTGCTAATGGGTTTGTGCTCTTAGCTTACTAGGTCAATTACAAAAAATTGTGGTTATTTTATTAAAGTGTTTTTTAAACGGAAGTCAATAAAAAACTTAGTATTTAATGCATTTCAATTGCCAATCACTCAAAAAGAAAAATGCAAAAAGAAATCCTTCTTTTATGAAGATATCATATTGAGAGTAAAAAATATATTGCATAAAAAATAAATTAAAAATGTATTTTTTTTTAAATTTAGTTTTAATTATTTTTATAATAAAAACGAAGATATTAGCATTTTAGAAAAATTTATATATTTAAAAAGAAATACTATTAAATTTATTTATATTTAATATTAAATTTATTTAGTTGCACTCTTTAATTAATTATAAGTTAGACATTAAGTAATTAAATGTATATTTTATAAAATATAATAATAATATAAGATATTATTAGTTTAGGTAGAGAAAAATTTATATTTCAGAAGCAAACTTATTACATTTATATTTATTTATATACATGATTAAAATTTATTTACATTTTTTATTATAAGTAAGACATTAAGTAATTAAATTTGGAAAAAATATATTTTATAAAATATAAATTAAATCACGTATTATGTTATTTAAAATCTATTTATTCTTACTCCTTATAATATTAGAATATGTTAAGATTGAATAAAATTACAGAGTTCTATAGATAGTATAAAATTAAAAATATTTAGGCTAATTTATCGTCATTATATTAATATTTCATATACAAATATATTGTGTATTACTTTTATCAAAATGTTATCATACAGAGTTCGAAGAATAGAGTATTGTTATTTAAAATCAAATAAAAGAAATAAATGATATAAGATATAAAATGTACCAGTTGAATTTTAAGGAACATTACTCAACTTGCACATAAATTTTTTTAATTCGAGCTTAGTTTTAATACACAAAGTAGAGTTAGGACTTAAGTGTGAATTGATATGAATTAAACTATTTATTTATATTTTGATTATATTTATTATAATTATATTTATATAAATATTTTAAAATTAGCTAAGCAAATCTCTTTTATCAAAAAATCGAAGAGTGATTTCTGATTTTTGCATTCGCTCTATCAAAATTTATTTAATTAAATATTTCAACATATATTTTCAAAAGCATAAACCATTATGCATTACATTGCCTTTGATATTTAATTGATTTGAAAAATAACTGTATCAAATTTTTCTTAAAACTGCACTAAGCCGCAGATTAATGCCACAATTAAGAGCTTCATTGTGCAGTCAGCTTATAAATATATTGTAAACCGCAAATGTGCATGCGATAGATACACTCATATTTTTATTTGTATATATATTTGTATATGTATAAGCATGCAGATGTTCGGCTTTCCGTTGGCTCGATTGCGCTTGGCTAATGCGTTTTAATTAAATAGTTTGAAATAAATAGCATAACAAGCCGCATAAAATGGCTTAATGCATTGCATCAGTATTTCAAATGCACAGACACATTATTATGATCCAGATACGCTCTGAGCGCTTTGCCATACCAATTGATGTCAATATTTATACACGAGAATCAAAAATGAAATGAATCGAATATGCATTTGCCATTAAAAATACGCCTGTGCATAATGACGTTGGCAGTGGCTGCTAAATGGGAGCCGCAAAACTGAATGCCACAAAACAAATACAAATTTCTTATGCAAACATACAGCAGCAGCAGCAGCAGCAGCAGCAGGAGCAGGAGCAGTAGCAGGAGGCGCAGCTATGCACAACATTACGTATACGCAATCAGCGCCAGAATTTATTTAAATATTAAAATCAACGCCCCAGCACCGAAAACTATGACATCAAAATATATGCAAGCTCACGTGTCAACGAATGTGTGTATTAGTGTCGTTGACTGCGTGTGTCTGTGTGTGTGTGTGTGTGTGTGTGTGCGGATGTGGTTGTGCGTGTACAGACAGCGTCGACGGCGATGTTAGCAACAAGGACTATGGCCATTCATACGCTGATTTTACGCCGTTTTCAACACGTGATTTTCACACCCCGCAGAGCGCACAACAACAACAACAACAACAATCACAGCAGCAACAACAACAACTGCAGACATAGCGAACATGGCAAATGTTTTTGCATACATTGAGGCGCTTAATTAATCATTTAAGCTTGGCAAAACAAATAAACAAAACGCATAAGCGAGCAACGGGCAACGGCTGTTATTCGCTCTTGTTGCTAAATATGTGTAATATGCGTGTGTGTGTGTGTGCTTGTAGTGTATGTCTGTATGTGTTTGTGTGTGCCAGCTGCTGATAACATGACATCAACATATTGAGTTTCGCTAGCTCGCCTCAAGGGTTGAGTTAATAATTAGCAATTGCCACGCTTTGAACAACATTTTCTAATTTCATTTTATTTTCTATATATTTGCAGGTATGCATACCATGAATGCTGTCGCTAGTTAAGGAATTTTAACTGTAACTAATGAATGGTTGAGCTAAATAGAGAAATGCTCAGTATGGTTGGCACCTTACAGGTAAAATCCGAATGTTAGAGAAGATTTGTTAGTTTGTGGACAGTGTATGTGTAAAATGGGAATTTATAACGAAATAAATGAATAGATAGAAAATAAAATAAATAAACAAATAAATAAATAAATAATAAAATAAATGATTAGATAAAAAATAAAATAAATAAATAAATGAAGAAATAAATAAATGAATAGATAAAAAATAAAATAAATAAATGAATAAATAAACGAATAAATAAATAAATTAATTAATAAATAAATAAATAATAAAAAAATGAATAAATAAATAATAAAATAAATAAATAAATAAATAAATAAATAAATAAATAAATAATAAAATAAATAAATAAGTAAATAAAAAAATGAATAAATGAAAAATAAAATAAATAAATAATAAAATAAATAAATACAAAATTAAATAAACAAATACAAAAAATAGTTAATTAAATTAATTAATTAATGAATAAATAAATAAATTCATAATATTAAAACATATTTTTTTATGTTAATTGAAAAATATCTCTAAAATTTTTGTACTTATTTATTTTATTTGTAAGTTTATTTAATTGAAAACATATTTTTTCATATAATTTATTTATTTATATTTTTTGTTACAATTTAACAAATAAATATTATTATTTTCAATAAATGCAAATACTTCGTATTATCCTACTATCAAAGCTTAAATTTATTTCACACTTTGCTTTTGTTAAGATTTGTTAAGACTTTTAGCTACACATTTGTGTACCATGTTTTTAAGAGCAATATTAATATTAATTAAATAGTATTGAATGAAGTAAAGTTTTCACTTCATTTAAGCTAAATACATGCGAAACTTGGCTTTTGAGTGCACAACCCAACAATAAAATTCTTATTAAACACCTTTTTACTTGTTGTTTGTTTTTATTTTTGTTGGTTCGTGCAGCTGTTTCGCTGATTGCCCGACACGCACTTAAATTGTCACATAATTAACACAGCAGGCGTCGCACCGCACCAAAATCGTCTCGCGACGAGACGTGTCGTGTCGTGTCGAGCCGTGCGACACTTGACCCCATCACGCAATGGTCTGGAGTCAGGTGGCCAAAAAAAAAAAGTATGCCAGGCGACGACGAAACATTTATAAAGCTAAATTGTAAATTATACTACAGGCAACTCGACAATAATAATAGCAGCAACAGCACGCGTCTAGGTTAAATGCTTGGGTAACATGGCAAACGAAACGGAAACGGAAGTCGGCTGTCATGGCGGCCGTGTACAGTTAGACGATGCCTTGTGGCGCTTAGTCGGCTATGTGTGTGTGTGTGTGTGTGTGTGTGTATGTAGCCTGTTGCCGCATGTTACATTTAAATATGTCATAATTTCATTTATGTGTACACACAAGTCATGTAATTGTGTGCCTGCTTGTGTGTGTGTGTGTGTGCGGCTTACTTTTATGGCAAGCACGAAAATGTTGAAACACCTGTCGCCATTGACTCGACGTCTGCTTTGTTGCCACACTGCTAATAATATTTGGTAGTGTGCTTGGGCATTGAAGAATATTAGCTAATTTGATCTATAGCTAGAATAGCGAATTCTTTAGTTAAATCTTACGCCATAAAACTAGAAATTATTTTATACTTTATGCAAAATATCCAAATTTAAAAAAAATATATATATTTTTGCTAGATTTACCAAAAATCTATAAATATATTTAAATAAATGAGGAGTATTAGCTTATTGGGTCTATAGCTAGAGTAGAGTATTCTTTAGTTAAATCTTATGCCATTTATTATTATTATTATTATTATTTTTTTTTTTTATATATCTTTTCTACTTAATTTTCAATTTCAATTTTTTAAAAATGTTAGCTAGATTTACCAAAAGTCTAAAATTGAATCTATAGCTAGAGTAGATTATTCTTTAGTTATATTTTTGCCATATATTTATATAGCTTTTCTACTTTAAGCAGAATATTTAATGAATTTTTATATTTTTACTCAATTGCCTATACATATATTAAATTAAAACAAAAAAAGTTGTTCATCTGAACATCTTGTACTTGCTTAATTTATTTATAAAACAAACTCATTGTACAACTGTTGCTAGAGCATTTTGGCTTCGTTCAAAAAAGTTTTTCTGCACATATGTTTCATTACATACACATACATATTTATGCGTGTTTATGTTGACAGCTGTTGCTATTGCTGTTGCTATTTTTGTTGTTGCCTTATAACCGCATGGTAGCAAATTATTTAATTAAGTGGCACTCACCTTGGTAATTGTTTAATTAGAGCCTCCCGTATGTGTGTGTGTGTGTTCGGTCTTTTGCCTCAGCAGTCTGTGTGTGTGTGTGTGTGTGTGTGTGCGAATGGGCGTGTCTTGAGCACTACGTTTACGATTTTTGCAAAGTTTTCAGCGAGCTGCTATAATTGACAGGTTTAACCATCAACGCCATCATCATGCTCGGCTCGTTTGCCGCTTGTTTGGTCTTTGGTTGCGGCTGTAATTGCTGCCGCTGCTTATGCTGGAGCGCCATCAGGTATGGTGTAACTTTTTGCGTTGCCTGGAAAAGTTCTGCACAGACTGGGGCCGACATGCTAATGGTGGTGGGTACGAGGGTGAACAGCCCTAAATGGTGGAGCCAATTAGAGAGCGCCAAGAGAAAGAGAGATAGAGAGAGAGAGAGAGAGAGAGAAAGAGCAAGCAGCAATTGAATTTCATATTTGGCATTTGGCTGGCCAGGCCAAAAACTATGTAATTAAAATCGAAAGGCGAATATTTTGTGGGTCGTTTAATTAGCAAAAAGTATAAATTAATTTTCGAGCTGTGCGCGATTTTATTGATGTGCCTAAAATTATGCAAATGCAATGTTATCTAATTAAAATGAACACACACGTCCGCTCACATACACACACACGCACACACACACACACACACACACACACACACAAGCACACAATTGGTATTTGGCTAAGCTTTTAATGAGCTTATATTTATAACATTTTGTTTGTGTTTTTGGCCATTCGTATTATGCCGAGTGCATAATTCATTTACTAACAACACATGGAGAGAGAGAAAGAGAGAGAGAGAGAGGAGAGAGAGAGAGAGAGAGAGAGAGAGAGTGAAAGAGAGAGAGAGAGAGAGCTGAAAAAAATGGTTATTTATCGCAGAGACCAGAGAGATTTTACGGTTTTAATTAACCTGGCTGACAAGGGTTAAACGTTACGACATTCACATGAACAAAACTGCAACAAGCTTTAGCTAGCACAACTTTCGTGGATATTATTTATATACAATTTACCAGACACTCGTGTGCTTCATATTAAATTTTTGAAATATATTTTATTTTGGCACGCCACAGAAATGTAAGCGGGCTCTTGTTAGGCCTTGCCGACGTGTGTGTGTGTGTGTGTAGGCGTCGTTGTCGTGCTGCTTGTCCTGTGCGCTGATCCACTTAACTTTATTAAAAATCCCGCATCACACAGAAAACTTTGCCTTTCACTTGCGTTTCATGTTCCGCTTCAAAATGTATGACTACGACAACAACAAAACCATAAACAGAGCAAAACGTTAAACATACAATATTTACAGCCAGAATACTCTGCCTACTAGATGGCAACTTGGGCTGCAGCAAGAATTTTATATATATGAATTTAATGAATAATAAATTGCTAGTTTTGCTTTTTTATAATTTCTTATAAATCGTTTTGCACGACAAATATTTTTAGACTGACGTAAAAATAAAACTAAAAATTTCAGAACATAAAAAAAAAAATGGTGAAGCAGAAAAAAAATTTAGTTTATTTTATTTTATTTTAATTTAAAATTAGATTCTTGCTTCTGAATATTTTTTTTAGTATTAATTAAATAATTAATTCATTAATTATATTTAATTATATTTACATAACTGTGACGTATTTATATTATAAGAAAATATTCAACAATATCTATTTCTTATATATCTATATATAAAATACATTTTTTTATTAAAAAGCTGAACAACTTTCGCCCAAATAAATAAATAAAATAAGAATCAAATATAATCTTGTACAATCTATAAAATATAAATATTTATTTGTTTAAGCCTTAACTCAAGTATTTACAAACAATTATGTTTTACTTCGATTAATTTTATTTATATAAAACATCCTTTTAAAGAGAAATGCGAAATTCTCTATTTTCAAGTCGTTTTTACATTTACAAATTGTCGCTTCGCTTAACCGCTAACATTTCTGCCATTCATGAGAGCATTTCACATTCGACTTCGTTGCTGTCACAACATTTTGTTTAGCGTTTTATTCCGGCTTTTTCATCTTGTTGAGCTATAAACAATTTGCGATGATATAGAATTTCCTGTGGCGTATTCGTTTGAAATGTTTTTTTTTTAAACGTTTGTCGTTTAGTTGTCGCTTGGCGCGACATGCAAGTGACGAAGTTGTAGCGCTGCCTCGCCTACTGCCTTCGCCTGCGCCTCGTCTCGCTTTTGCTTTGTCTCTTTCGTGCACCCTTCTCTTACTTCCTGGTCGCTCACACACATATACGTATATACATATGCTCGTTAACCTTTTGATTTCGCTAGTGACTTTTTGGCATTCGAGTCTCTTTCTCTCTCTCCCTCTCTCACTCGCACATTGCTTTCTTACCTTCCTCTTTCTCACTCTTGCCATCTGTTTATTTGGCACGCAAACTTTTGCTAGCAGCCGGCTGCAATCGAGGCGAAGGCGGGTCATGTTTCATGGCACCAGTTTCTGTGGCTTCCGTTATGTATTGTGTGCGCGTGTGTGGCGTGTGTTGTGTATGTGTGTGTGTTGTGTTTGTGTGTGTGTGTGTGTTTGCTTTGCCTACTTGCAGGTAGGTCAACTCTTCGGTTTGGCGCTTTGCGCTGTTTGCTTTTTTGGTTTTTGCGAGCTTGCGTGTTGTTACCAACTTAAATTTATTACGACAATAATGTTTTCAATGTTTGTTTTATTTGGACGCATCGTCTCGCTTATAAGAATCAAATGTTTGCGGCGTTGATATGCCTGCCATGCCATGGTTGCAGCCGATCATTCAAGTGTCCCAGAAAATGCAAACTGACCTGAAATTGCACTCAATGACACAAGCATTCGCAATCGCACCAAAAATGCACAGTGCACAGTGAAAACAGTCGAAGCGTGCACCCACACACCCACACACACACACACACACATACACTCTCTGTGACACACTCACACAAAGGCTTGATTGAAACCTAAATGCGAAATTCTTGTTGCAGATTCTCGGGCAGACCAGTGCCGGCGACTGGTCATGCATTTGGCCTCGTTTTCATTATATTCTGCGCCTAAAAGTAGCCAACAGTCGCTCACAAAATTAAATGCACTCACGCACGCACCAGCGCACTGTGCCAGTTCCCATCCACTGGACTCACATCATTTTGAGCCCATTAAATCGGTTCGTTCGCACGCCCGCTGCCAACGTTGCGCTGAGTGGTTATTGATTAATCGTCTTCAGCCAACTTGCTGGCCCTCTTTCACTGTTCACTCTTCACTCCTCACTCCTCACTCTTCTCTCTTCAGTTTCGCACAGTGTGTAGTGAAGTGTGCGCGGAAGCGCTGATATCAGCGTTGATGCTGATGGCATTTCGGCATGTTCCTTACTTTAAGGCGCATCACGTTAAGCGTTTAAGTTAACCCATTAACTGTAGCGCAAGGAGTCATGTTTCACAAAAGCATTTAACTCTCCAGCACGAAGTCTTCACACAATTGAGGACTTCAGCTGAAACTCAATGTGAAGAAGCCCTTGCCACATGCATGCAAAATTAAATTGAAATCTTGTAAGAAAAGAAGCTGAATATAATAATCAATGATGTAATGTGTTGCTTATGAATAAGCAGAGATAAATGTGTAAATGAAGTATTCCCAGAAACAGATTTTACATATGTATTTTTTTTTTAATATTCCACTTTAAATTAAAATTTATTTTCATTTTATTTGGAAAAGAGATTTTAAACAAAATGAAATCAGTATTAGATAATAATTTCAGTTATTAATAGGTTTTCATTAAAATTTTTAAATTTTTTTAAAATTATTATTTAAAGATTATTTTAAGAAATATATTTTATAAAAAGTCGATTGCAATAGGAAAGATTTTGTATATAACATGATATTTAAATTAAAATTTGTTTTTATTTTATTTCGAAATTATTTTTAATAGGAAATAGATTTTAGATAAAATGAAAAAGATATTATATCATATTAAATTTTATTTTAAATTTAAGAAATACATTTTTATTAATTTATTTAAAGATTATTTTCAAAAATAAATATATTTTATATAAAATAAATTTATTTTATATAACATCACATTAAAAAATTTAAATTACAAAATTTTTAGAAATTATTTTCATTAAAAAATTCATTTTACAAAAAAAAAAAAAAAATAAATAAATAAATAAATAAAAACAAATTGATTTTATGCATTACGATATTTTAAGTTAGTAAACAAAAAATATTTTTTACAATTTTCAATAGGAAATAAGTAGACTCAAAATATTTTCTTTTAATTTTTAAAAATTGCATTCAATAGGAAATACAATTCTTTATAGTACAACACATGCATTTAAATTTCTAAAATGTTATATATTGACAGATATTCCCATATAGTATATATATGGTAAATACTCAACATTGTTTCTTAAGCAAAAACTTTTACACTTAGTTTCAAACGGTTCAGAGTTCTGAACTGTGTTGTCCGACTTAATGCATTCAACTTTAGAAGCGCTAGCAGCGTATTCAATCACTCACAATTAACTTACATATTTGGTTCATCAATCATTTGCTATTTGCAACCGCAAAAATTCTGTTTCGCCCCCTCCCTACGTTCATGATTGAAATCAACATGCATTGCCATGTAGCATGTGTGGCAATCAGCGATTTCGGAACAATGCCTAAAACTATGCAACATAAATTTTTCACAGGCTACATAACAATGATTGCCATTGTTTTTCGGTCGCGCTGGCACCCAGCACCACCCAGCACCACTTCATCACTTCTCATGCATATATGAATGCTGCTGTTGTTGTTTTTGTTGTTGCTGTTGTTGATTTACTACTGACCCGATTTTCGGCCTGTCAACACATGCAGCGGTCACGCTCCCCGCACCGTAACACGTGGCTGAGCCAAGAATTTGTCGCCTTGCCAAACTATGTGCAACTAATAGTTACAATTTGGCGCCCACACACATACTCACACACTCACACACACAATAGTAACAAAAACTACGCCGTGGCATTGCATAACTTTTGGGTGCCACATATGGCAGCTTTTGTTTCGGCAGTAAGCAGGCATGCAACAGCGTACAAACTGCAGACTCTAACCTGCAGCGGCTACGAGTAATACGTGGAAGAGGGACCGATTTTCTGTGGAATGCCCATTTTAAGTTGTTGGCATGCCTACCATGAGCAAGGACTATGCCTTGCAGCGCCTATAGTTATGCAGCACTTCTATATATATATATATATATATATTTTTATTTTTTTTTTTCTCTTGGCCGCATGCTTGAGTGAAATTTTTGCGCTGCTTGTTAAGCCTTTGCTTGCTTATACCCTAGAAATTTGATTCAACAGTAATCGAGAAGTAGTAAGAAATGTGCATAAAACGCGTTGGCTTAAATATTATTTAATTTAATATTTAATTTTTATTTATTTGAAATTTTATTTTATTTTATATATTTTTTTTTTCACTTGAAATATTATTTTGTTTGATATTTAAATTTTATTTATTAGAAATATTATTTAATTTTTGTTTTTTTTTTTTTTTTCATTTGGAATATTATTTAGTTTTTTTAGTTTTTTGGAAATATTATTTTATTTAAAATTTATTTTTTTTGTTTATTTGGAATATTATATTGTTTAATATTTATTTGAAATATTTTATTATTTAAAATTTATTTTATATTGTTTATTTGGAATATTATTTTTTTAAATATTTATTTTAAATTTATTTGTAATATTATTTTATTAATTTTTTTTAAATTTATTTAAAAATCTTATTTTGTATAAACAAGAAAATAAATAAACTGAAAATACATGATTTTGTTATAGTTTTTTCGACTATTTGCATTTCAGCTTTCATCACCTCTGCTAAGGTACCCATTATTCCATAATCATGACGACCTTTGCACCCATTTCACTTTGTATTTCATTCCCGTTATTTTTTTTCCTGTTGCAGCGCATGAAAATTGTTGCTCGCGCTGCTTTCGCGTATGTGGAGCATGTGTTGCCAATTTTTGGGCTCCGCTTTTGCCCGTAATTTGGTTACATGTCCAACTTGCAACATGCAGCTCGCAACGCATCGTGTCATTTTAAAGGCAAAATACAAGATAGTGCTGTATCCACAGTTGCCTTGACTGTTGCTTGGCAGCTTAATTTGGCGCATTGCAACATGCAATGCCACGCATGCCGTTGGCTCTCACAACCCCAAAACAACGCACAAATCTAACCAACTAACCATTTTTGACATATTGTCTGTCAAGCATCGAGAAAGATGAGCTGCTTCCGCTTCCCAGCTCCCTGCACCACACACTGAGGTAGCTTGTATAGTAGTGCTACGCATAGTTTTGTGGGGCACATTATGCAGCTGGATGCCTGCCTTGACTTTCAATGTGATGGACGGATGGCACAGTGCACGAATTGTGTCAATTTATATGCGAACAGAGCAGCCACCCCTATCGACTATTATTAAAACGAAAGAAAAATACAAAATGTTAGGAATGTGTTCTTCGTAATGGAAAATATAAAATACTCTTGCAGCGTGAGCATTGTGTTAGATGAGCTAGATTTGCTTTGGCAACATATAGAAAAATCTTTTTAATAAACTATAATTATATGATCGTATTCGACTTCCTTATATATTTATCACATATTATAGTTAATAGACTTAGACAAAGTTTTATGAACAAATAATTCTATATATAAATTTAATAATTTATTTATTAAATTTAAAAATAACCTACAGTAAATTAAAGATGCTATATCTTCAAAATAAATTTAGATGAAATATAAATTTCAAATTTGTAATATTAATTTTTCTTTTTTTTAAATATAAAGTCTAACATTAATATATAAGTATACAAGTTTATAAAACTTCAATTTTTTAAATTTTAGATTTTTCTATAATAAGATTTTTAACTTAAAATTAAATAAATTATAAGCAAAAAGCAACAATGATGTTTTCTATGAAATTAATATTTATTAAAAGAAAATTACATGATTTTAACTTGTATTTCATATACGTAAACTTTAGTTTAAACTAAATATTTTATATTAAACTAAAATCTTTATGATTATATATTATTTAAATTCAAAAATTATATAAAGTTTTATTTAATAAATAATATATATATTTTAACTAAATATGTTGTAAATAATTGTATTAGTAAATTAAAAAAGTTATATTTTATATTTATTTATTTTTTTAATTGGCGATATATCTATTTTAAACAATTTATTTTATATAAAATTATTTTGTATATTTTTTATTTATAGAATCTCTATTTTTTATTTTTATAATTTATATTTAAAATAAATAAATTATATAATTGATATTTATTTATTATATTTTAATTCTTAATTAATATCAATTTTTTGTCAAATTAATTTCAAAAATATTTTTCAGCTTATTGAATAAAACTGTTTTGTAAGCATTGAAAGAATTTCAACTCTTCAGTAGAAACCCAATCCAAAGAAACCTCAGCGTGGACACACCAATTTGTTGTGCTGCGAGCTATTTTCATAAAGTCTTATATATCTCTGTTCATGCATTGCAAATTTGGTTATAAAATTAACATACTCTGTGCTAGGGTATTGCAATAAAACAGAGAGCTGTGTAATTTTTTTTTCTAACCCTCTCTGCGTTTGCTTTGCGCTCTGTGATTTTTCATTGTGATACTCGCACACATTCTGCACTCGAGTCCTTTCGCTTGCTGCGGCCCTTTCTCGCTTTCTCGCTTACTCGCTGTCTCTCTCACACTCGAGCACACATTGCTGGCTGGATATTGAGTGCACTTTGTCAAAAGTTATTTTGCAACATTTGCTATTATGCACTCGATAACAATTTTATAACAGTTTCTACTGCCCCGCATCCCAGAATCGGTTATTTTTTCGCTTCACAATTTATTGTGTTACATATATTATTATTGTGTATTGAAAAATGCATTTTTCATGACATTACAACAAAAACCGTTTGGGTTCACAGTCCCCCAGGCAAAGTTTTTGGCTTGAAAAATTGCTCTGGCCCCGGACCCGGACAGGCGTGCGCATAAATTGTTTGCTACAGTAATTGGAGCACAATGTTAAAGTATGAATTTTTAATTTGATTTCGACCAGCTACAATGAAACTCTTCCATACGGTGCCCCACAGCTGCCCTCGTGCATGGCCTACATTAAATTCAAGTTAACTCTGATCATTTGATTGATGATGCTTTGAAGTAAGCTCTTAGCTATGTCCGGTGAATGTCAAGGACATAAATCTATTTAATTTGTGTATTATTTGATCAGACAGCTTAAACTATGCTTTCTCAAGCGCATGCACTTTATAACATTAATTCTACTTGGAACAAAAGCCAGACTTTCCTTTGGTCTTTAGACTGCTGCGAGCAGCTCTCTAGCTGCTGATTTTTAAGTCAACTGGCATTGTTGACTTTGTCGCTTGATTGTTTTGGCGTTTCTTTGGCTTCGACTAGCGGCTGACTGCAGCTGGCGTCCATGTTGTGGCTTCCAGGTAACCCAAATGGCAACGTGCCAGTTGCCAGTTGCCAGTTTTCATTGTCTTGGCTGTGTTTCTGTCGACTTCACTTGCTGGCCAAAGCCAGCCTTGACTTGGTCATTTGGCAGTAGAATAGACCGCAACGACATTCATATGAAAGGAAAGCTTTAATGCGCCATTTTCAATTTGTTTTAGATTAAAAGCCAAATCCAATTAATCACAAATCCCATTTCGCCAATGGAACAAGAAAAAGCAAAAATATATAACGACCAGCGAAAGCGAATGTTGTCGCTTCGAATATCAATCAATTACAACGAAAGTATTTATCGGACATGCTTATCGGCTTCAATAAAAGCGCACAAAAAACACATGATACACACATGACAACGGATGGTAAAGACACACACGAACTTACACTCACACACACAGAGGGTTGGGGCTGAGTGGGCGTGGGCTGTAAATGTCATGGGAGCTGCGCACGAGCGGCAACAAAAGTGAAATTCGATTAAAATTTATCACAAAACGCAAATCGCATAAAAAGCAACAGCAATGTTAAGGTTTCTTTCTCTTCTTTGTGTGTGTGTGTTTTGTGTGCATGTATTGGGGGGCCTGTCGATTGGGGACTCAGCGGAAACAATAAAAAAGGCGCATCATTAATTTTTGCAGTATTTTCAGCAAGCCTCTAAATTTATCGTAGACGAAAAAAAAAAAGAAGCAAAGCGAAGAAAAAAAATCTAAAAAGTCGAGAAGCGAGTTAAATAGAGTGGGTGTACTCAATTAAGATATACCCTGTTAAGTGTCTTAATAATGAACTGCTAAATTATTGAAATTATGAAAAGGAAATAGATTGAAAATAATAAAAATATAAATATGCATATCGTGTGAAATATGTATAAATGGAATGGATTTTTAATCGAAACTACAATGGGAGATTTTAAAAAATAAAATTTTATTTTGTGAATACTAAAAATTTTGTAAATATGTATTAAATAATTGTTTATCTTTAGTTAATTTTTTCGGTATATATTTAAATGTATTTTTTTCTTGTTCTTATTTATAAGAAATATATAAGAAATATCCGAAAATATATCGTCTGAAATATGTAAAATATATTTTTATATATAAAAATAAAAAAAAATTTGATTTTGTGAATGCTAAAATATCAGAAAATATATCAAATAAAAGCTTATACATAAACTTTTATTTTTATGCATATATTAAATATATATTCTTAAATCATTTTACATAACATCCTCAATCATGCATTCAATGAATCAATACAGGGTAAACCAAGAGAGCAAGAATTGGAGGAGATGAGCCACAGCATCGAGTGTTCTGCTTGCGTGACTCTGTCTCTATCCCCATCTGTATTCCCTTCTCTCAATTCCACTTCTAGCCGTCTATGCGCTGACTGGGTGAAAGTGGGTGAAAGTCTTTCACTACCCAATCATTATTCAATATGTTGACTTTTGTGCTTTCACATTTGTTTCGCACCCTGCCACATAAGTCATGTGTGTGGTTGGGTTTGCAGGCACCCTTTGTTATATGCGGCAGCGCATGCAAAAGACAAAGAAAAATTTGCTTTAAGTGCCGATCGGCAGACGCGCAGCGCGTCGATGTGGAAATTGTGATAGTGACGCTGTGTTGGTGTTGGTTCGTTACAACACAGTGTATCGTTCCCCAGGCTACACACATTCGTTGCCCGCATGCCAAAAACAATGAACTCTAGCAACACTGTCGAAGTTGTTTAACTTTACATTTGTTGCCCTGGCTGCTGCTTGCCTGCTTCAGTTTCTGGTTTTGTGGCCCTTTGCTTGTTGCTGCGGCTGCTACAGCTGCTGCTCCTAATTCCATTGCTTCTCCTACTCATACTTCAGCTCACTCGGCACGGCCACAGCTTAGTGTTGCCTTTGATTAAGGTGCCCCCAACAAGTGTCAGCCAAGGGGCATTGTTTTCCCATAGCTTCTGTCCTGTCATTGAAATGGAGCTGGTTATAGGTGTCAGTTTGGCAAAGCTGTAAACACAAAGCACACTTAGTTTGACTTAGTTTCAAAGGTTATTAAAGCTTCATTAAGGTATTGAAGTGAAAGTAAATTTCTTACGAGCAGGGAATAGCTAAATGACAGAGTTAATTACGTACTTAAAGTGCTTAGACTAGCATGAAGGAAAGGCATAAGAAAAAGTCCGATAGCATATATATCTCCTACAAAGTTGAAAAAAATGAAAGATATTGTCATATTGAAAGCTAAATTTAATTAAAATTATACAAATATTTTACAGCAACAATTCAATCACTTTCATCTATAGCAGCTTTCCGCCATTCAGCGTAAATCACGTCGCCCGATTTTAGGCTTCCGTATAAATTAGGCCATGCTGCATTAGTTCGAAAAGCTGAGCAATTAAAATTTTTCAAATTAAAAACAAATAATAACACAAAATTTAATTACGTTCTAACAAAAAAAAAAAAAAAAAGAGAAAAATTGGAAGAGCGCAAAGGGAAGTGGCTGCCTTAATATATGCAGTGCAAAAATGTTGAGCTATTTTTTAGTCGATTTTCTGTTGTTGTGCATCTCATCCATTTCATTTGCACAATCAATGAGGCAACCGCAGTCGAATAACATTTTTGCATGGAGTCAGCTCGATTCGGCAGCTCTCAGCCACTTTATGATAAAGCAATTGGCGGGCGCCAATAAGTAGGTAATGAAAATTAAAGCGACAGATGAACTCACATCGAAATTTAATAGCACTCGAAATGTTTTTATTTTTTCGCTCCTCAACTGTTAATTGAAAGCGACGGCAGCAGACAAGTACAACGTTGTAAAATCAAGTAATATACTCCTCTCTACTAAAGTGAATGCAGTCGAGTAGCTTTGCTGATTTCAATACGAAAGATAAAAATTTCAAGTGGGAGAAATATAAATATTTATTTTATTATTTTTTTTTTTCATTGAAATTTAAGTAGGAGTAGTATATATTTTTTAATAATTAACTTAAAATACAGTATGAATATTATTTTTTAATTGAATTGAATAAAAAAATAAACAAAATAAATAAATAAAAAACTATGGAAAAGGATTGATTTATTTTATTTATTTATTTATTTGTTTATTTATTTATTTTTTTATTTATTTTATTTATTTTTTTTTATTTATTTTTATTTATTTTATTTTATTCAATTTAATTTTATTTAATAATATCCATAATTTATTTTAGAACTTAATTGTTACAAAATATATGTATGTTTAATAAATAAAGTTGAATAAATTAAATAAATTGAAAAAATTAAATTAAAATAAAATAAAATGTGTAAAAACTAAAAACGAATTTAAAAAAAAAACCAAAAAATACAAGATAAAAAAGCAAAAAAATTAAATTTAAAAAAATGCATGAAAACTAACAACAAACTATAAATAAATAAATATATTAAAAACAATTTGTTTTAAATAGAAACAAATGTTTAAAAAACTATAAATACATAAAAATCTAAAATATGCATACAAATAAAAATAGTATATAAAAAAAAAATATATATAGATATAAATATGTTAGTTTAAAGTACAGTAAAGAATATTGTACAAATAGTAAGTGTATGTTTAATATGTAGGATATCTATTAGTCGTACAAGCTTACATGCAAACAAACATTGATTTTTATTGTTTTTCCATTGCCAGCGACTTTTACGAGTTTCATGTAAATTTAATTTGTCTGCCAACTGTTTGCGCTGTCCATCCCAATGCCCGTTGCATGTGCAAACCTTTTGCTATTTGGTGGTTAACCAAAAAATATTCGTGTGTAACACATTTGCAACTTTACAACGGTACACAAAACTCACACAGACGCGCTCATACACAGAGAGCATGCCACGCCCAGTTGCGGCCCACTTGACTAGCTCAGATAGTTTTGCATTGTTGCGGTAAATTGGCAAAAATTTACATACCATTGGCATTTATTGTTTATGCATTGGTTGCATTCCCACATCATCATCAGGCTAACGATGATGATGATGATGATGATCATCATCATTGTGATTATTGTGATGTTACATGCTCTTGCATTTATATAGATATATTCTGGCTGTTGTTGCCAGTCGCTTGTGGCTTTAAAATTGTGGCAATTAAATTTTGCAGATTTTTATTTTATTTTTTTTTTTTCATTTATGTTTTGTTGTGTTATTTATTGTGTATATTATGAAATATATTGGCGCATATGAATATGTATTCATGTTTGTATTTTGTATATACATATTCTTTGAAAATCTTTCGCTTAGTGTTGCCGGCTTTTATTTTAATTGAGGTTTTAGTTATAAATTGTGCGCTTTACGGTTAATTTCGAAATGGATAGCAAGGCTCGTAAGCTGCCATAATTGGTTTGTTTTAAACAAATTTGTGTGCCTGCCAAGTGGGCCAACCTTGATGGGATTTATATTATTTATGTAACACACACACACACACACACAGATATATATATCTAAATTCAAATACTTATAGGTAAGAGAAGCTGCAATTTGTTTCAGCATTCACATTCACATTTTTTTTTAAAGCTTTTCGCTCCACACACACTTTTCAAAGCCAATAAACAAACAGACTTCACATTTCGGTCATAAATAAAAAGACCAGGCGGTTTTTAGTATTTGCCAACAGCTTGTCCCAAAGACGTGAGAAAAATGCGGCTACAGTTTGTGCATTTGCCCTTAAACAACAACACCTGCCGCTAATGGCCAGTGCCTGGGCTAACGCCACATGTTTGATTTATATGCGTTCATGTGTTTTTTCAAAGGCATATCTAAACTTTTAGCTCATTTTGCAGTCCCTTTTCAAGTTAAGTCTGTTTAGCAAACAAATAATGACCATGTAATAATTACTTCGTTGGCCTTGCTTTCAAGGGTTTGTCTTGCACAATGACAGCTGTGTGACATGCCATAAGCCAAAAAAGAACAACAACAATATTACATTACATTACATGCATACATGGGCAAAGTCACATATTGATGATGTGCGTCAAATGCCGTCGCTGTTTCTGTCAATTTGCCTTGACCACAATTGTTGTTTTTGGCTGTCTGTCCTGTCCATGCGTTCAGTTTGTCAATGCGTTCATCAATGCATTGCTTAGTTCATTTATACTGGGCTGTTGTTCTTGCTGCTGCTGCAGCTGCTGCTATTGTTGCTTGTTTGACAAATTGATCGCGTGATATGTTTGCCGAACGACGACATTGTTGTTACTGTCGGCTGTCGATTGTCTGTTATCTGGCATTGCTTGCATTACAATATGTCGGCCTGGCAGCAAACTAAATGTTAAACATGGCATCAAAGTGTTGCAAACGTGTCATTTACAATATTTGTGCTATTCCCAAAACCAAATTTGTTCACACACTAGCCAAATTATCAATGTATATAATTTAATATATTTTAAGTAAGAAAAAGTTGAAGATAACAAAAGGGCAGAAAATGTCAATTAAATTTATTTACACTTAATTATTATTCTTAATAACATTTACGTGTACAAAAGTGTTGAGTGAAAAAGTCCTCTTCTTAATATATTATCTATATATATACTAAAGTCAATTAAAAATATAAAAGTTATGCAGTCGACAGGCCTGTAATTAATTCATATATATATATTTTTTTTTATATACGTCTAACCATATAACTTAATACAAACTCAATTTGATCGAAAATTATATATATTGGCAAACAAAAAATTAAATGAATAAAAAAATTGTTGTGTAATTGAAAATATTATATAATATAATTGACACTAATTTATATACAATGCCACAAAATAAATCAGAATTGACTAGAATGAGCCGAATGAATAATAAAAAAGTAGTAGATACCAAACAGAGTATAAAAAAGGATTTTTGAAAGAAATAATTGCCATAAATTGAAAAAATAATTAAGTTTAGCATAGTTTTGTATTTTGTAAATTAATTTAATAAAAAAAGCTATTTTCCATAATAATTAAAACATTTAAAAATTAATATAAAATGCATGCATATAAACTTATAATAAATAAATGGAATAATATAACTAACTTATAAAATATAAAAAAATATGTAATACAAAAACTAAGTAACTAAAAAAAAAAAAAAAAAAAAAAAAAAACAGAATAATATTTTAAATTAATTTATAATAATATAATATATAATACAAAAAATAATTAACTAAAAAACTCAAGAATAATATTTTAAATTATTTTAATGAATTATAAAGTATTGAAAATATATAATACAAAAAATAATAATAATATAATAACTAAAAATTTCTAGAATAATTTTTTATATTAATTTAGTGAATTTAAAAATAGAAAAATAAAAAAATTAAATAACTAAATATTTATAGAATATATTAAATAAATTTTGTAAATTATAAAATATTAAATATACATAATACAAAAATAAATAACTACAAAACTCAAGAATAATATTTAAAAATAATTTAGCTGCTTAATGGAATAATGACATAGGCAGGTATGCATAGGCATAAAGTTTTCTTCTTAACAGGATCTATTATATTTGCTATAAATTTTTATTTTAAATTAGTTTTGCTTAGACAGCCAACAACTTGTTGCTGCTTTGAGCAAAATCTCCAAAGGAATGAACTAGAAACCGTACTTAAGTAGATTTGGCTACCAAGAACACATGTCACTGTGTGGCTTCAAAACTATTTACAAGCATTTGGTATTGAGTTGCTGTTTGCTGGACAAGTTTGCTGGACAAGAGATTTTCTTAATCAAAGCAAGTTGTACAACTTCATGTCTGACTCTGACTTAGCGCAATCAGTTGCTGCAACTTGCATATTTCAAACTCTAGCAGAAATAGCCAGGCACGTTCATAACTAAGCCATTGGCAGTGGCAGACAACTTAATTGTGGACGATGGGATTATGAGGCACATTCTCGGATACGGAACACGGCAAAATGGGTAGCCGGATCGGCAAGGACAACGAAACAACGTCAATTCGTTAAAATCTACGTCAGCTTTGCTGCTAATTTTGTTTGCCTTGTGTAGCACACAGACACACACACACGTGTCTCTCCCCCACATACATTGAGGTTGCATGTGCACAGTGTTTGAGAAAAGTGTGCACACATTTCGTCTCGTAACATTTGTCGCTTTGTTTGCGCTGCACTTCAAACACTGCAGACAAAATGCTGTCGAAAATTCACTGATGTCTGATGTCTCTATATAGCGTAGCCTTGGTTATGCTTCGCTCTGACAGTCTCTAGTTAATCCGCCTAACGTTATGCAATGCAAAGTTTTTTGTACAAAAATTAATTAATTTTATGTGCAAACAGTTGTTAATTTTCCCCTTTTCCGCTTTGCTTTTTTTTTATTTTTCTGTTGTTGACCCTCAAAGAATGGAAACTGCCCTGGCAACGTTTGTTGGATTTACTGTGTGTGTCGAAATTTCGCTTGGCATGTTTTAATTGGCTTAAATATTTTTAGGAGCACCTACCGACATTAATCATGCGTATTTACTTGAATTTCTTTTCGTTTTTGCAGGTCATCACACATGTGGCTGTGAGCGGGAAGCTAAAGCGCATCGCCAGGTTAAATACATCGAACAGAGTTTGGAGAAGTGATGAAGTCATGAGACCGACATTCGATCGACGCCTCTGGATATTATTGTTCATTATTTTAGTACAATGTAAGTAGAGCAAACTCTCAATAAGACATGACCAAATTAATGCGGCAAGTGGCCCCACTAAGCCAGGCAGCTCATATATTTGCCGCATTGCTTTTGTTGAAAACGAATGCTCCATTTTGTATGCCGGCAACGTGTGAAAAATAGTTCACAGATAATCGCAGTCAGGCAGGTCACATTATTTATGCGCCAGCACACACGGAACGCCTTCAAATCCCTATCACCGTGCAGCATCCCGGCTTGAGTCGACTGTCTTTAGAGTCGGTGGCCGAGTCTGTTTCTGCTAGCCCTTATCAGCTTGATATTCTATGCCACAAGCAGCAAACAAAGCCATTTCTTTTATTTGATGTGCGTTTTGGGGCATCCCAGCTTCGGCAGCGAAAGAAAGACGCAATACGGCCGGGGCCAGCGGGCTGACCCAGAGCGTTTGCTGGCCGAATAAAGTGTGTGTGAGTGTGTGAGTGTATTTGTGCTGGCCTCAAGGCCTGTGCCTCCAATAGGATAACCAGAACAGGTTCTGCATAGCAAGCAACTTGTGCTTTGCTCTTTAATGCAATGAGGCGTATGAGTGATATGCCATTAGGCAACCCATATTACTCATACGGCTATATGAGAATCTCTGCTATGCTCTGAAAGCACTGCTAAAATATTTATTAAAGACTTTTGCCAAATCACGGCTAAGCTCCACAAATGTGCTTTAAATTGTGTAGCTGTAAACTCTTGCTATAAATATAAAAAGCGCCAACTGGTTCTTAATACATAATGAAAATAAATTAAATAACATTATAAGAATTATAGAAATACGGACAGTAAATCATACATAGAATATTTTTGTTTGGGAAAATAAAATTTTCTGCAGTTAGTTAATATAAATTGTAAATATAAATATTAATTTATGAAATTGGGAACATGTTCTATAACAAACTGAAATTCATATTAATTAAATTTAAAAATAAATCAAATAATCTAATATAAATAAATCAATGTTGAATTTTAAAAATGTTCAGCATTTACTTACCAATATTTTAATTATGAAAATTTTCCTTATTTTTATTGAAATATAAATAATAATTTACATTCTAAAGTTTAGAAATTGACACAGAATAACACAATGAGCTGCGTTTGATAAACAAATTTAAAAGTTTGCTGAATATATTTGGATTATATTGTTAGGAATAATGGATCACTGAACATAAAAAAAAAAAAAAATAATAATTTAATCATCTACGGAGGCTTATTAATAAAAAAAGATATTAATGACAAGATTTTCGTAATAATATTAATGCAAATTATAGATTAACATTCTGACTAATTAAAAATGAGCTGCAGGCTTCAAAAAAATCTTTTAAAAATCTTTGATTATTTATTTATTTGGTATTTTATTGCAGAATGCATGAAGTGTGAATACTGAAGTTTCTTTGGCTAAATTTAATTTCATGTAAAATTCATAAAGCATTTGATATAATTATATACAAAATTTCAGTTTTTGTACTTAACGAATTTGAAGACCAGCAATGTTTTCCCAGAGCCTATTTAGATCATTTTTTTTTTTTAAACATAAATACTGATATATATATATTAGTGTTTATAATATACCATAATTACCTCATACAAACAGTAAGCTTATGCTGCAGCAAATACACAGCTTTATATTCATCGATGAGCTGATATATTAAAATTAAATTAAATACAAAATAACTTTAAAAAAATTTACAATGTAGTACATGACATAATCGAAACATTTAAATATTATTTTTATTTATTTTGAAAACCACTAAATCATAAAAATTACAACAACCTTGGAGAATACAACTACATCAATTAAATGCGAAACGAAAATGTCATGCTGGATTGTCTTCTCTCAGGGGGGTCACTTCAAGGTTGCGTTGAAACGCAACAACCATCCAAATAATAAAAAAAGAAAAAGAAGAGAAAGCAAATAGTGGCCAGAGAGCCACAGTAGCCATGCATGTCAGAGCAAAAGTCAGAAGCGTGTAACGAGCGTTGGTGCCAAGGAAAATGCTCGGCATATCCGACTACTCTACGCAGAGAAAGGAAACGGAAATGCGCGTTCAAGAATTTTAATCTGAATGCGCAATTTCGCGTGTGAGCTGTGTGCCAAAATGGCGAGGCACATGTCGACCAAATGGCGGCAACGCAACGCTGCCACGTCCCATGTCGACCGCCTGGCACCTCCTGAAGGCGTCTCCATGCCATGCTCCTCCCCCCGTTGCACTGGTGCCGTCGCACTAACCACCGCCCTTTGTTGCACAGCACATGTTCCACTGCGGTGCGCCTTGGAATTTCACGCGTTTATTTGCAAAGATTACGAAATGCGCCGGGACGCCCGCTAAAGTTTTGTATGCGTTTCCTGTGCGCTGACGGCGTTGCCTTTTCCTCTGCAGCCCCAGCCCACAGTCCCTCACACTTCACCCTGTGTGTGTTTTTTTACACTGTTTGCTCGCTCGCCCGTCCGCTTGCCCCGACGTCGCGCTGACTTGTTATGCATGCAAAAGTCTGCGGCAAATACACAGCCTGGTAACACATGCGGCCCCTTGCCCGTTCAGTAGTGACATGCAAAATATTTTTGCATAAAAATGTTTGCCCACCAACACAGACAGACTGCTCGAGTCCCGCGTCCTGCGTCCTGCAGACAGCAGTCGTTGCACTGGCAGCTTCAGCTTAAGCTAAAGCAAACCCGTTTCATGTGAGCGAAATTTTCAACTTTAAAGAATTTCAATTTCAATTTCAATTTTTGTTATATATATATATATCTTCTTTTTTTTTTTTGCTTAAGCCAAGTTAAGCGTAAAATTTGTCAGCAAATTTTTTAGTAAAATGTTCTCTTTGCAATATTCGGTTTACATTTATATATATTTATATCTCGGCTACCTTAGCTATATCATAGGATATCTGCTTGCTCTCCCTTGGGCTTAATGTCCAACATTTTATCCATGTATTTAAGCTGAATGTGCGTTCGCTACGTGTTCGCCATACTAAGAACTTCCGATACCATCTTGATGGCCTGGCTAAGCGAAATGTGTTGCATACTTAAATGCGACAGCAACAACAGCCATGAAGCATATTTCAGCTCTAATAAAGTGGTGTGTAGGGTGTGCTTAGTCATATTATTGGACTGTCATCAGTCGCTGCCATTCGCAGTCACATTTACATTGACCCACACGAAATAAAAATGAAAAGAAAAGAGAAGGAAAGAAAAGAAGAAAACAAGCTGTAAATGGTAGGAATAATCGCTTAATCTACATTCAACTTAGCCTTGGGATTTCTCGTATTTTTTTTTATAAAATTAATAATATCAATCGGTATTTGAAAGTGAATATTTAGTAAAATTAATAAAATAGGAAATGTAATAAATAAAATTAATAAATAAAAATTAATATACAATATATAAGGATACGTCTCAAGTAATTTATGTAGTATATTTTATTTATATATTTATTTATTTTTATTATTATTTTTTATGATATATTATTTATATACCTTCTATATTTTATTTATGATATTTTTTTTATACATTTATTTTTTTTAAATATTTTGTTTATTATTATTATTTTTTTTATTATATTTTATTGATATACCTATTCAATTTTATTTATTAATTTTTGAAAATATATATTCTAATTTTTTTTTTTTACATTTATTGGACATTTTTTTTGTTCTTAACTCACAATATAAAGATTAAACAATTTTATTTTATAATTTTAATTATCTTTGCTATATCTAAAGAGTTGCATTATGAGACTTGACGTGAATTGCCGAGTTTTATATTATTATACTTGTTCGTCTTAGTATCTAAGCTCTTTTTCATTTCGTCGACTGCTCTTTATATTTAATATGAATTTGTGGCTGGCTTTTACTTTAATAACTATTCTCATCAGTTGCACAATGTCCCACTATCTATCTATCTATCTATCTATCTATGAGAGATGTGAAACTCTTTTCGAACAATGTCGTCTCTTGTGAAAGTAGGCAACACTTTGCAACTTGTGGGGAGGGAACGGCATCAGAAACAAAATTCCAAACGAAATCAGCTTAAATTTCAGCTTTCAAGTGGACTCCTCCACTCAATTTTGTGCTCACTCAGCGGCTCGCTGCCTGTGCTCTTCGGATGGTGCAATCAACAAGACAACCGCAGCGCGGTTCCCGGCATGCGTGGGTGGGGCATGGTGGCTGGTGGCGGTGATGGTGGTGCGACCAGTTGCGACCGGTCATAGATGACTCTTGAGCTGAGGCCACTCAGCAGCAACTGCAACTGCAACTGCAAGTGCAGCGTGGAACGTGGAACGTGGTACATAGTCGTCGACTTAGTTAGCCACTTTTCTTTTATATAAAATGCGCCTTTTGTGCCTCGAGTGCTCTGACTGTGCCCCGATGTGCCCCTCCTCTCTGGGGCTACCCTTTTCATAAGAAAAATACAGTTTGCAGCAAGTTTATTTTAAAACTCGACTTTTGTGTGCTCGAGTTTACTTTTGGTGGCGAATTACTTTTCGGTTATTTTATGTGGCTCACAGACGCCGCTGATTGTCTTGTTGTCTGGTGTTGATGCAGCGCCAAAAGCTTCACAGACTGTAGATACTTTTGGGGTTAGGTCTACTTCATGGACTTCTACTCTTCTACCCACTACGTCCGGTTCGTCGCGGAGTTTATTATGTTGGCCGCTTCAAGTCGAAGCCGCTTGCAGAATGCAATTATCAAAAGTTTTCGTGTTCGTGCGCTCTCCTTCAGTCTTTCAGTCTTTCAGTCTTTCAGTCTTTCAGTCTCTCTGCCTCTTTCTTCTTTCGTTCGCTTTTGGAGCGCCTTTGTCGTATGGCAGAAATTATGGCCAGCGCCATTTTGCTGTCCACAGTTGGAGCGCTGCCATGTTGCCCGCTCTCTAGCTCTTCGATTTCGTTTACTCCAATTGCAGTTCTTTTTTTTTTTTTTTTTTTTTTTGTTCTTTCGTTAACTTCTCTCATTGCTGTTTAACATGGCATAGCAAATGTGGAACAAAAGTTGAGTAGAAGTTTGCGAAGCTCTTAAAGCAAATGCAGTTAGACCAACTTTAAAGAGTTGCGCGCATTTCGGAAGCGGAAATGTAAAAGGTAAGGCGTGGCAGGGCGTGCATTGTGCCGAAAAATGCAAAGTGCGGAAACGCAGCTAACAATAAAAGCCAAAAAGGGCATAAAACGCGCACTTCCGCTTTAAATTTCCCAACGTTTTCACTTGCACTCGGCTGTGTGTGTGTGTGTTTAGGTGTGCCTATGTGTGTGTGTGTGTGAGGGGGGTTATCATATACAACGTGCAACACCGTGTGGTCAACACGAAGCTTTGGGCTTTCTCTCTCGCCTGCCGTCTGCCGTCTGCCGGCTACCGACTTCCGGCTTGGCTAGACCGACAAAAAATTGGCCGCACACTAAATTGCACACCTGAGATTAATGCGCCCGGCACTTGAAAAGCGTTTTGAAACATGGTCCGGCGCGGCAAATAGGCCAAAACGAAAGGTGTAAAGGCCAAAAGCAGTTGCCGTTGCAGCTCTCAGGTTTACAATTGTATGCAAAACACAACGTGCACGACTCTAGCAAAGTCAAACGCTTTTCAGGCGCCTTTTCTTCTCTGTCTCTCTCTCTCTCTCTCTCTCTCGCACTCAGTCTATCTCTTTGCTTTCATACCGACATTTGTAATTGTTGTCGTTCTCTTTCTCTTCTTCTGCTTGTTCTGCTGCGCTGTCGGGTCGTTACCAGCTGACGCCTTTGGGCTTTTGTAAGCGAAAACGCCAAATGAAGGCAGCTGAAGGCGTCTGAAAGCTTAAGCTATCATGACAGTGGGTCCGCAAACTTTGTGCACAAGTGCAGTTAAATGGTCTGAAATGCAACAAAAATTTATGATTTATATATAAATTGTTTAGCTTGGCACAATTCAGTAAGTGTTTAAGTAAATTTATAATTATTAAAAATTTAGTTTACAATTTTATATTTTTGAAAGTGTTTTACTCAGGGATATTCTTTAAATATTTATAAATTTATTTATATTTTATGTATTATAGATATGGGATTTTGTATTGATTATATTTTTACATTTATCTTTATTTTATGTATGTGCATTTTTTTTTTTTTAATTAGTTTAAATTCTGTTACCCCATGTAAATATATTGAAATATGCATATAAACAAACAATTATATTTTATTATAAATTTAATTATTCCAGAGTGATTCGCTTACATATATATATATATATATTTTATTTTTTTTTTTAATATTGAAGTTATATATATTTATATTTTATTAAAAATTTTGTTTCAGTGTGATTTATTTACAAGATTAAAAAAAAAAAATGTATTTATTTATATCTTTATTTTATTTATTACAGTTTCATCTTTTTTATTAAGTATTTATTTAAATTTCAAATAATTTCATATTTAATAATAAAGCTTCGTTTAATTTCTGTTAATTAAATATACGGAAATATGAATATAAATGTGTAATTCTATTTAAAATATAATTGAGCTCTTCCACTCTATGCTGCAGCCACTGTAGAAATGCTTTTTAGCTCGTCTGTATTTTTACTCTCGACCTTTCGGGCTCATTTCTTTTCGTCTCTATCTGCACATAGACACACTCACACACAATGTCTGTGCTCAGTGAGTAAAAGCAACTGAAAATAAATTAAGTGGAAGTAAGTCGTAACGAAGTGATACATAATTCTTTGTATTTTGTGTGGTGCACTCTCTTTACACTCTCCACACCCGTTGCCAGCCATTCGGCATGTCTTTGCATTTTTACTGCATTTCGTTTGAGTTTATTGTGGCCAACAATTGAGTGCAAGTTTGTGGCACAAAGCAGTTCCCACTAAGAGCTGCTCTTTAATGCATGTGGAATGTAACAAGAATGCGACACATTTGTTGTAATTGATGCCATGTTTAAGGTTCGCTTTGATTGAAGGTTAACGTGAGTAGGGCTTCGTTTCTTGGCAAATCACCGAAAGATAGATACCGAAAAAACTTTAATCTGAGCTTTCACGACATTATCGCTGACATTAAAGAAAAAATGTGAAAATAAATATATAAAATGAACTACTAAATACTCTTTTAGCAAACTTGTCTTGCTAATAGAAATATTTATTTAAAAAATACATAGCTATATAAAACATGTAACTGTTCATGCTCTAAATAATTCTCGAGCTAAATAATATTAAAATTTGCTTTTTGCTGAGCATAATAAGGCAAGAGGAATATTTTATTGTTACAAATACTTATGCTGTCAGCATATCACATATTTATATATACACCTTTAAATACTCTAGGAAATATATATAAATATATTTATATACTTAACCCATATTGCATTACAAAACTCGAATGCTCGCCTACAGAGTGTATCTAAATACATGAGGAAACTTTTGCTTTGTGGACAACGGAAAATGCGAATGGCCGGGATAACGGTAACAGTAACCTAATATAGCGTAATTTGGCTTTAATGACCAGCCAGAGAATGAGGGCAGTGAGTGTGAGATGGTGATGGAGGTGAGCTAGCTATAATAAAAGCCACTCCACTCATTTTGCCATTGCCGTTAAATAGCCTAAATAACTTAATATCAGGTAAAGAGCTGGCGCTGGCGCTGTCGCTCTGATTGAGATTCACCGGCAACGAGTTTCGGGGTCAGTTTTCCTACCTATTGCTACTTAACTAAGCCAACGATATCATTTTATTACACAGCTCAATGACAACCAGCCAGCCACGCCCAATGGATAAGACCAGGGCGAAATTTTAGAGCTGAGCAAATGCTGCTGCTAACTAGTTGAAAAATTTCACTTTCGATGGGGCTCGACTTTAACTTTTAGCTGCTGCTGCTGCTGCTGCTGCTGCTTTTGCCACCTGCCATCTGCCTTGCCACCACCACCCACTCCCCGCCCGGTTCACATCGCGCGCACTTCCAGCTCAAAGGCCATTAACGTGTTTCGTTTCATTTAACTTTTACGCTCGATGTTGTCCCCAGCCTCCCCGAGGGAGCAGCGGAAGGAGCTAAAGGAGCGCTGCTATTTAGCACAAGCGCAGAATTGTCGCTACCGCACCACAGCACCACCCACTGGTGGTATTTTTGTTACACTTTGGGCCCATGAAACGAAACTTTTACCTGCTGCATGCTTGACCCAACAAAGGACGACAACGTCGAATGAAATGCTCGTGAGTTGGCGGGTCTAACGGAAGACAAGGGATCGCTGGGTTTGAGATTGGAGTTTTGGATGTTGGAGGTTGATGCTGCCGCTGCTGCTGCTGCTGCTGCTGCTGTTGTTGCTTTGGTGGGTTGACCTTCGCTGCTGACAGCAGCCGTCATTAACCTTTCATGATGAGGGAACAAACCGGGGCACAATCAAGCGGAACAGGTGGCAGCCAGCATGCTGCCTGGGGGAGCTTCCTACCGACTCCTGGCAAGCAGCCATCATCGGTAGCACGAAGCTTGACACAAAACTTCCAGCTTCTAGCTTTTGCTTGCTGTGCTGTCGTTAAATTTGAACTTTTAACTTGCGCCGGTTTGGTTTTTATTGTTGCTGTTGTTGGTTTTGTCCATGTCGTGTTTGTGGACGACGCCTGTAAAGTATGTTAGGTAATATTTGGCTTTAATGCTGTCTGGCAGCGACAGTTCGCCCAATGACCCAGTTTCTCGACTCGTTGTGCTTGTATGTCTGCCTGTGCGTCTGTCGCAACCGCAGCATTTTTGTTTAACTAACCACATGCCACGCCCACACATACACAGAGAGACAGAAACAGTCGCAAATTATTAGTAACCGCAGCTATGTCTGTAGTGCGAGTGAGAGTGCGGGTGCGTTGTCAGCCTGGCTGCGGTCGCACTGCTGCTCTCAATTTGCAGCAAATTATTTCCCAAACGCGTTAGTTAAGCAAAATGAAGTAGAAAGATTATGTCGCTTCAAGATCTGTGCACAATAACTATTTATTTTCAATCTGAATAAATTCCTATAGCTGGATTATTTAATAACAAGAAAGCTCTAGTTGAGAGTGTTCGACTACGAGATCCCCTGAACTCTTCGAAGCACCAATTATATTTCAAGAATTATTCGCTTCTCTTTTGCACTCGTAACAAACTATACATGCACAAACACGCACGCACAAACACGCTGATCTACGCTTGCACGCATGGTGTCTCGCTTGCTCTGCCACGTGGATTATATTGCGAGAACTTATTTGTTTAATAATAATGTTGCTAGATGGACAATCGAAATCAAACTTTTTGATTATGATCATGACATTCATATCTATATGACAAACCCAACTGTATGTCTCTGATATTTGAAATACAAATTTTACACCTTTGGGGGTGAATTTGGGGTCGGTATCAAAAATCGGACAAAAACCGAAATTGTATTAAATTAGTTTCTATATATATGCAGAAGACTTGGAGACTCTAAATCTAAAGATGAACGAGATATAATTAAAAAAAAATATATGGTTTTATCGATAACTTTAAAACCACAACTGTTATCGAATTTCTGTAACAAACACAAAAAGATTGAAGTCTCTAGCTCTAATATATTCAGCTATATCAACTTTTCTAGTCACCCAGGTCAAGAATATACATACTTTATCGGTTCTGCCACGCCTCCTTCCCATTTTCAATGGGTTCAGGGTATAAAAATGAGCATTTTATAGTCATATTGATTCAGCTTAAGGAAATATAAGAGACTCCTAAGAAGACTTACATCATACTTTAGCTTAAAATGCTGGCATGCTTCAAGGTCGACTGGCTGAGTGTAACTTATAAGTTTGCGCCCACATTGCAATTGGAATTCATATCGCAAAATCAATAACTGTTTTATAATGCGCCACTGCGAAACGGTTGCAGATGTAGAGGCAATAATGGCAACAACAATGACATTGTCGTTTCAATGGCATCACAGCCTCAATCTAACCTTAAGCGCAAACAGCTGGCAGCGCTGCTGCATAACTATGCAGCTGAGCAACAACAGGAACAGCATCATAAGCATAGACATCCACATAATCATGATGGCAAGCTGACTGCCCTCGAGTGTTTTATCCTTGACAAATCCTTGTGCAACAATCAACAGCAACAGCAACAGCCAGCAAATGAAAAAAGAAATTCGCAAATACTAAAAAAAAAAAAAAAAACATGCTAGAACATTAGAAGGGGAATTGCAGGCGAGTAGTTAACAATGCCAAATGCGCAGCAAATGTCTAAATGAGTGCACGAATGAATGGAATGAGTGGCAAGTGATGAATGAGACAAGTGCTGCCGCCCACAACAACTTTTATTCATATACATATACGATATGTCTGAGTGTAGGTGACACTGACAATGGCGCAAATCGTGGCTTTAATATGAATCTCCGCCCAGACAACGCGACGGCCTCATTCACCAATTCATATTCATATACTTGCCTAGACAAAACTAACAATAGACACGACAAGCAGTCGCAATTGTTTATAGGTCTCAGGATGAGTTTCTATTTTCTATGGTATAGTTACTCATATACTCATGAACGGGACTTGAATATTTGACTATATTTGTTAAATTTTGAGTTATTTATGTCCTCTTCTGAAAATTTTAAAGTCTTGCTGCTTATCAGAGTCAAGTAAAATCAAGAAACTTCGAAGTTTTTAAGTTTGTTTAGTATTATAATTATTTATGTATTTTTATTATTTTTTTTTTCATTATTATTATTTTTTTTTTATTGCTAAACAATTTTTCTGTTAAGGGAATGAATAATTAAACTTCTCTAAATTTATATTTCAATTTAATTATAAGAATTAATTTAATTTAAGTGTTTTCACTAAGATGAGCTGAAAGCAAAGATTTTATTAATATTAGAGAGAGCTCTATGGAAAATACGTGATAAAATATATTATAGTTAACGCATAATACATGAAAATCGCTATGTAAATATGGATAATTCTGCATTTATATATAGCATTTATATATGAATTTAGAGAATAATAAATTATAAAAATATTTGAGATATTAATGATTACATCTAACATATTTAATATCTAATTTCATTTAATTCATTTACTTTAGCAATATACCATTTATTAGCTAAAAAAATGTATTCTTAATGATTTTCCACAACAATGTTCCCTAAAATTGTTTAAAACTCTCTGCACTGAATATTTTCGAACTTTATGCCAACAATTTTCAAATCTTTTCGTTGTACGCAAAAAATGTCAACAATTAACAGTAACACAGCAGCCACAACTGCGACATGACAAGCGTGTGCCACACCCATTTATAGTCAGTCACATCCATGAAAGCCGCAACGTTGACTCTTCAGGCTCGAAATAGGCACATGGTGGCGAGTGCAGGCAGCAGACAAACAATTTTGTCGAACATAAAATCGAGCACAACTTAATTAAATGTTGAAAGCGCGACCACAGAAATGGCGGTCGGGGACCAGGTGTAAAACAGGAAGAATCATTGGGGAGAGACGGGGGAGTTGGGCGAATGACAAGTGTTGGGGTAAGGCAAGACGTTGACAAACGCCCGACTTCATTTTCGGTGGATGGCTGTTGGAAATTAGCAAAGCTGTCAACTGTCAGCGGGTGGAGCATCTTGAGCGGGTTAATGGAATGGGTCGGAGTGTGTATGTGTGTGTGTGCATATATGTGCGCATGGAGTGTAGAAATATGTCTACAACTTCATGGCTGGCAGGCAAAGGTAAGACAATGTGTCTCACCTGCTCTTCAACACCTTGAATCCTCTGCGGAACTTGCCGCCCTTAAAAACCGAACTTGGGCTTGAGACACGCATGAATGTGGCAAGTTCATGTGTGTGTGAGTGTGTGTGATTGTAAGTTATGGCATGTCTACATCCGCTTGCTGCTGCTTGTCAGCGTGCCTGCCACCTGCTGCCTGCATGCCTGCGTGCCACCTACTGCCCCTTTGCCCTTTTGGCCCTGCTTGTCCCGATGTTTGTAATTTGTTAATTTCCCGCATTTAGAAATTAATTTTCACTTCATGCGCCGCCAAGCAGACAACAGCAGACACAACGTCGAGTCAAGTTGACTACAGTGTCTCATATAAGTACGCTTTAATGTTATGCAGTAAGTACAGCAACACACGCGCACGTTGGCAACATTTGATATTTAAATACTTTTATGTACTCATTAATTTGTGGAACTTGCGTTTTTGTCATTGTTTTCTCTTTTTGTGGTTTTTAAATTTGAGCACTTGAATGAAAAAATATATAAAATATATATTATTTTCTTTGTCTATCAATTCAATTTAATTACAAATTCAGTAGGCATAGATACGAATTTTTTAAAATTTGAAATATTCATTCTAGCATTAGTTTCCTTTGCTGAGCTACAATAATGTCAAAATTTAGTAGAGCATAAGAATTTAGTACAGAATTCTCTATGATTCCATTATTTGGCAACTAAAACAAAATTCGATTAAGTGAAATGTTTTTATTAAAATTCTCGTCCATTACTCTAAACCAATCCTTTTATAGATGCTTACTATGTATGTTCGATGTAGACCGATCGCATCCAGCTGCTGTTTTAACAAGCACTATGCGGATACTTTCATTCAGAAAGATTGGATGCACAAAATCCACAGATACCTCGAAAAAGAACTGTAACAATGGTGCAAAAAATGCTGCAGCAATCCAAAAAGAAACGGATCTAGCGAAAATGGAAGCATATGAGAAGAAGTGTATGGCGATTCAAAAAAAGGCCTTAGATGAAGAAATTAAAAACTTAGGCTCTAAGGATAAAAAATTAATTCAGAGCATGATGCAATGTCTGTCAGAGGGTATGAAAAGAGCGTGTAGGCGAAGGGCACAACAAAAACTTGATGAAGATAAAGCCATTGATGCACAATGTTTAGAATTAGAAAAAGTGGATAAGCTTAGGGAAATGATAAAACAGTTCGAAGCTGAAGAGAATAAAAATAATAAGAAAGGAGCGAATAAAAATTGCAAGAAACAGAAAAGTGATGGGAAGCAAGATCCGTGTGGCAAAAATAAGGATCCTATTGAATTAATATGTGATTCTCTGAATATAAATGTAACTGCCAAAGAAAAGCCAACAAATAAGTTCACATTGAAGTTTGAACAATGTATGAAGAACGAATGGGCCAATGTGTGTCAGTGTCGCAAAAAGTTCAGTAAAAAAGAGAAAAGGAAACTTGTAAAATTTCACAAGAACCTGGATGCCAAATTTAAAACAATATGCGAAATGAAGGCGATAAGGGAATTATGCAAAGAATATTCACAAGAGATGTCTAAAGCTCCAAAAACAGTAGACAAAAAATGTACACAGAAAAAGGAGAAGAGCTCTGATGAGAAAAAAATGGAAGAAAAGCTTAGGAAAGAGATCCTTAAGGAAGACAAGAAAGAAGAGGAACGTATAAAATGTGAACTACGGGATCTTAAAAACAAGTGTCATGAGACCGCTAAAAAGAAACATGAGGCTGCTGAGAAAAAGAAGTGTGAAGAAAAGGCGAAAAAGGCAAAAGAAGAAGCTGAGAAAAAGAAATGTGAAGAAAAGGCAAAAAAGGCAAAAGAAGAAGCTGAGAAAAAGAAGTGTGAAGAAAAGGCGAAAAAGGTAAAAGAAGAAGCTGAGAAAAAGAAATGTGAAGAAAAGGCAAAAAAGGCAAAAGAAGAAGCTGAGAAAAAGAAGTGTGAGGAAAAGGCTAAAAAGGCAAAGGAAGAGGCACAAAAAAAACAGTGTGAGGACAAGGCCAAAAAGGCAAAAGAAAAAGAAGAAGCTTGAGAAAAAGAATGTGAAGAAAGAGAAAAGAAAAAAGAAAAGGCCAAAAACAAAAAGCAAAAGAAGAAGAAGCTGAGAAAAGAAATGTTGAAGAAAAAGAGAAAAAAGAAAATGAAAAAGGAAAGAAAGACAAAAGAGAAAAGGCCGCAAAAAGGCAAAAAAGAGAAAGGAACGAAGCTGAGTGAGAAAGAAAAAGAAGTAGTGTTGAAGAAAAGGCCAAAACACAAAAAAAAGAAAGGAAGAAGAGGCAGAGCAGAGACAGAGGAAAAAGGAAAGAGACAGAGCAGAGAAAAGGAAAAATGGTGAGGGAAAAGGCCCAAAAAGGGCAAAAAAGAAGAGCTGAGAAAAAGTAAGTTGTGTGTGAGGAGAAGGCAAAAAAAAAAAAAGCAAAGGACGAGGCAGGAGAACAAGAAAATGTGAGGAAAAGGCCAAAAAGGCAAGGAAGGGGCAGAGCAGAGCAGGGAGAAAAAGACATGTGTTGAAGGAGGCAGAGAAAAAGAAATGTGAAGAAAAGGCCAAAAAGGCAAAAGAAGAGGCAGAGAAAAAGAAATGTGAAGAAAAGGCCAAAAAGGCAAAAGAAGAGGCAGAGAAAAAGAAGTGTGAGGAAAAGGCGAAAAAGGCAAAGGAATCGGCCAAAAATAAACAGTCTGAAGATAAAGATTGTAAACAAGAAACGAAAAAGACGTGTGATGCCAAATGCAAGGCTAAAGAGGAAGCTTTAAAAATTAAGAAGAGAAAAGAAGCTCTTATTAAAAGACAAAAGAAAGCAGCTGCATCGAGGACAAAGTGTGATAAGTCTGATCAAAAACCTAAAAAATGAATGCATTTCTAAGAAAGTTATACCGTTGTTTAAGCACTGTACGTTAAACCAGAACAGATTGGAAGAGAAAAAGCGTTTTCAAGGACTTCAAATATGAGTTAATATTAAGTGTAATGAAGTGCTACGAATAAATCTAAATCATTTGAAGTTTTAAACTACTTATTTATATTATACACATTATATATATGTTTATTATTTTAATTGTATCCTCCAAGTGCTTAGGCAATGTGAAAAGCGGATATATTTCTATTCTAATATGTCTCGAGAAAGTAAATTACAATAGCTGTATATATAAATTTTTCCGAAGAATAAATATCTAAATATAAATAATAAATATAAATAATATAAATATGATTAATATTTAAGGGAATGTGTGAATTATTTACTCTGCTCAGAATTTAGTATTTGTAATAAACAAATTCTAAACAGGAAAAGTAAACAAAGAAGGCGAACTGTTACAAAATATGTTTCATAAAAATAGTCTTTCTAGAGCTGTTTAACTAAACACATTCGAGCTCTAATAATGTCTAAGATTAAAACAAAAAAAAACGTAGTTTTTTAATTCAAAATTTTCGGTATTACATTTGGCACTAAATTCTGAGAAAATTTCCAAATGTCTTTGTATAGATGCTCATCCATTTGTCTGAGGAAGCCCATCCTTAGAGGTTTTATTTTTCTAAACAGGTACATAGATCGACCGCATCTTCAAAGTTGTGTTAGCATCGTCCAGCGATCACCATTTAGTAAGACTGGAATATTTAATTCACCTGACGGTTGCGATGGAGAAAAGGACGAGGAAAAAGCAGCGGCAGCAAAACAGAAAAAGAAAGACGAAGAAAAAATAAAAGAATACAAAACGCAATGTTTTGAATTACAAAAAAAGGCGTTGGATGAAGAAATCCAATCTTCAAGCGATAAAGAAAGGCAATTAATTGAAGGTATGATGAAGTGTCTGACCGAAAGTATGAAAAAGGCGTGTTCGAAAATAGCCCAAGCAAAACTCTGTGCTGATAAGGAGCTTGAAGATCAATGCACAGCACTAGCTAAAAAAGACAAAGTTAAAGCAATGATGAAAAAGTGCGAGAAGAAAAAGTCTGAAGAGGAAGCCAACAAAGACAAATGCGCAGAGGATGAGGACGAGGATAAGGAAAAGAAAAAGAAAAAGAAAAAAAAGAGTAAAGGGAAATCGAAATCTAAAAGTGGCAAGAAGGGAAAGGGAAAATCCAAGCAGCCGAAAAATAGATTTACACTTAAATTGGAGAAATGCATTAAAAGCGAATGGGCCGATGTTTGCCAATGCCGTCAAAATTTCAGCGATGAGGAAAAGAAAAGACTGGCAAAAACGTACAAATGTCTGGGAGCTGAAATTAAAAGTCTTTGCAGAAAGAAGGTAATAAGCGAAATGTGTAAAGAAGCTGGACAGAGTTCGCCCAAAAAGTCGAATAAAAAGATGAGCAAAGAAGAAGAAAAGAAGGAAAAAGAGCTGGAGAAGGAAGTACTAAAAGAACAAAAAAAAGAAGAGAAGAAAATGAAAGGTCTAGTCAAACAACTAAAAAAGAAATGCAAAAAAATGCAAGAAGAAGCCATCAAAAAGAAGTGTAAAGAGGCGGCCAAAAAGAAGAAAGAGGAAGCAAGAAAAAAGAAATGCCAAGAATTAGCTGAAAAAGAGAAATGTAAAGAATTGGCTGAAAAAGAGAAGTGTAACAAATTAGCTGAAAAAGAGAAGTGTAAAGAATCAACAGAAGAAGAAGAAGAAGCACAGGAATCGGATGAAAACGAAAAGTGCGAAGAAGGTGAGAATGAAGCCAATGATAAGGAGAAGTGTAAGGAATTAGCTAAAAAGGCAAAGAAAGCTGCTGAAAAGCAAAAATGCAAAGAAGCTGCTAAAAAAGAGAAGGAGGAGGCTGAAAAGAAAAAGTGCGAAGAGGCAGCAGAAAAGAAAAAGTGCGAAGAAGCCGCTAAAAAAGAGAAGGAAGCGGCTGAAAAGAAAAAGTGTAAAGAAGCAGCCGAAAAGAAAAAGTGTAAAGAATTGGCTAAAAAGGAGAGGAAGGAAGGAAGAAGGAAGAAGGACGCGGCTGAAAAGAAAAAGTGTTAAAGACTTGATGCTTGAAAAGAAAAAAAAAAGTGTCTAAAGAATTGGCTCTAACCTTCCACTATCATAAATATCAGCAAAGACCGCGAAATAAAGAATAAGAAATGCAAGAAACGTGGTTATGGGTTACGGTTATTTTATGTAAGTTTTTGTTTTTAAGTATACAAATGGAAGAAAGCTGGGAGGAAAGGACAAGAAAAAAAACGTTAGAGGAAAGAGATTAGAGAAGTTAGAGAATTAGCTTAAAAAGGCAAAAAAACAAAAAAAAAAAACAC
Organism: Drosophila koepferae; assembly: GCA_030914345.1. Taxonomy (NCBI): domain Eukaryota; kingdom Metazoa; phylum Arthropoda; class Insecta; order Diptera; family Drosophilidae; genus Drosophila; species Drosophila koepferae. The sequence continues at coordinate 2,077,700 of JAUESR010000211.1, forward strand.
AAAAAAAATAAAAAAAAAAGCTTGGCTGAGGGCTCTTGATGAAAAGTGAAAACTTTCCTGCTGATGAAAGGATGCATGAAAAGAAAAAGTGCAAGGAATTAGATATAAAAAAGAGAAGGAAGCAGAGGAAGCAGCTGAAATGGAAAAGAGACAAGAAAACAGTGTAAGGAACTAGCCAAAAATGCAAAAAAAGCAACTAAAAAGAAAAAGTCGAAAGATTTTGAGAAACAGTTGGAGGAAGCGGCTGAACAGAAAAAGTGCGAAGAAGCTGCCAAAAAAGAGAAGGAAGCGGCAGAAATGAAAAAGTGCAATGAAGCGGAAGAAAAGCAAAAATGCAAAGAAGCTGCTAAAAAGGAGAAGGAAGCAGCCGAAAAGAAAAAGTGCAAAGAAGCGGAAGAAAAGAAAAAGTGCGAGAAAGCTGGCAAAAAAGAGAAGGAAGCGGCTGAAAAGAAAAAGTGTAAAGAAGCTGCTGAAAAGAAAAAATGTAAAGAATTGGCTAAAAAGGCAAAGAAAGCTGCTGAAAAGAAAAGGTGCAAGGAACTAGCTAAAAAAGAGAAGGAAGCAGCTGAAAAGAAAAAGTGTAAGGAACTAGCCAAAAATGCAAAAAAAGCAGCTAAAAAGAAAAAGTCGAAAGATTTTGAGAAACAGTTGGAGGAAGCGGCTGAACAGAAAAAGTGCGAAGAAGCTGCCAAAAAAGAGAAGGAAGCGGCAGAAATGAAAAAGTGCAAAGAAGCTGCTAAGAAGGAGAAAGAAGCGGCTGAAAAGCAAAAGTGCAAAGAAGCGGAACAAAAGAAAAAGTGCAAAGAAGCTGCTAAAAAGGAGAAGGAAGCAGCTGAAAAGAAAAAGTGCAAAGAAGCGGAAGAAAAGAAAAAATGCAAAGAAGCTGCTAAAAAAGAGAAGGAAGCTGCTGAAAAGAAAAAGTGCAAGGAAGCGGAAGAAAAGAAAAAATGTAAGGAATTGGCTAAAAAGGCAAAGAAAGCGGCTGAAAAGAAAAAGTGCAAAGAAGCTGCCAAAAAGAAAAAAGAAGCTGCTGAAAAGAAAAAGTGCAAAGAAGCGGCTGAAAAGAAAAAGTGTAAGGAACTAGCTAAAAAAGAGAAAGAAGCAGCTGAAAAGAAAAAGTGCAAAGAGGCTGCTGAAAAGAAAAAATGTAAGAAATTGGCAAAAAAAGCTGCCGAAGAAAAAAAGTGCAAAAAGGGCGGTAAAAGGGGGAAGAAAGAAGGAAAGGATAAGAACAAGTGTAGAGAATTAGCTAAAAAGGCAAAGCAAGATGCAGAAAAGAAAAAGTGTAAGGAAATGGCTAAAAAAGAGAAGGAAGCAGCTGAAAGGAAAAAGTGCAAAGAGGCTGCTGAAAAGGAAAAGTGCGCTAAAAATGATGAGGAAGCGATGGAGGAGAAGTGCGCTAAATTGGCTTTCAAGACTCAGTGTGCCAAGCTCGCTACAAAAGAACGGGAAGCGGCTTTAAGAAGAAAATGTGCGATAGCTGCTAAGAAAGCAAAAATGGCGGCTGAAAAGAAGCAGTGCGAAGAATTGGCTAAAAAAGAGAAAGAGGAGGCTGAGAGAGCAAAGTGTGCAGAACTGGTTCAAAAGGAAAGAGAGGAGGCAGAGAAGAAAAAGTGCGAAGAGGAGGCAGAGAAGAAAAAGTGTGCAGAATTAGCTAAAAAGGAAGAAGAAGAGGATGAGCAGGACAAGTGTGAATAGGCAGAGAAGAATCAATGTGTAAAGAAACTTCAGAATTGCAAAAAATGCAACAAAGTGACCAAAAGAAAAGATAGTGCCACAAAGAGATAAAGAAAGGGACAGTAGAAAAGTAAAAAGTTCATAGCAGCTGCTCAAAATAGCAACACAACTAAATGAAGTCTGCTGAATCTAATAAGGAAAAAAGCATCTAAAAATAACAAAGATAAAAATACGCTAAGGACACTACGGGCTTTTAAAATTAATTTAAAAAATATGTTAAATTTTTAAGTTGGATTAATTTTTAAGTCTCGAACGTAAAACCAGATATGAATTGTGCTCAAAATGGAAAGAACCGGATCAACAGATTGAGGAAGAAGGGCTCCCAGAGTGGCTTGAGATATAAATTTATTTGTATTGAAGTAAAAATTTAATAAATTATTTTTAAAGTTTATAAATTGGTCATAATTTGCAATAGCGAAAAATTTTTGTACATTGCAATTGAAGTCAAATAAATTTGTACCTCTCTATAAATTTGTTTTTCAATGCAATTAATTTCAAAATTAACTCGTACTTTCATTTATCATATACTTTTATTTTGTATTGCTTTGCTCAATTTATTTAGTTTCTTGTCTCAAAATGGAAAGGTCCTCAAAATTTTATGTGGAAATAAATTTAAGCATAATTTTTATCTGCGCTCCCAAAAATCTGCTGACCGTTTTTAAATGTGTGCAAAAATAAGTATTTCTTTTGCAACTTGAGAAAAGACTCAGAGAGCAACCGATTGTGTCAGCTCTTTAACGAGCTTGTACGCGATCGGCTCCTTCCTTTGTTCTGATTCGCCCCGGGTTGTTGCCCGAACGTTTGGTTGACATTTGTGTATTTGCTTGAGAGTTGTCTTCGCTCAACACATTAAATGTGAGAGTGTGAGTGTAATGGACGTTTGCATAGACTCTTTTTATCATCTGCTCTCTTACTGAGCCTAGTTGTGCGAGGGTCAATCATATCGTTCTCTAAACGATGTTCGGGAAATGAGCATTACACGAATAGTTGAACTCAACGGCGCTCAATCGAAAACGAAATGAGCCGAGGGCTCTTGCTCAGAATGATCTCGGTTGATCTCGTGCACAGAGCATGAAGGTTTATAACTAAACAGTTTTAATTGATATCAAATATAAGGTATACTAAAAACAGAAAATGAATTGCAGTTGCTGAATTGGACGAGTTTGGTTATAACTATCTTGAATCGGGTTATCGCCCAGTTAAATATATATGTATTTGCTAATAGGCACATTAATCTACCACTTGTATTGGGTTAAGATTAACAAAAACACTCAGTTCTTAAATTTAGATTGCAAAGCTTGCTAATCCAATTTCCATTTCATATGAATTGTTTGAAAACATCATTTTATTTCAGTCTCAAAAAGGCAGCCTTCCGGTTAAGTGTATTTTCGGACAACACATTTCAAAATTTTTTACAAAATTCAGATTAGAAATTAAAGTATTTTGTACTTCAGTTTGAAACGTAAAATAAAATTAAATAGTTTACAATGTTTTTAAGTCGTTTGGCGTGTGTACTTCCGCGTAAAATCTTAGTTAGAAGTGTTTGCACTTTAACAGGCCCTGTTGATACGAATTATGTACCTAGGTCTTCATTAGACTGCTATCAGCGGTTCCCTTTTAGCAAAAAATGTGATCAATCAAGCAAAGCACAAGATGAAATGAAGAAGAAATGTGCAGAGGCTGCTAAGAAAGAGAAGGAAGCTGCAAAGAAAAAGTGTGAGGAAGCTGCTAAAAAAAAAGAAGCTGCTGCAAAGAAAAAGTGTGAGGAAGCTGCTAAAAAAGAACAAGAAGCAGCTGCAAAGAAAAAGTGTGAGGAGGCTGCACTTAAGAAAAAATGTGAAGAGGCTGCTAAAAAAGAGAAGGAAGCGGCTGCAAAGAAAGAGGCTGAACTCAAAAAGAAGTGTGCTGCTCTTGCCAAAAAGGAAAAGGATGCAGCGCTGAAAAAGAAGTGCGCTGAGGCTGCTAAGAAAAAGAAGGAAGCAGCTGCTAAAAAGAAGAAGGCCGAGGCTGCAAAGAAGAAGTGCAAAGAGGCTGCTCAAAAGAAAAAGTGTGCAGAATTGGCGCAAAAGAAAAAATGTGAAGAAATGGCGCAAAAGAAAAAGTGTGATGAAGCTACTAAAAAGTCAAAGTGTGACAAGAAACCTAAATGCTAAAGGCCTAAAATGTGAAATACTTCAAAAAAAAACAAGAACGGAAGAAATTCAGATAGATATTTAAATAAAATCAGAAGTGTTTAAGAGGTATAGTCCAGAAATGGTAAAGAGGTAATTCGTAACAGAAGTAATACAAGAAGTAAGAGGTTCGGAACAACGATAAGAAGGCCAGAAATGAAAAGTGGCCTTACAAAAATGTGTAAACCAGATTCAAAACAGATGAAAAAGAAAATACTTAGTTTAAGTGTAACAGATAATACAAATTATGCTATAAATTATTTCGCTTGTTTCATTTACTATTAATTGGATTCAACTGATAATGCATACTCCAAGAATGGGCTTACTGATTACTAATGCGTTCGTAATCAGATTTCGCACGCAAGAAGAATATATTTTTGATTCCACCTCTCCTAAATTTACTGTATTTTGCTTTACTATTACATAGAAGCAGCTATGCAGCCTAACAATAATTAGAAATATGCATAGAGAATCTTTTGAAAGATATTTTTTTCTATAATTATTTTATTTCAAGTTGATTGAAAGCATTAATTTATAAAGATAATATCCTTAGCTTTGATGTACCTTTGGCTTGCATGTACACTAAACCAAAATTCTTTAATATTCTAAATACATTACATACGAATTTTAATGGATGGGTGTGGATTTGAGCTGGTATCAATATAAAAATATATAACTAAATATATTTGTGTAGTCCAGTTCGAATTTTGAATAAAAATGTCAAGTCCTTAGCTTTTATAGTTTTTGACATCGACGTGTTCACACGCTCGTCAGCCTAATCAAAAAAATATAAACCCCTCCTCCAGTTAACTATTTTACCTCTTTTTTGCAATTTTCAATAGGTTCGGGATATGAAAAAGAAATAAATAAAAATGCAAATAAAAATTCATAAATTGAAAATGAAATTATTTTGCTCTAGTTTAACAGAACAAATTCGACAAAAAAAAAAAAAAAAAAAAAAAAATTCACGGATATAATTATGTTTGTTTTTATTTAAATAAATAATAATTTAATATCAATTTTTAAAACGAATAGAATTATTTATTGTATAAGTATTAATATGAAAAGCGTTGGATTATTGCCTCCTCATTCTCCTCATTAATTGATTTGATTTCTTGTTGAATGCTTTTGCTATACTACACATTCTATCCGTCGTGAACAGGTTCATATCAATACTAAACCCTATTTTGAAATGATCAATCATAGCAACCAGCTTGATTTGAAAAAAAGTCAAAACATACTTTGTTTATCTCAAAATTTTAGTCACTGATGTAAACGAAAATTTGTCTTCAGTCCACCCAACACACTCATTTGGTTTAGATCAATTTTGATTTTTAAAATATCAAAATTGAAGTCAAAATTAAATTTACATATACAAAATTTTAGGTTTTTTTTTTTTTTGTTTTTTGTTTTTAAATTTAGTTACAATTTATTAAATCAACATGAATTATTTTGGTCGTCTTGCCTGCGCGTTACCACGTCAAGCAATATTCAGAACTGTTTCTACCTTAACCGGCTCTTTGGGATATAAGTTTTTGCCTTGCGCCACATTTAATAGTGTACAACGGGTATCGTATGCTAAGAAATGCGGCAAGGACAAAGATGCAGACTTAAAGAAGAAGTGTGCAGAGGCAGCACTTAAAAAGAAGTGTGCAGAAGCTGCCAAAAAAGAGAAGGAAAAGAAAAAATGCGCAGCCTTGGCCAAGAAAGAGAAAGAGGCAGCTGAAAAGAAGAAATGTGCAGCCTTAGCCAAAAAAGAAAAAGAAGCGGCTGAAAAGAAGAAATGTGCAGAGTTAGCTAAGAAAAACAAGAAGGGAAAGAAAGGAAAGAATGGAAAGAATGGAAAGAAAGGAAAGAAAGGAAAGAAGGGAAAGAAAGATGAACTAAAGAAGAAGTGCGCAAAGCTAGCTAAAAAGAAGAAGGAAGAAGCTCTGAAGAAAAAGTGCGCCGAAGCAGCTAAGAAAGATAAGTGCAAGAAGAAGTAAGATTGCAAATAGCTTCCTGTAGAATGAATAAACTCAGAAGATTCAAGTATCAGACGTTAAAGGTAAAGAAAGAAGACTTCATCTCAATCACAAACGGAGTAAGGGCCAAAATCATATGCTGAGGTCGCCATTAAATGTGCCGGCTAAAATAACAAAGATGAGGCTACTGCGGAGTGATATGGATGATCTGGATGTCTTGTATCAGAATAAGTTAGGTTTTGCATGCGATATTCAGATGAGATATAAATTTGAGCGTAATGGACTGAATAAAATATAAATTATTATTTATAAAATTTACAGCGTGTATTTTGTAGAGGATCTAAAAATCAAATGGCGTACAAATTAATATTAAAATTGATATTAAATAAATATTAAATATTAATATTTCATTAGGCTAAAGCAGTGGAGTGTATTTTCTGAAATAAAAAGATTTTTGATGAATTAAGAAATAATAGAACGCCATTTCATTAATATAATTAATTCATTTATAATTTACAGTTCTTGTATAGACGTTAATACAAGTGCTCAAAAAAAAAAAAAAAAAAAAAAAAAAAAAAAAAAAAAAAAAAACAAAAAATAATAATAATAATAAAAAAAATAAAATAAAATAAATCAAAAATTAGAAGCTATGATAATTAAATAAATTTTTTCAACTTAAATTGGATTTGGATAAGTACAACGCTGCGTCCTGTTGCCAATAAAAATAATATTTAACAATATTTTCATCGTTCTATAAAAATAGTTTACTAAAGTATTCTGGTTTTACCACCTGCTTGACACAACAAAACTAGCTAACTGTATGCAAATCGGTTTTTGTTGCAAGGCTTACTGTTCATGATTCCAGTTCATGTGACACTGTTTTTAATTTAAATATCACCTCAGTTTAAAATAGAGAATCATCTCATATAGGTTAGTTTCGATTTACAATAATGTCAAAATTTCGCTAAAACCACAATAAAAGCAAGATAAATTGCACAATTATAATTTATTTGCTGTACTTTTAGCCACAAAATCATTTAAAATAAATTCATCATGTTAATTTGTCGGCTTTATTGCGGGTTTTTGCGTAAGGCCATATACAGAAGTATTTCGCTGATAACTGGATCTGTGGATCAAAAGTATATGCAGCGAGATACAGTGAACAATATTCAACGTATTCCTTATAGCAAGAAAAGTGTTTCTTGTTCCGATTCCAGTAGTAAGGGATCAAAGAATGAGTCCACTGGACCTGATGAGAACTTTGTTAGTAGTGAAGACTCTGAAGCAGCAGCGTTAGAAAAAAAGAGAGATGCCGAGAAGCTTATGTTATTCGAGAAAATATGTATGGCAGAACAAAGAAAGTCTTTTGCTAAGGACATAGAGTCAATGGCAAAGAGCGAACAGAAAGTATTAAACAGTATGTTACCATGCCTCGAGAAAGGCATGAAGAGAGAGTGTAAGAAGAAAGCTAAAAAGCAACTTAAGCATGAGAAGCAGCTTGAAAAGGAGTGTTCATTAATAGCTAAGAAAGATAAGATTAGAAAACTATTGAAGCTCTGTGAAAATGAAAATAAAACAGAGAAAAAGTCGGAGACAACGGCTGAGAAAAAGTCAGAGACATCGGCAATTGAAAAGAAACCTGCAAAGGTTGATCCAATCGCAAATATATGCCTGTATTTGAAATTATGTCAGAATACCTCAGATTGTTCAAGAAAATCAGATAGCCCGAAGGATCAGTATCTTATGGAATTGAAGAAGAGCATAAGAAAAGAGTGGAGCGATATATGCCAGGTTCGACACGAATTATCAAAATCAGAACAAATGAAGCTGTCGCTTGCTCACAAATGCGTAGCGGCACAAATTAAGAAAATGTGCAAAGTGAAAGTGCTGAAGTATTTGTGTAATGCAAGCGAGAAATCTGATACAAATTGTAAAACCAAAATTGCAAACTCTGGCGTAAATAAACCTCAGAAGTGCCCATACGAAGAGAAGCAAAAGAAGGCTCAAGCGCAACAGAAATCTGCGGATAAAGAGAATAAGGTAGATTGTCAATCGAAAAATAACCAAAAGACTTCGAAGAATGATGGCATATTTAATGAAGAGCATCAGAATAAAAAGGAAACTGATAATTCAACAAAAATGGGAAGCAAACAGAAGGCTGCAGAATGCAAGAGTGATACAAAGGCCCCTAAGAAAGAGTCAGTTGAAGAGAATAAAAAAGAAGAGAACTGTAGGAAGCTAAACGAAGATATGATGATTACTAAAAGGGATGATAAGCACAAAGAGAGCAGAAGTAAAGTGCGAGCTGAAAGTAAAGAAGTTGGCAATGATGAGGAGGCTCTTAGAAAGAAATGCAAAGAGGCGTCGAAAAGGAGAGACGAATTTGAGAAGGCGCTAGAAAAAATGAGAAAAGAAGCCGCATTTAAAAAATTGGAAGAGCAAGAAACTCTTAAAAAAAAGAAAGAAGAAGAGGTTCTTAAAAAGCAGAAAGAGTTAAAAGAGCTTTCGGAAAAACAAAAAGCAGAATATCAAAAGAGGAAGAAAGAAGCGGAGATTTTTCAAAAAAATTGCAATGAAGCAGCTCAGCGGAAAAGGCTAAGAGCACTAAAGAAAATATGTGAAGCAAAGATTCTTAAGAAAAAGAGAAAAGCACTATGCCAGGAAGACGCTCGCAGGAAAAAAAATGAAAAGAAGAATGATGGTAAACAAAGTTCCAAAACTGAGGCTGAGAAAAAAATAAAAGAGATTGAGGATAATAGGCTGATTTCCAAAGAAGATCTCGAAGCGGAAGCTCTCGAAATAAAATTTAGGGAATTGCAAATGAAATGTGCTGAGGAGATGTATATTAAAAAAAAGGAAGAAAAGGCTCTGAAGAATAAGAAAAAATGATTCTTTCAATGATTAGTAGTACAGTTTGCTAAATTTTGAGTTTGACATGCTTTTGCCCAATGGAGTATATTTATATTTACAAATAAAAATAATTCAGATGTATTGTTTCATTGAAGACCAATTTAGATTTAGTTATTCATTTACTTACTCAACACTACTTCTGATACTTTTAATGAGATTTAGATGAAGTTTTCAGTTATTATATTGCGATCATACGAACATGGAAATCTTTTGGTCAGAGTATCTAGTACTCTTTTTTAAATGTGTATAGTCAAATAATTGAAAAATTAATTCAGATCAAAAAGATCAAATGTACAAAACAGTAAATTTTTGGATAACAGGATGTCAAAATTTTAGCTATAACATTTAGTAATAATTGCAAAATTCTATATATTTATTTAATTTGCGGTATTTGTAATTAAATTAGGCCAATCAGCATGTCTTTTAATAGATTTACTTCCGTTTGTATGCGTAAGTCAATACTCAGAAGCATTTTTATTCTTACGGGTTGTTTGGACTGTATGCATTCACCTAAACTTCCGATGAAATACACACAATGTGTATCATATAGTAAAAAACCGGACTCTGCTTCGGGCTCTTCAGATGATAATCAACAAAATCCTTGTAACTTGTATAAAAAAATAATGGATAAAAAGGAAAAAGAAAAAGATAAAATAGAAGCGGCTTGCAGAAAGGTAAAAGAAGAACAACAGCTTAAGAAATATGAAGAAAATTGTCTTATAACTCAAAAAAAGAGGCTAGCCGAAGAAATGCAATGCATGGATAAGAATGAGAAAAAGTTATTAGAAGGCATGATGGATTGTTTAACACGAGGCATGAGGAAGGCCTGCAACAAACTCGCACATAAGAAGCTTCTCACTGACAGAGAGATTGAACAAAAATGTGCTGTGCTGAATAAAACTGCAAAGATCAAGAAGCTACTGAAACAGTGTGATAAAAGGAGAAGGAATGACGAAATGAGTGCTGGGGATAAAACTAAAGAAGACTCTAAAAAGAAATTGAAAAAGAAATGTAAAAAAAAATTAGGTAAGGCAGACAAACCCAAAGCAGAGAAAATAGGTAAGGATGGTAATAAGCAGAAGGATAATAAGAAGTGCTCATCAGTAAAGAAGTCAAAATGTAATAAAGCAGGGGAAGAAAATAAAGAGCAAAAGGATTGTAATAAAATTGAGAAACAGAAATCGGAAAATGAGGAAAGCGATCCAATTGAAGCTATTTGCACTTGCTTAAGCAGAAATGAAAAACTTGATACCTCAATAAATCCTCAGAATAAATTTTTATCAAATTTAGAGAAATGTATTCGAAAAGAATGGGCAGATATTTGCAAGTGCCGTGAAACACTAAGTAGATGTGAGAAGATCCAACTGGCGCGCTCTCATAAATATTTATCCGCTCATATTAAAGAGCAATGTAGAAAAAAAGTATTGGCGGAAATGTGCGCAGCACTTAAAACACCGTGTTCCGAAGATAAAGCTGATCAAGGTAGAAAAAGTAAAAAGAGTAAAAAAATTGTAAGTGAAGAGATCAATCAACATAGGGAACTAGAGCGGGATGTAAAGGAGGCAAAGTGCGAACACGATGCATTTATCAAGGGTGAAATAGAAAAACTAAAGAAAAAGTGTTTAGAAAGCGCTTGTAAGAAAATATGCGAAAATGCTCTAAAGAAAAAGAAAGAAAAAGAAAAACAAATGCAAAAGTGTAAAAAAATTGAAAAAAAGACTCAAGTGTGTGGGCCAAAGAAAATGGAAAGCAAATCTCCAAATAATAAATCTAAACAGGAAGCAGAGGCTCTTAAGAAAATATGCGAAAAGGAAAAACAAAGAAAGCAGTGCGAAGCGGAAAAGAAGAAGCGGGAAGAAACAGCAATTAAAGATAAGTGCGAAGCTCTTAAATTGAGACTGAAAGAAGAAGCCATCCGAAAAAAATGCGACTTGCAGAGAATGCAAGCAATTGTAGAGAAGAAAAAGCAAAATGAAGAAGCTCAGAAGAAAGAGTGCCAGCAAGAAGACACTCAACTGAATCAATGCGAAGTAGAAATGCTTCATAAAAAGTGCGAAGCGCTTATTAAGAAAATAGAAAAACAATTGCAAGATGCGACTGAAAAGGAGCAAGCGGAGGAGGCAAAAGCAAAACAGTGTCAAGCGAAAGAGAATAAAAAGTGCGAAAATGAGAGCAAAGCGCAATGTGTGGAGATTCTAAAGAAAAAAATGGCAGCTCAGAATAAACTCAAGAAAAAAGGTGAAGAAGTTAATGTAAACGATAAGTGTAAAGCTCTGAAACAAAAATTAGAAGAAGACGCGTTGAGAATAAAATGCGCAATGAAAAAAATGCGTGAGCTTGCTGAAAAGAAGAAGCAAATTGAAGAAGCGCAAAGAAAAAAATGCGAGGAGGAGAAAAAACAGAAAGAGGCAGAGGAAAAGAAACGAAAAGAAGATGCTTTCAAAAAGAGATGTGAAGATCAAAGGAAAAAACAAGAAGAAGAAGCTCAAAGAAAAAAATGCGAGGAGGAGAAGAAACAGAAAGAAGCCCAGGAGAAAAAGAGAATGGATGAAGCTGCTAAGGAAAAGTGCGAAGCTCTCAAGAAAAAACAAGAAGAAGACGCTATTAGAGCAAAGTGCGCAAAGAAAAAATTGCAAGAGGAACTGGAAAAAAAAGCGAAAGAAGAAGCGCAAAGAAAAAAGTGTGAGGAGGAAAAGAAACAGAAAGAGGCACAGGAAAAAAAGAAAATGGAAGAAGCTCAAAGAAAAAAGTGCGAGGAGGATAAAAAACGGAAAGCGGCGGAGGACGCAAAAAAACAGGAAGAAGCTTCTAAAGGAAAATGCGATTCTCATAAAAAAAGAGATGAGCAAGATGCTATTAAGACAAAATGCGCAATCAGAAAAGCTCGTGACGCTGTCGAAAAGAACAAGAAAGAAATTGCAGAAAGAAAAGGCAAGGAAGAAGAAAAGCAACAACTTGATGCTCAGAAAGAAAATTTAAAACATTTTAACGAAATGTGTGAAGGTATCAGAAAAAAGCAAGAAGAAGCCGCTATTAGGGAAAAGTGTGCAAAGAAAAAAATACAAGAGGCAAGTACTAAGGATAAGTGTGATGATCTTAAGAAAAAGCAAGAGGAAGACGCTTTGCGGAAAATTTGCGCCTTGAAAAAAATGCGAGCGTCAGCCGAAAAGAAGAAACAAGAAGAAGCTGAACGAAAAGAAAATGAGGAGCTAACAGCAAAAACAACTTTGTTTCGATCTACACTTTACAAAAGAAATTGCCAGCAAGATTTTCAGGCCGGTAACAAGGTATCTATTGTTGGAGCCGGAGCCGTGGGCATGAGTTGTGCATTTGCCCTGCTTACAAAACGCGTTACTAATAATATAGCCATCTATGATGTAAAGGACAACTTAAGTTCTGCAGAGCGCCAGGATCTGACGCACGGATCGATTTTCCTGAACAATTGCAATATTGACAATAGCACCACGATTCAGTGCACCAAAAACTCGCGCGTTGTAGTCATTGCGGCTCAACCGAGTTGTAAGCCAAATGAATCGCGCACGGATCAGATAAATAAATCGGTGGAAATTATCAAACAAATTGTTCCCGAACTACTTAAGCAGAGTCCAAAAGCTGTCTTCATCGTTGTATCAAGTCCTGTAGATGTGATGACTTGGGTTGCTCGCAAGATCACAAACCTTCCTTATGAACGCTGCTTTAGCACTGGGTGTCACTTGGATACAGCACGGTTTCGCATGTTTATTGCCCAATTAGTAGGGGTGTCAACGAGCTCGGTACAAGGAATGGTGTTGGGGGAGCACGGAGACACTTCTGTGCCAATATGGTCCTCCGTCAGTGTGGGTGGAACTCTACTAAAGGACTTGTTGCCGCCCATAGGCACTGATAAAGATCCGATGGTTTGGTCGAATGTACATAAGAGCGTAGTTAATGCGGCTTATAAAGTAATCGCTGGTAAGGGCTATACAAATTGGGCAATCGGTCTTACCGTTTCCGACGTTGTGTCTGCCATCTTCGAAAATAGTAATCGCATCTTGTCATTGTCAACAAATGCAAAAGGCCTGTGTGGAGTCAAAGATGAAATTTTTCTATCGTTGCCTTGCATTGTTAACCAGTGGGGTATTTATGGAGTATTACATCCTCAACTTTCAGATTGGGAGAAAGAGAAGTTGAAGATGTCAGCACAAAAGTTACTTGCCACGCAGAATAGTATTAAGCTCTAAGCACCAGTTTTAAGTAAATTTTTTTCAATTTTCTTAATAAATTACTTTTATTGGTGTTGGCAGAGCTTTTTGTCGGATACAGAAATTCCTTAGGGATTCGCGTTCTGTTTTTACTGTTTTAGTAGAGCGAAAATGGAATATAAGTTCAGCTAGATGACAAGATTTGTACTTAGGAATATAGCTCGTCTCTCAAAAACCTCCATGAGAACTTAAAACGTGCATCTGCCGTAAGCAATAAAAATTAACTTTTTTCCGTTCAATCATTCAAGAAACTTGTGAGGAATTCGTTTGAAGCAAGTCGTTACCTATAAATGTTTATCGTTTGTAAAATTTCTGCGAAAAAAAAAAAAAAAATAATAAAAAAATAACATGCTGATTGTATATGAAATGAAAGAAGCCATTGAGGGATGGACATTTTTTTTCACTGACTAAATTCTGAACAATATATTTTCAATGCTTTTGACTATATGTATTCAAAATTAATCAAATAAATATGTATCGAAATCAGAAGCAAGATTTTGGAATTTCTGTCAACTTTTTGAGAGAAATTTTTATAAGGAGCGAGTTTAAATGTTTATTTGACATTCAAAATTAATCAATACATTTCACTTATAGTATATAGAAATGTTTAAATTTTTTTAAAATTTTGTCATTGTTTTTCAACTTTAAAAATTAACATACTATATGTTCGGTATGATGATTAAACATTCTTGTTATGGCGTCTGTAGAAGTTTACTCAAAATCGATATTGTGAATAATATAAAGCCCTTACATGGCGATTTTAAACTATGTAAATATACATCTTCCTCTTTCCGCTCAATGAGCTCCAAAGGCAATTCACTAATGGATGCGTTTAGAGATTGCTTGTATCAATGCCTTAAAGAGCAAGACGTTCAAGCTGGAAACAAGGTATCTATTATCGGGGCCGGAGCCGTTGGCACGGCGTCAGCTATAGCTCTACTTTCCAAAGGCGTCACCAATAATATAGCCCTCTATGATGTGAGGAAAGAGTTTTGTTCTGCAGAGCGCCAAGACATGCTACAAGGATCACTTTTCCTTAACAACTGCACCATTGATAATCGGACTACCATCGACTGCACGAAAAATTCACGCGTGATTGTGATCACGGCTGGAGTGCGTAGCAAACCAAATGAGTCACGTCAGAATTTAGTCCATAGGTCGGCGGAAATTATAAAAGTACTTGCTCCTGAATTACTCAAGCAGAGTCCCAAAGCCGTCTTCATCGTTGTAGCAAATCCAGTAGATGTGATGACTTGGGTAACCCGCAAGATTACAAATCTACCCTATGAGCGCTGCTTTAGCACTGGGTGTCACTTGGATACAGCACGGTTCCGCATGTTTATAGCAAAAATTTTACGGGTGTCAACGAGCTCGGTGCAAGGAATTGTGTTGGGGGAGCACGGAGACACTTCTGTGCCAATATGGTCCTCCGTCAGTGTGGGTGGAATTCTACTAAAGCAATTGCTGCCAAATATTGGTACTGAGGAAGATCCGATGGTTTGGTCGGATGTTCACAAGAGAGTAGTTGGTGCTGCTTATGAAGTAATCGCTGGTAAGGGCTATACAAACTGGGCAGTTGGCCTCACCGTTGCCGACGTTGTGTCTGCCATCTTTGAGAATAGTAATCGCATCTTGACATTGTCGACAAACGCGAAAGGCATCTGTGGAGTCAAAGAAGAAGTATTTTTGTCGTTGCCTTGCATTGTTAACCAGTGGGGTATTTATGGAGTATTAAATCCTCAACTTTCAGATTGGGAAAAAAAACAGTTCGAGCATTCAGCAAAAGTAATGCTTGACTTACAGAATAGTATTAAATGCTAAGGCTGGAAGTTATCAGAGGATTAACAAGTATTTAATAAATTAATTGAATAGAACTGAATATTGTATTAAAAAAAATGTAAATGAAATGAATTCAAATAATATTTATATTATAATAATTATCATATAATAATAATTAAATAAAAGCTGATTATTATGTAATAATTATTATATAATAATATATAACAACTTTGTTTACTAATGCAGATTTATTTTGCCCTCTTCAATTTATTCAAAAACTGATTTGATGTCGTTCAATATCTTTTATACTTTGAACAACAATTTGAAATCTTTGTCAGCTCCTTAAAAAATACAGACATTAGGATCAAATTGTTTTTTGAAAATGGTCTTTTAATGTATAAAATTTCCAATAACTTTAATCGATTATTACAATGACGATCAGATTATATTAAATTATTTGGACTGTAAAAACAGAAATAAGAAATTTTAAGAAGCAACCATCTTGGAGTTTGTGTTAAACCAGAACATTTCAAACGCCACAAAATTTTTTTTGTATTATTTAATTCATTTCAAAATTTTTAACAATATTTTGTTGTTTAGACATTCTGCATAATGATTAAGCACGGTTCACCCGGAATTCGTACTAATGTATTGACATGCAGTACTTTGAATAGTATGAAGCAATTGTCTCAATATGCCATGCAAATGTATATTACACGATCTTGTTCGTCAAGTTGTGATGACGACAAACTTTTGAATGCTTTTCGCACCTGCTTGTTCAGACGTTTAACAAAACAAGAGGTACAACCTGGAAACAAGGTGTCTATTATCGGTTCCGGCGCCGTTGGCATGGGATGTGCAATTGCCCTACTTTCGAAGGGGATTACCAACAACATAGCTCTATACGATATCAATAAGAATTTATGTACAGCAGAGAGTTCGGATCTGGTACACGGCTCGCTATTTCTAAATAATTGTAATGTTGCAAAATGCTGTGATATTGAATCGACACGAGACTCGAAAGTAGTTGTAGTGGCGAGTGGAGTACGCCCAAAACCCAATGAGAATAGCTCAGAAGTGGCGCAAAAAACCGCGGATATTATCAAGTGTGTAATGCCTAAACTAGTCAAAGAAAGCCCCAAGGCTATATTTATTATTGTATCAAATCCCTCGGATGTCATGGCCTGGGTGGCCCATAAAATATCCGAGTTACCCTATGAGCGATGTATTAGCACTGGCTGTCATTTAGACACTGCACGCTTTCGACTGTTTATAGCGCAGCTCCTAGGCGTGGCGACTAGTTCGGTCAACGCATTTGTGCTTGGAGAGAGCGGAAAGAGCTCAGTGCCAATGTGGTCCTCAGTAACCGTGGGGGGTGTACGGCTCCAGCAACTGGTGCCAAACATTGGCACAAGTGAAGATCCGATGCAATGGTGTAAAATACATAAGGAGGTCGTCGAGGCGGCATCCAAGGTGATTGCTTTAAAGGGCTACACAAACTGGGCCATTGGACATGCTGTTGCCGATGTTGTATCAGCCATATTCGAGAACAGCAACCGGATCTTATCGTTGTCAACAAATGCCAAGGGAATGTGTGGAATCAAAG
This sequence comes from Drosophila koepferae, assembly GCA_030914345.1. Taxonomy (NCBI): domain Eukaryota; kingdom Metazoa; phylum Arthropoda; class Insecta; order Diptera; family Drosophilidae; genus Drosophila; species Drosophila koepferae. The sequence continues at coordinate 2,094,108 of JAUESR010000211.1, forward strand.
ATGATATATTCTTATCGCTGCCATGTATTGTAAACAAATGTGGTCTCTTTGGGATTATTCGTCCACATCTATCGAAATGGGAGTCGAATGCGATGAAGAAATCGGCCGAGGAGGTATTGAAGGCACAATGTGACATTAAACTTTAGGGATTACAGAAATGGTTTTGAAATTGTATTCAGTATTTTTTTCCTGCTTTCATGAAATATAAAATTTATCGTCAGGCCTAGTTATAAATGATAATTTTTATTTGGAACAAAATTTGTTTGCTTTCTGGGCGTTGCAAATATGTGGCGCATGTGCAATTATACACAGCTTAAACCATTTATTAACGGCTGCAAGCGATATCAACTACCAGTAGAAGTTAACTCAAATGTGAGGATCAAGAGTTCCTCATGTTCACGGCCGTCACAGACAATTATGCCAAACAAGAGTCTTACAAAGAAGGAAACTATGCAGCAGGAACAAGGAGTGAAATTTAAATGTACTTCACACTCTAACGATAATCCATCCAATTGCTATTTACGTAATATAAACTCCAGGAGGGAGCCATCAGTGAGAAAAGAGTCCCACATATACACCAGAAAAACGCTGTTAAATGAGAAAAATACTGAATCTGACTTCAATAAGAATTTTCCAGATAACTTCAATAAAAATTACTTCATTGCGGAGAAAAAAATTAAAATCGATCTCAACAGATGCGAAAAATGTGCACTGAAAAAAAAGGAATCGCCACACGAAATCGATCGATTCTATGATTGTGAGGAAACATCTTCGGACATAAGTAATTCATGTTCCGGACTGGCTTCTAGGGCGATTGATAAGAAAACGAATGATTTAGCAACGCCAATGAGTCCAACAAAAATCAAATGTAAGCCTTCAAATAGAACGCTTTCAGAAAAATCAGAGCAATGTAAAAGTTATTGTTCAGACAAGGACAAGAACGGTAGAGAGAATATTCAACACGGCTGCAAGCTAAGGTCTACTGATGATTCAATTAAATTAAATAGTCAATCTAAAGATCCCATTCCCAAATATTCTCGCTGTATAAATTGTGATAGCAAATCTCGCCAGCTGCCTACGTATATGCTCTCGGGAACATTACGTTGCATAAAATTTAATGCGAATGGACCAAAACATTCAATAAAATCAAATGATAAATGTAGTAAAAACGCAATGCAAGCTAACAATCAATTGGAGCATAAAAATAGTAGAAAAGCCACAGTCAAGCGAAATTCTCAAAGTCAAATACCTCCTGCTGATTTGCATCCAGTTCCAGGTAAAGGATCAAAGCACTTAATATCCAAAATCTCTCAGCCATTGCCATTATTAGAAGATGCTTTAAGGAAATTACAGAATGATCCATTTTTTACGCTTAGTACCGAACGTTCCGAACTGCTAAAAGAACAAGTGAAACAATATGATAACAAACGAAACGTGCCATTTTTATTTGATGCTATGCGTGTATATGACGGTATACCCACATCCAATAAAATCTCCACATCCGCTCGGTGGCCTATCCATCCCAAAAGTTGGAACAGAAATCATATAATGCAATCCTTTCGTGAAGATCAATCCTCATTTGATTTAGCAAAGAAAGAATTGAGAAAGGAAATAATTGAATCTAATGCTGATACATTATTTCTGAGAGTGAAAAAGAAATCAAGCGAGTTGTGGACTAATCAATTGCAGAAATCGGGAAATAATGAGGCAGACCAGTCGGGATTACCTAGCTGTCAAGAAAAACAAACCAATTCTAACAGTGATTCCCGCTCTACAAATGCAAAAGCATTCACGAAAAATACCAATACTGCATTACCTAAACCTGAATTGAAGGAGCTGTGCTGTCATAAATCAAACAATATTGAGCGAATGCAAGATCATCCCAAGATAGTATCGAGTACATTGTCTGGTAATAATTCACAAATTCAACAACAGAAGCTGAGTAAAGAATTTGACCGTCTTAGATTTGATGAGCAACATAGTATTAAAGCCTATGTTGACTACATCAAATCTGAAATGAGTCAAATTGATAATGTTATCAATCAATGTAAGATACTAAAAAGAAAATATGGCATACATCTAGAAGACAATTGTGCGGAATATCTACAGCAAATGTTTATAAAGAATAATAATGTATTACAAGAGGTCGGATCGATGCTTCAAAAAAAGTGCTTGGATGCGATTCGAAAAGAGAAAAATTTAGCTGAAAATAAGCTGAAAAAACCCAAACTGCCATGCAAATTCAGGAAATTCACAATGAAAAGCAAGCTTCAACAATTGGAAGAAGTCATCCAAACTGCTAAAGCAAACCATAAAAAACTGAAGTTAAAGCTTGGGGCAATAGACAAAAATCAAAAGAATGCTGAAAAATCTCTAGCAGCCAATTTACCGAAACAATGTGGGAAAAGTCAAAAAGAAAAGACACCTATCAATGCAAAGGGAAAATGTGTAGTGAGCGATTTACAGAAAGTGCAAGAATGTCGTAATATTAAAAGGGAAACAGAAGTAGCTGAAAGAAACAAAGCAGAAATGCGAAAACTTAATGAGCAGCCAAAGCAATGCTTGGCAAAGGAGGATTCAATGAAAGTGGATAAGCTTAAAGATAAGAACACAACTAACACGGTTCGTGATCGGCTAAAGAAAGATATATTACCTCCATATTATATGCTCAACGATGATATCAATTCAATTATTTTCCAAAGAAATAAGCAAGACTATCTTCGACCTCACGCACTGCGTCGCCTGGAGAGTAAACGCCAATTATTTGGCTTACAAAATCAAAGAGGGATAACTAAATCAGTTGGAATACTTGATGCTCTGGGTATTCCACATGCTACGCGTTTGGATAGTATAAACTATTTGTTTGAATTTCGAAATCGATTCGATTTTTGTTGCCCACAACAGCAGTTATCGAAAAGTCTACAAGATGTTAGCCTAGAACCCGAAGAGGTTAAACAGCATTCAGAGAAATCATTGATTAATCGATGGGTGAATATTTTTGGAGATTTGCCGCTACAGATGAGACCGGGATCTAAAATATTATTGCCCTTGCCCCATTCTAAGGGGAGCTACTTTATTAGTGACAGCGATACATGTTTGCTAATAAAGTGTCTCGATCATAGAATGGGCAAAGGGCACGAATATGATGATTCTGATTCTTAAAAAACGATTTGTCGGCTCTATTAAAATATCCAGCAAGTGAAGTACATCATTTAAATGTTTGTATAAACACGTGTGCAATTTATAAGTCCTGAATATGACAAGAAATATTCAAAATAAAATATATTCAAACAAAAATATATTTAGTAATACTAAAATGTATTTGATATCACCTGAACAGTATAAAATTTGGATTGATTATATTTAAGATTAAAATATATATTCGAAATACTTACATATTCGAAATACTTACAAGAAAATGACACTGAATATATTTATTAAAATATATCAATATTATAAAATATGAAACCCTATTCCATTATCAGTCGATAGAATGAATGGCCTTTCGTAAACACTTGTTATTTCTACGAAGGTCAAACAACAAATAAATGCTTAATACTGCAGAAATACTTATTTGTTAAGTCAATAGAATAGCAGACGATAATAATGGTTGCAGCGTTGATTCATTGATGAATTAATGAAATTTGTAACGTGGAATATATAGTCAAGCAAATAGAAAGACAAACACACATCAACATTGCATTGGGCAAATACGTATACATAGCTCTATGGCTATCTTTGCTTTGGGTTATGAATTTCAGGGCATGATAATGAAAGTTATCGGGCATAATGTAAACAAGCTTGAGGTGCTGCCTTCATGTTTATAGACAGGCCATCAGGCCATCAGGCAGTCAAAGACAGACAGAGAGAGTGAGAGACTGGCAATGCGTATTTGGTTTTCATTTCGTATTGATTTCACAGATTGTAGGCAGCGCAGGGGCGGGGGCCATGTGCCATATTGGCAAAGCAAATTTGCAGACGCCTTGACTGGCTGGCCATCATCAACAGCCATCCGTTTAAATTATTAACGTATGAGTAATTTGTATGACATATAAACAAAAGTCTGTGTTAGTCGCATGCTTCAATGATTGTGACTGCCACCAGGATCTCTGTCGACCTCAGGCCATGCATGCCGTAGCCACTGAATTCCACTCTGTTCTGTTTCATGTGTTGTCGTCGTTTGTTGTTTGTGTCCTTTTTTTTGGGGATTTCTATTTCGAATGCGACGACGACGACGACGACAACAGAGAGTACTCCCTCTGTCAGTCTGTCAGTTCCCACGTGGGTGCCCTGGGTTGTGTGTCTGGAGAATTTGTTTTGTATGCAGTAAATGAGTTGTGTGTAATTAAGTCCTGGCACAGGATAACTCATGTGTGTGTGTGTGTGTGTGTGTGTGTGGGCGCTTCTTAACGCGATAGCTTCTCTGATAGTTACTGAAAGCTGCTACGGAATCTGAGCGGAATCAAATTATAAGTCTTTCGAGCTGGCAAAACATTGACAAATATTGATTAGCTGCTAAGTTAGGTTTTTGGTTGCAAGCGAATCTCTGGTGTATTCTTTAAAAATTGAATTTCAACAAAGTATAAACAGATATTGATAAAATATTTTAAATATTTAAATACTTATATAATTCGCTAGAAATAAAAATTATTTTTTCTCCATAATATAATTTTTGTAAATCTTAGTTACAAAAATAATTATTAAATTAAATTAAATTATAGAGAATAAATATTTTGTATTATTTTTTAAAATATTTTTTATATACAATATGTTGAGTAATTAATTATTAATATTTTTCTTAAATTCTCTTCTCATTTTAGGTAAGTGTCATGCTTTAAAATACTCTCAAGTTCAGTTCAATTCAGTTCTTCAGCCTGAATAAATTTTGGTCTTGGAACTCTAGAAACCAAACTGAGGTAAACTTTTTTCCAAAACTAGCGGCTTTAATTTGAAAACTTTTTCAGCTAGCGCAAAAAAAAAGGGGAAGCAAATAGCTGAAAATGAAAATAAAAATCAAAGTCTAAAAAATAGAAAAACATATCCGGCAATAGCTGGGCAAAAACCCGACGCACAAACAATTCGAACACTGAATTCCACGCAATGAGCAAAGCGTCAAACGTCGGACGCAAAATCAAAGCATACTTTTGAGAATGCTTCGACGCAACCGCTAAACAACTGGCCATGACCGAAGGACAGACAACGACAGTTGGACAGATCGACGGACAGATTGCGAGCCGTTCAAGCCGGGCATGGCCGCATAGTTTAAACAAACTTTTTGCTTGAAAGCTAAAAACAAAAAAATAAAATAAAATAAAATAGAGCCCGAAAAAAGGAGGGAAAAACTGGAAACGCCACTATTACATTAAAACAGAAAAATAATTGCAAAAATTTCTACCAACTTTTTCAACTTTCGCTGGTTTTTTTGTTTTTTATTTGGTTTTTTTTCGTCTCTTTTATTTTTTGTGGAGTTTTGCGTTTGTTGTACGCATCCATTCTTTGAATAGCTAGCAAATTTCACTTGGCAAACTTTAAAACGGGCTGACGACGCTCATTACAACTAATAATGTTAATAATCATTAAAGTGCCGCATTAAACGTGATTACGGCTTGTACCCATGGATCGTAAAGTGACGAGGGCTTGGGACTTTTCGTGGTAGCTGCCACAATTGCTTTGCCAATAGGCAAAAGATTTCTGCGGCTCCGGCTGCCGCCGTGTGGCACACACACACAAATTGCCAAAAATTAAAATACTTTTCAAAACTAATTAAAATTGTGTTGAATACTTTTTGAAAGCAGCTCGGACTGGCCCCGGAGGCGATGTCTGTTCTCGTCTGCTTATTGCCTTTAAGCTATGCCCAACTGCTTTGGCCAGACCATTGATGTTCGACTTCAACTTCGATTATTGCGGCATATTTAAGACGCACACTATTTGCATCTCACTCACACTCAATCTCCCTCTCTCTCTCTCTCTTGCTCTTTCATCGGTTTGCTTTTAGTGTCGAACTCTCGCCTTTGCCGTCTTTTGAGTGGCAAAACTTTTGCAATTTTTCTCTTGTGTTTTGCTTTGGTCTTTAGGGTTTACCATCTCGTTCCCTTGGTTAGGATCCGATATATATTTAAATTGAGATTTCTTTAAAGCTCTCATTGCATTTAAATACACTAGAATTTTCGTAGACTGACAAAGCCTGAATATTTATGGCTTACTTGGCTCTTTCTCACAGCACAAGCAATTTGCAATGTCAGCTCTTAGGCTTTTACAATGTCTGCATAAGACATCGTCGCTGCACCTCGCCATTTCCTAATCGATCGCTTTGCCAGCTGTCGTCACACTCGCTGTATGCATTAAACTTTATAGCTCCGCAAGCACAAGCATAATACACATGAGCAATGGCCCATCGGCTGCTGTTGCTGCTGTCGCTGCTGCAGCAAACATCAAACGTGTTAAGCAACTTCAAAACTCAGCCAAGTGCATGAAATGCGTCGCTGCTTGTCGTTGGGGGCAGCATTGAACACGCCACGACTTTTGCAGCCAAAGCAAATTAAAAGGAAATAATGGCGTAGTGGCATGCAACGCAATGAACGGTGGCTGCCACCCGAGCCAGCAGCAGCAACATCAGACTTCTGCTTTGCTTCTGCTTCTGCTTCTGCTTCTGCTTCTGCCTCGTCAGCTCGTCATTCCACTCGGCGACTAAATGGTGCACACGAAGTGCTCACGTGCACCTGTCGAGCAGGCCAAATGGGATATGGGATATGAGCAGCACGAGAATATCCATGCCCAGCAATGTGAATGCTGTGGATGCATTCGAATTACGGCACAAGTGAGTGCAGCTTTGTGCTTCCGTTCAGCCTGATGCTGGCAATTAATTAGGATTATGTGTGTCGTCTGGGCAGCGCGCGCTCCCCCAAAAGCATGCAACACATGTGCGTGCGCCCACGCCTTTGCTCGTCAGCTCTAATGGGCACAGCGCCAGCTTGACTTCCGCAGTGTGACAGACACTGCGCCTAAATAGTTTGATTAGGCAAATTTATTGCAGCACGCTTTCAGGCGCACTTAATGCCCCCAATCTCCCACTCTTCCTCCAAGTGCATACAGTCAAGGCAGTCAGTCGTATCAGAGCTCAATCAATCATCAAAGTCGATGCCTGCATATTTTTTTAATGATGAAGGCGTTGTAGACTCAGTAGACGCTGCTCATTAAAAAAAATTATTTGCAGTACTTGCAACTTGCATAAAGTAGGCTACTAGAGCTGTGAGCCGCTTCGTGTAACGTTCGTGACACGAACAAGAGGTAATCACTGTAGATTCAAATATTTAAAAGTAAATAAAATATAATATATTATAATTTAATGTATAGCTGAATATATTAATAGGCAAGTGGAATCATGGAATCTACATATCGGAATATACATTACTATATATATATATATAAATCGGAGCTCGCACGGAAGGAAAATTTCTCAAAGTCCAAAGATAAGTCACCCTCATTCACGCTTTGAACAAAAAAAAAACCCCACACAGTAGCACTTTGTAACTGTTCTTATCGATATCCCTTCTACTCAGGCAGCAACGATATGCAATTTTTTTTGCGCCCAATGTTTATTCTCTTTTGAGATCTCCATCTCCAAATAAGTCGCAATGTGTGAGCATCTATCGTATTACTCGCTAAATAAGTCTCCTTAAGAGAGTATAATGCGAATTGCTCTACGCAAAACTATCAGACGAAGAGAGAAACGTAACAAAAATGTGTGTGTATGATTTTTTATTGAACAGAATGAGAAAAGTGTCTCAATGAATTGTTATTTGTTATCTATGATATAAATACATATAAATATATATTTTTTTCTATTCAAAAAGTAATGAAGAACTTATCGCATGCGTCTATTTGGACACGCTCTCACCTCAAATGCTCAACATTAATCAGCAGCAGCAGAGGGCATACCTTTGGCTTTTTCTTTGCTTTTTTTATATTCTTGGACTTTCTTGGCCTTCTGCTTATGGGCGTTCATTTCTAGCTACCACTAACGACTTTTTAAGTATTTACACACAATTTGGCGTTGGCGTTGGGCAAACTTTTATCGCAGACAGCCGCAAAGTATGCAACGGCATTTTTCCATTTGCCTCAAGTTTGTGCTGTGTCTTCGCTGACACAATTGCTCAAAGGCAGAGGCAAAAAAAAAAAAAAAAAAGAGGCGCTCAGCTAATTTTTCTTGACGCATTTTCTTTATTTGTAGCAAAAGTTTACGCTTCATTATCTAAGAGCTCTGCCAGCTTTTACACTTTTACCGTCTTGTTTGTCATTTGCAGCTTGAAGTTTTGATAACTAAAAAACAGCAGCACTTTTGCATGTAACTAGCCCAGGGCGCTCATTCCGACAGTCCGATTCAGTTTGGGTCTTTATATATATAGTGTTTGTGAGCGAGAGTGAGTGGCATTGTGGCATCTGCTGATAAGCCGGCGCTCTTATGTGTTGCCTTTAACGCCGCTCGAGCAAACATTTGCCAGCTCCAGTTCGCCAGCTGCCTCAAGGTGTGTCACATGCAACTTGACTGCTGTGTACACCAGTTCTACTTGTTCTTCTAGTCTTTCATGTTTTTCTAATTTTCAGCTTTTATGCTACTTGCTTTTTTTAGTGTAACCTGCCTTGCACTGTCTCAGTGAGTTTGTGTTAAGTTTTGTGACAGTCTAGCTGCAGGCAGCGGTGAAATTTGTGTGTTGCTATGGTCAGTTGTAAAAGCCTTTCCAAAACTCGTAAATTGCATGTTTGTGGCTACGAAAAAAATGCAATATCTATGAGAGACTTTGTGTTGAGCTCAGTAGATTGATGTTGCGCAAGCTTTGAAAATGTGTTTGAAATAATTACATTTATGCAGTGAGTCTTAGGTGTCCTTGATATCTAATTAACGAGAAATATAATCTAGACTTCATTAATTAATTGCTTATTGTTGGTATTTCAAATCGTCTTCATAAAGCATTTTCAAGAATTTTAAACTTATATTTATAAAAGCTTATAACTGATTTTCTGTTGCTGTGCAGACAGGCTGAGCCTTGCTTTGACAGGAATTTATTATTATATTTTTATTCTTAGTTAGGCAAAACAGAAAGTTGAGTTAAAATCTCGACTGCCTACCTCACCTGAGTGCGTTTATCGTACTTGTATTTCTGCTTGACTGCTCAATTGAACCAGAATTTATTAAGTAAATTGTCTTCAACAAGTATAATTTCATTCCAAGTAAAATTCCATTATTATTATTATTATTTTATCGATCAATAAGAACATGCATTGCCGTGAGCTTTGTGACTTTGAGAATTATTAAATGTTTGCGTGTATTCTTTTCTATGTTCCACTTTACTTTATCGCTGGTTTTTCAATGCCTTAAGCTTTGCTAAAAACAATGTCGCTTGAGTGCGATGCAGCTGTTGTCAAGTCTCGGCTTTATTTTGCTCCTACTGAGCGTGGGGAGGAGAAAAAAAAAGAAAAAAAAACAAGCAGAACTTTGTAGCCGACTGCACGTGCTGTCTATGCAAACATCAGCTGGAAACAAGGCAGAAAGATGGAGTCAGTCAGCCGGAGTTGCCCGTATTTCATTTCAGTGTAAACTACCGCTTAGCCGGGCTCCTGGCTTTTGCTCCACGGTCAAATCGACGTCGATGGCGGCAGACGCGACATCAAAGTGAAAGTCACGCGTTTTACGTCTATTTACCACTTTGTCTGGTTGGTTTTTCTTTTCCGTTTTTTTTTTTTCTTCTTCAATTTCATTTTCTTTTCTTATTTTGTATATCTGCTTGCATTTGGAAAAGCGCAGACTAGTTGGTTTTGTCTGTCTCCGTTTAGTCTGCTCCGTCATTCGCGTCTGGACGCCAGCTCGCTTGGATGTGGGCCGTTGTCTGCCTCATTATGTTTTGCTTTTGGCCCGCGCCCTGCTGCTCTGGCAATATTTTTATGTAAACAACCAACACAACAGGCAAAATGGCAAACTGACAAACTCTCAAATGTGCGCAACAAAAACGAGCAAATCATCAGCCAAGAAAAAAAAAAAAAAAAAAAAACTCGTGGATGAGGAAAACAATTCAGCAGACGGCGCCCTAACGAAGCGATGTCTTCTTCGCTCCTTTCATTTGCTTTGTGCAATTATGGGCATACATATACATATATATAAACGTTACTCAGACTTCTCGCAGTAACATGAGAGCATCGCCAGGAAAATGTCGCGTCATCGATTGTTTCGAGCGATAAAAATTTAATTGCAGCTTACCAAAAGCCTCTGGGGAACTGACCTTGGGTCACTGGCGTTTGCCCAGCTCCGGCTCCGTTTAAGTTTATGCGCGAAAAAAAAATGCCAATTTCACCTTTCCCTGAGCTTGCCTCACATATCTTATGCCATAGTTTAAGTAATGTTCATGCTGAAAGGGTTACCCTTGTGGGGGCTTTTATATTCTTTTCTTTTCTTTTCTTTTCCTTTCTTTTCCGTTTCTTTTCGTTTCTTTTTATTTGTGACCTGCATAAAATCTGCGTTAAATTTCTTCACCGGCAGTCGTAAAGTAGGCAACGTGTATTTAATTTGTAGCTACTTGGGAATTTCATATACCCTCACAAAACAAATGTGTATGGGGTATGACGAGATACATATTGCAATATCCAACAGACAGTTAAATAAAATAAAGTAATATCTATTTAAAATCAAATAATAGTTTTTTTTTTTTAAATATATTTTCGAGTCTTCTAAGACTTTACAGGGCATTTTGTGAGCTTGCTAAGCCAAATACATTTGGCTGGTTTATTTAGAGTTCGCCGACGCCTTTGGCAAATATTGAAAGGAGGCAGCTGGCTGGAAGTATGCTACATATTGTTTGCACAAACGCACTCGATCGCTAGTCAGGACACGACTCGACAAGAACAGAATATCCTTGTGCCACGCCCACAAACCATAGCCGTACTATGCGCTGCTTTCTGCTGTTTGTTTATTTACGCACATGCGAGGCAAAAACTTATTTCATATTCATAGAAAAATCGCAGACACATGTGCTATGCGAAGGTCCACACCAGCTGTTATACACACACAGACACACACACACACACACACACTTACATAAAATACACACACACAGACAACTCGTTTGGCATTGGATGGAGTAAATCAGCAGCTAAGTAAGTAAAATGCTTCATAAATTGCTTCAAGTGGCGCAGCTGGCTGACAGCAGCTTTGAAAGCATTATGCGCTAGCAAATGTTGGCCCAGGACCCCAAAGACAGCCAAGGATATGGCAAGCCTTGTTTGTGTTGGTGTGCGTGTGTGCATGTGTGCGTATGTGTGTGTTAGGGCATCCGTTTTAAAGTATATCAGCATGCATAAATCTAAATCAAAGCCATCAAATGAAGAAATTCTAACGAAAATCAAAGTCACTCTCATCATGATTATGATAATGATCATCATCATCAACATCAGTACGATAATCATAATACATAATGATTATTGTGTGCGTATTTTGTTGTAGAACCCATTTGCTTTTGACTTCAGTAGGCGCAAGCTCTTGGCAAAATTCAGGCAAGCGTAAAATTTACGCATCTCACAATTCCCCAAAAATATTTGCACACTGAAAATGCCTCTGATGCTCCGGAAATTTTCAGCAATATTTTGCTTATTTCATGCAGCGCTGCCTCGCTCTCGCTCTCTCTCTCTCTCTCTCTCTCTCTCTCTCTCTCTCTCTCTCTCTTCTCTCTCACACATAAGTCAAACAATTGTGACAGATTTTCTTAGTGTGTGCGGCCGAAAGGATTTGTCTCTGACATTTTATTTATTTATGGAATTGTTCAAACTGCCCAGTTAATAAGCGGAACGTGTTGATAATTTTGTATTAGAACTGTTTTTGTTGTCATTGTTTTTGGGGGCTTCGTTATGGCTTTGGTTTTCCGTGTCTAATTTTGCTGGTCCTTAAACTTAATTGCTTGTAAGACTTAATGGAAAATTAATAAGTTGAAAAATGTGCGCCGGAAGCTGCAGCAATTTGTGAAGCAATTTTCTATAAGCCCCAACAAAAACTGTGTGAAAAGGGTTCGTTGTAGCATTTGGGGAGTCCTTTCAATGTGACAAATGTCTCAGGAAATGTGAAATTTATTTGCCACACTCGTCGTCGATAAGCAGAAAATGTTGTGCACTGACTTGGAAATAATTAATGAGAATTAAAATATGAAATTCAACTGATTGAACAATACGCTCTTAATCAGTTCGAGAAAATAAATATATAAGTTCTTTAAAAATAAGAAGGAAGTTGAGTTTAGTGAATAAAGTGAGGATTTTAGGTTTAAAAACTTTATTTATATATATGGGAATATTTACAGAATAATGAATAATAATAATAATAATAAAATAAATAATAGTAAAATAATAAAAATTAAGAATAGTTATGTTAAATGAAATAAAAATAATAATAAAATATAATAATAAATAATAATAATAAAAAAACAATAAAAAATAAAATTTGAAAAAATATTATAATAGAATTTGAATAAGAGCAAAATGAAAACAAAACACGTAACTTCATTTATTTTTGATGTGAAGTCTAAATATTGAAAACTCTGAGTGCTTAGCAACATCACTTTCATTTTGCTTGAGATAAAACTAAGCTATAAAATATTTACAATATGAAAAATATTTACAAATTAAAAAAACGAAAATTTGGCACAAAAATAACGAATATATCAAATCACTAGCTAAGAATAGTAGGAAGTAAAATCTCTATTATTATCATACACACACACACACACACACATCTGCTGGCAATTAATAACACGAGTATAAAGAAAACATAACTGATAGTAGAGAAATTAGCATAGAAAGCCAAATACCTTTAGGAATGAAAAGGAAAGAGCAAGAGAGTTGGATTTCAAGTCCAGTTAGTGATAAAATGTAGTTACTGTTCAACACTCTGAACGCTGATAACTTATATTACATAATTGCGTCTAATGACATGCAACGAAATTACATAAAATTCAATTTCCGCCCATACGAAATGCAAACAGTGCACACAGTACGACTCCTCCAGACATTCAACTCTTTGGCTGCATACAAAAGCCAAAATAACATAATTATGCTGACGAGCAATGCGGAAGAGCTTTAGGTGTAAGGGAGGGGGCCTGTCTGTAACTGCCTGCTAGCTATACTCTCTTAATAGCAATTTAATTGTGCTCATAATTAAGTTCGTATGTCTGCCAGTGTGCGTGTGCGTGTGTGTGTGCGTGTGCGTGTGTATATGTGGTCAATTGCGCCAGCTGCTCTCGGCACTTGGATTGGAGCAGAGTTCCTTGTCCAGGTACTGGTATAAATTTGAAATTAATATTAAATCATTAACACTGCACGCTGAGCATCGACATGGCTTTCGGCTGCTAGGCTTGCTGGCCTTTCAAATGGAAACATCCTTTCATTAATCACTTATGTACGACGTAATTTCGTTGATTATCGACGCCATCCTGTGCGTACCAACAATAAGTAATTAGATAGCGCTGCATTGCGTACCTTTAAGGCAACTTGATTTATGCTATTTTCGTACAATTATTCAAACAGTGCCAGCCATAAGTATGCAGCCAGCAGAAAAACACTTGGCTGAGACAACTGTGAATTGAAACTGTGTCAAAGATGGCCACCAAAACAGGACGAAGTTCTTTGGCGCCGCTGCCGCGTCGACAGGCAGTCAGCCAAATGAACACTGACCCACTGGGTGGTTTAGCTGGTACACAGTGGTCGAGTGGTTGGTTGGCTGAACATTCTTCGGCTTGCTGTGCACATGATTTATTATAAATATGTATATATATTTACTTTTTTTCCACAAATGTCCACACACATATATCCTGTAAGAAAAGAGAAGCGAGGTTTGTTGTATTAAGACTTTGGATGATGTATGTTTAAGCTTAGGTATTTTATTAATCATGAGAGCTATTCAATAATATTCTAAAGAAAGTAAAATGTTTTTCCCAATATCTTGATGTCTCTTAATTTTTGTTTTAAAAATATATTGAAGAGTTAAGAGTTAGAATATTAACATTAAATAGAAAATTCGCATTAAATTGGCATGTTTAAATAAAATAAAATAAACCTTTTTACTAAAAAACAAAAAACAAAAAAAAAATTAACAAAATTAGAAAACTATTGGAGAGTTTCAGTCTTATATAAACAGTTACCATATTATACAAAATTTTATTTATTTTAATTCTTAACTATTCTCCTTTTTGAAAATTCTATTCAAACTACAATACAAGATTCTTTTCTTCTAGTAATCATATTATAATTCTTGTTAATACTCTTTTTTCATTTAAATATTTATATCAGCAATGCATTGCAATGGTAGCTTCTAGTCAAGCATATCGCTCTCCGTTTAGTCCCAAATTTATGTTTCAGCAGCTTGTAAGTGTCTGCCCGTTCTGCCTGTCCTCTCCTGATCCACTCTCTGTTGCTTTCCTTCCTTTCTATGTGTTTCTTTTCCATTCCTGTCTAATGTGCGAAATGACCCAGTGACAAATTGTGCAGCCAACTTTCGGACGCTTCCCTTATTCGCGTAGGGCTGACCAAATGTGTGTCACTTTTCTTTATGTGTGTTTGTTGGGATACATACTTAAAAAAAAAAAAAAAAAAATAAAGAAAAAATATATATATATTTATAATAGTTACTTGGTAGATACTTGAATTTTGCACGCTATTTAACCGGACACTTGTCGCTGGGAATTTATGGTTGGACTGCCTCTGATTTATACCAAAGCCCTGGGCGAGTGGGTGTGGCATTGCCAAGCTCAAGCATCGATAAATTATTGAAACAGTATTTGGCGGTGTCCTTAAAGACTCATAAATTAAAAGGCAATGGCAAATTTACAATTATGCTTTGTGGTTGTCGCTAATGAACTTGAGCGTGCTAAATTTAAAGTCCTCTTAAAGGGCTCGTTGTGTTTTGGCCTTGTCCTTGTTAGCTAATTTGGTTGCGGGCGGGTTGCGCTGGATCAGGATTGGGCTGGGTGAATGGGGAAGGGGGAGGGGGTGAGTCTCCCTTGTCGCCAGGGCAAATTTAAAACAATTGCGCGTTACGCGCTGCTTGGCTGCTTATACAATTTGGTGGAGTCTGGCAACGCTGCTGTTGGCGCCATTTTGCGCTTCTACATTGTCTGTGTGTAAGCATATCCTGCGGGAGTTTTACTCACGTTTTTGTGCCAGCACAAAGCGCACATGGCCTGCAGCCCTTTTTGCTTAATATCTGAAATGTTGCTTGCCACCAAGTACTAGTTATCCGCGCGAGGGCAATAGTAAAGGGAGAAGCTTGGAAGGCTGAGACCGTCGTGTAACTGACAGCGTTTGGGTTCTGAGACTCGCCTGAAGGAGATCGTCTAACTAACTGCAGTCAAAGCTTTGGGCTGAAGCGTTTTCCAAATATTAAGAAACTTTAAGAAATATATATTCAATTCATTATTATTGCTTTGGTGACTCGTTAAAAATCAATTTCGAAATCTAAATTTAGCTAGTCATCATTTATGATTTGTTTTTTAATTTGTTTTGCTTATCATTTTGAATGCAAATACGAAAATATATCAACAAAATATTTCAGACATTTGGAGCGAGGCTTTTTAATCATGCCATCAATTCGGCAAACAAAAATATGTAGATGAGACTCACTTTATCAACATTTTTACGCAGCAATTTCTTTTGGGCCATGCGGCCGAGAATGCAAATGGCAAACAAAAGTAGTTTAGCATTCTTTGCGGCTCGTTTGAGGGATGTTTCGATGTCTGCCTTGTGGTTTCCCTTTTTGTGCTCCCATGGGCGTACATCG
The DNA here is from genome assembly GCA_030914345.1 of Drosophila koepferae. Lineage (NCBI taxonomy): Eukaryota > Metazoa > Arthropoda > Insecta > Diptera > Drosophilidae > Drosophila > Drosophila koepferae. The sequence continues at coordinate 2,109,913 of JAUESR010000211.1, forward strand.
AACTCCGTCTGTCGACATGACATTTAAATTCAATATGTTAATGAGCCAGGGACTGATGCGGCTTAGTCCGCAGGTGTTGTATAACTTGGCGCCCCTCCCCTGAACTGAAGGGCAGTCACAAGGTCACTATGAGAACGTGGACTACCATATCAAGTGGGTAGATTATTTATGTCCAAATATAATTTAAAGCGCTTCAAAATTGAGGAAAACTAACATAAATTGTATATTGGAAAATATATATATGATAAGATGAAAAATATTGTCATCTGTTCTCAAAATAGATATATTAAATAAATAATTAAAATTATATGTTATAATTATATAAAATTATAATTTATATATTATTATTATGAATTTTTTTTTTGTTTTTGTGTAATTTTGTATATCGTTTTTTTTTTTTTTTTAAATTTTACATTTTAAAGTAGTTGTTTGCTATTTTAATTGAGCTACTTAAATTATTATTATATATATTATTATTATACATTATATTATTATTATATTAACTAATATAAAGTATACATTATTATTATGAATCTTTTTTGTAATTTTGTATATTGTTTTTATTTTTTTTACATTTTAATTAAATTATGAACCATTTTAATTGAGCTACTTAAATTATTATTATTATCATATAAATATATAACTTTTTATCTAAATTCGATTACAACATAATCAAAAGATTTATCTTTCCTTATTAAGCACAATTATTAGTATTATTGACAACAAAAAAAGGGAATTTTTTATTTGCGCACTTATGCAATTGTTTATTGGATAATTAGCATGCACTTTCAGTTCATTGGAGCCTAATTCATTTAATTAACAGGCTGCAATAAATTGAAACGTGACCCGCGCTAAATATCGAATGGAATAGAAATATCAAGCACAGTCTGCGCTCTGAAATACATAATAGAGTAATCAATTTTTTTCGCTATAAACGATGTCGAAAAAACATAAACAAATAATGAAAGCAATTGACAATTGCTGCTACCAATGCAAATAGCCAGCAAAATTCTATTAAAGTTTCTTTTGTGACAACAACATTCAAAGCAGCGCCACGGGCATCCAACTGTCATAAACTGCAGTGCAAAAAAAAAAAAAAAAAAAAAAAAAAAAAAGAGAGAAGAGAAGCCGGACAACATCCTCTCGTTCCCAGTGTCTATCTATATCGGTTTCCTTCTTTTATGCTGCTGTTGAAATCAAAATAGTGCATAGAGAGCTGAGCGTAAAAAACAATAGAAAACATTTGTCAATACTACAGCATAATACGTATATATAAAAAATACAAAGAATGCCATAAAAAATAAATTCGTGTTTGGGGCTATTGGCAAAAAGCGCAACGGCTTTCAATAGCTTTTCAGGCAGTGGGTCGAGTCGTGGGCGGTAAGTGGGCAACGGAAATGGCCTTTAGCGGAAATCCGTTTAATTTGCAAAATGCCAACAATGCAATAGCAATAAATGTGACAAGGACAGAGCACAAAAATCTATTTAAAAAACCAACAGCTAATAAATTGTTTAAAGTATTCGATTAGATAATACCCTGCAAAAATAATGCTAAGTAAATTTTCATATTATAATCAAAATATAAATAGTGAATAAGAGCTGATGCACATTTTGCTACTATTTCTATTAATATATATATATTCTTTATTAATAATAATATAAGAAGGTAATCAAGTTAATTAATAAAGTTTATATAAAAAATATTTAATAAAATTTAATGGAAATTGCAAACAAAATTTAATAAATAAATTCAAATAAAAATAAAATAAAATAATTTTAATAATAATAATTCAGCAACTTTCTCAAACAGATATTGCTCGCATAAATCATTGATAGCGAACTCACATAAATTAATATTATTACAAATTGCTGTTGCGCCTGTAAAACAGAAGTAAATGAAGAACATTTTTAGTAATCAATAAAATAATATATATATATATATTTCTTTTTTCTGTATGACGTTCAATTGCAATTTATAATAAAAATGAGACAAATGAGCTGTCTGCCAAAACGCTCGAAAGAGATAAGCCGCAAACCCAAAACTGAAATGACAATGACAATGACGATGGAGTTTGCGCTAGTCAAGCATTTTAACAAACTTTGACTTTCAGCTGGAATAGTTGCTGACACATTATTCCAACAGTTTGGCATACATATTCGTATTTATGTGCAAGTTTTTGAGATGAGATTTAATTATTATTATTATTATTATTGTTTTTATTGTAGTATTAAATATTTCCATTGAGCGCTTGCATTTAATAATAAGTTTGCATGCTGAAAATTTATATATTGAAGTTTAATATTCCTAGAGCGGAATACCAGTTCGTATTCATGAATTTGGCTAATAGATCAGTTGGATTTGAAGCAGAGAGTTAGTCAGGACTGAAAGTATTCTGGCTTTTGCCGATCAAGCTTATTTTTTTAATATAATTATTTATTATTTTAATTATAATAAAATATTAAATTTGTTAATTCAAGAAAACTCGAGTTAATATAAAATCAAAAAAGTCATCAATGTCCTCAATTACTTTTTATTATTATCTCAAATTACAATAATATATGAAATTCGTTAATTCACGAAAACTTAATTTAATATGGCCTTTTCCCAAGTAGGACTGCGGTGAATGTCCTATAAAGTCATTGAACGTGCAGCGATATATTTTCATCTATAAAAATCAGCGAATTTTTTTTACAGTTTCCTTTTTGTTACTCATGTTGTTTTGGCTGTATGTTGCTGTTGTTGCATATAGCCTCGTTGCTGTTTGTATTGTTTTTGCGTCTTTTTGCAAGCTGTTGGCAATTTTTAATGGCGGCTGCAACTGGCGCCAGCCAACGCAGTTACGCCCACAAAAATGGGGCCGCGGCAGTGAGGCCGCGGCGACCGCAACAACGGCGCGTCATGCCGAGCAGAAGGTGGCACGGTTGGGCTGGCCACCGGCCGGATGTGGGTGTAAAAAGGGCAGACAAAATGGCCGCAAGGATGGCAGTAGAGCAGCCAGGCAGCCAGGCAGCCAGCCAGGCGAGGAAGCCAGGGAAACGAGCAGTTAGTCGGCTGAGTGTTGCATCTTGTTTAATTTGTATGCTCACACACACACGCACACTCACACGCACACAGAGATTCACAAACTGGCAGCCAGACGCACTTGCATAATATTTCATACGCGTGTGTTTTTTATACCCTGTAGCCATAAAAACGTGAACAAAGTGGCATTAAAAAATTGCTGCAAATGTGTTTAACAAGCAGCAGCAGGCACTTGTGTGTCAATGATCATAACATGTGTCTGCATTAAGCGAGTCGATTCATGCGTTAAACCTCATCCAACTAGCCTACTATCAGAGGAAGCTATATAATTTGGTTTCTTGCATGGATACAGGGTATTTTCTGGTCATATACTCGCACTTAAACTCTTTTTTTTTTTCTTTTTTTTGTCACAATCGTCGAATTTCGCATCAGAAAAAAGAAGAGACGACATTTTCATGTTGTGTCTGCGTGTTGTTATTTCTGTGATTGTTGTTGGTGCTGCTGCTACTCCTGCTGCTGTGCGTGTTGCTGTTGTAGTTTTTATTGTTATATAAATAAGCTATAAATTTCGCTGTGAAAGCAACAGCAAATGCATAAAATACAATAATATACACATATATGCTTTATATATGTATATATGTATATCACGCATATAAAATATATTCCAAGGGGCATTCTCTCGCTGTATTTTTGTAGAAAATTTAAATATTTTTTTATGGCCAGTGTTCGCAGTGACAACTGCAGACGCTCGTTGCCAGCCTGTTTGTTTGCTCTACTTGTCTGTCAGCCTGTCCATACGCAAATTGAATGAAATTGTCAGACATTTTTATGTTTTGTTTGGACGCATGTCAAAGGAGTTATGTCAACTTGAGTTCTGCAAGAGCTAGCCCAACAGCACTTCTGACCTTGTCGCAAATTGAATGGCCTGTCAGTTGCCGTAGTTTTGGACAATTACTAAGCAAGAGTTACTTGAAGAGTTAGTAAACAAAAATTGATTGTGTATTGAGTTGAAGAGCAGTTTAGAGTGAGAAAATGTTCTAGATCAATGGGCATAAATATATATAATATTATAATTGAAATACATACAATAGCAGAGCTCGCCAATATATGCTGATCGTTTCTAAATGTCTAAGTGTCTTTCACTCACACTTTGAGAAAAAACTCTGAGAGCAGGGGATTTCGTCGACTCTGCCACGATTTTGTTGATATGCAAGCGAGGGTTGTCCTCGCTCAACACAAGTGTGCATGAGTGTGCATGTGTACATGCATATGAGAATATGAAGAACATTTGCATAGACTCTTTTGATTATCTGCTCTTTTATTGAGCCTCAGTATGCGAGCGTCAATCGTATCGCTCCCTAAACGACGTTCGTTAAATGAGCATCACGCGAACAGTTCAATGCGAAGCGAAGGCTGGAACTAGAGCTTGAGAGTATGATATATTTGATTTTTCAATTGATCTCATTTACATACGTATATATATGTATGCTATTAATTTAAGTCGTTGTAATATACATAAATTCAAAGAATATGTATTGTATTTTAGCTAGTCATACTTCACATAAAATTTTCATTGTATCAAGTTTTATTTTCTCTTAAAATACAAACAGTTCATTTAATAATTTATTTAAAAATGAATGCATATATATCCCTCTTTGAAAGCAAGTTTTCACTTAATTCTTAACATCGGTCTACCCATTACTCAACACATACTCTCCCTCTCTCTCGCACACACATTGCACGCGCATGCATAAATCAAATATGTAAGCTAGTGCATGGCATTAGTCGCATGTCCGTAACGCTTCGCAGCCTCAAAAGCCGCTGACCGCTCTCTGAGCTGCGAAACGCGACAAACAACAACAGTCAGAGCCCTGGCATAAGCTGGTAAATCCCACATATTAAATGCTTGGCGCCGTGTCCCCAGTTACCCGCGAGACACAACTCAATTTTATGCTTAATGGCAAAGCCCAGCCCCCTAACTCAGACTAATCCCAAATTTATACACCAACAGCAGCAGCAGCAGCAGCAGCAATAACGACAATAACAACAACAACAACGACAATTGCAATAGCATTTCTCTGTCCAGTCTGCGTATAAAGCTGTCTTTTGTATGCGCTATACATACCTCATGTTGTGTAAGCCAAAGTCCTTGCCTCGCTTCTCACTCTCTCTCTCTCTCTCTCTCTCTCTCTTTCTCTCAACCCGACCAGAGCAGAACCCCCCCCCAGCTCAACTCGTGCATAGCACGTGCAACACGTGGCAACTCGACTCTCTGCCCGTTGCGCTGCTTTGGTGACACCGTCGCAAAACCCGCTAATAAAGGTAATTTTACACAATTCGCCCTCATCCTTCGCCCTCTCTCTCTCTCTCTCTCTCTCTCTCTCTCTCTATCTGTGTTGCTCTTTGTCTACGTCTCTCTTTCGCTCGACTGGCTGCAACATTTCAATGTCAGTTGGTTGACAAGTTGGTGGGCGTGATTTTTGCATAGCGAATTAGGTGTGGCATGATGTGTGCTTTTGTTTGGCTCTGACATTTTTCTAATTGCATGCCCGCACACATACAAATACACACACACACACACACACCGGCTGCCACATACACGTGAAGCCGAGGACACGTGTCGTTTCATTAAATTCGAGTTGTCTATCAAACCGACAACTCTCACATTTCACTAACGGATCAAAAAAGGATAAAAAATATAGAATAATACGTGCTTGTCATGAAGATTATTCACAGTGTAGAAATCTTTTTTTTTTCAATTTAATTAAATTTCTATATATTTTATAAAAATAATAATAAAAATAATAATGATAAAATAAGATTATATAGATGTCTATATCTATATCTATATCTATATCTATATCTATATCTATATCTATATCTATATCTATATCTATATCTATATCTATATCTATATCTATATCTATATCTATATCTATATCTATATCTATATCTATATCTATAACTATATATATATATATATATATATATATATATATATATATATATATATGCTTAGCAAGTTTTCTCTCAGTGTAACAGAGTTCATCAACAAATCAATCTATTGTTGCGCAATTGTAAATGCAAACAGGATCCGCTCACACCTATGCAAAAGTTTTTCATTATCGCAATTTTTAAATCAATTAGCATAGCGCAATTTATAAATTATTATTTGCTTTGCAAATATTTTTCTGCGATATGCAAATTAATTTTCATTGCAGTCCGTTGGCTTTCCGCTTATATTATTTAATTTCTGTTGTTTCTCTTAAATGTTTCATTTTTTTGTTTTGTATTTATTTCAGCTTATTAATTCGCACGTACATTGTATTTTATTCACGCTGGCAGTTTCTGTGTTAATCATATTTATACATTTTTTAATCAGCTTGTAATTTTTGGTGTAATATTTTAAGTAAATTATGCCAACTGGCCAAATGTCACAGAAGCCCCCGCATTCCGAGCCGACGACGGTCGCGGATCAAAAGTAAATCCCATTATGAATAACTATATATTGCCAGTATAAATGATATTTTTTTCGCAGCTATTTACATTTTTTTTCTCTTACTCTCACATTTTTCGTTGCCTGTGCAAATTTAAACATAAAAAAAATGCAATATATATATATACATAATTATTTTTGCTTTGCGTGAAATATATTTTTAGTTTTTCATGTTAATTTGCTGGCGCTATTTGCGTGCATATATTCTTGTCGCTGGAATTGAAATGCATGACAAGCCTGGCCGCCAATGGCAACCCTTAAGCTTCCGCTCCCTTTCCATAAAACGTTAATGCATAGCTGTGGTGATTTAATTAATATGCTTAATGAGTTGCAATTAAACACGCATAAATAGTGAGCAACAAAAACAACATCAACAGCAAAAAAAAAAAAAAAAAAAAGTAAAATAAATATGAGAGAATGCTGACAAATATAAACAATGGAAATTAGTAAAAATTTGTTGCAAATTAAGACTATAAATAATAAAAGAGGCCAAAGCATTGAGGCATGTAATTAAATTAAATAAGACAATAATAATATGAAACAACAACAAAAAATACAAAATTGCAACATTGAAAAAAATACGCATAAATAAAACACAGTGAAACATTTATTCAGCAACATTTGATTGCATTATTGTTGACTTTAGGATTTGTGTTATTGTGCTAGGAGTTTAATATTAATTTATAATTAAAAAAACTGTTACTTGTCGTTGTGTCTTTTCAAATGTTTTCTTTTTCTACTCACAAAGCAAATGTACGCTTGATTTAAATTGATAAGAAACTTTCACTGGTTTGATTATAAAACAACAACATCAAACATAGTATTCTTATTGCTCTATCTATGCTTCTCAGTTTGGCTCTACACAAATAAATTTCGAGCAGGAGTCGTGGCAGACCTTGCTGAGCCGAAGAGCTAATCCGACTTACTATTGTGCCTACCTCTCTATGTCTATGATCTCATGGCAGTTGATTGTATTAGAAGCTAACTTAGCTTGAAAGAGCAGCAACAGCAGAAAGCTTATTCATTTCATAATTTCATTGAATCTACAATAAAGTTCTTAAGCTTTTTAATACTGTATAGTGCTAAATTAGTTTGTTTAAGAATCACAAACAAAAAATAATAAATAATAATATTAAAAGACGTTCTGTACCGCAGTTATATAATATATGATTATGTAAATTTTTTTATGCGTCATCAAATATAATTTCTTAAAAAAAAAAACAGAAATTCAATTATTTCGCCCTTACAATTTTTTATGACTGCAAAACTATTACTCTTTTATTGCATTCTTTAAGTTCTTGTGTAAATTTGCGAAAATTTCTTAAATTTTTTGATATAGCTTTCTCTCTTGTTTCTTTTTTTATCAGTGCTGAGGCATTTGCATACTCTCAATTTATTCCATTTGGCATGCACGAGCTTTTGTCTGTTGGGGCGAGTTTCATGGAGCTGGTGTCTGGATTGTTTCTCACTTCAAAGCTCGCCAAGTTCGTTTTGCCACAAAACTCTAATCTGTTTTTTATTATCTCAGCGCAAAGCGTTGCCAGGCCGTCGCATTTTATTATTTTGTGTTGTGCCGTCAGCCGCCAGCCGTCAGCCGATAACTAACCGAAACAACAGAAATTGCCAGTTACTGCCAATAGACTCAACTCCGTGCAACACCAGTTCACTTAGCAAACTCGTTACTGGCCGATGCATTCGCATGCCAGAATTTTGAAATTCCTGTCTGGACGGGATTTCCTACAACGTGGAGCGAGCGAACGCATAAATGCATCGCACTGGGAGCCATCCGCCCGATTATGCATGTCCCCTGTTTCATATTGATGATGTGCTGCTGCCCCAGCGGGTGTTGGCTAGAAAATAAACCAAAAAAAAAAAAAAAAGAAAAAATAGATTCAGTGCCGAGCCCTGAACTAAGCAAGAGCTGGGCTCTGCATTTGAGTTGCATAGTTTTGGTTTTGGCTTTGGTTTCGGTTTGGTTGAGTTTATTTTGCCTGCTGCATTTGTTTTTATTCCCTCTTTTGTGTTTGGGTTCATTTCTTCTTTTTTTTTTCAGTTTTGCTGTACCGGTAAGGAAGTGGGCGACTGACCAATGGGTGTGGCCATTTTGCCAATTGGCTGCACACATATCCATTGAACGCTTACAGAATCCTGGCGAACTAGCTCTGCCTCCAGCCACCAATTGGCATTTCGTCTCTAATCAATTTTGTTGATTGCCAAATGCAAAGCTTGAGCTACACTACACTGACTTGATCGTCGTTAATATTGATTGAGATAAAAATATGGAATGTAGTTGAAACAAACAAATTATTACACAAAAGAAATATATCTTAATAAAGCTAAAATATGTTTTATAGGCATTTCACGTCCAATTCTAATCAATAAATTCACGTTACCTTTCAAAACCCCTCATAGTATAATAAAATTGATTGATTAACATAAAGAGCCATGAAATGCGTGCTAGTTGACCAGAAGTAATATTTATTTGTTATAGATTTGATTCGTAAGCTTTTCCTACATAATTATGCTTTAATAGAGCTCTTGAGCTCTTCTTATGACAAGCTGACATGCCGTGAAGCACAAAAATCAAGTCATTCAACACATTTGAGCTCATTAAATCGCTTATTTACAAGCGACAAGGTCCTAAACTCCGCTTCTCCTGCTCCTCATCTATATCTATATGTCTGTTTGTTCGTCATTCTGAGTGCGAGTGTGTGTGTGTGTGCATTAATTAATGCAGCAAATATTATGTCCTTTCACATACTACACACACACACACGCGCGCACACTCACACCCACGCACAAATATGGAAACGTGCCCATTGCTGTGTTTATGTTTATGCGCAAATCCTTCGACTGCAATATAAACGCGACCTGCCAGGACGTCAGCTTAGCTCGGTACCGTGCCAAGTTGATCCTTGCTGCGGCTGTTGCCCGTTTAGTGGCGTGTGGGCGGACAATGGAAAGCCACGCAACTGTCAATTAATTTGACACTCGTCAGGGCAAACAGTTGTACAAGCAGCGACAAGGACTCTGGACGGCCGGAACAGGAGTCGTTATGATAATTTGTCTTTGGCAGGCAATGTCAAAATTGTATTTAACCAACGTCAAGACAAACAACAAGCAGTCTGTCTCCCTCTCTCTCTATCTCTGACTGTCTGCCCGTGTGTGTGCGAGTAATTAATATCTGATATTTGTGTTGTCAGGATTAGATTTGACACTATGCTCTCCAGTCCACAAAAACTCTGTAATTATACGCTGACAATAATTAAGCAACGTGTGACCTTAAAACTTTTGACGCGCTCACCTAGGGGCCAATTTAACAGTTATGCACATACCTACGAATACATATTAATATATATTATATAATCCAGCATTCCATAATATCTGAGGCAGCCTTTGTGAAATTAACGCATGGGTATGTAAATTTGGAAGGCTTGGCAAGCGTTGAAAACGTGTTCGCTCGTTGCGGAAAGTTCAAATGAAATTGCCGTGAGGCACGTTGTCAGTATACGTGGGGGTATATATGTACATATATATGTACATGCTAATGAAATCAGTTTTAGAACTCAACGGCATTGGGTGCTGTTTGCATAACCTTCAACTCGTTTTTACTTTTCACTTGCTAATTAACATGCGTGGGCTGCCTGGCAAGGTTAAGGGGAACTGCCTTAAATCACGAGATGAGAGTGAAATTCATGGAAAATCCTAGCTATGGAACAACGAAGAGTATTTAAAACTTGGAAAAATGAATGTAAAATGAATTAAAGCATAAATAAAATTAATATTTTATTAACATTTATAAATAGCAGGAAAATTCCAAGTAATGGCAATATAATTTTTAATATAAGCTGATGATTAATTTTATATTTTTTTTCGGTTGAGATTGTTGGAAATTTATTATTAGACAATTATAACAGTAGAAAAATTCTAAGCAATTGAAAATTTAATGTATTTTATTTTATTAATGCTCGTAGCTAATTTATTTTTTTTTTAATATTTTTTTTTTTTTTTGCTGTTTGAGAATGTTAGAAATTTATAAGAAAATATCTATAATAGTAAAATTGTAATAGCAGAAAGATGCTAAAACATACTTTTTTGCTGATGAGTAATTTTATATATTATTGTATTTTTATTTTTTTATATTTTTGTCGTTTGAAAATGTTTAAAAAATATCTATAATAGTAGAAAATTTCTTAATGTTATTTTATTATTTATGTTTTTATTTTTGTTGACTAACTTTATAATTTATTCTTTATATTTTTGTCGGTTGAAAGAGATTTATTTGAAAACATCTATTATAGCTAAATTATCTCTTACCTCATTTACTTACTACTAACATTTCATATTCCCTTTTTTATGGATGCAAACAAAAATAAAATTAATAATAATATTTAAATAAAATAAACAAATAAACAAACTTACATTCTTTGAATACAATATATTATTTATTTATTTATTTTCTTTTTTTTTAATTTTATGTATTTATTTCATTATATACTAATACACCTGCTGAGTATCTCTTAGCTGCAGATATGCAAATTAAAAATGTTCACAAATTAAATTATACATAAAATATTTACATATCTCTTGTTTGAATGATTTATAAATAATGTTTTATGTGCATATCTTTTTTTGTATGGTTTTAAAATGAAATTCAAATTAATTGTAATGCATATCTGACAATCTCACATGCCATTGCCCCTTATTTCTCAAGCTCTCGCACCAGTTTCATTTCATTCCTGAGCTTTTCGCATTTGCTTCTTGTTGCTGTCAAAACTTATTTTGTCAAGCATTTTACTATGATTGCATTAATTAAGTTCTTCATGGCAAATGTGAAAGGGTTTTATCTACTCAGGCTTGCTCTTATGCGACTACAACTTCCCTTCCTCTTCCCTCTCTCTCTCTCTCTCTCTCTCACTCTGTTTCTTCTTGAGAGCTCCGGCAAAGATTTGTTACATTTCGTATTTTGTTAAAGATTGCAAAAGTTGCTAGAACTTAACATGCCACGTTCTGACTACTGTAACTTTTGTCAGACGAACAGCGACAGCAACCCCTCGAAGCCTCACCCTCAGCCCCCAATCATTCCCCAGTATAAGTTAAAAGTTTACGCCCAGCTGCTCTACTTTAAGTCCTTTGAGTCGTCTTTTATCTCAATATTTGCTTTCGTGCCTTGTCAAAATTGAGTTAACATTAAATTTTAGTTAATTATAAATACAGTTGTCAGTGTGTGTATGTGTGTGCGTGTGCGTGTGTGCGTTGAAATGCCTGATGGCACAATTTGGCAGCTCTTGATTCTGAAGGGCTGCAGCAACCACTCTTCGATCGAGTCAGAAATTGGCTAGAAAACTGAAGCCGAACTCCGTTGTAAGAAGCAGCAACAACACAGCAGCCCGTTGCCTTGGCTAATGCTGACAAACTGCAGCTTTGGCACAAAATTGTTGCAGAAATTTATTATTGGCTTAAGCGTGGCATATACTCAATGCTGGTTACGCTCTGTGGGCGTGGCAGGTGCGCTCTGGCGCTGAGTGCACTTTGGCGTTGAAAAGTGTGAGTTATATGCGACGCGATGAGACGCGCCCAAAAGGCGAAAGCAGAAACGAGCAAGGCGAAAGGCAGACTACAGAGTAAGACGGCGACTACGTGTCTGGGCGCAATTCTATGAAAGCAAGGACCCACAGTCGGCCAAGTGTTGCCTTATTTTTATTTTCTACTTTAGCTGCCTTTTTCCGTGTTGCAAAGCACAAAATGTATTGCTATTGCTGTTGCCTTTGAGCTAAGAGTCGCTGCGAGTTATGCTTTAGCCAAAGATGCTTTACGACATAAAACCCCGAGTTAAAGCTGCTTCAAATGCGCTCACAAATATTGAGTAAATGCTATGTGGCACTCACGGCGAGATAAAGGCAGTAGCTGACTAAACCTTTGACTTAGCATTGACGAAACTCTTTTTAGCGGCAATTTGTTGGAATTGTAGCTCAAGCCAGATTTAAGCGCAAATAAAGCTAAACTCAATAATATTATTATTTAGCTAAAGTATTTCAAAGTATTTAGAGTATCTCTCTTAATTTGTATAACTAGTTCGCAATTTATAGATACTCTTAACAAAAACTAGAATATCATTTTCCAAATCACAAAACCCGACATAAAGTTTGCCAAAGATTTGCATCTAGTCACTTGGAAACTTTAAGTGGTTTTCGTGTCTAGCTTTGGCTGCTTTCAATTTTGAGTTATTTATTTTATTAACGCAAATATGACAAACACTTGGATAGCAGCTGGACAGGAACTGGGCTGGGGTTCGGCAGCTGTAGCAAATGATTAAAACTGATGCTGATGCTGCTGCCCACAAGCTGTTGTTGCAGCAAAAACAATTTGACAAAAGTTTTTCCCAGTCGAGTCCGAAAAAGGAAGTTTAGTATACGCTTTGACTGTCGAAGAGCTCGACTCTGGTTCGAGTTCTTGTCGCCAGTCTGGCCATTTTGTGTTATTGCACATGTGTGCTACTTGCTGCTCCTGGTCAAAAGTGCAGCAGCAGTGTCTCTCCCTCTCTCTCTCTCTTTCTCTCTCTGTGCTATGTGTGTGCGTGAGCATTTGCCACTGGCTGCAACTATTTTGTGAAAAGCGTATAATAATTTTCACAGGATATGAAAAAACTTTGTAGTTGGCGCTTCCGTTGCTGCCTCGAACCCTCTCTCTGTGTGTGTGTGTGTGTGTGCGTGTGTGCGTGTGGCCTGCGGCGCACCATTTGAATGCCGCTTGTACTGCGCTGTTGTTGTAGTAATTGGACAAGTCAGTGGCTAAAGTGGCGGCAGCAGCCACTACAACAACTACAGCGACAGCAACAACAACAATGACACGACACTACACTTATTAACACGTGTGTGCAAGTGCATGCATGCGCTTCTCTCCCTCTCTCTCTCTCTCTCTTTCTCTCCCTGTCTGCGTTGCTAACTGCTTGAATTTTGCTAATTGCTATGGCTGCTGTTGTTATTGTCATTGTCGCTGTTACTGTCTTGTTTTATACGTTGTCGCATTGTCTCATTACATGCGCTCTACCGGAACAAATTATTAAATTGCATTTTTAATTAAAATCATGAATTTTAACATTAATATCAGCAAAGAGAACAAATGTAATAAATATAAATAAAATGTGTATCTTATATGAATGTGTACCTCTTATGAATTTATATATAATTAAAGAATAAACAAGTCTTGTAAATAAAAAATTCTTAATAATGATTCCGATTAAATAATGATCGAACCTCAAATATATAAATACTGAATGAATACTAAACACAAATTCAGGAACTGTTGAAATATGTCTAACATAGAGCTATATCTATAAATTTATATATAATTTAAGAATAAGCAAGATATTTAAATCAAATATTAAAATAAGAATTATATAATTATATAAATATTGAATAAATATTTTTTTAATGTAGACATATATTTGAATTTACATATAATTACTAACTTAAAGAAAATAAACAAATATGCTAAACATTATTTTATCATAATCCCGATTAAATTGTAAATATTGAATATATATTTTAAATAATTTATTTGAAATTATTTAATACCATTTAAATTTTAATTAATTTAATATTGCTTTATAATAATCGCCAACATCTAATTTAATTATCAATTTTCCATCTCTCTCTTTCAGGTAAGTCGAATGCTTTGCAAATACCAAGCTGCAATTGTAGGTGTCAAGTCGCACATAAAGGTAAAAAGTTAAAGTATATCTACGGCTCAATGGAATACTTTGACAATATTTTCAATGTATTTTTTCTTTTTAAGTGCTATGTCTATGTCTGGCGCATCGGCAACAACTTTATCATTTTTCAAAATGCATTTAATTTCATTCCATTTTGTCGCATTTTACAATTCTGCAGCTCACCCAAACTCTGTTTCACTGACTTCCAAATCGACGGGCAAAGTTATAAAACTTCATTTGCAAAAGTGCTGCGTCATAGCGGTAGAGTCAATGGGTGGGCAAGGGGGGAGGTGCAGAGATGACACCGGGGCTCAGGCATGGCAGCAGTGTCATCGTATGAGTCAATGGCACGAGTTAGACAAGTCATCAAATAAATCCCTTTTAGGTATAAAGTTCTTTACTTACTCCTTTTCGCTTTTGCCCTCTCTCTCTCACTCTCTCTCTCTCTCTCCCACTCACTCGCTCGCTGGCTTGGTCTCTTGCTCACTCTGTCTCGCCTTGTCATTTATTCTCTGTCTTTCTTAAATTTTTTTATGCTTCACTTGTTTGGCCAGGAAATTTAGCAAGTTTTTGCTTTGTTTGACAAACGCCAAGGACAATGACAAGCTGTGGTACACTGAGAAAAATTACAAATACCTTACGTATTTAGTTAAAATATCTTAGTCTTTGTTATAACTTGGATTGCCTACACCTAGTTATGTATCTATTAGTAAGCTGCATCTACACGAAATTATTTAAAGTTTTGGGAACATTGTGCGTATCTCCTTTTAGAGAACGTTGCGTTTGAGATTTAATACTGGAGCAATACAAAAATTGGCCCAATAAAGCTACTCTGAGCATAATTCCTATCGATAACCTCCTTCATGTTTCCATTATTTATAATAAATTATTGAAGAAAACAACCAAACTTCATTTCTTGTTTATTAAATAAAAAAAATTTTAAATATTTTATTAAATTTTCTTTAACTTATGATTATTTTCTTTGAGTGTAGTAATTGAGTTGAGTGTCCCTTCCATTGATTAACTATTTGCCAGCACTGGCTCACTGTTTAAATTGTTGGATAACCATATCATAGCATGTCATCTGCCTTTACTCTCAGTCAACTTTTCCTCTCTCTCTCGCTCTCCCTCTATCTGCCTTTCTCTTTGTCTTTCTACTTGCCATTGTTCAATCAATTCATCAAGACATTATAGCCAATTGGGCAAACACAGCGCATTTGTCATAGTTAAAAATCCTTTGTACTGAAGTTAATGTCGTTGCAGTCACATTTAATTGCCGCTTTAGCCGACAACAATGAGTATCGAATATCTGCTATTTATTCAAATAAGCCACTGCATTGCGTTCATTTGCCTGTCAGCCTGTTGGCATTCGAGCGGATATTTGTCGAGCAAACTCAATTGATTTGTCAGACATGGCAATACGCGTCGCTTTTCATGTGCTAGCTCAAGGTGCATGGGGCATAGAGTAGAGCTTGGATTTTGGGTTGTTGCTTCATGGCTCATAAGCCACAAAATGCATTTCTAGCAATTTCCTTTATCCGAGTTGTTTGCCGTTGGCCCATTTTTTTTTTTTTTTTTTTTTTTTTGCCTCTGCTGCTACATACTTTACGGCGTTGCTATGCGTATGTGTGTGTGTGTTTAAATGTGGGCTGGCAGGCACTTCATCTGCTTAGTTTTTGCAGCCGCAGCCTTGACTTGACTTGAGTTTCCCAGGAAATCATTGCACCCAAAGTCGGATATATCCATGACTCGCTCTAGCTAGCAGCAGACTCGCTCTCATTTTCACAGATGCGAGAGATGAAAGCTAACTCTCTCTCTCTCTCTGTTGCTTTTTCTCTTTCTTTCTTTCTTCCACGTCTCGCTCTGCTTCAGCTGTCTTAGGCACTTCAGTCACCGCTTAAGTTGCACAAAATGTAATACATTTGATTGCACTCATGTTCAAGTTCTGTTACCAAAGTGGCCGCCTCAACGAAGAAAGAATAAAGTGAATCGGATGCATGGCCATGCCTTGCCCCCCCCCTCCCCACTCCCCACTTTTACCTCCTGCTGGTCCAACCCCTTTTACTGACCCACCCCTGGGTTTGTTGCCAAGCATCCGGCCCGTCAGGTTGCGTGTTCTCGATTCCTGCGGCTGTTGTTGCTATTGCCATATTGAAGTGTGAGTGCTCAAGTGTGTGTGTGTGTGTGTGCCCATGTGTGTGGCTTATATGAGCTTGAAAATGCTACAAATTGATAGATCCGCTAACAGATTGCAACAACTGCAAACAAACTGCATTCGTGCCGAGCTCTGTTTATTAGAGGAAAAGTTGGCAAATATGCGTAAAACTATTCGTAGAAAATACTTGCTGAATACAGGGTGTCTCAAAATCATGCAAAAAATAATTTGAATAGAAAATAGAGACTTTTAAATTTTGTACTGATTTATATAATATATTTTATGGGTTTATCTATGCAACTGGTCAGATAATTACAGTTAAAGCTACTCGGTATAGCGACATGATAATCCGATTTTTCCTTGTGCCAAAAGTGCAAGATATGGATGCGTAATTTCCCCTTTTGTTGATCAAAATTGGCCGATTTAAGGCAATTGGATTATTTTCTTTTTGGTTTTCTGTCGTGGAGGCCATTTATCATATTTACTGCATACTATATAATTTTTTTATATTTACTCAATACTTAAATAAATCAATAAAGAGTCTACACTTTTTTATTACAAACCTGAGTTTTCTATCAAAATTATTGCGTGATTTCTGAGACATCCTGTATATATCTATTTTTGTTTTAGTCAAAATAGAATAACTCTAGAATTGAGAGTAAATAAAATCAAACTTCTATTGCATACAGCTCTATGCATTCTCCTCTACTCAAATTGAGCGCTCATATAAGTGGAATTTCTTCCTCATCACTAAACATGACATTAATGAACTGAACGCTGCCTGTTCACTTAGTTGCATTTGTCTGTCTGTCAGTCTGTCAGTCTGTCGATACGTCTATTCGTCTATCGTTGCGCTGTGCGTTTGTCTGGCCGGCGGGCTTAGTTATTAGTGCACATTAATAACCATTAGAGGCATCCGCTGTGACCTCTGCACATCATTCACAATTAAACCACATTAGGCGCGTCCATCAGGTTCAATCAAAACTGACATGCCGAGTGCCAAGTGGCCAAGTGGCCAAATGGCCAGGCCCAGTACGAAAAATGCCGCGCTTTTAACCTCTCCGCTACCTCGCCACTGCGCTAATGGCCTATAACTGGTGGTGGCCATGGCCATGGCCATGGTGGTGGTGGCTGGGCAATTGCCATCATTAGGCGTGCTGGTGCACGAAGAACTCGAATACTTCCGTTGCTGCAAGCGACGACAACACGGAAACGAACAGGCAAGCGGCCAAAGCAAGGCCTATACAGTGCGGGGCGTGGTACAGTGGGGTAAAGTGGGATTGGACATGCTAATAGCTTTGAACTTTTCACAAATTACGGCGTCGTTTTCGAGTACGAGTTGCATTTGAAGCATCCGTGCGCTGACCGTTGCACTGTTAATTACCGTTATTGAACTTGTTTGATTGGCGCAAGTTGAAAAGTTGCCAAGCTGACCAGAACACACACACACACACATACACACACTCTCTATATATATATATATGTGTGTGTGTTTGTATTGCCGTGAGAGTGCCACAGGTTGCACTCACAGCGTAGTTGCACTTGTTAAGTAAATGGGATCCATGTTTGTTTGGCAGCTCGTTAACGTTAGGCCGCTCTTGTTTATAAGCAAAAGCCCATTGGCGAACTGCAATTAAGGACTCGAGTTGCTGTTGTTGTTGTAGTTTCTCTTGCTGTGGCCCTGACTGCATTTACACAAAGTTTTTATTCATTTCGTGAGCGTATTTTTAGCTGGCCACCGATAATTGTATTACGCTGTAAACATGCATTCGAAAATCTCACCATATATACATATATATGTAGAGAGCTCCTTTTGCTCACTTTCCATTCATAATCCACACTCATGCAGCCCCCTGCTTTTGTCAATCTGTATGTGAATGCATTCAATGCTCAGTCGCAATCAATGGCCAACAATTGGCGGGCGTTGGCCAAAACAAGCCAAACAAAACAGAACAAAGCCCCAACCTCAAATGTTGGCCAGCAAATCCAGAACTGCTTATTGTGGTCGTACGTGTGGTGCAATTGGCTTCCCTTGTTGCTGCTGCTGTAGTCATCAAAGTGTCGTCGATATTGTCGCTAGCCGCGCTGCATTTTGCAGTTGCATATCAGCAGGTGTGTGTATGTGTGTGTGTGTGTGTGTGTGAACATGAGCTGATGGATTTTATTTTAAGCTCTAATCGACTTAAAGTCTGCTTGGTTTAAGTATTAAAAGTGTTAAGATTAAAATTAAAAGCACAACAGCATTTTTATTAGTGCAAAAAATAAATATTGAATGGGAAATTTCTTATTTTTTATTTGACTTTGTCAATTATAAAATTGAAATTATAAAATATCCAAAATTTGACATAAAATAAAATCTTTAATAAGAAAAATCTATATTTTTATTGATTTAACTTTGTTAATTATAAAATAATAATTCTAAAATTTTAATAAATATAAGATTTCAAAATCTGACAAAAGTAAAAAATTAGTATTCTAGCTCAAAAGATGAACGAGATAAAATTTTTGAAAATATGTTTTATAGATAACTATAAAACGATATAAGTTTTCGATTTTCTGAAACATACTCGATATGCGCGTGCCATATACGAACCTAAGACAAAAATAATGAAGTCTTTAGCTCTTATAGTTTCTAAGATCAACGCGTTCAAGCATGCGGACAGACAGGCATGGATTTATCGAGTGATCAAGATTTCTGTAAAGATATCTACTTTATGGGGTCGGTCACCATTATATCTTAATTTCCCATTTTCGATGGGTTTAGAGTATAATAAAAATGAAAACAAATTCCACGGCAAATTAGACTCGCAAAAATCTTGTTTCCATATTCTATATTTTTCTTTTTCACTTGATTTGGAACTAGTCAAATTAATGCAATAATAAATAAATAAAATGTTTATTGCTTTCAACTTTCCTGCAGGTCTCTCAACTCCATCAATGAACTATTTATTAAACTAAATCTCATATGATTTTTCTGCTCGGTTTGATTGTTCGATTTATGTGTCGCGCACTTTAAGTTTATTTTATTTATTTTTTTACTTCTGATTACAATTGCAACAACAGCAGCTGTCAGATAGCCAAGCTTCAGCTCGTATGAGAGCAAGAGAGAGAGAGAGAGAGAGAGTTTTCTACTCTGGAATTCCTTACAGATTTCTGTCTGCCTCTTAACAATTTGATGTTGTTTTGGGTCTTTTTTTTTTTGTGTTTGCTTCTTCTTATTTTTGATACGGGCTACAAACTTTAGCCACACTTTTTTAAAGTTTTCGAAGCATGGGGATTTATGGTAGCTAAAAGTGCTTCTCGCTTCTCGGTTGCCGGTTCTGAGCTCTCGCTTGGGTATAAAGTAAAAGTTTCGCTTGGCATAAGTAAGTAAGTGCACACACACGCACACACACACACGCACACACATCTATGCGTATCTGTGTGCGTTATCGTATAAGTAAGTGCGAAAATGTCTTGAAGCGTGTATAATCAGTGTTAAGTCACAAGTAATACCAGCAAACGATATCAATTCAATTTGAGTTTCGCTCTTGGGGAGTATGGGCGAAATGCCATTAAGTTACATTGCAAGGTGGAAAAAGTTTGTACTTTAATAAAATTGATCTTTACTTAACGAAAAGTTATGTGAAAATTCATATTTTATCAAATGACAAATAAAATCATTTAAGTTTTTAAAAATGCTAAGCAAGACAATAAATAAAACCATTTGGGGAACTAGACAATATTGAGATCTAACATTTTCTTGCTGATTAATGTTTTATTATTCACAACGTCTTTTTATTCTCTATGGACTTAAATGTCAATGTGAATAGTAGATATTTCTGGGCAGACTTATTGCATAACTGGCTACGTCAATGGCTCCGCAATCCGATTGCAGTCACAATTGTTTAATGGAAATGCGAAATGCGCTCTCGCATTTTCATGTGCCATTTTATTTACGCGCTGTACTCGGCAATGGCTCCGACGACGTGCCACGCCCATCAATGAGAGGGCGTTGCTCAAGCCATAAAATGAGAATGAAAAACTGTATATAAACTCATATATATGTATGTATCTTAAACTGGAAGCAAATCAAAGGGCCACAGCAAAAGCTGCCATTGAGCATTGAATTATGTGCCATTTGTTGGCCGCTGTGGGCGTAAAGTGGGCGTGAGATGGCATTAGCCATGGCCACAATTCCCAATTGTAATGCGAAGCGCATTTGCACTTGTTTTTCTTCATATTCACGTTTGCTTCACTGCTGAAAATGCAAATTTTCACCCCAAAAAATTTATGTGAACACCATTTGAGAATTTAGCTCTGTCTGCTTTCTTGTGCTTCTTCTTGCTTGGCTGCAGGATACATTGCCTGGAACATAAATTAAGCAGTGAGCTGAAAAGAATATCTCACATTTATAGTCAATCGATGGCTGGCTGGCCAATGTCGATTAGCCTTGGCTGTAAAATTGCAATTCTTTTGAGAAAATCTTTTTTTTTTTCCACAAAAGGCGAAACTGCAACCATTGTCTTTGCTGCTTTATTCAATTTCTTGTAGGTTAATAGAACCTTACAGCTTATTTTGTTTTTTTTTTTTTTTTGTTTTTTTACTGTGTATTTTTCACTCTCTTTCTCATGTGCTTACAATTTTATCTTAGCTGGCACGAATTCGATTTCATTTTACTTTTTATTACTACTTTGCTTCAATTTACAAAATTGAATATTGGCGACAAACTCGATTTACACACATTCACACACACACACACACACACACACATGTCCATAACCCACCAGGCACTCCCATCAGCGAGCTTTACGCAACCTGCCTTTGTCTCACACACGTTGCGTAAGTCATCGAATTATCTGTTAGAAAAGAAGTCGATTGCCAAGCAGCAGTAACTGGCTGTTGCTCCTCCACTAACTAGCTGCTGCTCATAGGGTACTTTGTACAGTGAGGCAAAAGTGAGAAACGTTTAATGAAATATTTTAAAATGTGTTAAATCGAAGCTTTGTAGCCTCATATATAGTTGACAGTACATTTTTTTTATTTTATATATATTTATATATATATTTTTTTTAAGTGTAGAAATCGTACCAAAGTTGAAAGCTAATAACTGTATCTTCGATTATTATTAATATATGAATTATATTTGGAAAAAGTGCAACAGGCACAGACAAATATAGAAAATGAATAAATAAACAAGGAAAAAAATATTAAAAATTAAAATATTAATAAAAATATTAATAATTATAAAATGTGTCATTAATTGAAACTTGTTCAAAAGCACATATTAATATAAGCTATCAAAAATAAACTAACAAAAAACGAAAATAAAAATAAAAATAATAATAAGATTTCTGTTATATTTCTTTTATATTGATAAAATAAATTTGATAAGTCAAAAAATAAATAAAATAAAAAATAAATAAATAAAAAATAAGAAATGTTTGTTGACTTCAAAATAAAAAATAAAATTTATTAATAATCAATTTTATTTATTAATATTTATTATTTATTTATTTATTTTATTTTTTATTTTTTTATTTATTTAATTTATTTTTATTTTTAAATCAAATACATATCAGTTGCCATATGTTTTTTGTCTTATAAATATAAAAATAAAATAAATAATAAATTATTAATTCTAATTTTATTTTATTTATTTTATTATTTTTTTATTATTTTTTTATTTATTTATTTTATTATTATTGTTATTATTTTTTTTAAATATTTATTAAATAAGTAATTTGTTAATTCTAATGTACATATATAATTGCATTATTTTTAAGGCAGCTTCTTTTCTTCTCTTTATCAAATCTACATCACTATTTTAATTTATCTAGATCACTTTTTAAATTAAAAATCATGAATTGAATAAATAAAAATCTGTGTTACAGTTAGCTAAGTTCTATATAAAATATTTAATGTTTATCATAAACAATCCTTGAGTTAATCTGCTTATATAATGCTGCAGATTGCAGCAGTTTCAGCGTATGTCCTATGCCTTTTATTGTCCCTTTGTTGCACTCGCCTATAACGATTTATCTAGCTTTAGTCTGCAACCTGCCCCACGCACTTTATTTTTTCAAATATAAAAGTTTCATTTTACCAGTGATTTCTATGCGACGTGTTAAGCTCTATTATCAACACACACGCCCATACATGCTGCACTCTATTTGCCCACTGTGCTGTGGGACGCACACAGTGCCTTATATAAGTATATAAACACACACGCAGGCTTTTTCTCGTATATAAGACAACCGCTCCGTTGTGTGCCATTTAGCTGTTGTCTCACGCGTGCGTTTCATTTCACTCCATCCATGCTTATCTTATCAGTCCGTTGTCCCACTGTCCTCTTCTCTCTCTCTCTCTCTTTCAGTCTGTTTGTGCTCTTAATTTTTTTGCCAACTTTGCAGTTTCGCAACGTTTTTATATGATTTTTATACTTACGTGATATATTTTTCTGATGCGTCGTCACTGCTGGTACACTTTTTTATTATCGGCGTTAACATCAAGATAAACCGCCCATTCCCACCCAATCTCCTCTCTTTAAGTAAATGGATATATATGTCTATGTATGTATGTCTTGCCTTTGTCTTTGCCACTCGACAGAAGGTCTGTTTATTTAATTTCATTTATTGATTTTATATCTTTATGTATTAGCGGACGATGTGTGTGAAAAGTTTGCTCCGTTTCCAGTTCAACTAGTTTTGACGCGCAAAGCCCATGGGTCGATCTTTATTGGCCATGTGCTGATCCAGTTTGCGCCAAAATTCTATCAGAATATCGGCATCCTGACTGCGGTCATCCTCCGGTATGTTCAATATGTTGAGCTGCAGTGATTCCAATTCGCGATAAATGGGTTGGCCCTTGTACTGTAGATGGAAGGCGCAAATCTGTTGACAGATGGCCGCTGGGTCGGCATGATTGGGCCAGCCAATGAACTGCTGGTGGGGATTAAAGACGAATACGGCCACAACCTGTTCCCAGTCATCAGTTGTCAATCTGGTCACATTGTCCAGAACTCGATAGGTCTGCTGTTCGCCACGAAACATGTGCTCAATGCTGACCTCTTCCAGCAGACGCAGCTCCGTGCGCCTCATTACGGCCGGCGGCACGAAACGTTGCTCCTGCAGCAGTGACTGCACATTGTGCAGAGTAACCAAACTGGTGAATTCACTGGGTACCACTATAATAGGCTTGCGAGTCGGACGTGATCCGCTCGGAATTGGCATGTGTGTTGTCTGGCGCTGTGGCGGCGCATATAGCGGCTGGCGATGCGTCGCCTGGCGAGGCGGCGGCACAAACTGGGGCGGACGATGTCTGGAGGGTGGCCGATTTTGAATTCGGACTGGATTCACGCCAGGCGGATAATTTTGAAAAGTATTCTCAGTACTCTGGGCCGGAATGAATCTGGATTGTAGCTCCTGACTCAGGCTTTGCGATTCCTGCACACTCGCCGTTTGATCAGGAAGACCCAAAACTGGATAATGGGGTGGATTGATAGAAAGTGGAAGCGGTACAGAATTTTGAACATAGGATTGTGCAAGTAATTGAGGATTCGTATTAGCTTGCAATTGACCAGGAAGAAATGGTAGTTGAGGAATAGTAGGTTGCAGCACTTGTTGCTGCGGCTTCTGTTGTTGTTGCTGCTGTTGCTGCTGCAGTTGCAGCAATTGTTGCTGCAGTTGCTGCTGCTGCTGCTGTTGCTGTTGCTGCTCTTGCTGCTGCTGCTGCTGTTGTTGCTGTTGCTGCTGCTGTTGCTGTTGCTCTTGCTGTTGCTGCTGTAGCTGTTGCTGCTGTTTCTGTTGTTGTTGTTGCTGTTGTTGTATCTGCTGCTCCTGCTGGAGCTGTTGTTGTATCTGCTGCTCCTGCTGTTGCTGCTGCTGCTTTAGCTGCTGCTGCTGTTGTTGTAGCTGCTGCTGCTTTAGCTGCTGCTGCTGTTGCTGTAGCTGCTGCTGCTGTTGCAGCTGCTGCTGTTGCTGTTGCAGCTGCTGCTGTTGCAGCTGCTGCTGTTGCTGCTGTTGCTGCTGTTGCTGCTGTTGCTGTTGCTGATGCTGCGACTGCGGCATATCCACGACCAGCGTATCTAGCTCCGGCGGCACAACGGGCACCTCACGCAGCTGCGGTGGCTGCAATTGGCTAACCACGGCCACTGGTTTCACAGCCGGCTCTCGAGGCTTGTCAAGCAATCTACAGTTTTGGAAGTCATAGACGCGTGCCAGTGTACGCAGAGCAACCGGCAGCTCCTTCTCACCTAGCAGCATCTCACCATGAGCGCGATTCTGACGCTCGCGGCTAATTGCCATGGTGGCCACAGCTGCCTTGTGCTCCAGCTCACTCTTCTCACCCGTGCTTTTGTTCGCCAGCGCAGCGGGCTGCATCTCACTCTCGAAGTCATCATCATCGGTGTCGTCGTGTGATTCGAGCGCTTGGCAGAGCTCCCAGTAGTTTTCGGGTTTACCGCGAGCGGGACGCACTGGCTCGCTAGTTGATTCTACAGAGTCAATTTTTTTAACTTTCATTGCTGAACTTTACGAAATGAAACTGAAATGAAAATGACTTCTGATTCTAAATCAAGATGTCAGTTCAACCTGACAGCTAAAGCAACGCCTATCTGATTGCTTTACGGAGGGAATGGCAATTGGTGATGCTAACTTGTTCAAATAACTGCTATTAAGTGCCAGCAAAATTCATCTCGTTCCTCTTTCGATTCTTTGCGTAATTTATGTAAATATATAAATTTTTTATTTACAAGTCATTTTTTATACTTTTTATGACTTTGACATTAGCCAATGGCTTCTTTTTTTTCTGTCGTCGATTTGCTTTTATTTGTAAGCTATTTTTATATTTATTTGGGAAAGTTACTTTGGCTTCGGCTCAGCGACCATCCACATCAAAAATATTGTTCTCTTCTTTATGTTATTGACTTTAATAACATTTTAGCTGCGAGCCATGAAAATATTTGTGTAAAATGTACTTTAATACTCTACCAAGAGGAAATATGAGTGAGTGACTGTGCTGATTTTTTATTAAGAAATCAACATTGATAGAGCTGGAAAAAAATGTAGTTTAAATAGTATTATTTTTTATTTTTAATATAAAAATATATAAATATACTATATTCATATTAAAATATTAAATCAAATAGTAATATTTGATATTTTTAATATAAAAAAAATATATATATAAATATATTTTATTCACATTAAAATATTCCTTTGTCCTTTATTAGGGTATTTAAGATGCGTTATACTATACAGCTTCATCTTCATATTATTTTCATACTTCTTTTGCAAGTTTTTCATGAATTTGTGGTGCTTTGTTTTCTGCTTGTCGCTGACGCTCAATAAAATTGATTTGAGGCCAGGGCCAAAGACCAACAATTTGTGCAGCAGCCACTCGAGCTGTTGGCATACTGTACTGCTAACTACCCCAAAACATATGCTCAGCGCTTAGTGGCCGTAACCCAACGACATCTCAAATTGTCCAGGGCTATACGTAATTGCCAAAGCGAAATTTCATTACCAAGGGCCTGGAGGCAAGCCAACTGCACTCGAAATCCGTTGTCAGAGACGAGGGTCGCGTGTGATAAATTCCATAAAAGGTCAGCCAAATGAAATTCTCGCCCAACGCTTGGCACTTTAGCTGGCAGCCATTTTGCCGCTGCACTAGAAAATGGCGGCGTCGCCATTTTTGTTTATGGCCGCATTTGTCACAGCAAATTGTATTGCCAGTCGGCTCCTAGCCGCTGCTGCTGCTGCTGCTGTTTCTTTTGTGTGTGTGTGTGTGCGAGTGTGCTGCGTGGCTCATGCAATGCGCGTTAACAATGCGCCATAAAAATGTCTGCCCTGTAGGCTCACCTTACGTCTGGAAGCGCCAGCATGTTAATTAAGTTCATAGAATGAATCATGCTCCCATGGCTAGACGCCACACAAAAAGGCAATCTCAAATGCTCATATTAAATAACTAAAACTAAAAAAGAATAAATATATTTTAAGGATATATATAAGGATATATGACCGCAAAGCCACGGCATGATAATTATAATGCACTTAAAATACTTACACAGAGAACGCTTAATGATTTAATTGTTTATTTATTTATTTAATATTTACATATAAATATATTCCTAACTTTGGATTATTCCAAGTATATTTATTTTTTAAATTTTATATTACACATGTATTTATATATACTTATATATAATTTTTATTCAAAATATATTATATTTAGAATTTTATTTATATATTTACCCATTTATTGTAATTGCTCTATTGAAACTTTGCTCTTTTCATTTAAAATATATAATTTATTTAGCTTTATTGGATAGATGAAAGCGTTTTTTGATGCCAAATATTTAGAACAGACTGTATAATTCGCGAAAATGATTGAAATACTATGATGATAAAATTATTTACTCATATAGGAAACTCGTTTATAAAGCGAATAAGCGTCAATATATGTAACAGCATCTCGTTAGGTGCTGCAATGCGCTTCAATGCAATTTCTTGAGAAATTTCCATGAATAAGTTTAGTTTGACTTAAAGTTGCCTGAGTTCGGGCGTGCCATCCAAATCGAGACTGCTGCAACTGGGTCGCATCATTAGAAAGTGATTTAGCTTGCCAAAACCTGCTAAGCTGTAGTAGATATAGAGTTGTTAATATGCAAATATCAGTTTGGTAAACATATCAATCGTTGCTTACCACTTTAAGTCGAGCGCCTCAGTTAGCTGCGACTTGTGATCACTGATGCTACGTACTGGAAGCTGGCTCTCCTCCTCCTGCAGGGAGCGCACGAGTGTGCTCAGCTCCTGGTGCAATTGGCCATTGTAGAAGTGAATCAGTTTGTGCATCGATTTGTAGCTGCGTGCAATCAGTCGCTGCAGCTCCAAGACGTCTGCATCAGCTGTAATTGCCCTGGGCGTGTTAGCCATTTTTTTCGGCTTGATTTTTGTTTTCTTGAGTAAATATTATTAAAATTTTTATTTTTTTTTTTGTTGTATTTTTTATTTTATTTTATTTTTTTTATATTTTTTTGACCGAAATTTGTGTGGGGAAAAAACTAAAACTAATGTCATTTCACTGAGGCCGCCTGGGGGTCTGCCTGCCAGGCAAAACGAAATAAAAGCAGTTGACACAGTTTTCACAAAAAACTAAAAAGAAAAAAAATTCTTGATTTCATTTTTCTTTTTTGTGTATTTTTTGGAGGTATTTTCGAAAACCAACGAAGCGCGAGCCAAAGCCGAAAAATGCACATACATAACGTTCGTTTTGGATGGACCAGAATTCTATAGAAGATTCGCATTTGCTTACGCAATGTGAGCAGCGATGAGGAAATGTCCATTGGGCAGGATTTGCTGGCTACCAAGCGGGGGATTTGCTTCTCCTTTTTTTTTTTTTTTCTGATGAGTGCCCAGCGGCCGCAGTCAAGTGCATGAAATTGAAAAACGCTTCCAGTGCTTATCAATGCAAAGCCAAAACCGAATGTTTTTCCTCTCCAATATGCGTGAGCCACTCTATGTGTGTGTGTGTGTGTGTGGGCGCAGCTGATTTGATTCGGCTTTGAAACAGGCCACAGAAAAACCATTCCAAAAAAAAAAAAAAATGCCAAAAAAAAAGAAAATAGATTCCAACATGCGAAAACAATCTCTCTTAAGTGCTTAGCTCACATGTTGTATGGCCAGCAATTGGCTCCGAAATTTGGCTAGTAGCTCGAGCCAATTATTTGCTGCGGCCCTTTTATTACGCAGCCACACTGTGGGCCGTTAACATAAAGTAAGAAGAGAAAATCATTTAACGACAACAGCGTCAACGAGGCTGCAAAAATATAAGAAGCAGCAAAACAATTTTGTCAGCTTATCAACAGTAAAAATAAAATGCCAGGGCTAAACAAATAGGGCTGAGAATAAAAAATAAGAACGAAGGCAAAGGATACGAGATAAACATTCGTGTGCGCATCACAATAAAGCGCCAATGAGAGGCACATGTGTGCACACAGAGCATATAATACACACACACACACACACATACACATATATATATGTATATATATATACACAAATACTCTCTCACACACCCAAATGATCAGACATTTGTGGCCCCTTGAAAGCGGCATCTTTATTGCCTTTGGTTGGCAAAATTGGCAAATTGTTTTCATTTTCATTTCGTTCGTGGTCGACGACAGCTTTGGGGATATTCTTGGGCTATTTAAAGAAAATGATTTCGTGTGGGCAACTAGTATAAGATTATTAAATACTTGAAGTTAAAAGTTAGTTAAATGAAAATACAAATTAACATACGATAAACCTTGCAAATTATACATTTAACAAACCGACACAAAGAGAAGAAGCGTAAATGTATAAAAAGTTGTACATATAGAAAGAAATATTCATTTTATAATATTAATGGCCATGAGTAGAGTTTGTTGGCCATATCAGCAGAACTGAATTATGAAAATATTGCTTCAGAAAAGTTAAACACAATTTTCCGCATCATTTCAGTTATGTTTGCAGCAGTAGCTAAAAGGCATGCCTCAAGCTGGCAGCCAATATTGTTGACAACAAATTGAATAAAGGTTGAGCCTGTTACTCTGACGTATGCTTGATACTTGGCGGGTGGCTCTTTTGCACGCTAACAACTGCAGTGCTTGAAGTGCTTGCAACTGTTGCACACATATACAACGAGTTGGGGGGACATCAACAATAAGTACAAACATGATAATGCGACACACACACGCACACCGGCACAAGCGAACGCGACGAGCATTTCAAGAAAATGAATGAAGTTGCCAACTTGTTTGAACAAGTTGAAAAGGTTAGTAAAAGCGTCAAGTGGCCAGTCCACCTCCAGCTGTGCAATGTTCCATAGTTGTTGTTGCTATTCTTGCTGCTGTTACTCCTGCTGTGTTTGTGTGTGTGTGTGTGGGCACTCGAAAACAAGCTCATCAACAACAAACGTCGGCATGACGATGATGTAGTCTTCATTCTCATCGTCCTCGCTCCCGTTGACATTCCCATTGACAGTCAGCGCACTTGCAGTTCATATCCGTTCGCTATTCCTTTGCCACGCGGTCCATACAACTGCTGATGCTGCTGCGACTCCTGCTACGATTGCTGCTGCTGCTGCTGCTCCTCCTGCTGTTCACGTCCCAACTATGTTTCAGTCACTGCCCATTGTCCTCGTCATTTCAAATTGAAGACGTTTCGATGTCACACTCTGATTTGCTGTCCACTCGAAACGGCCCAGCAAATAGCAACTGAATTGAACTCGAAATAGACCTTAAAGTTCGGCGCTCCAGTTGCAGGTCGTTTCTCTGCTGTACGGGCAGAGCATGTGGAAAAAATGTATATGTATGCATGCACGTTCTTTAATATTATCTCAATGTCTGTTGGCTGGTAAATTTACGTAATTAGGTTCAACTCTGGTTGTCAGTTGCCTCTGTTTGCCAACAGACTTGAATGTGTGTAAGGGAATGGCATTTGCTGCT
This sequence comes from Drosophila koepferae, assembly GCA_030914345.1. NCBI lineage: Eukaryota > Metazoa > Arthropoda > Insecta > Diptera > Drosophilidae > Drosophila > Drosophila koepferae. Next base: position 2,139,765 of record JAUESR010000211.1, read on the forward strand.
CTATTGAATAGAATTTTATAATAATAGAATTTTATTTATAATAAGCTTTTTGGTAGTCTTTAAATGAGAATTTGTGTAGCATTCTTGTGTAATGAAAATATTTTATATAAATGAAGAGAATCATTTTGGAGCTGTTATCGGTAGTGATATTTATATTTATTCGATTTTTTGTAATAAATTTAGATAAGTAACTAGTTTCAAAGCCTCTTTCATGATTCTTTTCTATATCTCCTAGATTAAAATGAAATTTAATATTTTATTTTAACATATTTTTAAGGAATTTTAATTACTAATGGATTTTATAACAAGCTTTTGCTAGCATTTAAATGAGTCTTTAAATGTAATTAAATGAATATTTTATATAATTGAAGAAAATCTTTTTAGAGCTACTAGCGATTGCAATCCCAATCGATTGGGACATTGGAAATTGATATTATTAATTTAGAAAAATTATTTATTTATTATTATTTTGGTATTTTTATTTTTTTTTTTATTTTTATTATTATTATTAAATATATATTTGTAGAAAGCCCCAGAAATTTAAACACAAATCTGAAGAATTTTAATTGTTTGTCAGAAGATATTTAATATATTTCACAATATTTCATACCTATAATTATGTAATTAAATGAATATTTTACATAATTAAAGGAAGCTTTTCAGAGCTCTTATCGATTGTGACATTTGAAATTGATTTTTATATTTATGCGATAAAAATGCATTTATTTATTGATGCATGCTAATTTAATATGAGCGCCGCTATATCGCCCATAAGTAGGGCACATGCAACATTTATACAAAAGGATCTCTCTCTCTCTCTTTTTTATGGCTATAGCTATAGAGCTATAGCTGACAAGTGGCAGTTGGCAGCTGGTGACATGCAGCATAGCTTTTCCATTAAGGCAACTCGCTCCGATTCTGTGGGTCTACGTCTTTGCAGCTTATGTAGCCAATCAACGGGCCTGGCTTGACACTCAGGTGTATGAACGTGTGTGTGTGCGTGTGTGTGTATGTAAGCGTGTGTGTGTGTGTGTAAGTGAGTTTGTATGACATTTGCAACTTGCCAGTTGCTGCGCTTCAAACGGAAATTGCGACATTCCTTTGCTTTTGCCACACGTCGCTTGCCTATGTTTTGCAGCTGCTTAAAAAAGTGTGCACGTATGCTAATGCTTCACACACACACACACACACACATGCACACGCACATTCATACACATGCGCACGCTAACACTCTCGCACATGTTGAAGCAATCGCTCAGCCACATGCACTAAGTGTTTTTGAAATTACGGTAATTTATTAGGGGTCCAGCAACGAGTAAAATGTTGTTTTTTTTTTTTTTACTGCCACGCCCACAACAGCAACTGCAATTGCCAAAGTGTGTCAACAGTTGCAATGCTTTGGCTTTTGCCACTTGAGAGATTGCCAGAGTCGCACTCTGTTCAGCAGACAACTGTTGCCGGCTCGACCCACTCGACCCACTCACCCACTCTCTTGCTCTCCAGCTGCTCTTCAACTTGTAACTTAGGCAGCTCGTCAGACGCTTTTATTTTTTTTTTTGTTTTTGTTTATTTGCTTCTGCATGCATGTTTTGTGTACAAATATTTTAAGCACACTCACATGCACACACGCACACACACACATACACTCTCTAATACACCCATAGACAGCGTTTACTCTAAACTGTGAAATTTTACTAATTGTTTTGCCGCCAATTACGTGCGCAAATGACTGTATGTGTGTGTGTGTGCGTGCCTCTACGTGTTGCCATGACTGCCGTGTGCGTGTGTGTGTGTATTACCTGCCATTTGATGTATGAGCACAGTTTATTAAAATGTTTTGCCGTCTGCAATTTTACGTATGCCTTTTTAGTCGCAATTTGCAACTTTTGCATAATATTTAACACACATTTCCATGGTGGTTTTTCTTTGCGGTGGAATGTTGGCTATTCGGTGAAGGGAGATGGGATACATGTTACAAATTGTTTTATTTGAAGTGAACAAAAAAATATATATACATACATGTATAATGCAAGCGGCAGATATAATATAAATTAAATGTGAAATACTTCGGGCTAACGAAATATATTCAAACTTTTAATAAATTAAATTTTACAAACTTTTATTTCTGTTTAAAATTGGCATTAGATATAATAGCGAACAAAATTATTGGCTCAAAATTAGTTTTGCTTTTTAAGCTTAATAACAACTTATTAAGTCTATCGAAATTTTTTTTGATTAAATAAAAAATTTATTAAATATATTAATCTTTATAAAGTGGAAAAAATAATAATAATTTAAAAAAATAAATTAATTAGTAAAAAAATAAAATTAAAAATTATGTAGAATAAAACAAAAATGACGAAATAGATTAGAGTATTTATTAAATTAAATAAATAAAAAAAAAAAATAAATAAAATAAAATAAAAAGATAAAAATAGAAAACTATGTAGAATAAAACGAAAAATTAACGAATTGATTAGTCTTTATTAAATGAATAAATAAATAAATAAATAAATAAATAAATAAATAAATACATACATAAATAAATAAATAAACAAATAAATAAATAAATTAATAAATAAGTAAATAAGTAAATAAATAAATATGTACAAAATAAATAAAATAGTAATAAAAAATATAAACATTTTACAGAATTTTTAATACGTTTATTTACACTTTGAGATATGTTATTTTATTTATGTTAAAAATAAATATAATTTAAAAAAAATAAATAAATATCACAAAATAATATAATTTTGCAGATGTTTAATTCAGTTTGTTTTAGTTTTTTTAAGGGAGCTGAACTTTTAAACGCTCTTTACTTTACAACTCCAGAAGGCCAATTTGAATTATAGGGAATATCACTGCAGTTAAATATCGATAATTAACTCAAGTGACAGACTAGACTCTAATAGAGTGTCATTGGAAGAAGAAGAAGGTATTTAGATAGCTAGAAAATAAAATAAATCGAAGATAATAACAGAATATTTGACATAAAATAAAAAAAAATAAAAAAATAAATCTTTTGCACAACTGCCTATAAAAATAAAGTCTTTAAATTTATAATTAAATTTACAATGCAGATACTCGGTTTTATTATTAAAATATATATAAATCCCAATAAAATAACGACTTTTGACACTTTATATAAAAACTTTACATTCCTTACCCGCCTCATCTTTTATTTAAATTTATAAACAATTTTATTGAACTTAAATTCATGCATTTAAAGTTTTTAATTGAACTTGACGCAAAAGGTAATTATATCTTAAAGCCATTGAACATTAAATATATGTATATACTCTGGACAAGCCGCAAAAGGAGCAGCTAAAGAGCAAATTGTTGCGATTTTTCCTCCGCCTGCTATACGAGCGGCCCAGCGAGGCATTAAGCAAAAGAAATTGTCGCCTCATACGCCATTACGCGCATTCGGCTCGTGTTAAAACGAACTGGCAAGCAAACAAATATGGAGCAGGGACTGGATGAAAAAAATAACATAAACAAGCAAAAAGAAAAACCAAACTCTTGCGAAAATAAATGATTATTTAATATTTATTTTCGTATTGCTTGGAAATGCGACCGCTCCTTAATGCTCCTGCTGCTCAGACGGCTGTTGCATCATTTTTCATGCCGTACGAAAAACGGCCTCCACTCGCCCAGACTAAGTGCCTCACTGCGCCAGGCTATTAATGCCAGTTGATTGGGCCGAAAGGGCGGGGTGGCCAAGGTCTGTAAAGCATATATATACATATATATATATATATACATAAACACGTATGACCAAGTACATCCCATACATGTATTTATTATTTAGCCAACGTTTGTGATTATTTACGCCTGATAAGAAAGCAACGACTGGCCGGCCTGACAGCCTGCCAGACTGAGTGTAAAAATGATTGAGTATCCCAGACTGGACGTGGTTCAAAGCACCGAAATCGACATTGTTTGTATAACTCAGCGTGTGTATGTGTGTGTGTGTGTGTGTAACCAAGTGTCTGGATATTTTACTTAGAAGACGAGCCACTCGTGTGATTTATTGAATTAAATTGAACTGAGCTGAAATGTGGACTGAAAGAATCTATGGAAAAATGCCACGAATGATGCGCCTGCTACAGTGTCTAGCAAAATTATGCCACCGTAGTAAATATTTTGAAAATTAATATAAAAGTGCTTGATTAAATTTTAAATAACTTCAAATGCTTTGCACAAAGAATTTTAATCGATGTTTATTAATTTTAATGAAATTATATTTAAATGGACTTTAGATGGAAACCGATTATCAACTCAATGCAATGAGGCTTTAACAATTTGTGAGCTTTAATGACTTCAATTGATTTCAATTAATTTGAAAAATTGTCCAAGATATTTAAAGGCCTGAAAGTCTGGACTTTGCATGTGGCATTAGCAAGACGTAAAAGGAAAAAATATTATTCTGCAAATAATATCAAAAAAAAATTTCTCAAGAAAACTCGTTTTGAATTTTTATTTAAATTGTTTTTTTTTTTTTTGTTCTGAAAATTCATCTTTAGTGAAAAATAGAAAAGAAAATACTTTTACATATTTATGCTCAGCTTTTTTAAACGCCTTCGCATGGTGTATGTTTATTTAAGCCACTAAACCACAAAGTGCGTCAATGTACAGCGATTTGATGTGGCTGAAAAAGAAGAAGAAAAAATGAAGAAAGATGCCTACTGAGCCGTAGAGACAATCAACACACCAATACACTCCAACACACACGCACACACACTAAAAAAAAAATTTGTTTTTTGCTGGCCGACAGCGCTAAGTGAAAAGGGCTGCCCAATGCTGGTTGGGGCGGATGTGGCTCGGTGCCAAGGGGAGCCTCGGAGTTGGGACTACGTCGGCTTGATGGCACGTTTAATGAATTGGAAGGTAATAAGCAAAGTATTACGGCTATTTCTTCATTTATTCGGGGTGGCCCTTCGACATTGATTATTGATTTTTATTGGAACGCCTGTCTTATTGGATTTGTGTGCATTCAGATAAGTCGGAACGCAAAGGCGAAGCCAAAGTTAATAAGATTTGCTTTGTTTTTTGTTTTCATTTTTTTTTTTCGTTCGTTCCCTTTTCTTTGTTTTTGGCCAAGCGAATTAATTAAAGCGCATAAAAAATGGTCGAGTGCTAGGAATGCAATAAAATTTGCCGAAGGGCTAAAGCGCCACAAACGGGGCTGAAGGTACTTTAAGAGGCAGTGGGTATAGATGGCTGCTCAAATAGAGGAAACGAAAAAAAAAAAAAAAAACTATTCTGGCCAAATGGCCGTCCAAATGGGGGAGAGTAGAACCGGAACAGGGCATGCGGCATGAGGACTGGCCGCAGGCACTGAGCACGCATCATTTAAGCGCAAAATTATAGCATACTTTTATGCGGCACGGTTATAATTCACAGTACGTGCGAAATGCAATGGTCCCTCTACTGCTGCTGCTGCTCCAGTGCACTATGTGAGCAGAAGGCGCAAGGGCCGCTTTGGGGCGTGGCACGACACAGTGAAATTATCATTTTAATTGCGCTTTTCCCGCATCGCGCAAATATAACTTAGTATATCAATCTATTGACTCGCAGTTACCCTGTAAAAAAAATTATTATAAAAAATAATATTTAACAATATAAAATAATAATAATATTTAAATATAAATTTCGTAAAATTTGTAAATAAATTTGCATAATTTATAAAATTTATTTCTTCACAAAATAAAATCAGCATTTCACGCCCGCTGCCGCCTGCTATTACAGGGCATGTACAGTGCAGGAAAGTCAACTCAAAAGTAAATAAATTATGTTGCACACTGCAACAACAATAAGAACAACAACAACAACAGCATCAGCAACAAATCGCTACAACAACTTTTATTGCCCTACGCTTCGTTTTATTTGCATTAATTTCGGCGCTGCGGCAACAAACAACAGCGGCAAAAAAAAAGAAGAAAAGTAAACAAATTGCATGCAAATAAATAAAAAATCGTATAAAAAATTGTATATCAAGTGGCCACGCCCCCGTTTCGCGTCCAGAGCCAACAAAATGTGCAGAAATTAAAAAGGCAATGCCGCCCGAAATGAAAACATGATAAAGTCGAGTGCAAGCTTCTAAAAGTCTACTTGAAAAAGTGCAGAGTGTTGGTGCGAGAGAGGCAGGTTTTTGGTATGAGGGGAATGGAAACATTTTGGGATGCGCTAGCAACAAAGTTGCCATCGAAATTTGGTCACGTGCTGCTCGAACGTTGGTCTCGACTTATTTACGTGCCTCGCACATTTTTGGCGCTTAATTCATGCTGGAGCAAAAGTTGCAGACACACGCAACCATACAAAACAGACAACAAACAAAACGAAACGTAGCCCAGGACACTGCGGGCATTCTCGTACTATACTGTAGCGTCCTTTCGTTTCCGGCCTGGCTGTCCATCTATCTGCCCATCTGTCGGTTTGTTGTCTCAGCATTTGTTTGTGCAGGCAGCAAAACTGCAGCATACTTTTAGGAGTCAGCGCAACATGGCGTATACTTAATTTGTGGTTGGCACTGGGCACAGCACGTAGAACCGCTAAGTGCTGCCACGCCTAATGACCCCAGCCGTAACAAAAAAAAAAAAATAAATAAATAAATAAAGAGAGAATACTGTATTATTTTTATTCTTTTTTATTTTTTGAAGTCAACCAAGTGAAGTTGAATCGTACACAAGTGCAGGAATACCCTCACGCCAAGCCTAGAAATGGGTTTCCATAGAATTTTTGAGAATTTTTTGTGTAAAAAGTTAATTTAATTATATAAATACAATTTTAATTTATTTATATATATATTTAATATTTTTATTTTTTAATAAATTTATAAATATATATTTAATTTATTTATTATTTAATACATTTTTAATATAATAATCACATTAGCTATCTAGACAAATATCACACTCATTTTTAGGATATTTTGTAGCTGACGTTCAAAGTTAAATTAACTTTGTAAACTGATTTCTGACTTTTAGCAAGCTGATGAAAACAAACGTTTGATGTTTTTGACGTTCAGAGCGGGCCACACATAAATAATGTGAAAGCCAAGAGTTACCTTGAGATACGATAGCATTATAACTACTTATTATATGAAGCGAAAGACTCAAACAATGTTGAGCATAAAATTTTTTTTTTTTTTTTTTTTGTGTAATGTGCGCGTGCTGAAGTGAGAAATATGAGCAAAGCACGTGGCTAGCTCAGAGAGAGACAGAGAGAGAGAGAGAGGGAGAGAGAGAGAGAGAGAAACACTCAGAGAAGCAATGAAGCAAAGATGATGAGAGCGGAGTGGAGAGAAAGAGAAACTGAGATAAGGGTTTATATATATGGCTGCTGGCAAGTGAAGCTATCAATTTCTATTAGGCCCGTTGCCTTGCAAATTGCAACAGACGACTTTAAAAAATGCCAGAAGAGCCACAAAAAAAAAAAAACCAAAAAAAAAAAAAATGAAAATGATAGAAAGAGAAAGGCAGAACTGAAATTTGTAACTGGAAGCAACAAAATTGTGAAGCAGCAGCAAAAATGTTCTTAATTGGCGTCAACCATTAAATGCAATTTATCAAACAGACGACACAGGCACAGCATAAAATACACATGCACACACACATGAGAGAGAGAAAGAGAGAGAGAGAGAGAGAGAGAGACAAAGAGAGAGAGAGAGCGTGTTAGCGTGTATGCTAGTGAGACAGAGATAGACTGCTGCTGGGACAACAGTTGACAATTAATTTGACACAATTGCAAAGCAGAGCAGAGCTGCAGCCAACGCACATGTCCAAATGTAGCCCAGTTGCACCTGAACCTGCGACCCAACGCCCCAGTTCAACCCACTCTGGCACCCACGGCTGCCTGCCATACCATGGTAACTTTATAGTTGACATTGTGTAAATGTCGCTGACATTGTCGACGCTTCGTTTGTTTGTGCTCCTGTGCAATGAAGCAATATGCGACATGTGCAATGCCAGCACTACAAAGGAAAGAGGGGGATATGTGTGTGTGTATGAGAGAGAGAGAGAGAGAGGGAGAGAAACACGTACAGTGAGTGGTGTTAGTGCCCAGTAATTGCCGTGCACATTAAGCGACTGACCGTGGCCACATCTAATGTGCCACAAGAGGCAAACGGGAAGCAGGTGGCCAACAAAAAGCTTCACTCACATGCATAATAATAAAAAAAAATTTTTTTTTTTTGGCCGAATGACACAGTGGGGAAGCTGACATTTACGTAAACTGTCACGTAATACTACAACAAAGTAGAAAAGAATGCTAAATAAAATATTAGCACATTCAGTTGACCTTCAGATATGCTCTGCGAGGTTTGTTAATTGAAATCACAAGATCAATTAGCTCGATACAGAGAAATTAAGTATTTGGCTTGGAAAAAGAGAAGAGCTTAGTTTGAAAATTATTTATTTGGTTTAGATTATTTGCAGTTATTATATTTATTTTTAATTTTCGTTTGATCACTGAGAGAGCACTTAATTGAAATCATGAGATCAATTAGCTTGCCACAGAGAAATAAATTGTTTGCCTTAGCAATATATTATATTTTCCATTCAACTATGATTAAGTAGAATTACGATTGCAAATTATTTATTTGTATTACAATATTTACAGTTATTATATTTATTTTCTATTTGTATTTGATCTATTCACATTATAAATTAACGTGGCTGAGTGAAGACTTAAAAATAGAATTTCTAATTTAAGTTCTTTAGTATTTCTATGTACATTAACCCCATCTTTATTCGATCTATGCCAATATATAAATATATATTATATATGTCGCATCATGATTATAATATGACGTGATATTGTAGAGTAAGTGGTGTAATCTGACAATATATCTTCTTATTATCAGAGTAGACAGTGGATTTATTACTCAAGTTGGCAGCACGCTTCTTAGTATACTCAGACTGCCACTACACGAGAGTGAGACGAATAATATAGCTGTTGCTAAAAGGGGTCTCGGTGTTGCTAAGAGAGAATGAGATAGCATATATGTAGGCCTCTAGTCGAAAAGCAGTTTATGTGAGTGTGTGTGTGAGTGGTTGCTTGAGAGCAGAATAGAAGAAGCTGCTAGAAGCTCGAGATGACATAAAGGAAGAGAGCGAGAGAGAGAGAGAGAGAGAGGGAGAGAGAGAGAGAGAGAGAGAGAGAGAGAGAAAGAGCGGGAGAGAGAGAGAGAGAGTATATAGAAGAAGCTGCTAGAAGCGCGGGATGATATAAAGAAAGAGAGGGAGAGAGCATATAAATTGAAGAAGCTCATTAGTACAGGGAGCTCGTTCCACTCGTATCCACACAAATATAATTTTTAATTTTTAATTTATATAATTATTTAAAATAATATATAAATATTTAAATTACGTTATACCTCTTTTGTACATATATAATAATTATTATTCAAGCAAAACCACTTTAAATAATTCTTTCATTGAAATGCTTTTTAGTTTTAATTGATTTCTGTTAAATGTGGTAAATAGTCATTCGACATATATATGTAATTTATTATGTATATTATATTTATTAGTACTAATTTAATATTGTTCATTTATATAAAAACAAGTCCACACAATAAAATTAGAGTAGCAGAAAATAATACATAAATGTTTTAAAAATAATGTATGTAAATATTGAAATCATTTTATGGATTTCTTGTATATATGAATTATTAATCAAGCAAAAACGCTTTCATTTGAATGCTTTTTTAGTTCTAATTGATTGCTGAATTTAATTATTGTTGAATAAACTTGTCAATAATCTTAGATGTCTCGTAGATTTATGCCAATTAGTATGTGGCTTTTGAGTTGTTTCATAAAGCATAAGTAAATTTAAATGTATGCATTAGCTACATGTATTTTCTTCCTCTTGCGATAAACTGTGGCAAAGACGACGAGGCAATCAAATTGCACTTGTAGCACATTAATTAATTAATTATTTAGTTGTTAGTGCTGCCAGCTGATGTGAGATGCAGATGCTGTCAACTTTCCATTTCGTATTGCCGCCTCGACCATAGCCACAAGGCCACACGTCGTGTGCGCACTGTCTGGAAAATGTTTGAATTTGCAAGACGATTGCAATGTTTACATGGCTGGGGCCGAGTACCGAATTCCAAATGCCGAATGCAAATTAACACAATAATTTTGCAGCCCATTTAGAATCGATTAAAAGGCTTTTAGTTTAAATAGCAAATGAGCAATAGCGAAAGAGCTGAAGCAGACAAAGGGGGCAAAAATACCAAAACGCGCACAACTGGCATTTACACAGTTGTTGTTCATGTTGTTCATGTTGTTGTCGTTGTTGTTGTTGTTGTTGTTATTGTCAAGTATTTGCTGGTTTGCCACGCAGCCATTGCCACAAAAGCCGCACGGCATACCGAGGCAAAGTGCAGGCACAGAGCACAGAGCACAGAGCACTGGGCTCAGAGCACAGACACGGGCACGACCACGCCTTTGCCTTTGCGTTTGCCTCAACCTCACGGGCTGCTGCTCATGGCTTTGCTTGCATTAAGTGGCGGTTGCCAAAGTTGTCGACGTCATGAAACTTAAACAATGCACGCCAGAAGCCAGCCCTGTCCAGGTGCAATTTCCACTGCAGCTGCAGCGAGTGCATTACACATGCGAGCACCGTGAAGACAGAGGCCGCAACAGCAACAGCAACAGCAGCAGCAACAGCAGCAGCAACAGCTACAGCCAAGCGGGCGTGGCAGTTTAAAGTGCTGCCTTTGACTGGCGTCTCCAAAGGGAGTAAAGTGGAAAGCCAGCTGGTATTATGCCTTAAGGACATTAACCTAATCAACGCTCTGTGCTCAACGCTCTGCACATGTGTGCAGCACGAGCAAAAGACGATGAAAGGAGTTGCATAGTGCATGTTGCATACGACAGGGCGTTGCAGATGCATGCAGAGCTCATGCCATTGTGTTGACAATTGAAGTCTGCTTAATGATGGGGCTGCCACTGGGCTGGCCGGAATATTGACTACACTGTGAATTAATGTTTACCTCCCTAGCCTGAGATTTTGTTGTGCATTGTTGAAAAATACTTATGCTCGGATTGTTAAGGGATCGTTATTAGAGACTAAAAGTTCGTCAACTCAAGTCATTCTGGAGTTCAAGTGTAGAGAATCAATGTTGTGAGTGAAGTAAATGAAGTGAATAATTGAATGAAAATTATTAAATATAATTGAATAGGATAAATTTAATAAATATTAATATATGTTGAAATGCAAACATCATGTAAAGGAATCAGAGAAAATAAATATCTTTATTTAATTATACAACTTTTAAAAAGTAAAACAAAAATATAGTTTCCATAATAAATATAAATGAATATTTGACTGATAATTTATTAATTAATCATCAACATCAACATCATCATCTTCATAACGTTGTTGTGCTATTGCGCTTTAACAATTAATAAAAATAAAAAATGTTTATGATACTTATATTTACTTATATTCAATGTCAAAGCTTTCTTTTGGGCTTAAAATAATACTTTGTATTGGAGTGGAGGCTCGATGCTGTTATGTTATTAACAGCGTATAATACTGTTAATAGTCTTAGCATGACAATGTTAGAGAGAAGCAGTTTTTGGTAATGAAATCTAATATTAACACTGAGAATTAAATTACTTTTATATATATTTATATTTAAAATATATTTGTTGAAAGCACCAGAGTTTCATTATGCTCAATTAATATTGTGGATTCGATTTTATATTCTATAAATAATTCTAGATATGAATCAATGTATTTAATAAGTATTCTAAACATATCTCTCAGACAACTTTTCTCGCTCTGAGCATGAGACTTCGGTTCTTTTCGTTTCGGCTTTCGATTGAGCAGTTTGACTTGAACTATTCGTGTGCTGCTCATTAAACGAACATCGTTTGGGGAGCGCTACGATTGACGCTCGCACAATGAGGCTCAGTAAGTGAGCAGTTAATCTTAACAGCCACATACACATACATAGTCCCATGCACAATGTGTTGAGCGTATACAACTCTCGCATACACACCAATACATACACAAAAGATTTTTTGCTTCGTTTATCGTTTATCGGGGATTGCGAGTCGATCGCAAATGAACTCATTGAAAAACCGATGCAATAGCTTGCTCTCTAAAAATTTTCTGAGTGTAAGTGAAAGACACTTGATTGAAAATATTAAGAAATTATGTATGAGCGCTCAGTTTCTATACCATTTATAGATTGCATTAGGTATGCTCTCCATGCAATAGCTCATATTTCTTTACTTTTATAACTAAAGCCTTTTATCGCATATACAAAATGTAAGCGAACTAAAATATTTAAATCAAGAAGTTGGTATCGATTTTTGCACAATTTACAAATACTTACAATATATTGATATACATATATTTATATATATCTCAAATGGATATGTTTTCAAGTACAATCACACGATATTCGAAAAAAAAATACATATTGAATATGCATGCAGCCGATTTGCATTTTTTATTATACATCTCGTTTTCTTTTTCTACTTATATTTTTTTGCGTCACTTATATGCGCACTGATAAGCATATGACATTTTTTTTTTTCCTTTTTTTACATTTTGCTGCGCGGTAATATTTTTTATTAGAGTGCACGGCATTTGCATAAAATAATATTATTATTGGCAACACAAGCAGAGATCCACACACACATACAGCATCAGAGTGCATTAAATTATTGTTGACATAATTAAAAAAAAAAAAGCTGAAGTGTGTAGGCAGCACTGGCAACGCTTCATTGTAGAGCAATGCAAAAAGGGGTTAAATAAAAAATAAAAATAAAAAATTAAATTGAAAAAGGAAAGCAAACATTAAAAAATGCAACTCAACTGCATGTCGTTTGCATGTTTGTCCGGCAACGATCGGCGCAGTGCAGAGAATGCAGAAAAAAGCAGAGAGAAAAAAAACAGAAATCAATGAAATTTGCTTGTTACATGTACACAGCGCCCCCCGCCCTCATCAATGGACGAGCGAGCCTGTAATCAGGCTGACATATTCGCATACGAGCATGTAATTATGTCAGCGCTTGATTGCCCAGCCACGCCCCTAGGCACGCGGCCCCATACGTACGGACGTACGCCCTTTGCCTGCCAGTTTATGAAAATGCAATCGCCATTTTGCATATTGATAGAGCTCACAGAGACCCAATGGAAAAAAAAGTGTGTCTATTTACGTACATATCAATCTATATATGTATGCATATAGTGCACAAACTGTCGACTGGTCATAATTGTCATTTAGTGATTCATTCTCTACAGCTCTGCTCTGCTCTCTCTCTTCAACTCTTTCTCTTCATGTGAAATGCAGCACGATTTTTTACAAATATTATTGCAATTATAGTGAAATTGCATTGATTTGACAGGCATAATAAACAAATGCTGAACAAAACTCCAATTAAAGAAAATATTCATATTCATATTCAATTTTTACTGAAAAGATAGTGAATATATCAGAAACATATAAATCGATATATATCGATATATAGTATGATTCTTTATATTATAGACTACGAAGACGAATGATGAAAACCATTTCTAGCTATAATTTGTAATTAATTTATTTTAAATAATTAAATAACCTCTTCAATCATGAATCTAAGCCTGTGAGATATAAAATAAGCAGATAATAAAGCATACAGAAGCTCTGGAGCATATACATTATTATAAAAAATAAAGTTTTTATCGCAAACTAAGGAAAAGCAATATTTCAGATCGTCAACAAAACTGATGCATAGATGCCATAAACATAATCTAATTTTATTTGAATTTTGTAAATATTTACAAATAGTTCATTTTAGTGAAATCAGTAACTTAAAAAGAAAAAGATTGAACAAAATTAATAAATAAATAAAATAAATTGTAAAAAAAGTTTTTAAAAGAAATATTGATATGTCTCAATTATAGACATTTTTAAAAATCACGCAACTTTTAAAATATTCCTCAAGTTAAAGTTAGTCTTAGCTTTGCTATATGTTTCTCACATTTATAGACTTAATAACAACATTTCTATATAAATTCTTCGTCAAGTGTATAATCCAAGTTGAAAGTAAAGTTCTATCGGTAAATATTCAAAGTTATCGCGACTACCTTGCCTTGCCAATACAGCTCAATATGTGTGTATTACCTATCCAATCAAGTTGCTTTCCCAAGTTTTGTGACTGCCAAGTTCAGCCGCCTAATGAGCAACACGCTGCCAACAAGTTTAGCCTCAAAACTAACAATTTTATTAACTGCCAAACAACAACATTGGAGGCAGCTTTGGGTGGCCCCAGCCCGGTGCAACTGGAGAGCTTCGTATGGAGCAGCACACGCAATTTATGCGCCGCAACGTATGCAACGTATTTCGTGTATGCCAGAGAAATTTGCAACGCCCCAAAATGCATGAGCATGAGCCGCGCCCACTTTTCTTTGGTGAGCTCCACAGTTCGCTTGCATGGGTGGCAGCTTCATTAAATTTACACGCACATAAAGAGCTTTTGCATCGAGCGGGGCTCGCGGTGCGGTTGCGGAGACTTGAAGATAGGAAGGACAAGGATTGGGCCTGGGTAGTCTGGGTAGTTGTTCGCACAGCGAAGACGCTGTCAGTTTTGTGCAATTTCCGGCGCAATCTTCATTTACAACTTAAGTTACAGCACAAACAACTACAACTGCATGTAAACAAACAAGACAAACACACACAAACACACACACACGCATGGAGACGGACAGACATACCACTTGGCTGGCTGCCTATGCAAAAAGTGTAGCAGACTTTTAAGCTGTTGTGAAAACATTTTAACGCAGCCTGTCCTCTCTGAATTGGGTGAGTGCTTCATATGCGTGTGTGTGTGTGTGAATAAGTCGTTGCATACACACACGCACACACACACACACACACACGGCTACCGCCTACTGTGCAAATGACTTGGTCGGACTGTTAAGTTATGCCTATGAGCGCCTTAGCCAGGATAGGCGAGCGAGAGAGAGAGAGAGAGCGTGCACAGGGTTGCCAGAGTTGCTGAGTGGAAATTTATTAGGCGCATTGCATACTTTTGTGCGTTCACTTGAAAAATGACAACTTTAATTTAGCTACAAACACCGACAGCAACAGGAAAAACACACACACACACACACAGGCACGCCCCCCCCCCCCCCCTGGAAAAAGAATAGCAACACCGCCCCCAAACCAGAAAAGGGCTGAGACAAAAGACAATGACAATGGCCATGGAGCCCAAAACAGAATAGGGTTGCATGCAGGCAGCAGGAGTTGCCACTGCTTTTGTCAGCTAACCACACTGGATGCCAATGCGCCTAGCTAGCAGTTGACTCCCTCGAAGTGTGTGGACAAATGCATATCAGACAGAGATGGCATAACTGAGTGTGTGTGTGTGTGTGTGTGTGTGTGTGTGTGTGTGTGTGTGTGTTTGACTGGGTACGAGTAACGGAACGCGTTGTCTTTTGATGGCCCCCGTCTCAGATGAATATTAATTACCATTTGAAAGCTTGTCATACACTTGTGTAAATTTATCAACAACAGCAGAAGCTGGCAGTAGTAGCAGCAGCAGCAGCAGCAGCAGCATCAGCAGCAGCAGCAACAGCCTTACCCAGACAATAACCAGAGTTGCCAAAGTGACAACAGCCCCAGAGTTTGAGTAGATTCGACTGCGTCTAGTTCATTGTGGAGTCTGGCAGCCAAACAAAAGTTGGGCTTGAAAATTGCTTTGCATGGCAAAGGATTAGCAAAGGATTTGCATGCATACACAGAAACACATTTCTCTAGTCAGGAGTCTCAATCAGACTAACCCAAATGGAGCCAGCCCATTTTTAGGATGGGTGGCAGACAGGGCGTCCCACTGTAAAATATCATAAATAAATGCATGAGCCTTGTAAGCGCATGTGCTATGTGATATTTACACGTTACAGTGCAATGTAATTGATACTCCCATACCCAAAGTATTGCCATTGGCATTTTTGCATCACTTTCGGTCAGGCATTGTTCCAGGCAGCCAGCCAGAAACGTGCAAAATTGAATTGTTCATGCACTCATATTTGGGTCAATGCATCTCTCTCTCTCTCACTCTCTCACGCTTTCGCTCAGTAACAAATTGATAGTATAAGGTGTAAGGATTTTTTGAACTGTAATTGAGATCTTTTAAGAGCAGTAGAACATAAGCTAATTATTTAATACTCTAAACATAGCAAGCTGAAATATAGTTAATAGCAGTTATGAATGAAATAAATTTTTATATTTAAATTTTTTAATAACTCAGATTACAATATCTGCAATCATTTCTTTCACAAGCCCTTTATTAATTGATAATTAAATAAATTATATATACTTGTTTTGTTGAATGCATGCTAAATTTCTGAATGGACTGAAGCTTTCATCGCGGTATTTTAATAAGCGATCTGTCATCTCTGTCAAAAAATATAAAGCTTCCATATAATTCAGTCGAATATGGTCAGTCCTGTATGAATATATGTTAACACAACATTAACAATTAAGTCTCAAATTTGTTTAATACTAACTTGGCTGACACTAAAAATTTCTTTCCATTCGTGAGTCAAGAAATTTTAAATGACAGAGCAGGACTAGTTTGACATAAGAAAATTTGTTACTTTCGAGTTAGTTAGAATCTGAACACTAAAGAGTTAGAATAAAATTATATTTTACTAATTATTAACTTTGATATAAAAATATAAAAATCGTATCGCTCATATAATAAGAATAAGAGAGTCTAAGCTGACAACATAGCATCGTATTGTCAGAGTAGTATTGGATTTATTACTCAAGTTGGCAGCACGCTTCTTAGTATACTCAGATTGGCATTCCGCGAGAGTGAGACAAATGCTGTAGCTGCTGCTGAAAGTGGTCGCGCGAGTAGCTGAGAGAGAATGAGATGACATGTGGGCCTCTAGTCGAAAGCAGCTAGACGCTCGAGACGATATAAAGAGAAAGCTAATTAATTTGAAGGGGAACTAATTATTGGCCGTATGGAAAGAGCTCCTGCTGAGCAAACTCCACCATATATTCACATATTAATTATATCGTATATATTTATTATATTATATATTAATTGATTATACATTATTAAATAAATTACTAGCTTATTCAATCAATTTTTGCTCTTCCAGGCACCACCTATACACAGCAACAAAATATCATTGCCAAGCCCTTAACGAAGACGACACCCGCCGAACACGCAGCCAGCAAATGGCGCAGCATATCAGAGCAGAAGCCGCATCTGGTGCAGAGTTCGTTCGAACTAGCGCCGGATGCACAAAGAATGCATCAGCTGGCAGTTGACCATAAGCTGGCGACGGGTCACAACAGTAAGCCCTCCAAGTGTGCCAAGAACTGTGCTAAGGCAAAGGTTGCCAAATGGAAGGCGCAGTTGAAAAACCATCGCGTGCACCAGGCGCATCGTGCCGTCCTGCATAAGGAGGCTAAGCCGCGATTGCGCAGGGAGACGGAGGAGGAGGAGCTTGAGCTGCCCACGGTCATGTCCAGTGCCACCACGGTGGCAACCAGTGCGACAGTCACGGCGTATGCTAACCGAACGCTCGGTGGGCTCTTAACTACGATGAAAGCGAAACGCGCTCGGTCCACAGTGCATCTGGCCCCAGAGGATCTAAAGCCCAAACCCAAGGAGCCTGTCATTATCATAGATGACGTGGAAGAATTTGATAGTGGCACCGCCACGCGCGATCTGTTTGCCAAGAGTCGCGACGAGACAGATCTAATGGACGACGATGGGCCGTTGGAGGGTCCGCGGGCGTTGCCTCTACGTCCTGTGCTGCCCAATCCCTACGAGGACGAGGAGATGTCGGTGGTCTATGCAGAGCAGCACTCAGAGATTAGGCTGATGTGCGAGGTTGACCTGGACATATCCTCCAGCATGTGGTACAAGAATGGCCAGGTAAGTGACAACAACTGCTACTTTACCATATCTATCTCCAATGTCAGCCAACTCTAAATGCAGCTGTCGGAGCTGCCAACTTGTTTGCAGTTTCTGACTTTAATTGCATTCTTGTGCGGCCCGTTAGCTACTAGCGCTTCCTTTGGGTCCTTTAAGCTGTCTCGCTGCTTTTGAATTTTAATATTTGTACCCTCTAATGTGATTATATATGGGTATTTGAGTGCCTTGAGCAAGAGTATTTCTGTTGATCGAAATTTATTTATTTTCTTATTAACAGTTTTTAGAGAATATATAAGGGTAATTCAAAGAGAGAAATATGATAGATAATAGATTGAGGTTTTCAGTTTATGCAAAAAACTTGAATGCAATTTTAATGAATTTAATTTAAAAAACAAAAAATGTTTTAAATTAGATAAATTAAATTAGAAGGTAAATGAGAAATTGAAACAAATTAAAATGAAATAAATTCAACTTTTCAGCGGATTTTATGTGAAAGAATAATGCAACAATTTAGTTATTTAGTTTATTGTTGGAAATTTTTTATTATTATTTATTTATTTTTTTTTTTTTTAATGAGAGAATATGATGGACATTTTTATACAATTTGAATAAAATTTAAATAAATTAATAAATGTTATGATTTTTTTGCAAAAAATTATAGAAAATGAAAGACATTTTAATACAATTTTAATAAATAATTAATTGCTATACTATTTTTAAAAATAATGAGCGAATATAATGACATTTAAATATAATTTTAAAAAATAAATTAATAAATATTATAATTTAGCATTAGATGAAAGAGAAAGAGCCTAAACATTTTATGTTCCTCCGCTATGAGCTCTCTAATTTGTATTATTTTAGTGGATAATAGGGTATCTCACAGTTTTGATGCATTATTGGAAGCCGGAACATTCTTAGCTGCTTTTTATGGGCGCCTGCTCTACGTTTGTCCTTTGTCCCCGCTGGCAGCTCACTCTTACCCCTTCAGACGCTGTCTTCTATCTTCCTGTTAGACGTCTCAAGTGTCCGTTCTCCCCATCTCGTCTCTCTTGTTCGCTCTGTCTCTCTCTCTCTCTCTCACTCTTTCATTCTCTCTGCCTGTCTCACAGCGCTATTCTCATTTCCATTCTGTGTCTGGCTTTTGTGCTTCTGCTTATTTGTCGTTTAAATGCCGCATTATGCAAATAGGATAATCGTTATTATTTGATAGTTTCTGATGTCAAAAGCATTTTAAGAGTTCATCTGTCAGACGACCTGCAGCTGCCCTCTGCCCCTAACGAGCCACGGCCAAGTTGAGTTTAATTTTTTGCTGTGTGGCCGACTTCTAATTACAACTTTGTGCTCTGTGGCAACGTCCACGCCCACGCAAAATATTATACAAATGCAAATTACAGTCCTACACTTTTTTTTTTTTTTTTTGGGAGGGCTGCTGCTCGTGCTTTAACTAACGAGTTAAATTGTAGGAAAAAAATAAAGAGTAAACATCTGGCGGTTGCTCGCAGGAATATCAGCAGCAGGAGCAGGAGCAGCGCCAAAGAGCCAAAAACTGCAACAAAATTAACAAACATTGCGCAAAAGTTAACAACCAGCCGGCAAAAGTTATTGAGTTGTAATTGCAAGTGCAAACAGTCGACGTGGATGGAGGGGCAAAAAGCTAGACTACCTTTTGGCGTAATGCAATTATAACCGCTTTGCCTGCCAGCGGCCACAGTCGAGAGCAATTTCCGAGGCAGCCCGGCAAAAAAAAAAAAAAACCTGTGGATGATAGTATGCATCACGCACACAGTGGAAATTTATTAAACTTCACGGTGGGCAAAAAAAGCGAGAGAGAGAGAGAGAGAACAAATAATGAGAGTTGCAGAAAAAACGTATGCAAGGGTGGAGCTCAAAGGAATTATGGCAAACGATTCCAAATTTTATTACAGAGTTTTATCAAAAGGACTTCATTGAATACATTTAATATATTTCATTAAATAAAAAACCTTTTTTTTTTTATTTAGCGTTATATTGAATTTAATGTAAATATCGAATCAAATTATGAGAACTGTCGCAGTAGCATAAAATAAAATAAGAGCAAATCATTCCCTTGATAATTATTTGATTGCAATTTAAATTGAGAAAGTTCCGGTGATTTTTACTAAAATTTTTTTTTTTTTTTTTTTTTTCTTTATGATAATAACTTCATCAGAAAGTCATTATGCAACAAAAAGTCGATGCAAGCTTTATATATATATTTATATAGATATATAAACAACAAAAAACATCTGTGCGTTGCTCGACTTGTTGTACTTACTTTACTCTTCCTGTTGTTTATTTTACAGTTGCTGTTGTTCTCTGTTGTTTGCACTGTGGTTCTTGCTGTTGTTGCTCTTGCTGCACTTGTGTAGTGTAAATTGCAACAACGAGTGGGCAGGCCAAGTTGTTGATGGGCAAATAATAGTTGAAACTAACACAACAACAACAACTACAACAACTGGAATTGCAACACTAACAGCAACAACAACGGCTGAACTTTGTGTACGTGCCACGGCTGTTGGTCTGCGGCTTGGCTTGGCAGTTAACTGACGCTTCAGCCAGCACCTGGCCCAGGTGTAAGTGTCTGCGTTTGCGTTTGCGTTTGTGTGTGTGTGTGTGTGTGTGTCTGTGCGTTGGTTTTGGCAAAAAGCGTTGCATACTTGTGGGCGGCGCATGCAAACATTCTTGCTGCCAATGTTGACTAGCTGTTGCTGCTGCTGCTGCTGCTGCTGTTGTTGTTGTATTCGCTGTCTGCTGTTTATTCTATACGAAAATTAAATTGAATATTGTACGCCGTAAGTTAAGAAATGCCATCGCTGTATACAACAAAAATCCACCAAATTGGCTGTCAACAGCTGCCATTTGGCGTATTGCACACACCAAATGTGACAGGCACGTCTTTGCTCTCTCTCTCCCTTTCTCTCTCTCTTTCCCTCAAACTCTACACTCCCTGATTGCTGCTCTTGTTTGTGCTATCAAGAAAAAAGAAGAAAAAAGCAAGAATCAGACGACTTTGCAATCTCAGCGACATTTCGCATCTATCGATTGCATTTGGTTTTATTTGCCGTACAAATTTGTCGCACTGTTTTTCCACACGCTGTGCTGCAACTGCCACGACCCCAAAGGCAACTGCAACACGACTCGGCCTTTAAGCATAAGGCTGGGCTAAGCTTTTGTCTACGCGCAATTTGCTAGCTTTTATTGTGCAATATGTTCAAAGGCGACAAGTGCCAGACATAAAGCTTGCGGTTTTAAATTTCATCTAGGCAACAAACACTTATGCGACGCGACAGCTATGACAAAATGTTATACTCTGCTTGAGGGCGTAATAGATACGTAATAAATGCAAATTTATAGATGCTCTTGGTATAATAATGTAATTACTATACAAAGCTTTTATATTATTTAGTATTTATTTATAAGTAAACTTTAATTTTGAAACAGCAATAGAGATTAATTTTTATTTTGTATATTTAACAACAAAGGAATCTCTGGAGGTATCTTAAAGAAAATATTAAAAAAAAAAAAATTATAAATAAAATAAAATAAATAAAGTTACATAAAATAAATAATGCAATAAATAAATATAAATAAAATAATAATATTATTATGTATTATTATGTAAAATTATATGTAAATTTTGCAATACATTTAAATTACTTTATTTCTCTGCATTTCAAGTTAAATTTGGAATTTCAATATGACAATTTAAATATATTGTTTAAAAAAATGTCTTTTTTATTTATTAAGTCGTCCACTGCTTTGTCTCTAATAATTCTTTCCAATTTTACATATATATATAAATAGGCTTAGAGTTTGTCTAGACCCACAAATATTCCGCTGAAATATGTTTTCTTATTTACAATTTGTCATATATTTCCATTCGATTGCCTTATACATGACTTGTGATACCCTACATTCTTGCCACGACCATGGTGTCGCCAAGAGGTAAAAGTGATGCGTCGTTTTTATGGTTGCATCTCTGGTCGTTGGCCATTGTTGCATACTTTGTGGCGCTTGGCAGGCTGCAACTTATTTATGGCCGCAACTGTTTTGTTGCTGTTTGCTGTTGAGATGGCTGAGGTTTAAGGTCAACAGTCTTTGTCTGGCTGCTGGCGGGAGCTGGCACTTTTTATGTGTCCCACCAGCGCACTATGGGTAAAAAGCCCGATTTTTTGGCATAAATCCAATTTTTTTTTTTTTCAGTATCCGCCAACTGTTTTGCTTTTCTCATTTATAATACCCCAGTAGATGTAAAAATAATTTTTATAAAATTTTCAAGACTGCTGTTTATGTTTTGAGCTTCGTCAAAGTCAGCTGATGTAGGCTTGCATGTTAAATCGAAAAAAGCGCGGGAAATCATTCTCAACTTTCAAAGTGAATAAATCTTTTCAGTTTGAAGTAGTGAAAAAGTTTTGTTATGGAAAAAGTTCAAGAAGGTATGTCGAATAAGATCTTTGCAATTTATTTTGTAGTTCTGTGATTTATTGTTCAATTTTGTCATGTGTTGCTGTGTGTATTTTTAGATCAAAACTAATATTTACATGTGCGTTTCGTTAGACATAACTTGTGACCAGTCGAATGCATTTGAAAAGTTGAAATGACAAATTGTGTACTAATGTTTGCTAAATCCAATATTAAAAAGACATCTTGCCCATTTTTGCCCCTTTAAAAAATAATCGACATGTTGCAGTTGCACATGAGTTCAGCCATTCCGTGCTGCTTGGATTGTGGAACAGCAACAAGCGACAATATAGGGCAATAAAAGATTATATGGTCAAACAAAATAAGCAAAGACAACATTTCTAAAGATCAACTTAAATTAATTGACCAAAAAATACTCTTCTTCTTTACGAACGTATGACCACGCGCTCTGCTAACCGGGCTGCTGCAGCCGTGGCTTAGGGGTGGGTTGGACTATACTTTGGGCTGAGCTTTGGACGCTGATAACTTCATTTCTAGAAGGAAGATCTTCATGAAATTTTCAGAGTAGATTAAGAGTAACTAAATGTACCTATGTGTCAAATTACAAGTCTCTAGTATTTGAAATGCGTTTTTTTCAAATTGGGGGCGGAGGGGGCGTGGCATCCAAAATCTAAAAATTACAAAATCTGCGTTACCATAATATCTATCTAAATATATAAAATTTAAGTCTTTAGCTAAAACGGTGTAGAAGTTATGCCCAAAAAACGTAGAAAAAAGTAAGTGAATGAAGGGGGAGGGGATGTGGGCGTGGTTCAATTTTGGAAAAAAAAAATTCGAAATTCTAAAAAACTCATACTAATATGTGTGCAAAATTTCAAGCTTCTATCTCTTCAGGGACAATTTATGCCAAAAAATCGGGCTTTTTACCCATAGTGCAGCGGCTAGAAGCACATAAATCTCAAAGGGTCTGGCTGTCAAAAGCCGCCGTAAGCCTCCATTAGTCAATTAGAAGACGCAGGGCAAAACTTAATGCATGACATTAATAGAGTGATTCGCTTGGTGGTGCTTGGCGGTGCAGATGCGGCAGCGTTTGCAGTTGTAAGTAAATCACATCAAGCCAAGAAATTAATCACTCAGACTGAAGGCGGCAAATCCCCAAATGAAAATCAAGCAACAATGCAGCGTCAGCGGCTGTTGCAGTGGGCGTGGCAAGTTGCTAACACGCCGCTTACTTTGTACCTTTGACAAGTTTATTAAGTTAGTAACAATGTCGGAACTCTGGCCGGGAATGCCTCAGCGCCCCAGATCCACTCTGCTAGCTAGCAAATAAAATCAACGCCGCTGACGTTGCAGCAGCAGCAGCAGCGCCAGCAACGATGGAGCCAACATTTCCCCACGGTGCAATTGTATTAGTTGTGTTAAAACAAAAGCCAGCCATGTGCAAGTAAAGACATGAGCGGAGCACAAGCTTTGCGGATTTGGGCGGGATGGGGGCAGCTGAACCACGGCGGCTGCAATTACAACAATGATGCGGCAACAATGTGAGAGACACAGTCGAGCCACAGCTGTGCCACAATTAAAATGCTCTTCTCGTAGCAGCAGCAGCAAATTAAGATGATTATTAAGAGGGCTTCCGAAATATATCAGCTTTGCAGTTGTTCAATTTACATTTCGATTAATGCGAACTCAGCTTTATGAAGCCAGAATTTGTTGCTATAATTTAATTAATTCCATTTCCTAATAAAGCTGATTAGATAAAGGCTGACGATCGAAGCAAGGTTACAGAGTTTAGCTTTTATATATAGTAATTAATTTAATAATAAAATCAGGAGATAGTCAATTTACATGAAAGTTATATAAACTACTTTATTATTTTTTTCCCATTATTTTTAATTCATATTTGAAGTTTAACAATTACTTTAAGCTAAATTGATACCCTTACATTATGGAATTTTCTTATGTAGAGCATTTGAATTTCTTTACGTTCTCAGTGTTCTTGATTTAACAAATATATTTTATCATTACCGAGCGACTGATTGCCCATGTTGCAAACAGCATTTGCAATTGCATTTCAGCTGCTGTTCGCTGACTTTCGTCTTGTGCGCTGTCTTCAGCAAACTCTGCAACAAACACACACTCGCCCTCATTGCCGCACCGCTCCGCATATGTCCATTGCGAGTGCAACTGCGGCAATGACATGCGACAAGTGTTGCACTGACAGCTTGCAACATGAGCGACTTTTGTTGTACTTTCTGGTGCGCTGCACAATCCATTGGAGGTCCCAATGCAGTCATGCAGCCAGCCTTAGCTACTTTGAGTGGCTGCCAAACTCTCCATTTCCCCCTCGCACCGCAGCATGCGTGTGTGTGAGTGTGTGTGCCAAAGAATTTATTGTTGAAAATTATCAAGAGGCTAATATATTTGCCGAAAGCAATTTCAAGTTAGTAGCTTTGGGCCAACAGCAGAAGCAGCGCCAGCGACAGGCAGCGAGTAATGTTTGCTGACAAGATTTTTGCAATTCCAAGCAAGACAGAGAGTGAGAGAGGCAGATAGACAGAGAAAGATAAAGAGAGCAATAGAAGAAGAGTGTTACATATATGTAGTCATTTTTCGACTTCCTTCAGTACATCTGCTCTCTGCTAACTGTGTGCTTGAGGAAGAACTAGAGTGAATGCAACTCAAGCAACTAGAGGCTTGGCTTAACTAATTATGGCAAGTAAAATCCTTTTAAAATAAACGAAGATAGTCTTTAGAATCCCAAAATATAAATAGAAATTACATATAAATATTAAATATATTGTAATAGAAATATAACTAGAAATATAAAGAGAAAGAGAAAGAGAAAGAGAAATAGAAAGAGAAAGAGAAAGAGAGAAATAGAAAGAGAAAGATCAAGAGAGAAAGTAAAGAGAAAGGAGAGAAGAGAAGAGAAAGAGAAATATAATAGAAGAGAAAGAAAAGAGAAAGAAATAAAAATATAAATCTAAAGATAATAGAAATATAAGGAAAAGAGAAAGAGAAAGATGAAATATAAAGAGAAATAGAAATAGAAATATTAAATATAAATATAAATTATAATCTAAAAGATAAAGTATAAATATAAAATCTAAATATAAATATAAATATAAATATAAAAAAAAATTTAAATATAAATATAAATATAAATATAAATATAAATATAAATATAAATATAAATATAAATATATATTTATGATTAGCACTATTTTTAAAATAAAGTATAAAAGGCTTAAATATAAATTTTGTAACAATTCATTCCATAAATATTATTTGCTGCACACAATTCGAGCGCAACACAACTTGTTATGCTAAATGTATAAATATATTTATATTTTTCTTTTTGGCAAGCGTGTAATAATTAAATCATATAACTAGCTAAACAGAAATTTGCATTATTGTACAGAGCCATAAATATTTAGCAACAAATGCGCATATGAAATCTCACGGCAAATGTAAATTCTAAATTGTAAATTGTAAATTGCAAATGGACAAAAATTAAAACAAACGCAATTAGAAAATACCAACAACAAATGCATAATAACTGTCAAAAATACCAGCCCAACACATAACACGATAAAAAAAAAAGAAGAATCGCATTTAGTTTTGGTAATGTCAACATCTGCAATAGACACGTAACTAAAAACCCAAAACCCAAAGCCCAAACCCAAACCCAGAGCGTAAGCCAAAAATGGCAGTCGCCAGATAACGATGCCACAAATTATGCAAAGTTATGCGCATGTTAAACTCAAATGCGCCTTCAAATATGCAACAATTTATGCGAATTGAGGCAGCTGCAAAACAAAGGCGAAAAAATGAACTACAACAACAATGGCAGACAAAAAGGCGAAAAATCATAATTACCAGAAAACAGATCGCTGCGAGGCCGTCGCATGCGTGAGATTTAATGCCACAACAATGGCCAACAAACTGGCTGTCGGGCTTTGGGCCTTGGTCGTGGACCTGGCCAGTGGCTCGGGTGGCCAAAACAATCGAGCGTGTAATCCGCTGGCCGCTCGACGCTGTAAACAAGGATTTGCCACGCTCATTTAACGCTTTTGTCTAGCGGCCATGTTGCCCAACCAAAATCTCTCGCACACACAGACACATACACATGGTAAACGCTGCAGGTGTGCAGTCGCCAAAACTGGCATCTCTGTGCCATGTTACCTCATAAATTTCCAACTGAATGCGTCGCTGCACAGTCTGAAAATCCAGTTGCCAGTTGCCAGTTGCCAGTTGCGATGCGATGCGATGCGATGCGTCTAGCGTCGGCCGCTGGTTAATAAATTTCTGAAATGGCCGCCGCGGCGACTGCAGCAAATGCTCAGCGGAAGTCCAGATACACACACACGCACTCACACACTCACTCACAGATAGGACAAAACACGCTGCCAAGTCAGCAAGAAAAAATTGCTAAAATTCAGGCACGCATAAATATTTGCGCTGTTTTCAAAAATTTATAAAAAAAAAAAAAAAAAATAGAGAGAGCGAGAGAGAATCAGTTGCTGCGAGAGGAAAGGCTTCTAACAAATAATTGAAACTCGCACGCAACGGAAACGGAAGCGCGGAATACAAATATTTTGTTTGTACTACATTTTACACAGATTTATTCTATATACATATATTTTTAAAATTTTTGTTTTTGTTGCCTTCATCGTTGAAAAGTCAAGCGCATTATGTAGGAAAGCATTAGAATTGTTTGCAAAAATATTTTGGCTTTATATTTTTTGTATAAAGCTATGATTTTTGCTGGTTTTTTATTTATTTATTTATTAAATTTTTTTTATACATTTACTAGTGTCTAAGGTACCTGCTCTTAAAAAAAAAATAATAAATGAATAAATAAATTTATATGTTTTATATTTCATAAAAACTGACAAGTAAATAAACAAAAAATAAGAAAAAAAAGTAAATATAATTCATCTGTTTTATATTTAATGAAGTCAGACGCATAAAAATATATTTTTTAATTAACTTTAATTTGCACCTAGTTCAAATTTGAGATACTGAGTATCTGTTAGTCGACCACTTTTACTTACAGCGTATTTGTTACTTTTTTTTTTACTTTTTCTATCTTTTTATGTGGAGTTGAACTGCTAAGCTTTGATTGATTTGCAGCTTCACGGGTTACAGGGTGATGCATGTAAAAAGAGATGAAAAATAAGAATTGTTGGTAATTGTTATACAGAATGATGAATGTAAGTAAATAAATGTAACAAGGAAAAGAAGATAAAAAGAATAATAAAAATAAAAGAAAAAAAAAAAAAACTTAAAAAAAGGAAAAGAATATAAAAAAAAGAAAAAGAACATAAATAATAAACTAAATTCATAGAAATATAAATACGCGACAGGGAATGTTGAATTTAGAAAAATTAGGATATATGTAGTATAAATCATTGTTAGCAAAGAGTTAAACCGTTTTCCCTAGTAAAAAGAGCACGAAGTGAACACATCATATTCTCACGCTCTCTGCTCTCGCTGGATAATTGACTTGCATTGAACTATTCGTGTGATGCTCTTTAACCAAACATCGTTTAGGGAGCGATATGATTGACGTTCGTACTATGAGCTTCAATAAATGAGCATTAAATAAATAAATAAATAAAAAAATATGACGAATGCGAGTTGATCACGAACGATGAACGATGAAAACCCGACGGAATTTATTGCTCTCTGAAATTTTTCTCATAATTTGAGTGCAAAACATTTCTGGGTCTTTGAATATTGAGAAACGAGTTTAAATATATATATGATATATAATTTGCCTACAAAATGTACTGAAAAATTCTTATGATATACAGATAATGTGGATAAATTAACTTTAAGGATATTGTCAGCTTATGACTATCGTATTTACGACAGCTTAATGCATTGCCAAAGGTTAAGCTCTGGCGCACAAATGCAATTAAAATTATTTATGAATGCTGCAAAGAATGCTGGCACGCCCACAATAAGCACGCACCGCACTTAACGCAATATTTACGAATATTTTTCATATTTTTGTACAGCATTTGAATGCGCACATAAATTTCACTGAACATTAAGCCCAGTCCGAGAGCCAAGAGACAGACAGACGGGCCGACTGACCGGCTGTACAACTATTGGCCGCCATTTAACGTCCATTCTTGTTTTCCCGCATTTTTGTAAGCCAGTAAGAGTTCATTGTTGCCACATTACAGTAACTGTACTCAGTGGATTTGCTGGGGCGCCGCACAAACGCATTTAAATTATCATTATTTTCGTTTGTTTGAAGTGAATCGTAATAAAAGTGTGAATAAAACCAGCTTGTATTAAAATATTACGAGTGGGGAAAAAAACAATTGCTTCTCTCACACACACATGCTGGCTGAATTTATCATAAAATTTGTGGCTGTTGCATTAAAAGTTGGCCAAAGGCATTTGCATAATTTTCCCACTGGCTGCAACTCAGTAGACATTACATTTATTGCCCACTCTCTCGCTCACTCACTCATCCACTCTCCCTCTCTCTTTCTATCTTTGCAGGTGGTGCATGCCATGGACCGCACGACGCGCGTCACCGACTATCGCTTTATCAAGGAGGCTAATGGAGCGCTAACCATCACCAATGTCATGCTCGAGGATGATGGCAAATGGCAATGCGAGGCGGAGAATACGCGACGCTATACGGAAAATGCACGGCCCGTCAAGCTGGTTGTCCTGGGTGAGTAGCGAGGCAAACAGCCGATAAGGTAGCCAGCAAAGATTTGGAGCATCTAAAAGTTTAGACAAATATTAAAAAGGTCGTTACATTTGCGAAATGGGCTCAGTCCGTGGCACATGCAGCCCCGTGCAATGAGCCAACTCGTGAAGAGAAAAACTTTCCCTATTAGCCAATTCGCAGGTACAGTTGTGCGCGCACGTTAAGCTAGCTGCAAATGATAAAAAACAAAAAAAAAAAAACAAAAAAAAAAAAACTCTCGTTAGGTGCGTGCTTAGCTTAGCTCAAATGTCGCCTAGTTTTAGCACGTGTTTTACGTCTGCTGAAATTCTAAAAGTCTTTGAGTTTACACTTTGAAAGGATACTTTGATAAGACATCTCTGAATATCAAATATTTTTGTATATAAATTGAGTTAAATTGCTGAATTTTTCAGTAATTTTAATCAAAGTATTGCAGATTTATTAATTAACATAGATTTTAGTAAAGAACAAGTCTAAATAAAATATTTATCATTTATAAAATTTTAATTTTGTTCTTTAATTATTCTTTATGTGGAAGCTCCAAAGTATATTTTTTACTCTATTATCTCCCTTGAGTTATTATTACAGGTTTACAATTTACAAACTTTAAACATATATATATATTTATATATGGTATAGATTATATAGTTAAGGGCTAAGAAGGTTTGCGAACACGAGTCTTCTGAACCTTCTGATGGGTCTGGAGCAGCTTTTTTTGACAGTTGATAGTTTACAATCACTTAAAATTTAAAGTTATACTTAAAATGAATTTTCTTTAATTTATTCCAATTTGCAGATCGCCCGAAACCTCCATATTTGCTTATAGACTCGCGTCGGCTGGATGCGGGCAACATCTTTGTGCCAGTGAAGGAAAATTCGGAGTTGAATTTAGCCTGCGTCAGCGAAGGCGGAAATCCTCGACCCACGCTCACGTGGGAGGTGCTGCTCAGTCCAGGCGTGGATCGGCATGCTCAGAAGGTCTCCGCCGAGGTGCTGGAGCTGGAGGAGATCAAGAACGAGAAGGTTTGTAGCTGTAACATCTAACTCTAGCGCATCATTCCATTAGGAAAATGGAGTGGCGATGCGTTTGGCTGACACTTTGACATATTGGATTGTCGTCTTAATGCAAACCAGGCGCAACCGCAAGCTATGCAGACATACGAGCTGGCAGACATAGAGAGTGATAGAGAGACAGAAAGAGAGAGAGAGAGAGAGGTGGTGGGAGCGGAGACAGTAAACACATGAAGTGTGGATAACGGTGGCTTTTCTGGCTACGGTTTAAACAACGGATCTACGGACGGACACTTGGCTGCGGTTACGCCAAATTTGTTTGTCTTGCACTCGAGCATAATGAAAAGCAGACATTTGGTCAAGCGCTGCATAAACCATCCAAAACCATCCCGGGCCACCCAGCACCACCCACCACCCGCAGCCACCTGTCAAACACATCGAAGATGTCGACACGAGTGTTTATTGTATGTGTGTGTGTGTGTGATGAGTTTTCTCTGTGTGTGTGTGTGTGTTTGTATATGTTTGTTTGTCGTAGACCCTAAATGCCACAAATTTGCGTGTTTGGTCTGCTTGGTCCCCAACTACAGACGCACCGGATGATTGATTGAAAACTGTGCCAACAAATTTGCATGTCAGGGGCGCGCGGCAATGCTGCCATGGCAGTTGAGGGGGCGTAGTAGGCATTGCCATTGCCTTGCCCTTGCCCTTAGATTTACGCTTTAATTTAAATTAATGATGTCGCGCTGATAACAGGCCCAGACTAATTGGCCAGCCTGACTGCCTTGTCATTTCGCCCAATTTGTCCCTGGGCCTAAGCCTTCAAATTGTAATGGAATTTTTATCAAACACTTTTCTCTCTATCTCCTCGCACAGGATAAGAATGGCTACAAAATCAACAGCGGCGCCAAGAGCGAGGCACGTCTGCCCGCCGTCTACAGGGCGCATCACAATGCAAGGATTTTATGTGTCATGGAGCATCCCACACTTAAGATACGCCAGAATGCCTCACTACTCCTGGATGTGCAGTGTAAGTTGGAATTTTAATGTAATATTTTTGTATTTTTGCATAGCTCTCAAGTTTTATGATTTTAAGTCAAGTAATCTTGGGCAACTATAAGTATATCAAAGCTAATTTGAATATTGAACGAGCGTTTATATTAGCTTATTTTAATTAAAAGACAATTTTAGATACTTGGTATAGCAAATGTAAATCAATTGATTAAAGCTTAATTAAATTAAATACATATGCTCTATAAAAATGTAGTAATTTAGCCAAGAGCTGAGCACATTAAAATATTATATCTTAAGTCAGAAATTGTTAAAATTTTAAATAAATGTGAAAAGACTAAAACGTGAATATAAAATGGAAACAAGAGTAAATATTATATTATTTACTTTTTATTTTATTTTATTTATTTATTTATTTATTTTTTACTTTATTTTACTTTAATATTATTTTTGACAATATATGTTCACATAAAACCAATGAGAGAAATTTATAATATTCAAAATTTAGTTACTGTTTTTTTTTTTTTTTTTTTCAATCGAAAAATACTTTTGGCTTATTTAGCATTAATTAAATATTAAATAAATATATATATTAAATATTAATAATATAAGGTGCTTGACAGAATATAAAATGTAGAAATTAATGCATTTTAT
The DNA here is from genome assembly GCA_030914345.1 of Drosophila koepferae. Lineage (NCBI taxonomy): Eukaryota > Metazoa > Arthropoda > Insecta > Diptera > Drosophilidae > Drosophila > Drosophila koepferae. The sequence goes on from JAUESR010000211.1 coordinate 2,171,514, forward strand.
CTTATTTAATTTTTTTTTTTTTGTGATTTACTTCACTTTAATATTATGTGTGATAGCAGTTAAATATTTTTTAAATTAAATTATAGTTACCTCATTTTTAATTATTACTATTATTAATTTTTATTTTTATTATTTTTTTTATTATATTATTATTATTTTTATTTATTTATTTATTTATTATTATTTTTTATTTATTTATTTTTATTATTATTATTATTATTATTATTATTATTATTTTTATTAATTTTTTTTTTTGATAATGAAGTTGTGTAAAAAATACCTTGATTCACTTAACTACTAACTTACCGAATTAATTAATTATTATTAATTTTTTATGTAAAGAATCCAACTAGACTTTGACTGCTATCTTGTTAAACAGTTATATATACAAATTTATTTAAAGACATAATCAAAAATTATTCAACAAAAAAAAAAGTAAATTTTTTGTTTTAAAAACTTTATTCACCTAACTGCTGCAAAGAGCTAATTGCACATATCAGTTGATGTGTGTGTGTGTAAGCGTAGTTAGTTTGCCAGTCAGTCAGTCAGTAAGTCATGCACTCATTTGGCATCATATTTAAATGTTAAAAAAGTTTTTAATAAAAGCCCAACAAGAGGAATATCGCACCTTGTTTAATTAACACAGTCAGCGATAGTGAGAGTGAGGCAAGTGTGGGGCAGCAGGAGGTGCGATTGCGAGTGCGAGAAGTAAAAGTGAAAACCAAAAAGCAAATGTTGATTAAAAAGTTAAATTGCTAAAGTTAACACACGCCACGAGGTACGCAACTGCCTGGGCGTGGCTAAAGGATAATATCATGGCTGTAGTACTATATGGGACAGAGGCTGCCCTGGCTGGGGCCGTGGGGGGCATGAGGTTGGCTATGCGGAGTCACTGGTCGACGATGGGCAAAGGAAAACAAAGGCAAAGAAATTATTATGCAGCTGCAGCTGCAGCAATAAAAGAAAGCAAAGGTGAAATTATTTAATGGAAAGTGCAGAAAAACGAGCTAAAAAAAAAAATAATATAATATAATGGAAATGGGGCAAGGCTTTATAAGAGCAGGATATGTCAACAAGAGTGCGGCAAAAGAAACAAGAGAAATCAAAAGTAACAGCTTTGACAAAGTTTTTAATTAACTGCCATTCGGCAAGCCAAAGCAAACTTCAGTGGCAAAAGCATTCTTCAAAAGCATTTTTCAAGCCAGTTGATTAGCACTTATAAGCCAGACGGCCTAAGTTCTATAAATAGAAATACTTAAAAAGTAAATTCAACTAAATGAAATGAAAAACAATCAGTTTAAAAGTAAGCCTTCAACAATTTTAATCAATTTAAAGAGCTTAAACAAAAATTGATAAATCAAATGTATATTGCAACCATTCTTCAAGAGTTATTCCTTATGCAATCAAATTCACTGTTCACTGTAATTTGGCATAGTTTTGCATAACAATTTTGTTTGACGAATTCGATACACACAAATAATCCTTTTGAGTGATCAAAAGTGGCAGCAGCACGTCTAAGGAGTCCACACACACACAAATCGAGCAAAGAGCAGTACAGAGGCCATTGTCTGGCATCTATCAACAGCCACGTGACTTTATGCCGCCATCAACATTGGCTGCAAATCAAAATCAATGACTGCGGCCACAGCAGCAATTAGAAGGACTCGCACTAATTGGCAGTAACAAAGCCGCAGACACGTGCTCAAATGGGTTGCCGATACTGGACAGGATCAGCATAGAACAAAGTGGCACAGTTATTTGCTTTATTAATGCCCGTCAAGCCACATAATGCCATGACAAATGCCAAGGTAGCCCATAGAAGGAGCGAGAGGGGAGGGATAAAATGATTGGAAAATATAGAAAAGCCGTGCGGGATTTTGCAATGCTAAGTTTCAGTATGGGAATGTGGAATCTGACTACACTCGATGGATGTGTGTGCGAGCTTTGGCCAGGCATGAAAATTGCAAAAACCGCAATAACAACAGCAAAAGGCCTACAACAATAATAGCAGCAACAACAACAACAACAACAACAACAGCAGACGCGGCCCAACCGCAACGTTTTCCAACAAAGAACAACTGAGAACAGTTCCTGCATTTATCCCTAGCCCGCCCTCGCCCCATGTGCCCAATGTTATTGTTTGTTACGGTTGTATAAATTAAAATGCACACACATGAAAGCACTTGCTCAGACAGTTGTGGATTGTATAGTGTGTGCTTTTGCTGCTGCTGTTGTTGTTGTTGTTGCATTTAATTTTTACATTTTTATGCAGACAGTTGACAGGCAAATCAAGGACATCAATCGTATAGTCAACGAGACGAACCTTAAATGTTTTCACAATTTAAAAACAATTTTTATAAAATGAAATTCAACATGCGAGCAATTTAAAGAAGTCATTCCAGCAATGTAGAACGTCACATTGAAATGGCGAATTCAAGTTTTTACAAATATTTTGTATATATCTTTGAGGATTTTTGGTGAATTTCGACAGAGACTGTTTGCTGGAATCGCCTGTTATGCATAGTTAGGCGAGCACAACAATTTTTGCGCTTCTTTTTGAGTTTGTGGCTTAGATTTTTGCCCAAACAAATTGATAGATGAAAGCCCAGAAGGACAGGGACCCAACCAGACAAGGACCTGTGAACCCCCGAAAGCTCTCTCCCTCTCTCCTTCTCCCGTCTGCTCGGTTAGCCGCATAAAAGGCAAACGGGCGTCGTTGAGTGTCCACAGGCAGACGTCCTTTCATATACATATATGTATGATGTCTGACAACTGTCCGTATGGATGTTACGCCCACACAGACAGAGAGAGGGCAACTCAGATGAATGTCTATTGAATAGTTTGGCAAACAACCGACAAACAAATTTCATTTGCCCTGCATAATCAAATTGTATTAGTTACAAAAGCCCAAAATGCACAGTGCTAGAGCAGGGAGACAGACAGACAGACAGAGAGAAGCGGCGAAAAATTGAAGAGATTGAAATCGTTGTATTCAGATTTTGTAACATTTCGTTTTTCTTTTTTTCCCTCCTTTTTTTTGGCAACTGCACCGTATGTCTAACACTAATTAAAAAACATTTGATTTATGCCTATGAATATGCATTGAATGCAACAAGATACAAATATACAAATATGTGGGCGTGTCACTCTGCCAAACATTCATATTATTTACATTTACATTCACATTTACATATTGCATTCACATTTGCATTGAGATTTGCATTTTGTCGATAGCTTTTCGACATGCATTCAATAGATTTTTGATTGGCACCCAAATGGAGTTAGATTTAATAGCATATCGAATTCGTCTAACATGTTAAATAATCCCATCTGGCATAAGAAATTCAAGTGACTTTTAATATTCAAAATGTGTGTAATTAAAAATATAATGCAAATGCGGAAAAATTATTTAAAATAATATGTTAATGTTTGATTGCTTTCAAATATTAATATTAATTAAAAATAAATGTGTGTAATAAAAATTATAATGAATTTGCAGAACAATTATTTAAAATAATGTTATATTAATGAATTAATGTTTTTTTTTTTAATTTTATTATTAATTTTAAGAAAATGTTTGTAATTAATTTTTATTTTATTTTTATTATTTATGCATATGCAAAAAATTATATAAAAAATATTATCTGTTTTTGTGAATAATTTGAATTATTGCTATTAATTTCAAATAAATGTGTGTAGTTAAAAATATAATGCAAATGTAAAAAACATATTAATAATAATCTTATATTAAGGTATGTATGTTTTCAAATATTAATATTAATTTAAAATAAATGTGTGTAGTTAAAATTATAGTTTTTTCTATCGAATATTTGCATATGCAGAAAAATGATGTAAAATAATATTATCTTTATATATGAATGCTTTGAAATATTAATATATATAAATTAAATGACTTAAACTTTCGCATTCTCTTTCAACAAATTAATTTTTAAAAAAGTTTAGGCAAAGTATTAAGTCAATATTATTTTCTACTTTCCATTATTATTGTCACTTATTTATTTTGGCTAGCATGCAATTTGCCAAGATGTTTTTGCAAGAGTCAAATAAAGTGCGTTAGTTTTGTGGTTCTTACTGCTGAGCATACGGGGAGAACAGAAAAAATAAATATATATATATGTATATAGAAAAGAAGAGCCAACACACATTTGCATTTAGTTTAATTATAAAAGTTTCCTTCTGTTGGCGTTTATTTTTGTGTCGTAATTTTTTAATTAAAAAACTATTTTGTAGATGTTGCCAAAGTCGCCAGTCTCCAGTCGCCAGTTGCCAGTTACCAGTTACCAGTTGCGAGCTGTGAGTTGGCAACTAGTGGCAGTCGCCAGGCGACGGCAGACAGGAAAATAACTAACCGAAAATCCCATCGTATCTCTGTGTGTTATATCCATTCTTATAACCCTTGTCTCAACTGTTTTGTCCTTTCCTTCCTCCCATTGCAGATACGCCCTCGTTCGCCATCTCGCGCACACCTGGTTTTGGTTATCCGCTGCGCGAGGGCATCGAAGTTAGCCTCAAGTGCGATGTCGACTCAAATCCTCCAAGCACGCCGCGCTGGCAGAAGGACGACGGTGACACGCCGGTAAGTCTTATAAAACTTATGCATACGTAGGCTCTGTCCTTGGCTCTGGCTCTGGCTCTGGCTCTTGGATTTGTGAGTTTTGAGCAAGGAGCAAGTTTTAAATGGATTTTCGTGCAGTTGTCGCGTAAAAAGTTCTTGGACCAACTATTTGCCTTGCCTTAATTACCAAAAATTGTTTACGCATAAGAACGAACGAAACTCATTTCCCGTCCGTACACTGCCAAGCCGAATCTGTCTCAATTTTTCACTCACTCAGCTCTCAAACTCATCTTCTCTCTCTCTCTTTCTTTCTCTCTTGTTCAGGTACCACAAACGGGCGACGGTTTCCTCAACTTTACCTCCATTAGACGTGAACATTCTGGCTGGTATAAGTGCACATCACGGCATCTGAACTTTCAATACTCCTCGATTGGCTATTACCTCAGTGTGCGCTGTAAGTATCACCACCACGATTACAAGTACTCCAAATAAATTAGCGCTCGTATGCGTGAAATTGCCTTCAAAATGGCGCTTGATAATATTTTCGCCATTAGTTCTCATATAATACAAAAAAAGCAAAAAAATAAATATGCACGCCCCTTCAAAATACGAAAAAAATGAAAGAAAAAATTGCCAAAAATTGCTGCTTTAACGACACTCGCACATGCTGCGTGTCCCATCATCAAAATGTTTCATCTCATTCCTGTGCCGCTGGCTATCTGCTCTTCTTGCTCTTCTCAAGCTCCCACCGATGATATTGCTCCTGCTCCTGTTCCTGCGCCTCCTGCTGCTCCTGCATACTTTGAAGCATTTCGCTACCCTCCATATTCCATATGCAAAATGTGGCAAATTTCATTGGCACTGGCATTGCCATTGAGCGGGTGTGTGACACTGTCAACCCTCTGTCTGTGCATCACAAATACACACTCACACTCATACACACCCACACACACACACACACACACACACACCCACACGTACACACACTATTTATGCTTGTGCGCCATTTTGCTGTCAATATTTTGCCGTTTTGCGGCTCAAGATTTGTGTTTGAGCTGCGAGCTGTCAGTTTGAGGCACATTTTACGCGCTGAACGCGTGTTAATGCTTGTAAATATTTTTATTATTATTTTTATTGAATTTATGTTGCTGACAGAAGCCACTTTGCTAGCAAATGATGGTGTGCAGCTGCCTAAAAGCTGACGAAAAAGACTTTTTAGTCTATTTTTTTTTTGTTGTGGGATGGAGCTAAGCGAAAATCAAATTTGATTTGCTAAATGGGCATAGGATTTTTTTTAGTGTATGGGCTTACTTCTTGCATTTAAGATATTTACAGTCTTTTAGATGTCAATCTGCGTTTCGACGAATATATATGTATTGAAAAAAATTATGTTTAATGGTATATTAATGAAATATTAAAAAAAACTCAATTGAAAGTATTTAAAAAAAAAAAAAAGTGAATCTGCGTATTGAGGAGTATTTTGAAAAATCAAATTAAATTTATTTAATTTGCGTAACATACATTTAAAAATTAAATCAATTCACTTCTTCATAAAATGTTTTAAGTGTATTATTATAATTATTTCGTATTCTGTAATATTCTTTTTATTTAACTAAGGAACCCCAGCAAAGTATATAATATATTTAAAATATATAATATATATAATATATTACATTTATTAGTAAACTTTACAATAATTTGTTGGCTATCATGCTCAAATATTAAAAAATTATTATTTGTTGAGTTTATCTCAATGTATGCAAATAAGTGTCTATCACTCACACTTTGAGAAGAAGCTCAGAGTGCAACTGTTTGCATCGTTTCATCAACGGCTTCGTTCGCGATCGGTTCAGCATCGTTGTCGTTTTGCTTTTCTCCGCTCTGCTTGTTACCCGAACGTTTGGTTGAGTTAAATGAAGCATAAACTCTTTTCTATATGTATTTGTATGTATGCGAGGGTTCTCTGCGATAAACGCATCAATAGCACACGTGAGTGTGAATTTGTGAATGTATATGTGAAAGCGCAGACTCTTGAATTATCTACTCACTTACTAAGCCTCATTTTAGGAGCATCGATTGTATCGCTTCCAAATATTACTCTTTAAAAGAGCAATACACGAATAATTCAACTGAAAACTGAAACGAACAGAATCGAACGCTCTCACTAAGTTAAAGCTGTTCTTAGGCGAAATTGCATCAACTTAACAACGAATTGATTCGCTCAGTGCAAAATACATTTTTATAACAAAACTCCCAAGTCTTAAACTAAAACTTTAAAAGCAGACCAAGTTCATTTATTAAACATCTAACTAGAGATCACTTGTGCCGCCCAGTTAACGCCCACTAACCCAATCAATACGTTCCTTCCACAGGCGCTGGGCCCACAATTCGTTAAATTTTCGCTCATCAATCATGACAAAAACAAAATGAGTGCCAGAAGCCGCATAGCAATGGCGAATGGCGATAGCAAAGTACATAAACAAAAGCAGGAAAAAAAAAAAACAAATTTATATATATATCAAGTATATATATGTATATATATATTATTGGTAATAAGAACTTGACAAAGTGTTGCCACTTTTTTATGCGAATGCCGCTGCAGGCTGTGTAACGCCCACAGCCCAAGCTGACCCAGGGGAAAGATTTTCGTCTACGTTGAAATTTTTATACCGATGCAAGAAAACGCGCCGCGTGTAGACAAGAAAATGCGAAAAGCATCCTGACAAGCGGCTGTCGCTGCTCATTATGGGAAAACAAATGCTTTATTAATAAAAATAAAAGCGCCCGAAAAGGCCAAGAAGTGAAGGCAAAAACACGCACCGTGCCTTACGGACCGACATATCGACATTTATCGATGATTGATGTGCCTGGCCGGCCGGCAAGACCCTTTCTCTCTCCATACATACCCTGTTCATAACCTCTTTCCCTCTCGCACTCTCTCTCTCTCTCTGTCTGTGGCTGGCTGTCTTTTCGGTGAGGCTTGCCGAAAAGTTTTGCCGTTGATTTTGGAGCGAAATCTAATTGTGAGAGACGTTTGGCGGGGTTTGTTCGGGGTTACAAACATGGCAACATGTTAAGCACATAAATCAATTTGTAAAACGTTTACGAAACTGCCAAATGGCAAATCGAACTGCCAGCAGTCAGCATATAGTAGAACAAAAGCCCAACCAGATCCGCTGCAGCTGTGTGTGCATGTGTGTGTGTGTGTGTGTGTGTGTAGGTAGATAAAGTTGAAGGCAATATCTTTAAGATATAGTATTCAAGGATTAGCTGTCATAAACTAGCAAACAGCTGCAGAGCTTTGATAAATGGCGCTTCAAATAAAAACTGAGAAAATTGCAAAATTTTAAGCCCTCATACCGAAAATATAGCGTGGAGAGCTGCTGCTGCTGCTGCTCCCCTAAGGGAAAAGCGGTTGGAAAATAAGAAAAACTGATAAATCGCATTTTGATTTTAAGCATCCGCTGGCAACAAATCGAAAAGAAAAACCAAGCAGACCAGACAGACGTTTGAATGCGCGCTTAATTGCTGACGATATGTTTTCTGCCCAGCTTCCGTCTCGTTTCGCCTCCGCATCGTGCAGCCATTGAGCTGGAAAACGCCGCGCAGGTAGCAAAAGAAAACTTTGCTGTCGACTAGGACAAGAGAAAAGCAGGACGGGACAGACAGAATGGCTGACAAAATGCAATGAAAAAGCAATCAGCGTGCTACACGATGGCAGCGCCCAAAAACTACAGGACATGCCAGGACTAGCTAGAGGACGAACGGCTAAAGTCAATAGCGCGACCAACGTCGACGATTACAAAAGTAGGCAATTTGACGTAGTTTCTCAAACTTTTGCGCTAGCCACTTTCACGTGATTGATTTGCCGGCAGAGCCGGTCGAAGGACGCGTCCTAGCTATCATGCAGCACCCGGGACAAGGACAACCTGACGACTTACGGACGCGCTGAGCTTGTTAAAACGTCGCTAATTTGACACGTACGTCAGCCGAGACTGGGTAGCAAAAAGTGGCAGTGTATAAGACACATCTGCGTTTGGCCACAGCCCTCAACATGTTGTGCGAAGTGAAGGAGGAAGGGGACGAAGTTGATGGCATTCAGGTATGTCCTGAACAGGAGTTTGTTTGGCTGCCTCATTAATGAGTTAAAGTTCGAATTGAGGCTAATTAATGTTGAGTGGCCTGCATCATGTTTCTGATGTTTGGCTAACAAAGTGCAATTAGGGAAAGTTTTGGATTAGAAAAATACGATATAAGGCAACTTCGATGACCAAATCGATTGCTCTGAAACTTATTTGTAGAGTTTAGATACTCGAAAAAAAAATATTTATATGTATATATGTATATTATGTATATACATATGTATTTATGTATATAACTAAATATATAGCAAATATATTTATGCGAGTTTAATAAATAAAATATATATATACATTATATACATTTTAATAAAAACTATTTATTTAATCTCATATTTAATGAAGTCGTAATATAAAATGGAAATAATTTTATTGAATATGAGAGTAAACAAATATTTTGTATTGAAAGAAAAAATATATTTTAAAAAAGTATTTTGATTATAAAAAATAAAAAATTTACTCTTTTTATAAAATATTTTATTAAATATGAGAGTAGTGAAATATAAGTTATTAAAAAAAATATATATATAATATAATATATTAAACAATGTTTACTATCGAATAGAATAAATTGACTCTTTTCATAAAATATTAAAAAAAAAAAATTAAATAAAAAATAACAAAAACAAAATATGAACTCTTATAAAATATTTTATTAAATATGAGAGTAAACAAACATATTGTATTTAAAGAAAAATATATATTTTTTAAATTAAAATACCAAATTAACTCTTTTTGTAAAATAATTTAATAAATATGAGGGTTAACAAATATTTTAAATTAAAAGCAACACATTTTTATTTACAATTAAAAATAACAAATAAACACTATCAATATTAAGCTTTTCAATTGATTTTGAGTTTAATACCAATCGCATGCAAAGAAATTGCATTTATATTAATTAAATCTATTCACAAATTATCAAATGTCAATGTCGAATGACTGAAGTCATTCATTGCATTTAAATTATAATTTAATTTAGGAGATTGCACAAAATTTCTCTGCACAAACATAATTTTCGAGATTTATTTACAAAATCAAAACATATATATTTGGCTTAATGTTTATATTGTTAACCTTGCATAAACCAATTCTCAAGTACTTTCATTCCTTATATTCTATAGGTCCACAGAGAGAGAGCTCTGTGGTTACATAGCATCGTAACCAGCACTAAACTAATTTGCTCAGCCAACTGTTATGAAAATGCAACCTATCGAAAACTTGAATGTGTCAACCCCTGTCCCTTGCAATGCATCCCCCACCCACCTATCGAGCACTTCGGTTTGAGTAAAGAAACAAAATACAAACAATGTGCGCAACATTTGTGAGCGAAAGGAAAGTCCCCAATTGGAAAAACACATTTGTCCGCTGGCTCTGAGGAGCATTACAATAAAATTTAATTTTACACGCTAGCGTAAGCATTTCCATCCCCCACAACCAGCCATTGCTGCTTACTTCATACGCCTCAACTGGCGGCTATGGCTAATCGGCAATGTCCTTGCGATGGTATACATTATCCTTTGTCATGCTGGTTATCGCGGTTTAACTTTATCGTTAAGTTCGTTCGCCTCTTCCTTGCGATATGAAGCATTTTTCTGGCTTGCCCAGCCACTAGCCACTTTCTCCCTTCGTTCGGGCCAGCTGCCCTTTGAAGTATAAGTATGTGGGACCTTTGGTTGCCCCCGCTTGAATTTCTGTGTTTATCGGCGCGCACGATTATTAGTTTTCTGTTTGCTGCTTTTGTTTTTATAGCCGGCGATTACATTTCTGTATATGTTTGGTCTTAGGGCTGGCCAAAAAATTCCTCTCGTCTGCGTGTCTGAGGAGCCAGCACAAAAAGATTCGCAATAAAATTTTATTTGACTTGTTTTTATTTGGCTTCAAATGAAACCCAAAACTCATTTCAGTTTTTCTTTACTTTTTGCTCTGTTGCCGCTTCCGACAAGTTACAGAAATATTAAAAACTCATTGTGTATAATAATCTTGAGTTCTTTATCGTCTCAAATAAGCGTGAATTAGTGTAAAAATTATATTTGCATAGCTTTCAAAAGTGTTTTGGAAAATTTCAATAGTTTGAAATTGCTTATATGTACTTATTATTATATTTTCGAACTGAACAGTTAAAACTGATGAGCCTATAAAAACTAAAATATATGTGCTGAATCGATACTTATTGGGAAATTCCTATGCAAATAAATACGAATAAATTATTTTTGTTGGAAAGTATTTAAAATTGAAATGATATTTACTAATTGACAATCAAAATTGATTATAAAATATTTGTATTTAATTTGGAAATTCACAGTAAATATTAAATTGTTTATTGCTTTAAATTCATTTGATTTATTTTATAATATTTTATTTTTATTTTACTGTATTATTTATTTTAATTTATATTAAAAATAATTTTTATTTCTTTTTATTTATTTATTTGGCTATTTATTTATTTTTAATTTATATTAAATATAATTTATTATTTATTTATTCATTTATTTATTTATATATTTATTTATTTGCTCTTTACTTATTTATTTATTAATTAATTAATTATTTTATTTACTTTCTACTAATTTACTTATTTATTTAAGTACTTATTATTTATATATTTATTTATTTATTTATATTTATTTATTTATTTTATTTCATTTTTGTATTTTCTTAACATTTTAGTACCTTCCCCTCTTTTCTTTTTTTTTTAATCTTCACAATAGCTTTTACTTTATCTTTGCCTTTATGTGTCAATCTCCGTATCCCATTCTTATGCACGTTCCTTATGCTTATCTATTATTACATTTTCAACCTTGTTTTCTCTTTTTGTTTCGCACATCACATCCATTGCAATCATTTTCAATTTCAGCTCATCGCAAATTAATCGCGTAGACTGTAGATGTAATCTCCCATGCTTACGCAGCATCTGCAGAAATAGAATTCTATAAATATGTGTATATACTATATATATATATATATTCTACGAAAATAATGGCGAATTCTATACAAACTGAAATTGCGATGAAAAAAATTAAAATTTATAACCAAGACACAAACGCAATCAGATGCACCCACCGCAGAGCGCTTTCGTTTCCACTTGATGAGGCAGGCAGCTTCGTCTCAGGCTGTAATGTGGGCATGGCTTCCGCTCGCTGTTTATGAAGCTTGCAAGTTAAGCTGATTGCTGTCTCAGCTCTCTGATGCAGCTTCATATTCATGAATAAATATGATGTTGCATTTTAACAGACGCCAAATGAAAATGAAACGTGCTGGGAACTAGTTTCTTTAGTTTATATGTATATAGTATTAAGAGAGAAGTGTGGAAACCCTATGCTTGACCATGAGCCGTGTGCGTAAACAAGTTAATAACTTTTCAATATGTAAACGACAGCGATGCGTGTTTTGAAGGATTTATGATCCGAGCAACACTCCCATTCAGCACAAAGGAAGTGTGTGTGGACATATTGACGTGGCTGATACACTCACTGTCTGGTTGCTTAAGCAAGGGTGCGGATTCCGGGGCGAGGATTTTCGGGTTGCTGTATGACTGACTGGCCTGCATTTGGCAGGCGGCATAGAGTCCAACCCATACCCCTTGCCACATGCCACAGCCCAGAATTCAACGCACTTCAAAGTCCTTCAGGCTGGGCGGCTCGTGGGGGGAACTACTTGAAGCCAACGCCAACATGCTGATGATGATGCTTTATGATTAATGATTGGTGGCGAGACCCACTACAGCCCTTCAGCGCCCGTCAACCCCTTATCCTCTGAAATATGATGTAACTCTGCCTCACTCGCTCTCTCTCTCTCTCTCTCTCTCTCCTCTCTCTCTCTCTCTCACTCCATCTCTTTCCCTTGCTCTGTCTGGCATATTGATTCCTCTTGTTTGCATTAGTGTTTGTTGTTTGCTCTTCATATTTGTTGCCGTTCTCTTGTTCTGCTTCGGATTTATATGCCATGCGGAAGACATTCACGAGTCTTCAGCGTTCGCATAAATCCAACTCCGTCCCACGCTCCTCATCTATGAGGACATATGGACGTTACTTGATGCACATTTGTTTGCTTTTGTTTATTTGCTTTTCTTTTCTCGTCTTTTCGGTTGTGGGCAGAACAGGGTACGAGAGATATATATAAATATATACATATATTTATGAATGGCCATTGAGCAAAATATGCGTGGAACAAGTGCTGGGAATTATGTTATGCAATGTGTGTGTTCCGTTTGAGATGCAAAGGGATAAATGTGAAGTGCGGAACTTGAGCAAATGTTGAATAAAGTCGTGCAAAAACTTCTACTCTTAAGTGGTTGGCTTAAATGGAGAGTGAAGTTTGTAAAGAAGTTGCTTGATATCGTTTGGTATTAGTTAATTTGGAGATATGTGAAGGACTTTATTTTATAAATATTTATATCATAGAGCAGGCAATAGCTTTAATAATAAAAGCACCAACTACATTTACATTCTTTATAGTTCATAATTATATTTTAATTCTCAGTGTACAGCACATAATCAATTTCAAAGGTTCCGGGCTGCAGACAAATGCGTTTTTCATTGCTTCTCGGTGACCCTTCACAGATGGAGGGAGAGCTGAAGAGACAGCTCGTGAGAATCAGGCCATATGATCCAATGGTAATACTATTGACATAGTTATAGTTGGCTAAAAGCATCATGCAATTGCCACTCTCTAGAACGGGGTGACCCTTGGCCCAGGGCATATATAGTGCCTGCTCTCCTGTGGACTGCCAGAAGTAATATCTCTCTAGACCTAAGCTTTTGCCCGAGGTACAGTAGTTCAATGAGAGTGGCGCGACAATGTTGAGCCAATCGTTGAGCTGCTGCAATTCATTTGAATTTTGCAGGCTCATTAATACCTGACTGATATCAATTTGTGCTGATTAAGAATATATATACTTTATGGGAGCTGCAACGTCTCCTTCTGTCTGTTACATACATTTTCACAAAACCGTTTCCCATTTTCAATGTGTTCCGGGTATAATTATATTTAGCTTGTCAGCTCTTTCAAGCTAGAATTGTCTTTCGTCTTTTGTTTGCTCTTATTAATTCCCGGGGTTTTCTCATTCTCAGTTGCCACCCTCTCTTAACTATTATCTAATTTCATAATATATCAAATGCCTTCCTTTTCAAATTACGCAACGCCAACGACAAACTCTCGCCCCAGTGCGAGTTCCATTTTACAATTTGCAGTCTCAAATTCTTATCAGTTGCCATCAAACAGGCCGCGAGCCTTATTGTCCATTGACAAATGTCTGTCAGTCGAGCTGAGCTCATTAGACATTTTATAGACAGCCGTCAGTCTACAGCAGCCAGACTCAGAGAAAGTGACAGAAAAGAGACTGAGAGAGAGAGAGAGAGAGAGTGAGAACTCTCATTCATTCTCTCAATTTGCCCTGAGTTTTCACTTGTCAATTTGTCGCTTTGTCTTTCTTTTTTTTTGTACGAGCAATAAAAAATGTTTATAACTACGTGATTTTGACTAAAGCAACACGCCTCTCACAGCCTATGTCCTCCACCTCAATGGTCATTGAGCACCCCGCAGACAACGTTTTGCGCTATTGTCAGCAATAAAATTTTGCAGGGGTTGCTGACCGCCGTCGAGGGTTGTTCCACCCCAGGCCGAATGCCAACTAACTGATTGACATGCGACGAAGGCACTCGGCTCGAAATGAGCTTACAATTAATTGTTACTTTGGCGTTTAGAGTACGCACCACACCGTCTCGTGTAAATCTCAGCTCGACTCATGGAACTTTAAGGGTTTCGACACTTCTTTAATGTGTGTCCGGGGTGCGTTTTTGTGAAGGCCAGGCCAGACCAGGCCGCCGACTGTTTGTAATTAGTAGTTTTTGTTAATTGTGCGGCAGCCCAGCTAAGCAGTTGGATTTCGTTGGTGTTTGGGATGGGAGTGAAGCTGTGGCAAAGGCTAATTTTATGAGCGTTTTGAGGTGCAACCTCAAATTGCCAGACATTTGAAATGGCAGCGAATTGCGGCCCTGAAAAGTAGGCAACACTTTGTAAGACCTACGTGCGGCCAGAGGCCTTCCCACACACACACACACACACAAATGCGAACAGACAATTTGCCTGGGTCCTTTGTCATGATTTTTGCTCAGGCATCCACTTGCGCAACTTATTGTTATTATATCCGGTCTCAAACAAAAGGCCCCACGCCGCATACTTTTAGGCGCACGTCAACGCAAATTGTAATTTATATGTAATATGAACAGCGCCATAAAAAATGCGACACAAAAGGCAGTCTGAAATTTAAAGCACACCACACAAGCGATGCTATCGCCACACGAGATGACAGCAATTTCTTTTTTTTTTTTTTTTTTTTTTTTGCGATCGAATTCTGAAATGTTCTTCAAATGATTTTAATTTTTATAACATTTTTTTTTTTTGTGCAATAAATATTTTTTAAATATACACAACTTTTGTTAAGTGTTTTATAATATTTTATGAATAATTATTAACTTTCAGAGATCTATCTTTATTTTTTTTTAGTACATAGTACTCATATTAGATTCAAATAATTTATTCTTCTCATTCTAAAATTTGTAGAAATTTAAGACAAAATGTTAGTTTCTCTGTCATCGTGCTTTTTGATTTCACGATCGAAAAACACGACATGAACTCAGCTCTAAATCATATACACATACACACGCGAAGCTCACGCAGCTCGCAGTCCAAAGTTTTGGAATTTTGTTCGCTGTTAAGCACAAAAAATATGCGAATATGTCGCATAAATTTCATGTCATTCTCTTCGGTTGGCAACGAAATTAGAACGAAGCGGCGTAATGTCTTTTTCTTATCATACTTCTTCACAGTGTTTATTTATGAATTCGTGCTGCTGCGTGAAGTTCAGTCAATTTTCCAGTTGCCTGCACAGCGCTTTTCACTTTTAGTTCAGCCAAACCGCTGAACTTCTTCACTAGTCAGTCAAATCACGCCAAATCGGAAGTGCCAACTCATTGTATAGCGAGCAGCAGTCTCATGCTACTCCTGGCCATGACTCAGGTGCTTCACAGTCACCTAACTGTCGCCCACATCCTGTCAGCGCGGCACGCAATTTGTATTGCTTAAGAACTGCCAACGCCCATGCATGCCCAACTCCATTTATTTTTCTTTTTTTTTATTCTTGTCATTGAAATATTGTCACATTTGACAATTGCTGACAAGCTTATCATATTTTATGGGCCTGCACATGTGTTGCCAGCGCGAAACTCTTTAAATGTTCATAAATTTTCACACATTCTCTTATGCTCCCTCTCTCGCTCTCTCTCTCTTTCTCTATATGTAGACGACTCGGTGGATGTCACATCGGAACCAGATGATCAAGATGTCTCCGTTGCGGCTGCCTCACACAATCCCAACAAGGGGCAGCTAGAGGTGCAGCTGGGCGGCGCGGTGACACTGCAGTGTCCACAAGGTAAGAAACTTTTAAGGCTCGATATATTTAATAAAGATTTATAAAATAATAATAATAATTATATAAAAATAATAATAATAATGAATTATATAAAATAAGTTAAAGAAATTACTTGGTATGATTTAAAAAAGTTTAATTTTAAATTATATTTTTTAAATTTATATATTTATATATAATGAAAACTAAATTTGTACTATTATCTATCACTTCTATAAGATTTAAATAGTTTTTAATATGATTTCAACATCATTTTAATTAACTAAGAATTTTTTTATAATATTTAAATTATCTAATCTAGTAGAAGTTACCTATTACATTGAAATATTTTTGAATATAATTTCTACATCATTTTAATTTAATAAAAATATTTTTATAACATTTTTAATTATCTATCACTTCAATAAGATTTATAAAATGTAACATTTAAAAAAAAATATAATTTCCATATCATTTAATATATGGAAATATCATTATGATATGGAAATTATATTTTATTTAATTTATTTAATTAATTAATTTAATTAATTTAAATTAATTTTTTTTTTTTTTTTGTAAATAATAACATTTTAATTATTTTAAATATAATTTCCATATTATTTAAATAATTTGACAGATTTCTTATTTATTTTTTATTTATTTTAACAAAATTAATAATATTATTCATATTATTTAATATTATTAATATTATTTGAAATTTAATAATAATATTAATATTATTTTAATTATTTCAAATATAATTTCAACATTATTAAAATTTATATATATATTTTTTTCTTTTTCTTTTAAATATTTAACTAAATTATTTTTTTATATTTATTTTGCTTTTAACATTTCTATAACAATTTTAATTATTAAATTTGCAAACTTTTTCGTTAGTCAATATATATTCTCTGTCTATTTCATATTGCTTTTATATGCATACAAAATACAATCGACATCAAAGAAATTGAGCAGGAACCATGTTTCGACCGCGAGCTATAGAGAAATGAGCTACGCTGAAAGATGCGCCGTACATCTAATTACAATTTAGATTTTCGTTCCACTAATTGAGGCACAGATCGAAAAGATTGCGCTGGCAGTCGCTGAATGGAGCTCTATTCATTAATTAGCACAATTGAAAATTAATTATGCGTGCAATTTACTTTGCTCAATTTTAGGCAGCGAACAAACGAGGCGACGCCATGGTCCCAGCCGAAATATCAGTTAGCTCAGGGTGTCTAGGACTCGTAGGCGTCGCTGGTTGGTTGGGGCATGGGCATGGCCTGGGCCCTCTTTGACAAATGGAAGTGGAAGCTTTTTGTTGTTTACGACTCCGGCATCAATTAAAGAAATTAAAACTTGCGTGCCCCGGCATACTCAATTAATTAAATTAGAAATGGCGCCAAGTCAAATTATGCAATGACTTTAATGTTTTTCTCTGCTCTGTCGATTGCAGGTTCCCTTGGCTGCTGGTCACATTTAGATCCGGTCTCGGCACGTCTGCGTGGCCTTGGCTACGGCAGCTCGACTCCGACGGGTCAATTCTCGCTCAAGGATGTCATGTACCAGGATGCGGGCACCTACAAGTGCGTCGGCCAATCCTTGGCCAACAAGAAGAAGCTCGAAGTGCTGCAAAGTGTCATTGTTTCAGTCAAGGGTAAGTCGAAAGTAAACTCTGATTAACAAGTACAATGTAAAGTGAAAATTTCATTAATTAAATCTTTGGAAAATTGCATCAATTAGTGAGCAGAAGCAACTGAGGCATATTCTTGGGCGGCTTATGCGAGTTGAGCAATATTATTATGCAATTCAATGAACTGACAAAATGAATCAATCATTAGCTGAATTTATTTGAATATGCTAATATCTCGAGATATATAAATATTTTAAGCTAAAATGCAATAATTGCTTGCATTACACAATTAATGCTGAATATTGAATTAGAAATGAAATTCGTTCCATTGCAAAATTAAATCTGGATAAATATATTGTTAAACATATACATATACATATATATCTGCTATGTAATTTCGTCGAGTGTAATTTGTAGTCCGGCTGGGACAACTGTTTCAGTGCCGAGTGGTTCGCACAGTTTAGTTTATGTAGCCTACTTTTCGGGTTTTGGCAGGTGACAGCAGCGAGTTAAAAACATTAAAAACTTTGACAGCAGTTTTCAGCACGTTGCAAAACAAATGAAAAGTTCTTCGTCTTAGCTTTGTGTGAATATTTTTTGTCCCCCTTGCCAACTTACTCAGCTGCTTTGCGATGCCTGTCAAAACTTCGACATTTTACTTTGCATGTGATTTTCAAAAAGTTGCCCAAAAGACTTTTCTTCCTCGCAGTCTGTCTCTGCTGTCTTTGCTGTCGCTGCTGCTGCTCTGCTGCTCTGCTGCTCTATCTTGTCGCATTGACACTTGTCAAATCTTTGCCTGGGCGTGTGGAAAAACGACGCATGATTGATGACTCGGCAAAGGCAGAGCCAATTCCAATCAGTTCTCGCTCAGGCATTGAGAAATTACGTATATGCCATGAATAAAATGTTCAGCTGTAGCTGACAATGCCAACACGTTGCTGTTTGAATTCTTGGGAAAAAAAATGGAAAATCATGCGACCGGAAATTAAAGAAAATGCGCACATCTTTGATTTCATATTGTCAGCTCCAAGCTTTCCTACTTTCTTTGGTTCGTCTCTCTCTCTCTCTCTCTCTCCTCTCTCTCTCCTCTCTCTCTCTCTCTCTCTCTCTCTCTCTCTCTCTCTGTCTTGCTCGCTCTCTTTCACGTTTCGTTTGCGGGACAGCATTAAGTTGTCTTCGAGGCGAAAGTTAAGTGGACACTGAGACAATAAAACTTGCCAAGTGCTGGCTGCTCAGCCGCTCTGCTCTCGCTCCACGGGCAGCTGGTGGGTTAAGCGGCTGGCAGCTGACAGCAGCAGGTCCGGCCAGGCAGCACGGACTTAGAACCCTCGAGTGCAATACAAACATGGTAGCTCACAGTTGCGCCCGAGCTGCGGCCAAAGCAATCAAACAAAGTCGCTCAAGTGGGCGTCAAGTGAAGATGGCAAGGCGCTTCTATAGACTCAACATATGAGCGCACATACACACACCCACCCACACACATACACACACTTATAATGCTATCTCGCATGCAATTTCAAGGTAAGACATTTTGTCATTAAAACTGCGAAATTGAGTGCTGTATAAACAAAATACGCAGTCAGGAGCCAGGACCAGACCAGGACATGACAAGAAGAGCCAGTAAAAGATGACAGAGGCGTTGCTGCTAACGCTTAACGCAAATAAACAACTAAACACGATGCAGTCCAGACGGGTATGTTGCGGAGCTGGCTGCGTGAAATAGTCATATTTATCAAGTGGCAGCCAGAAAGGATTGCCTGGCAGCCCTAACTGAAGTTGGAGTTGGAGCCAAATACGCCTGGATATGGGATACGCGCGTGAGACAGCAGGTGAAAAGGCAGCAAACAAGTTAGATAAAACCAGTAAACGCGCGAGGTCCCCAACACACACAACAATAGATTAAATTTACAACAGCGGCAGACAGAGACAGGGAGTGGAGAGAGAGAGCGGGATAGCGAGTCAGACAAGTCAGAAATTGTGTGTATGTAAACCTCCTGGGTAAATGGCTTCACTGTAGTTGCACTTGTACTACATCTACTCGTTGTACGTTTCGTATTTGTGTTTGCTTCTAAAATTAAACAATATACAAAGAAAAAAGCACAAACTCCCAAAACTGTAAAGCAAAAGTCGAGCAAGTTTCTCAGTCTACAAAGTTTCCGGTTCTCTTTACAGTTTTTTATTTTATAATACTCGATTGCAAGCAAAAGATGAAGAAGAAGTCGAAGTTGAAGAAGAAGAAGAAGAGCTGTAAGCAGTCCACCATAGAGTAATTGTTGGCAATAGTTGTTGTTGTCGTGCAGCTGCCGTTGTTAGGCGAGCATATAAAATTTATAACAATTGCAACTGATAAACACTTAATTATCACAAAGCGGTAACTAACTAGAGTTGGATTAATTTTAAATGCAAATAGCTTAAAGTATTTGCCCTCAAAGCTGCGAATAAATTACTTGAAAACTATTAGCTTAAGAGCTACAAGTAAATGTAGGGCAGATAATGCAGATGAAGATTTATAGTATAAGACTGAGGACCAAGAAAAGAAACCCAGAGAGATGACAATCAGCTTTGGTATAAATAAAAAATATATTTAATAAAAAAAACATTTTTAAAATATAATAAAAGAAATATATATAAAATGTATATATGAAAAAATATACAATTTACTAAAATTTTAAAATAAATATATTGTTATTGTTATAAAAAAAAAAACTAAAATTAAAAATTTGTGAAATTTTTGTCAGGTTTCGTTATTCTCTAGCTTGCATTTGATTGAATGAAATCATTATTTCTTTTTTTTTAAGTTTTAATTCAGGCTCGAACTTTTTTCATTTCAGCATTTTTTTTTTTTTTTTTTTTTTTCATTCAAAAAACTTTTGTTGAGCTTTGGTATAAATAGAAATATATTTAAATATAAATAGAAACAATTTACAGAAATTTAAAATTTGTGAAAATCTGTCATGTTTAGTTATTACTTGGTTAGGCTAAATTGTATTTGATTGAACGGAATTCTTTATTTTGTTAGGTAATAATAAGTTTAAATTCAAGCACGATTTGTTTCAGTTCAGCATATTTATTCATTCAATAACTTACGTCTATTCTCTTTAGTTCAGCGCTACTCAAAATAATAAATCTCAGTGTTCATGCCTTATTTTTAGTTAATTCTTTTAAAATATTGTTTCTCATACACGGTACAATCAATTGAAGTACTTATTCTAATAAGAGCATGGAATCAATGCTTGCACATATCAGTTGATTTATTTTCATAATTTAATTCTGTTCGTGAGATCAGCCTGAAAAAATCATTCTCTCACTCTCTCTGCGTTCGCTCTGAGCAAAAGACTTCGTTTATTTTCGTCTCGCCTTTCGGCATTTTGAGTGTGATGCTCTTTCAACGAACATCGTTTAGGGAGCGATACGATTGACGTTCGTGCAATCAACATGTGAGCAAAAAAGTCAATGCAATCGCTCTTCACATTTACATAGAAACTCTCAATTCACGAATGCAACTGTAGTGCTTAAACTCTCGCCTGCATACCAATACATGCAGCAAAAACTCTTTGCTACGTTAAACTCAACCAGAGCGAAGTAAAATAATAGCAAACGATTGCGAACCGATCGCGAACGAAATCGCTGAAGAACCGATGCAATCCATTGCTCTCTGAGTATTTTCTGACTGAGTGTAAAGAAAAGAAACTAATAAGCAGACAAGAATGATTTGCGAGCTGAGCATAGAATTAAATAATATTATATTATAATCAATTATATTGATAAAAGTACTGATACCTCTCTCCTGCGCTCATATTCAACTCATTGCAGACCTATTCTGGTTTGCTGTCTCAGTCAAAATTCTCAGTATTAAATTTGAAGCAAGTTTTTCATTTATTTTAAGCTGAAGGACGGCAAACGACCAAAAATATCTTCATTAAACTGCACTTTAGAGCTAATAAAAAATTCTCTCTTCGAGCTGTGTAACTTTTAAGTTGGCAAAAATAAGAATTATAATACAAAAAAAAAAAAAAAAGTCGAAAGCAGAAGTTTGCTGCATTTGGTTAAATTACTTAAAATAAAATGTAAACAAAACGCTAACCGAATGGGGCCAAGCCGGAGGCTGAGACGGGAGCCGCAAAACTGGGGACAAAGTCTACTGAGCCACTTTCGCAAGCAGCCAGTTAACATATGCAGACTTAGCCACACCCACACACACACATACGCACACATTGTCAACACAAACGCCCACACAAAGTTAACGACGTAGTGAAAAAAGAGAAAGATAGACAGAGAGCGAGAGAGAGAGCAGTAGCTGAAGCAGAGAAAAACGTTAAGGAAACGCAACGGAAAAGCCAGAACCAAAGCCAAAGCCAAAGCGAAAACGTTGCGAAATTGTAAGAGAAAATTGTTATTTAATTTGTGTGAGTGCTGAACATTTTTGCAGCTGCTACTGCTGCTGCTGCTGCTGCTCAAGTTTTTGCGCAGAAACTTTTGGCCAACACACGCACCAGAGAAACTTTAACACAAGCATAAATTTACTCTGTGTGTGTGTGTGTGTTAGTGTTTGTAAGTAAGTGCACTCTTTTGCATTGCCTTGCAGGCAGCAGGCGCGTATCCTTTGCCAGTTTCTTCAAAATTCATATGCACATTTCTATTATTCCTGCATGCGGGGCAGCCCTCCTCCTGCAGCGCCTCCTGCCGCGCATATGTAAGCAGTTGCTGCTGCTTATGTATTTGCTGCATAATTTGAGCCGCTCGCTTAAACGAAGCGTTTGCCAACGCTGGCGACTTCATTACGTTGCCACGCCCACAACAACAACAGCAACTTGTGCATAATGAAGCTTTGTTCTTTCTAGTTTTTCCTGTCCTTTATTTATTTTTCTTTGTCATTCTTCTTCTTTTTTTTTTTTTCGTCTGTGTTGAGCCAACTAATCAAGAGCCACAGGACAGCTGCCTTCGCAGTCGAATCGTTGAGCTGACAATTCATATCCTTAATTCTTGATCCTTTGACTTGTGCGCTGCACTGGAATTTGTAATTAAGTGCTCTCTACTCGTAGGCCACACAGTTTGTCATCGTCTCAGCAGGTGGTAATCAGCCGCAGCGCCACTCTCGACCCTCTGTTGGCATAGTTCAACGTTTGTGAGCTTTGTAATTTGACTTTTAATATGCCATATTTTGAGCGAAGCTCATCAAAAAGCTGCTCAAAAAAAAAAAAAAAAATTACCAGACTGACTCTTTTTTTGATTAGAGTGCAAGCAGAAGAGATTGTGCAACAGTGTAATAATTAGACATAGCGACGATTGCAATATTCCTAACATCAAATATGCTTAATTTTGAGCTATGTTCAACAATGGCCATCAAGAAATATATTTGTGTGGAATTTTTATTACGCGCAGTCAAGTGCTGCCTCCCTATGCAGCGTATGCCAAACATTTCACCACCATTCCATGCATATTATCAATCTGCAAACCTCTCCAGCTCCTTTGCTCTATATCTTGGCTGATTTCTAATAAAAGCGCCACGCATATTCCATGCTTAATTTGTAAGAGCTGGCTGAGAGGAAGCCAGCCGCTGCTACGACTACTCCAAAAATATGCGTACATGAGCATAAATATTGCTTTGTGCTCACACACACACACACACACACACTCGCACAACTCATACACACTTGAGCTGCTGTTACGCGCCAGAGGGCTAGGCGGAGTGGTTCTACGTTGTTTTATGCATGCTAATTTGTTATGTGCATGTTCCTTTTGCCGCATGCCTTTTGATCAACATCCAAACTACATATGGAGGCAGTAAACGCACAGGCCACGCACACCCACACACACACACCCACACACATACACTCGTATAGCCTTCGCTGCTGCGCGTAAATATTTTCATTGGCGTTTTTCTCTTTCTTTTTTATTTATTTCTCTTTTTTTTTCATTTTCCATGCGTAATTTTTCTTCTTGCAAATTTTCGCTGTGGAATTTGGCGCGTTGCTGGCAAATATTGCTTTGTTTCTACTCATTAGGCCAGGCCCAGGCGCGGGCAGAGCTAAAAGCATAAAGTGCTCATATATGAATGCGAGCTTATACACACACACACACACACACACATGCATATTTATTTATATACATATATATGTGTATGTGTGTGTTTGCCTGCTTCGTTTCCGCCTTTGACGTTTTTCATTTGTGCCTCATTTAAATGGCAATTTATGAGTTCTGGTTCAGGGCTTTTCAATTTTTCACAGCAGCTGCGCCAAATTGCATGTTAAATGCTTACAACGCACATTCAACCCGCATTCACCCGCCTCAGCTCAGCTCCTGTCAGTGCTTGTTGCCATAGCCCATAGCCGCGATCTTAAGCATTAGATAAACGTTTTTCAAATTTATTTATTTTTTTATATATTTCGGCGAGGGTTGCTGAGCCACAAACGAAATGAAAATTAAACCCAAATTCGTTGCAACTTCAAAGCATCGCTTTTCATCAAATCCGAGAAGAAAAAAAAAAAAAAGAAATGAAATGAAATGAAGATGAAATTTATTACGAAACAAGTCGAGTCCCTGGAGTATTTCGCAATAAATTACGAATAGTTCAAATGCTTTCCAAGGCATATGCAAAATAACTTTGATGTTATTCGCATTTGACTGTAGGATTGGCATAAACCCATTCAATAATTTTGATCTTCATGAAAGCTATTGACCATGAATTATATTAATGTGTGTGTGTTGCTTCTTATTTTTTGTAAATAAATTTTTTCATATTATTAATTAAAATATGAAATTAAATTCCAATTAGGCAACTTAATTTAGTTTTTATCTATCTCTCATCTTTATCTTTATTTATTGCTTATGATTGCAGCACTTAAATTTGTATCTGCCTAGACTTGGCTTTTAGTTGACTATTCCAACATGTAAATTTGTTGTTTTCAAAAGTTTTTCTCATTATGACAACTTGTAGCTGCAACTTTCTCTTAATTTCCACCAAGATAGGTATGCAGCTTTGTTTGCATTCTTTCAAAAGCATTCAAAAAAATAAATAAATAAATAAATAATAATTTTTTGTATTTTTTCTTTCTGTTGTCCCAGTACTATTTATTTTGCAGTAGTCTCTGCATGATATTCGTTCACAAATTTTGGTGTGTTGTTCTTTGCTGCTTGTCGTCTATTATTTGAGTGTGTGCGTGTGTGTGTGTGTGTGTGTGTTGTCTTTTGCACAAATGCAGTCAAGCATTAATTTTTACGCTTCAATTTTCATACAAAATACACACACAACGGCCAAGCGACTGAGTGAGAGAGACGGAGTAAGATAGAAGAGCTACTAAAAAGGCAGCTTGCCATGTTGACTAAATTATAATTTTCCATATGTGTCTGTGTGTGTGTATGTGTGTGTGTGTCGCCCGTCGTTAGTTAAAATATGAACTCAAAACTTGTCATCAAAACGGCAAATGGCCGCCCAAAATGGCCCGAGCTAAAAAATGGCTGCCAAGGCAGCAGCAGCAGCAGCAGCAGCAGCGTGTAAAAACTTTTCAGACAGTTGCAGAAATCATTTTGGGCATGTGCAAGAGAGAAAAAGAGAGGGAGAGACGGTCTGTGTGTGTGTGTGTGGGTGACTGTCTACAACTGCAACGGAAATGAGTTGAAAAAGTTGAGCAAATAGACGCCAACAGACGTCGCAATGTCGCCCAAAGCAACATCCAACTTCTTGTCACTACTGGCCCATGCACTGGCACTCTCTTTCTCTCTCTCACACTCACTCACACACACCCGGCAGCGTCTGGTTGACCGGATATAAGCAGTAAAACAAGCTGACAGCTCAGCTAGCCTTTGAACAGTGCCGTTCACTTGTAGCTGTCGTCTTTATGCGTAAACAAATAAAAACTAATTTCTCAACCCTCTCCCACAATATTCAACATCGTTAAATGCACTTCAATCGCCTTGTTAACTCAAAAATGCATAAAATATGAAATAGCCCAACAAAGCAATTGCCATGCAGCAGCAATTGCCACTCAAGCATGCAAATTTGCGCCACAAGACATCGCCGACATCCAGCGGCCAAGCTTTCTGTTTTGGGCTGGGCGTGTTCCTTGCTGCTGCTTCAATCCACAGGGCTGAGAGCTGCTGCAGCCACCAATTGTGCCCCGCGGCTGCCACATACGCTGGTTACGCCAACTAATAAGCGACGCGACGGCAACTGAGTTGCTCTATAATGATGACGCCCACTGTGCGGCTTGACGGTAGTTGCTGCCCTATGCCTTGCCTCAAGTGGATTACGTGGAATTGCCAAAGCTTTTTATTCGCAAGAGCTTCGCGGGTGGTACCGCCAACAGGGTTGAGTCAAGTGCATTGATAATGCAATTTGTCGCCCGACGACGCAGATGATGGGCAAGGGAATGTCTGGCTTTATAGCCAGTGCCTTGATTAACATGAGCACATTAAATATGAATATATGTATGTATTCATAAATAATATTTGCATTCAATTGAAGCAAGTGAATAAATGATTGCAGTAAATAGAAAATGATACGCTTCAAATTACGTGAAGTGATATGCTAAAGAGCTCATTAAATAATTGTTAAATATATAATACTACAAATATTTAAATAAAAAATATAAAATAATACGAATTATAATTTTTATAAATTAAATATATATAAATATACATATAAAATTTTATAAAAAATAATAAAATATTTTTATATAAATATGAAATTAAAAATGATCGAAATTTAGATATTCATCGAAGAAGTTAAAAGTTTCGTATACAATATTGTTTTAATTATATTGTATAACAAAATCATTTAGTAAGATCAAAGCATTATGAAATAATTACTTAAACTTGATTTCTCCACTATTAAAAATATTAAGTATATTTAAAAAAATTACTCTATTTATAAATTCATAAAGATATAATAATATAATGGATAATTTATAAAGTTGAGTATTAAAATTTACTCTACCTCAAAAGCTACTAATTTCAAAGACATCATAAGCAATCGAACGTTGGCAACAATATAATAAATAAATATAAATATGATAAACGTAAATATGTAAGCTTATAAATATGAAAAATATATAACTCTTCGTAGTACAGATACAAGACTAAGAGATGGGCTGACTTATTTGACAATGAGTCCAGATGTATATTTCAAGTATATTCAAAGAGTATTTTGCAATTTCGACCTTCCGTGGAATAATAATTATTAATATAATAATTGCTATAATAAAAAAAGATCGAAACAGGCAAGAAAATTACAAAATTCCAAGCAAATCTGAAGACAAGTCTCAATGTTAACTCAATTCAAATTGAGATATATATATTTTTTTAATATAAAAAAAAAAAAAAAAAAACAAAATATAATAAGACTTGCAGCTAAAAGTATTTTACATTACTCTTCATTTATAAAAAGCTAAATAATTACCCAAGGTTTTTTTATTCAAATTCAAATTCTTTTATATATTTATTTAAATTTCAAAATAAATTATGGTTGAAAAGTGTCTAGAAGAGAAATGCCGTAAAATTTAATAAAACGTTACGAAAATTGTACAAATTTTATGGAGCAAAATTTAGCCATTTAGCAGCCGCTGACCCGACGTCCTTTTCCAATTGTTGTTTAATGAGCTGCTCACGCATAAAATTTGCAATTTTCGGTGCGCCTAAGGCTATGCAATAAAATTCAAATGCATATTTTAATTGCATTTCGCTGCAGTCGAGTGGCGGCTGTCCCTGTCTCTGTCGTTGTCCTTTTCGCAGCGCCGACTGGCGCCAGCGACCCAGAGTAGATAATGCATTAAAATGGTCGTCATTCTACGCAGCGCGTAAAGTAATTAAACGCCGCCGCCGCAAAGCTAATAAAAATGTCAAATGTCAGGCAATAAAGCATAGACCTGACACACGTACATGCCACGCACACAAAGGCACAGAGAGAGCGAGAGAGTGTGTGTGTGTGAGTGTGTGTGTGTGTGTATCTGATTGGTTGTCTGGTGACCACACGGTTCACACCCTCATCCATTCGCCACAAATTTGATGAGCCGCCACATAGTGCACTTTAAGGGGCGCTGCCACGCCCATCTTTCAACATTTGATGGCATCAACGTTTATATGCATCACGTCGCACGCTCGCTATGCGCGCTCGCCTTGCTGCACTGCTGCGGTCAGTTGATTGCTCTCGTTGTTCACACGATTTTACGGGCTTGCCCGCTTTTTGTGTTTGTATATATATATAGACATATATATCTTAACAACAACTATCGCATCGAAATTGCTTCTTTAACGGCGTTGTTTTGCACAACTTTTAAAGAGAGTGCACTTTGCCAAGGCAAAAACAACATTTCGATCTCAAATGCTGCACTAAAAAGATGTCAAACGTGACATACAGGAGTAGATGCTGGAATTTATTTTTCTCATTTACTAAAAAGAATTCTATTTTAAATTTTGTTTTTTTTTTTGTTCAAAAATATTTATTAAAAAAAAATGCTTTTATATTTATTATAATTTTATTTTTTTTTTTTAATTTTTAATATTTCTTATAATTCTTTATTAAAAATATAATAAATTATTTATTATTCTCTTTAAGTTTTTTTTATAAATATTTAATTTAATTTAAAAACTCTTTTAAAATTTTTTCTATAAATATTTATTATACATTTTATAAAAAGTCTTTTCTAGTTTTTTTTTTTTTTTTTTTTTTTTTAATAAAAAAAACTATTTTATATTTTTTTATATTTATTGAAAATTAAACTCGAAAAGAGATTTTGTATACATGTTTATTATAAATTAAAAAACTTTTCTAGTTTTGTTTTTCAAATATTTAATATAAATATATATTTTTTATTTATTTATTTATTTATTTATTTTTTTTTTGTAATCTGGTTTACTCCACGAGTTTAGATATAAACGCATATTAAAATATATCTTTTCTAAAATAAATATTTATTATAAATATATATTTCAAATATTTTTTGAATCTGTTTTTAATTTAGATTTAAACGTATATTTAAATTTAATCTCTTCTAGTTGAGAAATAATTAGTACCAATAATAGTTGGGTGTATGCTCTTTATAAAAAGATGTGTACATACTCAAGCTTGAGCTCTATTAGCTTGTGTTCATATTTAAATAAAAGTGTCAAAAGGTTTTCAAGCTGGGCACAAAATCTAACACTTTAGGGCAATTTACAAACTGGGCCATTAAATATGCCCAAACGATGCGAAAGCCAACGGCATTTTGTGGTGACCTTTGAAAGAGTCAAGCGAGACACAGATGAGGCAGCCAGGCAATCGCTACTGTGAAGCAATCAAATGGTTAAGGCAAAGTGCAATGAGTGCAAAAAAAGTGAGAAACTTGTCTAATAAGAACATCGCACGCTGCTTGCATCAGCATGAGAGCATATTTTTATCTCTCTCTCTCTCTCTCTCTCTCTGTATGTGTGTGTGTGTGGATGTGTGTGTAAGTAAATATCTCTAACCCAAATCTTGAAAATGTACAAAGCGCATTTCTATAGCAGCAACTGATGTAGCGACGTTTCACCTTGCAACTCGATGCCAACGCTAACCCTGCTCTCTTCACACCTCTCTCTCTCTCTCTCTCACTCTCCACCATACCATACATGCCGCTGGCCCCATTTGGCGTTGTCAACACAAATTAAGCCAACATGTTACAGAGCAGTCGTTGCTGGCGCTTCTCTAGTATATTTAAATATGCTCTTTCACTTTCAATATCAAATGAGTGGATGCCAACTTTTGCCTGGCAGCGAGCAGTCGAGATTGCAACTTGTAGATACGTTGAGTAGAACGAACGTACAGAGATACTGCTGCTGCCTTGGCTCGGTTTGGCTTCGGTTGGCTTCTAGCACCGCAAACTTTGCGTTTGCCTCATACAGAAAACTAAACTTTGAATGAAGCAACGCTGGCAGCCCTGCCAGCCAGACCTTTGCAACCAACAATTCGTGCAATGCAAATTGCACAACTTGCCAAAAATCGTTTCACATGTGCCATTTAAAGTTTTGTTGCGTGTAGTTTAGAAGATGCAACTTTTTACCTAGCTGCCACTTGAAAATTTAATAAATGTTTTTTTTTTTTTCCCTTTTCGAGTTTTTTCTTTTTTTTTTTTTTTTCTTGTTGTATTTGTTAGCTTCTAATAACACGAAAGTGAGACCTCAAAACTTTTAAGTGATGTTTGCAAAATATACATTGGCAAACTAACAAAAATTGTGGGTAATCAAAGTGCTGCTAGCCCAGTTATTAAACAAGTTAACTTCAGAGCATATAAATTATTTGAATCATGTCATGTTCGAGCCAATTATGGCTTGAGTAGCTTTTAAAGCTGATTTCTGGCCATACATAAATTACCATTGCATTAGCCAACACACTTGTAATGCCCAAGAGATTCTTTATGATGTAATATCCACCTGATGAACCTACACGAAACATGGCCGCCGCTGCTGTTGCTGTACCTTAGCTCCTCAGCTGCCCTCGGGTGTCAAGTCAGACACATGAAAGTGCAAACTGCCAAGGAATAGAGAGCCGAGAGGGCTGCCAGCTCAGCACGAAAAGAGCACAAATGAAACACAATAACAGAAAATAACACAAAAACAATAAAAAAAAAAAAAAACGTAACAAAACAACAAAAGGCACAAGACAATTGCAGGTGAGCGGCTGCTTAAAGACATAAACAACTGAAAAACATGCCCCTGGGGCCACAGGCTCGGACGAAAAGATAAAACCGTTTTTAGCTATGAAAAAAAAAACAAAACACGCACACTCACACACACACTCAGCAAGTATCTCACATTTAAGCAGAGGGAGACTGACTAAAATAACAGGCAATCCGACAGACAGCAAGTGGAAATAACAATCATAATATTCAATTATGCAACACTTGCTTCAAGGCATGACCTAAGGCATTCGCTCCAACTCCTGCATTGTTTGCGCTCCTAAATAATTAATAAACATTGTGTGCACTTTATGCAAAAAGCTGCTAACGAAATTACCAAAAAAACAAAAAACAAAATGTATAAAATAAAATAAAATTCTGCACAACAATTCGCTAGCCAATTGCCACATTCCTGCTGCCAGTTGGGGCAGTCAGTGCAAATTGAAATTACGTGCGATGCTTTGACAATCGAAAAAGGGGATTTAGTTGATTTCGTTGGCCATTTGTCGCGTTCGCCTACCTTGGGGGCGCTTTTAATTGAATTGTCGTTTGGTTTGAATTATAGATAAGCTCCATTGACAAGTAGCCCAAAATACAAAACCAAATAGTCGACCGCTCTCAAACGCGCTCTAGATTTATCTTAAGTTTGCCAACTTTTCGCCACCTAAGCGACAACTGCTTAAAAATTAATGAGCCAGCGACAAAAAGAGGTCGGCGTCGAACGGGTGCTGCCACCAGCTATGTGTGTGTGTGTGTGTGTGTGGGTGTGTATTTGTGCTTGTTTGTGTGTGTTTTGCGCGTGTTACAAAGCTTTGTTAATCTAAGCACGCACTATGCTAATGAATCGTGAAGCTCTAGTGCGTTGCAAGTACTTAAAAAATGCTCAGCAGGTGTACATTATAATTGCAAGATGTTTCAATTTAATAATGAAACATGAATGCCTTTTATAAATATTAAATGGCTCTTGACTAAGTAGAACAAGCAGTTCGAAAGGGTTGACCACTTAGTTAAGCAAGCATAGTTCAAGCTATTCCATTTCATTTGATTTTATTTCATGAACTGATTCCTGCCATTAGATGTTAGAGAGACTAAAGCGCACATTTCAAAGTGATATGTTTAATTAATATCGATGTTCTTTTCTTTCATGTGCTCTAAGTTAATTAAATTCTTTCAGCTCTCCTTTTATATTAAATTTAAAGAAATTATAAAATACCAATGAAACTCAATATAACCATTCAATAGGAAGTAATAAAAGATATTCATGAAAAATTAATTGAGAGCTTTACCAAAAAAAAATAGATTTTACAAAAATTTCTTTACGCTTTTCATTGCAAACTGAACCATATACTCTTCAATTAACAAGGACTTTAACTCAACGTGAGTGAAATGCTGCACAGCGAAGCCTCACGCATAACTGTGCGTGGAGAAAGCGCAAAAAGTGGTTGGGGCAAAGAAAATTGGGAAAATCACAAGTTTCGCACATAGCACACAATAATCAAAGGGGAAAAATCGCGAAACATAGTAAAAACAATAACTGGACGAAAAAAAAACTGATGCAACAAGACAGTCCAAAAACAAGAGAGTGGAAAGAGAGAGTGAAAGAGTGAGAGGGAGAGGTTGAGTTTCGGGCGCGGCTGACAAAGTAATTGCAACACGCGAATGAATACGAAAATTCAATTATTTTCGGTCATTATTATTTTTTCAACGTCCAAACGAATCGAGTGCGTTTTCCAGCACTGTCGCCCTCCCACGCACTTTATGCAAAACGAACAGAAAAAAATACAAAAAAATACCAAAAAAAAAAAAAAAAAAACTTTCAGCTACGTGCAATCAATTGGGTGCGCACAGTTTGGGCCACAGCACTCCAAGGTGCAGGCAGCATCCAGTTGCTTCGACAGCTTTTGCAACCCTGTCATTTAGACTGACTCGTCCATTGTCTGCCCAGTTGGGCGACGTGGCCGACAAAGTGTTGCAAAACGTTTCAGCAATTGTTGTTGTTGTTGTTGCTGTTGTTGCTGGCACTGCACCTCTTTGGAAACTTTGCTCACAAAAGGCAACTGCAAAAATTAAGTTAACTTTTTCGAGCAACGGGAATTGAGTAATTTTCAGCTGTAAAACTTTATTATTTTGGGTCTCATTGTTATTGTTGGCAATGGCGATGGCGATGGCGATGGCGATGACGCTGGCGTCGTTGTAGCTGCACCAATTGTAGTACATGCCCAACTTGTTGTTATTGTTTAAATGTTAATTTTACTGTAGCTGTAAATGTTGCCCATTTGGGGGCGAAGGTAATGGTTCGCCTGCTCGCAGTTGCCCCTTCAAAAAAGTTGCACGCCTCAAAAGTAGGCAAAAACATGCAAATTGCATTGTGAAAACGTAAGGAGGACCTCCTCCACTCCGCTTATGCCAGGCAATGAACTAAAGCGTCGCCTAATTGCATTAATGAAGTGCAGGCAGCTGCCCAAAGTTTGCCAACTTGCCTAAAGTCCAATGAGAAGCGAGCTCAATCTAAATTATAAGCAGTAATAAAAACGATAATAACAATATATAAATTTACTTGTTAAACACTCAAATTAAGTAAATGTTTTACATTTTATAATCCTTGATTAGAATAGGGGAAATAAAGTTTAAATATTTTTGACTATCATTTTTAAATAAAAGCAAAAAAAATAAAAATAAAAAATAAATAAATTCCAAAAGATTTTTTACACATAAATAAAAATAAATATAAAATATATAAAATAAAAATAAAAAAATATAATTTAAAAAATATATATAAAATAACCATATACACAAACAAAGAATAACAATTTAAAAAAAAAATAATATTTTAATATACAAAAAATAAAATAAAATAAATAAAAAAAATATATAAAAAATCATATAGGCCTTTTAATTTAGTCTTCAGCTTTCTTAGAGATCAGATACAAGATCTGCTGGCAAATTGAAATTCTAATCTTCCAGAGTCTTTAGCTATTTTCTATTCATTTTCAGCTATTTTTCTGGCTATTACAGCAACTATCTTTCTAACTTTATTATATTCAGCCTAAACCAAGCAAATCGGGTTTCTCTTGAATTTGTATATATAATAAGAATAAACTGAATTCGTAGATCGTCCATTCAATATTTTATAATTAATTAGAAGAAAAATTATAATATTTATGCGCTAACAACTTTTATTTCGTAAATATATGTATGTGTTTGTAAAAAGCTCGAGATCTTACTTATGCTACATTATTTATTTTTATTTATTAATTAATTATTTTAGCTTATTCCAATTAAATATAAAAAATTTATGTATAATATTTATGATAAATATTTGTTGTAAATGCAGCCAACTCTCAACTGCCCGTCAGATAAAACTCTTTACAATTAAAACTCTAAAATCATAATTTGATTTTAAGTTTTGCCCTGTCTGCTCTAATCTTTGGCCCTTCAAATCATGCTTCGTATTTGTCTACACAATTTTCCATCTCTGCGTATGCAGCTCATACCAAGCTGAAAAATGCAAAACTCATTTCATTTAACGCCTAGCGCTTAAATCAAATTAAGAGTCGCACCAATGACCAGCCGCTGACCCTGGGGCCATACCCCCAATGGAGCTGCCACCTGAGCTGAGTTGGGCTGCATTGGACGGGGTTAAGCTGAGCTGAGGGTAAAATGCTGGCACACGGCTCAGTGGCTGCAAATCAAAATAAAATGTAAATCTCTTTGAGCGCTGGGCGAGGCTTTTTGGGCGCACT
The DNA here is from genome assembly GCA_030914345.1 of Drosophila koepferae. Lineage (NCBI taxonomy): Eukaryota > Metazoa > Arthropoda > Insecta > Diptera > Drosophilidae > Drosophila > Drosophila koepferae. The sequence continues at coordinate 2,205,645 of JAUESR010000211.1, forward strand.
GAAATCAGTTTTAGCTGTCAAATAAATTACATTTCTTTTTAGCAGCGGGCTGGGTTGTCAGCTGCCTGCAAATATTCCGACAGTGGCTACAAAATGGCGCTGAACGCATAATTTAGCAGCCCATCCTTGAAACACACACACACACACAGAGTGAAAGAGAGAGAGGGAGAGAGAGGGAGTGTGAGAGAGAGAGAGCATTCACTTGGTTTAATTGATTTTACAGTTAGTCGCTGGGTGCTGAGCTGCGGAGTTTTTGAGTTATAAATTTGGCAAGTGTCGATGGGCGCTTCGATTTGTTTGCACTTGAGTCTCAGTCTGCTGGGAGTTCGATGCTGATGATGTTGAGAGTTGGGCATTGGGAAGATGAAAGCCCCGCCGTACACTCATTTGCACTTAACACTTTTGGCCATTTTGTTTGCCGAGCCGCCATTGTGGCCCTGGTAAATAAAGTGTTCAAGTGAGTGTCTGTTGCTCTCTTACTCTCTCTCTCTCTCTCTCTCTCTCTCTCTCTCTCTCTCTCTCTCTCTCTCTCTCTCTCTTTCTCTGCCCGAGAGCAATGATGAGGAAAATTGCAAAATTCGAATGCCTTTCGATAATTAAATATGCGCAGCGAGTACTTGGCGGACTGAGCACATGCGTCTAATTGGATTGTCGCAACGTCACATCGGAGCAGCGCCAGCTCTCAACAACATGTGACCCACAAAGGTTGCACCACGCTACAGCCGACAAAAGTTTTTAATGAAGTTTCGGCGTTCTTAAAAACTTTCCGCTCGACGACATGTTGTCCTCTATTTATTTTGATTTCTCAGCACAAGTTGCAGCTAGCTCTAGCGCTGGTTGGCTAAGCGGCTCATTTTGTCGGTGATACGCTTTTAATTAGTGGCGAATGGCGTTGCCACAAAACTTTTGGTCGCAGTTGATGCGTTGCCGTACAGTTTTGTGTTTATAGCGGGCTTAGCCAAAGTACAGTTGTGCGCGAGTTGGCTTAGCAACTGCGAGAGTTGGCCAAGCTAACTGGAGTGGTCCGCAAATAGCAAGCGACCCTCAAGAAATTCCAAAAGTTAATAACGAAAGCAATTGGAAACTTAGTAGTTAAACATAATAATTAAACTTCCACTTACTTATAAAGCTCTCTCACTCACTCTCTCATGCTCTCTCTCTCTCTGTTTTTGCAGGTGCGCCCACAGTTGTTGCTTTGAATGCCACGCCTGTCGCCTACCCGGGCTCACCTTTGCACCTGAATGTGGAGTTCTGTGCCAATCCGCCGGCGCATGCAGCACGCTGGCTGCATGGCGATCGTGTCTTTACGCCGGGCAATCAATACGGCACCACTGTACTGGCCTACTCGGTCAAGGTAGGTAACTGGCTAAGCTCTATGCGAAATGTGTGTAAGAGTGTATTGTTGCTTTGCTTTCAGGATCTGCCTACGCCCTACTGCAAGGAGGCGCGCCTGACCTATGTCAGCATGCATGAGCGTGTGCCGCGTACCTTCTACTTCATTGTTTCGTCGCCAGGTGGCGTGGCCGAGGCCGTCTTCAATGTGAACTTTACGAAGCGCCATCGCCAAATGTCGAACACCATCGACGACGACGAGGAGGAGGAGCTCAATCGGCCAGAGCAAATCCATTTTCCGGTTTTCAGCAATAATACGGCAAGCGGGCGACGCATGGATCTTCAGTTGGCCCTGGCGCTAACTCTATTCGGTGTCACGCTTCTGCAAGCCCATTAATTTTTAAGCGAGTGAAAGAGACACAAACACAAAGTGCGAACGAGACGTGTGTGTGTGCGAGTGTGTGAATGAATGAGAGAATGTCGACTATAAACGCATGCAATTTATTATGCTATGTACTACGTACTACCCACTATGTCTAAGCCCATATACATATATATACTACATATAACTATATATCAACTATATGTATTACTATATGCTATTGCCCACAACTACTACCACTACTAATACTACTCTAAAGCTATGTGTATGTGTATTCGTAACCAATTAGCAAAAGCATCAAAAAGAAAATGAAATTATGCCACTTGAATCCCCTCCCGGAACTCCTACTAATCCACACACACACACACACACATAAACAAACACATACACACTCACAGACACACATTTTTGTAGGCGTCTAAGTTGGCAATTTCAAGTTTTTACCTAAGCATTAGCCACAGCTCCCCAAAAACTAATACTTGATATTTTTACTGTAGCTGTAAGTGTAACTGTAACTGTAACTGTAACTGTAACTGTAACTGTGTGTGTACGTGTGTAGTACTTAGTAGCAGCGCTTAACTTGAATGCCAAATAGAAAAACAAAAACAAAAACAGAAAGAAAAAAAAACCTAAATTAAAATTAAATATTTAAACAAGAAAGCAAAAAAAAAAAAAAAAAAGAAATTTGTTTTTTGGTTTATCTCATGTTAAAAATAATAATTATTGTACTTTAAGTTCCTTTTCGAGAAAACAAGCGAGAAACTTGCAAAGTGACTGATTTTTGTTAAATATTTTGAAGCAATTAGTGTTTAGAGTGTAAAGCAGTTAAAGCGTGCTTGAAAAAAATAAAAATTAATAAAAAGAAGAGCAAGCGTTAAATACTATACTTTAATGTAAATGAAAAGCAAGTAACTTACCAGGCACGAACAAATTCCTTCCATTTGAATTTTTGCGCATTCGAATAGGCAAAAAATAAATAAGTATAAAAACAAAAAGCTGTAAGATATTTTGGGAATGTTAAAATGATCAAAATTTATATATACATATATCAATTAAACAATTGGATCTAAATATATGTTAAGTTAAATTAATGCGATTATTTGCATAAACTATAAATTGTACATTTTACGAATATTTTACAAAATTCAAATTACATTAAATAATCCTTAAAAATTACATTTAACATATTTTTCCAAATATTTTAATCGCATTTATTTTTCGGTTCAGTAAATTCATTTAATTATACAAATTAAATGCATTTTTATTTATTTGCCTGCATTATTACTTTACATAATTTACAAGGACCAAAAAACTCTTGAAATTTCTTTAAAATTCATATTTTTGAAATATAGTTAAGAATTAAACATATATTAATGGTAAATTAGCTCCAAAATAAAAAGAAACCCTCCACACAATATATACCAAAATGTAAATAAATGTTCAAGCAGAAAATTGCTCAAAAGGAAAAAATATTAAATAATATAATAATTAAACTTATATAAAAAATTCAAAACAATATTATATATGTAGCAGATGTTAAATGTTGTTTGCAAATGGGCGTCTATAGAGGCACGTTGGATAGTCCATGACTAAGTAAAAAGAAATATTAACAAATAATTATTATATTGCAAGAGGAAAACTTTGCGCTATTGTAAAATAAATATTTTCAAAACCCCGAAATTAGAGCTGGCAAAAAAACTTTTTTGCGCGCTGTTTTTTCCTTTTTGTGTATAAAGCCAAAGCTTTTGTAAATTATTTCATAGAACATCTTAGCTATATAGTAATACAAATATATATATAAATATATTATATTGTGTGCGCCATATTAAATACTAGTACATTTTAAGAGATCAATGTAAAAATGAACAAGAATTACTTAGAAGAACCTAACGCCAATTTAAGCAAATACAAAACTCAAATTGCAAACGCAAACGATCCACGCAGAGTTCCAAGAATTCGGCGAACTGCAACCAGTTGAAGCAGCGTTTGAAGCATTGTAAAAATATAATTTATTATTTAATTAGAGACATGCCAATCTGCATAGTTGGATACTTATACTTATGTATGGATAGCCTAACTGTATGTGTGTGCCATGTAAAATTGAGTTAAGAGTTCTTTGGTTTTTATAAACGAAAATTGCGAATTGTATTAACAAAGCAAAAACAAACACGTCGTCATGTTAACTAACAAAATTAATTATTAACAAATGCAAATTATGGTATTATATACATATATATATAAATACGAATATATATATATATACAAAGAGTGGTAAAATGCATATTGTATTTATTATATGATTAATTATTATGATAATATTTACAAAATATTATTTATTAATGAAAACAAAGCAAACAAGAACAAACAACACACACACACATATATAATACCATAATACCTAGTATTTAAGCGAAACAAAAACAAAAATTATGTGGCAAATTAATTTTTAAATATTACCGAATATATAAATATAAAGTAAAACCAAAACGCAGTTCGTTTGTAGTGCAAAGAAAATGTGTTGAAAAAAAAAAAAAAACTAAAACAAAAATAAAAACCAAACAAAAGAAAAAGAAAAGAAAATATGCATACAAGAATACAAAAAAATACGAAATACAATAAGCAAAGGTTTAAGTCATAGGCCCAAGATAAAAGTAAACAACCACCAAGACAAATTTTAAGCAGTACGATACGAATACTAAAGAAATACTGGGTCCGAGCTAGCCCAGAGTGGTAAAGAGAGCATAACAAAATTCAAAATCAAAATGCGCACCAACAGAATTATATATATACATATATATAATTATACTATAAAACATGAGAATGCTCAGACCCTGCCCTGGAAATCAATTGCTACGCAATGGTTCAACCGTAGGGCCAACAAATAACTGTTATTTAAGCCAGAGAAGATTGCTATAGATTGCAAAATTTACAAGTTTAAGACACAAAGCAACAGACAAAATAGCCAATTTAGCATAAAATACAAATAAAAGTAAAATACAAATAAAAATGAATTATAAATAAAAGGCAAAGCAAAACAAAACAAACGAACAACAAACACAAAATGAACATGAAATAAAATTTAAAAATAAAAATGCAAAATAAATAAATGAAATTGTTTTTATTTTCTCTTATGCAGGAGGGAAATACGCAGAATATGTGGAGCAACCATACTGATGCTCTATAAAGAGATAAATGAAGACACGTTTTTTTTTTATTAATAATTAATTTTATTAACACTAACTAACAGTAATCGGATGGCTTATGTTCCAATGCGCTCAATTCATAAAAGCCACGATTTAATTTTAATTATTTTAGAGGGGTTTTCCTCAACTTTAAATTGTAAGTATGCGAAAAAAATGTAGGCTAAAAGTAATTAAATAAAATTGACACTTAAAGTCAGCTGCAGCTGATTGGCTTTAAGCTTATTGCAACTGCCACTGCATCATTTCTGCCTAGCTAAAAAAATGAAGTTAAGTAAGCTTAAATTTCATCACATTCAAAATAAGTTAAGCTTGCAAATTTGACAACCATTTTATATAAGAAACGTGTAAGCCATGAGGTATCTGACTAATAGATACACTTTAAAAAATATGTGTTGAGAATTAATTTGAAATAATTTATTAAAATAATTTTTGTAATTTATGGTATCATAGTATATATAGCTAATTAAACAAGCTAGCCGTTAATGCTAATCAAAAGTGTATATACCAGGGACCGTAACGATTATAATTTTTAAAACAAGATAATTTTTTGAGCTTTTAAAAAGAAATTATTTGTAATCACTAAAATTTATGTATGTGATTAGAATTATAAAGAATTGTTACAAATCAATTTTTATATAAAGATCAAATCAAAACTTTTGTTTTCAATTTTTATTATATACTTCTTTAATTTATTCTTTGTTATCTTTATTTTATTTTTTTTTTTAATTATGTTATGCTGATATCAATTCAATAATTTCAACTAAAAATCAATGATTAATAATTTCCATTTACTATCAAAATATGCCTAAACAATTCTTTATTTATTGAATTAAAGGTACAACAGATTTTTGCCCTTTGCGAAACCCCAACAGAATCAGCAATTCAGGTTGAACAGTGAGGATAGAGTATGCGTAACAATTGGCTACGTACGTGCAACCTGAAATGGTAATGAGATTCAGCAAAGATTGCAATTGCGCTTGCTGCAACGTGCTGCATGCTGCAGCATTCAATTGCATCAATATCAATCAAAAGGCTGCGCAACGGCAACGCGACGATGCGGCCAAACGAAAGGGAAAGGCTGCAGCGGTTCGTGGGGAATGTGTGGGGAATGCGACAAAGGGGGAGCGGCGAGCGTGGCGCTTCGAGGACGCTTTGGGGCAACGCGACATATTCCGGTTTTCATTTCGTACATTGGCCCAATGCGTTGTCAACATGGATTGAGAGTGTGTGAGTGCTGTGCCTCTGCGTCTGGCAGCGTTATTGTGGTCGGGTTTATTACTTGGAAATCAAAAGTACAACGACTCCGCAGGACAGGCGCAGCATGGTCAATAGCGTTACCATTGGTCATGTGGCACTGAGAGAGCAACTGCTACACTTTTTGGCCTAAAGAGTTGGCCAGCCAACCTGTTTGCTGACAACATCAACATTCGGTGGCAATGATAACGACGACAGCTAAGCTGGCTAGCTGGCTGGAGCTGGCAGGAGGACAGCCAGGTGGACGGGCGGGCGGTCGTGTAGATAGTTAGCCGGTTTGCCACTTTGCGGCGCTAATGACGACCAAATAGCCAAGGCGCAAGATTACACGAACTGTTGTGTCGGGGGCGTACCGTACCGCCCTCGCTGCCATCCAGTTTATCAACTTCGCTGAACCAATTGAAATTCCTTTGCGGAGTGGAATAAACTCGTAATGGTCCAGGCGATACATATCTGGCCAAGATGCCAAGCTGCAAGCGCCAATGTCGACGCACGCGCCAAATAGCGAAAGGTGCAGCATTGCCTGCTCTGGCGAGGGGTTCGCGGCTGACCATGGAAACACCACGAGACCAAACAAACATCCGCGATTGCCAATTGGCATTGCAGTGCACATTTCTTTTTAATTGTTGTCATGGCCAAAAGCCGGCCACAAACTGGCTGCCCAGTTGCCAATTGGCGCCGCTGCTCACATTCATTTGCCTAAGCGCAGCGCCCCAACAAGAGGAACCAACACAACGTGGCCAACGCAGCAAAAATGCATAAGCAACAATTATGTATATCCACAGAGCCATAAAATGGCAGAGTTTATGGTGCGGCAAAGCTTAAAGTGAATCAGCCGATTGATTTATACATCCATCTATGGATGCATTCGCAAATAGCAAATTGCTTTTTGGTTTTTGGGCGTGGCTGTTTCGGCGCCAAAGCAGCCAAGGCAGCCGAGCTTACCGCCTTCTTTTGCAGTATTTGATGTTGATGAAGTTACCGCAATTAGTTAGTCTTAAAGCGCATTTAACCATCTTGGGTAGTATGGGAAGTGGCCGCAGGCATACCTTATAGATGGATATAAAAGCAATGTTTTTTGTGGTTTTATTTTGAATTATGAGCAATAATTTATTATGTTTAATGAAAGTGAACGGAAATCGGTTTAATACATGAAAGGTATATATGTTTATTGATAATTTAAATAAATTTGAATACAATAAATATATATTAAATATAATTTATTTATATAATATATGTATCATATTTCATATTTTAGCGAAACCAATATTAAATATTTGTATAATTATTTTTAAGCTGTATAAATTAATGACCGATTTATCCAGTTAATATATATCAATCTAAATAAACATGTATATAATTGATATAATTATATATAATATATAGTTACATTCATATTTATATTTTATATGGCTTCCTTTATATACATTTACATATATTATATATTTATATATAATATATATTAGTATATAAATATACATGTACTTATCTGTCATGTATATTACCGCCTACTATATATACAATAATATATAGTCACATATATATGTATATGATTTTCTTTTTCTGCGCTCGATTGAAGCAATTAATTTATAGAATCATTTATACTTAATTACATTCACCGTTGCACTCGCTGTCGCCTCGAGACAGTTTATGCAATTTCTGTTTTCCGAGCACTTTTCATTATCCGCACTTTTATGCGTGCAAATTTATGAAGTTGAGCGCGCGCGACTCTTCGGCGACTTTAAACGCGCTTAAAACGCTGACAATTAATTCAGTACTCGTCTGATGTTGCTGTTGCTGTTGCCGTTGCTGCTTGTTCTTCTTCTTTGTCATCTGCTCATTGGCGCACGCACAAATAATTTTTTATACACTTTTATGAAATTTCACAGTTCAATTAATGCATTTTAATTTTAACTTTATTTTCCAATTTACTTCACACAGTTAAACGAGCGACGCGGCAAAATCGCCGACAACGGGCCAATAAAATATATGTAAAAGGGAAAAAAATTATGAAGGATAAAAAACCAAATATATTGGAAATATATTGTTCAAAATAAAAAAGAAATAAAAAGGCAACTTTGGCTGGCATGAAATACGAATACAAAAATTGTTAACGCAAAATTAAAAATGGTTTTTGATTGATTGTAGCATAAAATTGGCTTTTGGTTCGAGTCCGGCCAACGCCGATGCCTTGCCATTCATTGTAATTACCTTTTGGCTCATTTTATTTGCCCTGCGCACTTAATTAGCACGCCAAAAGGGGAGGCTGGACTGGGTAGGGCTGGGCGTGGCAGGCGGTATTGGTTGGCTGGCCATAACGCTTCGATGCGCTTTTTGGAAATACAATGAGTAAATAGCAGAAATAAAATAAAATAAATTGCTTTTAATAGATTTTCCGTAGCTTTCCCAGGGCTTTTACATTAATAAGCTGCGGCCAAGGCATTTCAATAATTTCCGTTGCAATTTTCACCGATTTGGTTTTCGGTTTCCCAGCGACAAGTTTGACCATGCGGAAGGAAGTTGATTGTCAGCCAGCAGCAGCAGCAGCAGCAGCTGAAAAGTTGAATTCAGTTACAATTTGACCAAAATGCTGAGACTGCACAAATTAGCCAGCACTAGGCAAGTTGGCTATGAGAGAGAGAGAGAGGCGTGGCCAGTGCAATTTGTGAATCGCATTTCCTTTGACAAAAACCACACGAGACGCTTGGCATGCGACGTGTTCGCCTGGCTTAGTTACATAATAATCTCTGCATCTGCATCACTCTCTACGCTCTTTAATCATACACACGCACACAGCACACTCTTAAGCTGGCCACGCATTTAGCCGTACGGAAGACGCAGAGGAAACGCCATCCGCAATGACACCAAGCCCCAGCAGCGACTTGGTGAAAGCCGAAATTGCCAGCAAATAATAATTGCTCAGGGGCCATATGCTCACACTGCATGCCAGCAATATTCTCATCGCACACGCACTTGAGCCGACATTAATGAGATGCATTAGATAAGTAGGCTCCATTAAGATCAGATAGTCAAGCCGCTTACGTTTGTCATTTTGATGAATACAAAAAAAAGACAAAGACAAAGCGATCCCATCACGGCGCATGTCATCAAAAACTATGTGAACAACATTTGTGGATTCCTTTTTTATTTAACCAACTTTAATAATTAAATATTTTTATTATTCTTTTTTTATTTATATAAGCAACTATTTATTCATTAAATAAAAAAATTAATAATCATTAAATATTTTTATTATTTTTTATTTATATAAGAAACTTATTTCAGCAAATAAAAAATTAATAATCATTAAATATTTTTATTATTTTTTATTTACATAAGCAACTTTTATTTCTTCAAATAAAAAAATTAATTATAAAATATTTTAATATTTTTTTTTTTACATAAGCAACTTTTATTTCTTTAAATAAAAACAAATAATAATCATTAAATATATTTTATTACTTGGTTTTGGTCAGTTTTGCTTATGAATAAATAAATAACTTAAAGCAAATATCGACTGTAAAATAAATGATGTAAATTACCGTAAACGTATAAATACAAAAAAAACCAAGCAAATTTTCATAAATCAATTGAGATACGCATATAGCGTGAGTCCATCGTCGGGTGCGTCGTTCAGATGGCATTCAACCAAGCTGTTGGCACATGAATCAATCAGCTTCAGACGTCTAATGCCTGACAATAAAAGCAACAAAATCTGTCGAATGCGGCTCATTAAAATTTAATGGAAATTGTAAAACGAATTATGATGAAAAAAATATATGTATATATGTATATATACAGTTGGCATCAAGCAAAACAATGCGAGCAGAAAAACTGCAGGTGATCAAAGCCAACAACAATAGTCATACATGCCACAACAGGTGTAATAACTATATGTGAGATAATAGCAAAGACGGCAGCAGCAGCAGCAGCAGCCGTAGCAGCAGTAAGCAGAAGAGCAAGTTCACTCAACAGTAGCCAAGGGCGTGCGGTGGGCGAGCAAATGACAATGACAAGGGCTTTCACTAACGACAGAGTTTTCTTTATGCTAAATGTTGCTGCTGCTGTTGCTGTTACTGCTGCTGCTGTTGCTGCTGCTGCTGTTGTCGCTGTGTTTTCCACACAATTGGCCAAAGCGGCGGTTAGGCCGAAAAAAAACCTGTTGCACAGTTTTCCCGCATATACTTTTTGGCAGGGTCAATGCTGCCGTAGAAAGCAATAAAAAAATTGTCATTGCAAGAGTGAGAGCGAGACGGACGCGAGTGAATGGAAGAGGGCGCTAGGCAGGGAGAGCTGCGCTTGCGCAATCGCTGGTTGGACAAGTTTTGTGCTACACTTTAAGGATCGACAGCATCCACTGCCGCAACAACAAGCCAAGCTTCAGCAGCAACCGCATCGACATCAACATCGACTTCGAGTGCGCGTTCGAGTTCGACTCCGATCGAAAAGAAAACGAAATGCGCGCTCCACTGCGGTTTCACTTTCATTTGCAACGCGCACGCGCAGCTGTCAGGGTCGCCAGCATTTGAGTGCTCCCCCCAAGCAAAGCCTAACTGAAGTGAAGACAGTTCCGAAAACTCGAACGAAACGATTCGTGTTTTGTTGAGAAACTCTTTGTGCTGTTTGCTTAAAGTCCTAATAATAAATCACACAAATATATCGATTGAATTTCAACTTATCTTAAGCGTGCCTCCCCCAAAAGTGTTATATGAATAGTGAGAGTTAATTGTGCTATAAGCCTTATCAATAATTAAGTGTTTGCAGTTCGGTGCGCTGCCCCACCCTAAACCACTCGCCTGTAATATTTAATGGATGCAGGTAAATTAATAATCAAATGATGCATTTTAAATGCACATTAAGCGTGGGAAAATGAAATGATTTCAATTATACATTAATTAACTGGCCAAAACTGTTAAAGCGCAAGGAATTTACAACTAAATTTGCATTATTATTATTCAATTATTATAAAATATATAAGTATTTTTAATTCAAAAATAAAAATATAAAAAAGAAACTGAATATGAAATTATTGCAAATAAGTTCCATACAAACATTCTTAATGAAATCCAGAACTTAACTTGTTAATTAATTTAATTTTTTTTGTGCAATTATAGAAATAATATAAATTGATTTGCCAAAGTGGAATTTAATTTTTTATTTTATCACAATTTTCTCATTCTTACTATTACAATAAATGAGGAAAGTAAAATAATACAAAAAAGTCTTTTTTATTTGAAATATAAAAATATTTAATACAATTTAACAAATTTGGAATATTTTTAAACGCCTTTTTCAAGCACTAAAAATAAATAAATATATATATATATAAAAAAATTGAAATATTTTAGTTAATAAAATATAAATACAAATAAACACATTGCCTATAATTTTGAATATTGAATTATTTATGTTCTTCTTTATTATAAATCTGTAAGTTTTTTAAAAAATAGTATGTAAAAAAAAAAAAAAATTAAAAAATATTAACATTCTCAAAAGATCCCAAAATTTAAATCTCAATTAAATTTAAATTAAATACAATTTTTTTCTTTCTAAAAAAAAACTACGTAAATAAATAAATCTTTAAACTCTTTCCTTAACAATATTTTAATATAATTATAATTAAGTGAAAGGTTTTTCCAGCTTTATATACATTTCAAAAAATTGAATTGATTGGAAATCGATTTTGTACGTGCCCTCAAAATTTGATTATCAATTGAAATGGTTTCAATTCACAGCATCATTCGAAAGTGCAATTAAATTAGATTATTTTTTGTGAAAACTAATCTAGAGTAGATATTTGAGTATTTCAAAGTTCGTTTAGGCAGCACCTGTTTTCACAAAATTAACTTGATTGATTTTTTGTTGCTGCTGTTGTTGTTGTTGTTGGCCAACATGTTGTGCGGCTAAGTGCACTGTAAGTGCTTCGGGCAAAAACATGAATGCGGCAAGCGAAATATGTTTTGGCATGCATATTTAATGCCTATCAAAACTGAACAACAGCACCACCAGCAGCACCAGCACCAGCAGCAACGACACTAACTATGTGAAAACCCGTTCCGAACCATTTTAAATGCCATCAATTTCAATTTTCCAAATTAAATGTGCGTCGACATAGAGTCGGCGGCTTCTCGCCCAGCGGCTGTAAATAGTAAATAATTCATTACGTTGCGGCGACTGCAATGACATAAGCCCACAGCAAATGCCGCCAAGTTCAACAACTCTCAATGAAAGCGACAATGAACGAATCTTTAGGGAAAATTCACACAGCGAAAGAGAAAGAAAAACGCCAAAACATTAAAACGCTCAAATGCCAAAACGTCACAGCGAGCGAAGCCACTTAGGAAAAATCATCATCGAAACATATCGCGAATATCAAACAGAGACCCGCCATGAGGAGATCGTGGCTCTTCTTCGCTTCGACTTTGCTTTTTGTTTTCCTTTTTTTTTTTTTTTTTTTTTTTGGGGAGCCCAACTGGCTTGACGGCTTGCCATTGGCAAAAAGCTGTAAAGTGTTGGCCGGCTTGAGGAATTCATAGTTTTGGGGTTATTCACACCGAAGCTTAATGCTCTTTTGGCCATTTCCGTACAGCGTTGCTGATATGTGGCCCAAACTTGAACTGCTAGCAGCGACGGCCGCTGTCATTGGCATCTTTCTGCTGGCCACAGCCACAGCCACAACCCACGCATCGACATCCACCGGCAGCACCACCACCCTGCCGCTGCCCCTGCAGCCACCCGTGACGCCACAGAATGCGACAACGCCAACGAGCAAAGACAACGGCGACAACTCCGATGATGCCTTGACTGACACTCTGGAGGCGGTGGTGAGTCCAACTTTGCTGAGAGATTTTGACAGCTAATGAGAGTCGCTTTTGACAGCTTAATAAGCAGCCAGGAGCCAGCGAGCTGCAGGTCAATGTTGATCTGCCTCAGGCCAGAGAAGTGCTTAGGGAAACGGAGCTGAAATCAATCGAACAGACAACACAACAACAATTCGTGGGGGGAGTTAAGTTAATTAAAAGGCATATCTGAATCATCAATATAATATAATATAAATTAAAATAGAAATATTAATATAACATATAAAATAAATTATAAATATAAATAGAAATATAAATAGTAAATATAAAATATAAATATAAATATAATATAAATATAATATAAAGTAAAGGAGAAAGAGAAAGAGAAAGAGGAAAGATGAAAAGAGAAAAGAGAAAGAGAAATAGAAAGAGAAAGATAACGATAAATAGGGAAAGAGAAATAAAAGAGAAATCGAAAGATAAGATAAAGAGAAAGATAGAAGAGACAGCAAAATATAAATATAAATATAAATTATAAATATAAATAGAAATATAATATACATAAATATAAAATATAATTAGTAAATATAAATATAATATAAATATATAAATATAAAAATTAATAACTATAATATATAATGATGAATATAAATATAAATATAAATATAAATATAAATATAAATATAAATATAAATATAAATATAAATATAAATATAAATATAAATATAAATATAAATATACAATTATAAATATTCTTCTTATTCTCTTTCTCTTTCTATCCCATTGCAGCGTGCCTGGTTTTCTGCCCACTGTGATACCGAATCAGGAGGACAGCAGCAGCAGCGTAGACACACCTACAAATGGGCATGGCTATATACAATTCGATATCAACGAAGAACAGCCCAGGGAGACTGTGAGTCAGGAGAGAAAGGCCAAGTCGAAGAAGGAGACAGTTAACGAGGTGCTCCTCAATCTGTTTCCCAATGGCTTCTCCGACATCTTTCGCTATAGCGGCAGTGAGGCCAACACAGAGACAGTCACCGAGGAGCCGAGCACCACCACAAGCACTGCAACTATAAATAGCGCTGTGGTGCATGCCACCACTGCAATGGAGTCGAGTGCCCCAACGGAGCCGACGACGTTGTTGCCGCCCAAGAATGAGACCTACTACAGCTACCAGACGACGGTGACAAAGGAATATCGACGCGAACTGCGACCGGGGCACACACAAATCGTGGTGGAGAAGGTCAGCAGTGCTGAGCGTGAGCCGTTCAGGGACGGCAGCAATCACATCTCTCGGGATGATCTGCTGCGCATAAATCGCGCCGCAGTCGCATCTCCAGTGCTGCCCAGTTTGCTGCTGAGTCCCGAGCCCGAGAGCGAGGACAATGAGACTCTCGTCGCCGCCGAGAGTGCACCCATTGTCATACTCGGCGAGCAGGAGCCCGACTTTGAGGATGGCCAGAGCATTGAGGACAATCAGATAGCCGAGTCACGTCAGCAGAACTACGAGCGCCGTCTGCCTGCTCCTGGCTCTCACACCGTTGAGAGCTACAACAGTCAGAGTGGACCGGCCGAGAAGCAAGAGATCAATGTTCACATTATCCACGACGAATCTTTGGCCAAGATACCAGATGAGCCCAATTCGCAGCCACAGCCACAGCCACAGCAACAGCAACTCGATCGCTTCCAGACTCATAGTGAGCAGCGCATCCAGCAACAGCAACAGCAACAGCAACAACAGCAAACGCAAGAGGCGCCCTCCCGGCAATTCCTGAAAACGTTCAAGCCCATAATCTCGAACAGTGGCGATGGGCCGACGATACCGAAGGGCAGCTTCCACTACGAGTTCAACAGTCCTCCACAGCGCGTCATTGCGAAGCAGCCCAAGGAAATTGCCTATGATAGTCCGTACAACAGACCCGCAGCCCAGTTGAGCTATCAGCAGGAGTTGAGTCCTCAGCAGGCACAGCCTGAACCGCAAAACCCACAATCCCAGCTCAATACGCATGCAATTGCTTCGCCTTCGTCGGGCAATGCTCCCACGCCAGCACCTAGCGAGTATTCCAATTATGGTGGACCCTACGTAACGGTAAACTCGCATAGTCCGACTCCTGCTTCGCAGCATAGAGAGGAGCAGCCGCTGCCACAGCTACCCAGCCCCCATGAATATGTCTCTGAGGCAGTTGCCGAACCCTCCCAGCACCACTTGCAGCACTCCGCACCACCCAAGTCCATTTCGAACTTACATTCCCAGCCGGAAACTCAGCTGTTGGTTAAGCCCAATGGCTACACTTTCGTGGAAGTGCAAAAGTCGGTCAACATCCACAACAAACTCATTACGGAGAAGGATGGCCGCTTGGTCGAGATGCACGAGACCATTTACCAACCGCCGCCCTATGACCAGAATTACTTCAGTTCCCCCTCCTTGGGCTACAGTCCCAAAGACTATGTCTCGGCACCAGCGCAGGCACCACCAGCACCACCATCACCTCCACCTGCCAATAACTACGTCTCCCTAGCCGCAAATCCCATCAATGTAGAGCACGTGGAGAGCGACAGTGCGCCCCAAGAGGGCGCCATCTCGCATGCCACCGTGAACATTGAACATCATTCCGCTGGCCATGCCTCAGCAGATGCTCAGCATGCGCCCCAAGCAACCGTTGTGGAGAAGCATGTGCCACAGCCGTATCCGGTGCCCGTTGAGAAAATTGTCGAGCGGCCCGTGAAACAAATTGTGGAGAAGCACATTGCCGTGCCCTATGCTGTGCCCCAGCCAGTGCCTGTGCCCGTTCACGTTGAGCACTATGTAGATCGTCCCTATCCCGTTGAGACCATTGTCGAGCAGCCCGTGCCCTATCCCGTGGAGACAATTGTCGAGAAGATCGTTGAGAAAAAGGTGCCCTACGAGGTGGAGCGCATTGTAGAGAAGCCCGTCGAGGTGGAGAAGATTGTGGAGAAGTACATAGACCGGCCCATGGCCATACCCATTCATGTGCCCGTCGCCATACACATGCCCATGCCGCCCAATCACTCGCCCGGCTTCAACTTTGGCTCACATCCCAATGCCCTGCATCCCTGGACGCACGCCTCGGTCGCCCATATTCCGCCCAAGGTGCTGCAGAACTATTACACGCGCATGCTGAAGAAGCTGCTGCCCCAGTTCACGGCAACCAAGATGGCAACCAAGACGGCAACCAAGACGGCAGCCAAGACGGCGGCCAAAGCGGTGCTAGTGAAGCCCCCGACCAGGCCCGTGCGCGGCGACGCGCCCAAGGTGGCCACCTTTAGCCTGGAGGACATGCGCTTCGATCTGCGCCCACCACCGCCCCCGCAGGGCTCCCCTTGGCTGCAGGGCGCACGCTACATATACAACACCCTGCCCTCCGACTTGTCTGCGGCAGCTGCCGCGGCGCCCGTCCACATGGTCAAGTCATACATTGGACCCGTGCCCACGACCAGCACAGCCAACGAGAACAATGGCAGCGACTTCGATGAGTTCCAGCGCTGGCGCAACGGCCACAGCCTGAAACGTAGCCCGGACTTTGGACGCAATCTGCACATGGAATATGGCTTCAAGCCGCCCTTGGTGCCATCGGTGGAGATCGATGATAAGGGCATGCCGCTCAAGCAGGCGGAGCCAGAGGCGCAATAGCTCGCAAATGTTGCAGCAGAGTTGAAATGAAAAGCGTGCCAAAATAAACAGCTATTAGTTATTAATATCTATTTATGTCATATATTATTAATTTAATAAAACTTATATGCAGCATTATTAATGAATATTTGTCTAGCATATTCCATTAAATTGATATTGAGGTACAATATACAAGAGTATTTTAAGCTCTAGCTGGAAATACGCCCTAGAAATATATCGCATTAGAGTGGTCCAAGTAAGGTTTCTGCGGAAAATATGAGCACCCGAGACATCGATGGGATTATTCAAGTTCCAAAAGTGGGCGATGTTCTAGAAGTATATGCTTCAAGCTACTTTAAACGGCTTGACAACCACACAACACAAGTCGAGCAAAAGACGTCTCAAGAGGTGCCACCCACCCGAGCTCCCCAAAAGGGTAATTCAATCAAATATTTATAAATATTAAAAATATAAAAATATAATAAAAATATTTAAAAACATAAAAATAGAAATATTATTATATATAGAAAATTATATATAATTTTCTAAGTATAGATTGCTTTGGCATGATTTTCCTTCGCGCTCTGTGCGACTCAGAATTATCCAAAGGGTGACGAGAGTTTATCTATCCAGCCTCTTTTCAGCAATGAGCAGGAGAATTTCTCTGATTACCGGCATCCTGTTGGCTGACGAAGTGCACAAAGGGGTTAGTCGAGTCTTCGTATGACTTAATAAATAAAAAGAGAAAAATCTTTGATCTAATGCTTTCAGCAGTAAGCTTCTAAATAAAATATAAAAATATGTATTAAGGTAAGTAGAGAAATTTTCTAGTCAAGCGAATCTCACACGAGCAGAGCTCTCGACTCTGCTCAATCAAGCTGAGCTGCGTCAGATGGATGTCTATCTTCATAAGCGCACCCGAATCTGGAGTCTGCAATTAGGCGCAATATTAATTAAACAAATGACAATGACAGCCGCGCTGCGGGACTGCACGTCGCACATCTGAGGCATGTCTCCAATTAAAACTAAGCCCAAAAGCCGATTCTGCAACAAAAAGAGTAGAAAAAAAAAAGAAGCACACGGGTAAAAAATTATTAATTTTCTTAAGTAGCATTTATGTAAATGAAAAATGCTACATGTGTGCACGAAGGGTTGTGCTGGCCCAAGTATCTTCCTTATCTTCGAAATGCGAGGCGAACAGGCTCCGATGTGTGCGCCCAGCCCCGACTTCAAATTTAAAAATGGCGGCACGTCTGCAGGAGGCGGCAGAGTATGGCAGAGGGCGGCAGCGTGCAAAGATTTATATGACAGCTAATAAATTTACAACACATGTAGCTCAAGATATTAGAAATATTTTTGGTGACATGCGCTGCGTTGGCGTTGGGGCGTGGCCGTACACGTACGCCGGGCTTTTGAATGTTATTGAAGCATGCTTTTAGGCGGCGCGACAAAATACAAGAAAAAGATGGAAATAACAAGAAAAAATAAATAAATAAATAACAGCAGCCTCGCAAATATTTGCAGAGCGCGTCGCAGGGCACGTCGACCCACGACTGCAGTTGACATCTGACGGCAACAAACTGTCAATAGTCAAGCCAGAAGGAGCAGGACGCACTGACTCTATATGCCTGCCTGCCAGGCAGACAAACCGTTTAGCGCACGTGTTGGCGGAAACGGAAGCACTACAGCAACGCGCCAAGTGGCAAATGGCGAATGGCAAATGGCAAATGGCGAATGGAGAACGAGGAACGGGTATTGGCTGCTCGGGGCAGGACGGCATTTAGAAAAGTTATGACAATGGACCCAAGTGCCTATGCCTGATTCATGTTGTTCATAAACGCCATAAAAAAAAAAAGGATAAGCTGGTTAAGTGCCTCGTCTGTCTGCAATGAGAGCAGACAATCGAAACGCCTAGACTTTGCCTTATGAATATGAACCTTATGAATATGTATTTTATTAAACCAATAAAGTTCAATCTTTTGTAATATTTTATATATTTTATATTATATATATTTTCTGTTTATTTTACAAGCCATACGGGACTATTATTAAATAATTTTATTAAAGAAAAAAAAATATTTTACTAATATATTTTTTCGAATTTTTATTTTCTAATTTATTAATTTTATAAAAATTTGTAAAATTTGACTTTAACAAAACTAATTTGCTAATAAATGAAATAAATTCAAATAGTTTGTTAACTTGAACATTGCAGCACAAACTGAGCTCAAAAGATGCCTCAAATGCATTTAGCAGAGTGGAAAAAGTAGCTTGAAATAATTTATAATTTGCAATTTGCAATTTAAAATTCATGCGAATGCAGCCAATTGAATATTTTGGGCACTAATTCGAGTGTGTGTGTGTATGGGCAATTGAGCCAAAGTGCGCTTCTTTTGACACACATAAATTGGCAACTGCTTCCCGAGCGCCCCTTGACCTTTGCTCGGCCGTCCTCTCTGCCTGCAGCAGCAGGAGCAACTGCCACTGGAATTGCATGCAAATGCAATTTTATTTAACTTGTGCCAAATACGCAGGCATAAATCAAAAATTTATCGCCTCGCCACGCCCCACTGTGAACGCAGATATATATGGTTATCAGAAATCAATTGCAGCCCACAATGCATTCAGCATTTTGATAGACTCCATGGGCGGTTCGATTGGACTGAGACTGGGCTGGTCTGAGGCTGGGTGCAGTGCAGCCAGCAAGAAAGATAAGCCAAGGAACAATTGAATAATTTATATGCAAATAAATAAAAGTATTTCGACAATTCATTCGGCATGCAAAAGCATGCAACACAAAAATGCACCAAGTCGTTGCTGCATATAAAAAAGCGTGTGAAATATATTTTCAGGCCATGCCACAAAAGGCGTAACACATACAACAACAACAACAACAATAAATAGCTCCCGCTGCAACTATTGGCGACGGCAGCGGCGACGCTTTCAACTTTTTTTTTTTTTTTTTGGGGTTTTTCTGTGGCGGCATTTTCCAGCTCTTGCTCCCGGCTAGGACCATGCCCACTATTCCATTCCATTCTCGACGTTGTCGTCGGCCTTTTTGGGGCTGCCGCTGCATGTCATTGTCAGGGGCTGCCAACTCTGCGTTTGATATACGATTTGGAAGTGTTGGCAAGCCGCCCAGTTGTCAGGCAGGCGGACGGGCGACCGGGCGGGTCGGGCGCGTCGGGGCGGCGCTGCTAGACAAATGCAGCTGAACCGAAAATTGCATTTCCGCTTTGAAAATTGCGCAAACTTCCGTACAGAAAGTAGGAAAAAAAAAAAAAAAAACATCGAACTAACCACCGAGTACATCGCACGAGCCGCCACGTCGCCAGACAATTGGCAAAAATTTTCTATAAAAGTGTGAAATAGGCCGGCCGTCTGCCAAAGAGGGCATGACATGCCGTAAAGTGGCCCCAGTGAACCACAGAAAACTTGTCACACAAAAATGAACGCAAAAATGTCAAAAGCACACACACACCCACATCTCATACACATACACACACACACACACCCAGCCGCCAAAAGGATGAAGTGCAGCGGTCGTGGGAGTGTGTGTGTGTGTGGGAAGAGTGTGGCTGGCTTAGGAATTCGGACAGGTCTAACGAGACCAAAAAAAAAAAAAAAACATGTCAAGTGTTATCTAGAGTGAATCTCATATGCTCTCACTAAATAAATTAAAGAGAGCTCGATATATTCCTTATTCTTCTAATGAATTTATAAATTACAAGGAAATAGATAGCATAAATAAAAATAAGTAAATAAACATATTTAATAATTTGAAAATTTTAAGGAAATATATAAAAAAAATTAAATAAATATTTAAAAAATAAATAAATAATAAATGTTAAAGTAAAAGTTGTTGAAATTGTAAGCGAATAAAAAATAATATAATAAAATAAAATAAATAAAATTATATAAAATAAATCAAACAAATAAATAAATTAAAATTAAAATAAAAAGTAAAAAAAGGAATAAAAAATAAATCAAAATAACGAATACAACAAATAAATATAATACAGCATTTAAAAAGTTTGGAAGTGCAAAGGTATTCCAAAGCAGAAAATAAAAATAAAAATATATAAATATAAAAATAACAAAGTAAATAAACATATTTAATTATTTAAAAGATTCTAGCAATTATAGGAGAATAATTAAAAAGTAAATTGACAAATTAATTTTAAAAATATATATGAATATGTATAATATTAAAAATTTTATAAATAATATAAATTTTAAACAATTCTAGCAAAAAGATACAAATTTGTATTCGTATTTGTATAAAAATATACAAATTGATTTTTCCTAGCGTTATTTGTCTAACAATAATATGTTGTGATGAGAATATTATGAAATAAAATGAAATTTGTTATTATTGACATTTTTTCAAAATAGAATATGAAGTTTATATTTTTATTTAAATAGAATCTATAAATTTTAAAAGAAAAATGTTTTCTGCTAGATAATCAATCAGAAGTCTGATCGAATATATAAAATATTTTAAGCATACTCAGATTTAAATCACATTTCGTTTATTTACTAGTTTTAATACTAAGAATTATAATTAATAATATTTCTGCAATAAAATATATTTCAAGATTTTAATATATATTTTAATCATATTAATAATTTTAATAATAGTTTTAAAAATAACAATTATAATTAAATACATTTATATATATTTACTACACTATTCTCTATTCTACAAATTTGTCGAATTTGTCTTTAAAAGAACTAATTTGAAAATTATTTTAAAAAAAATCAAATTCTTTGTTAACTTGGCCAGTGTAAATAGGAAGAATGTTCGTTGGGGGCTGTCGCCTGACATGGGTTCGTGTCATGGCTAACTATTTGACGGGCTGACTGCTTAGTGCTAATGGGCGACAATTTTGCGGTGATTGTGCAGCAGTCAAATTGCTCTTATCTATGGTCAGTCAAGTGCAGGTGTGAGGCGTAGCAAAAACCACAAGCACACACACACACATGCACACACATGCACACATACACAGAGAGACAAACACGTAGAAGCGTTTCATTTGCCAGTTGCTGCTCAAAAAGTTTCTGACATTTAACAAGCGGCGACAACAAACGAACAAACAAACATGAAAGCGCGCACAAACAGTCACACACGCACACCCACATATACAAGTGTAAAAGTGTGTGTGCTTTTGTAGGTGTACCACAGATTCCATTCAATCAGCGCCGCAGCAGCAATAACTGAAAAAAAAAAACGTGTAGAGCAAGAAGTTTGCCACGTGCTAACAATGTAAAGTGTCATAACTTTGCACTGTAGTCGGGAACAGGGTGATTCATAGCGTGTGTGAGAGAATAGGATGGCAACAGCACAATACGCTTTTAACAGAGAGGGAGCTGTAACAGCAACGACTGTTTGACCAACAGCTGTTAGTTGTGTGAGCTGCTGTTAAATCTGTGAATTTAAAGCCAAGCCTAAAAGTATGCTAGAAAAGTAAGCGATTGCTAAATAAATCGTTTTAATGCAGAATCAAATTTGTTTTAATTCGAATTTTCAGCTAATATTTTAATTTGCCTAGCAAACTGCATCGACAAGAAAAATTTATCAGCAATAGCCCACATTGGAATATCATCGAGCAGAAAACTAATCAAAAAGCTCAACAGCAAATCATATTTAAGAAAAAAAAAGTGGAAAAAAAACGCAAATAATATTGGCAAACCAATGAGAAATTTCAGCAACAGCAACCAATTGGATTGTATTTTCTGCCACAACAAAAATAAGACTGATACTGCTCGAGCACAAAAACGTTATGATGAATACTTCACATAGAAAAGCAACTGGCAACTGGCAACTGACAATGAAGGCAGCTGGCCGGGATGCGGGCCATAAGCCAACGGATGAGAAATGAAGGCAAGGACTGGGAACTTGTGCTGCAGGCACGCATAGATGATTTTGATAATAATAATAACAACTATAATGAAAAGTGAACTGGCATCGCAACGGCACGGCCCAATCCGGAGTCGATGCTGAAAATTACAAGCGGCTGCCGGTAGCTGGCATCAGGAAGAGCAGGAGAAGCAGCAGCCGGGCTAAGAATTTCAATCAGTGGCCAGAAGACAGAGTTCGGGGCAACTTTGTGATTGCATAACTGGCGTTGCGGCCTGCGCTGCCATTGACTTGGACCGGCAGGTGGTCCGGCTACCTACCTAACCAGATGCACGGTCCAGCTGCACATCCCTGCCAGCTCGAGCAGCATTCTTTGTGTGCATTCAGCTGAGCATCTTTGCCAACCGTTTGCCAGCAATTTTCTGTCAAAAGCAACAACAACAATAGCGAACAACAACTTTTGCGGTACTTTAAGCCCAAGCATCAGCCTGGCAAGCAACTTCTTTACCCACGTCCACGCCCACTCCGACCTGCCACTCCCCCTTTCATTCTCTTTGGCCACACTTTTAGCATGCGTGTGGTTTTTGTACAGTGCGGTCAGCAGGTCGACAATGGATTCTGAATTGAGATGGCATCCGCAACTGGGGATTGGGAACTCAGCTCTGGAGCTGCAACTGCTGTCGGTATATTGGCAAAGTTTCCATGTTCGAAAAGTGAGAGAAAGAGGCAATCTGAGAGAGAGAGAGAGAGAGAGAGAGTGAGCTATAGTCAAAGTTGGTTGCATGGTCGCTAAAAAGTTAAGTAAAAGTGCGGCATCAACCAAGTGTTTATTTTCTGGGTGTTTTCATGTGAAGTGGTTGAGGTTTGAGCATAGTGGATCAGTGCGCTATTTGTTGCTTGACAATTTGTTTTTCCGTGTGGTAAATTATTTAGATTGGGGAATCTGTGCCACAACAACAAATGCAAATATGTCAAGCAAGTTGGAATGGTTCGAGTTGGGTTAAGCAAGACAAGTTGAAACATTTTATATATAATGCAAAATTTGGAAGAGATTGGGATTATTACAATATATGAGAATGCTATTTTTTTGGGAGAAAAGATGTTAGAATGAATTGAGTATATATAATATATACACATCTAGCTATAACTTTCAAATCTATTTCAAAACTTCAATAGATATCTGCAATTATTGCACATTGATCAATCCTGGATAAGCCCTTGGATCTATCCAATTATTTACGCAGAAAATCCTATTTTTTCTCATATTAGCATTTAATGGTGCTTACAGCTAAAGGAAATATACCTAAAGCCCTGTGCCTTAATCTAGGAGAGGAAATTTGCATTTCACGCATTTCTCAAAAAACGACAACGAGGCATGCCGCAGTAGTAAGTAGTTAATGCTAACTGCTGCTGAGGGCGTGGCAGTGCCAAACAATTTACAATTCCTGTTGCTGTGGCACAATAGGGCGTAGTGTGAGCTCTGGCTTAGTTCACATTGGGCCAAATTGCTTTAAACTGTTTACACTTTATGTCAGTTGCCACCTGACTTTGGTGTGTTTCGTTTGTGCGCATAAAAGTTTACATTTGCCAAGTAATTTTCACGAAAAATCATTTTCATTTCCGCTGAAAATCCCAGACCCAAATACCAGCCACATGCCACCTCTCATCCCGCCTCGAGTGCGCCATTTTGACACTTAATTATTTCAATTGAGGCAACAGCACTCAGCTCCTCCTGCTGCGCCTTCTCCTGCTGCTCCTCGTCCTCTCCGATCCCCCTTTGAGGCTCCCTGCACTCATTTTGCGCCTTTTGTTTCTGAAGCCTTGCTGAAAAACCTACATATATACATATGCATACATACATGTACACGAGCCCATTTGTGTGTGTGTGTGTGTGCGTGTGCTCGTATCGTCTAGTACCATCTTTTTTCAACGGTGTATTTCGTTAACAGCTTTTTATAATATATGTATGTATGTATGTACGAACGTATTGTGTGATATAGAGAAATACATTTTGTGGGCCTGGCTGCCCCGTTGGGTGCCATTGTCTCATTGTCGCCTTTGTCAGATGATTTTGTCGCAGTCTCATTTACAATATTTGTCTACCAGTTACAGCAACAGCAAAATGAAATCAGCATTAGCTGCAACAGCCGTTGGGTTGAAGCACAACAAAACGTTCAACGAGCCAAACAGAAACGGACATCTGGCAACGTGCAACATGCTGCCTCAGGACCACAAGTGATAAAGCAAATCACTGCATGCCCCGCCCACATGCCGTCTCTGAAAGGGGTAAAGCTAATGCAATGAAAGCCGAAAGCCGAAAGCTCAATGCTCTCGAGGCATATGAATTAATATAATGACACACAGACATATTAATTCAATATATTTAATATTTATATGAAATATTAAAAAAATAATAATAATATAAATATATAAGATTTCACTATGACTTATTTTATTTACTATTTCTAAGTAGTTTTATCTAATTTATTTAATTAAATATATTTTAGATAATTGAGCATAGTAAAAATTAAAATAAAATAATAAATTTCATAAGAAATTTCCAATCTTTACATTAGATGTAATAAAAATATCATAAATTGCATAATGAACAACAAAATCAATATATTCAAGTTTCTTTGTCTTTTAATTGTTTATTTTTTTTAATGTAATTTTCATTTAATTAAGTTTCTGAACTCAAACTGAATTTTATTAAAATTTATCACATTTTCAAGAAATATATAAAAAAATATAATATTAAAAAAAGAGTAAACAAAATAAAAATAAAATTACTCAATTATATTTTAAGATATATTAAAAATTATATGTTAATGTATGCATTGAAAAATATATAACATTAAAATGAGTAAAATAAATCAAAATAAAATTATAAAATCCATTTTAATAACAAAATTACAAAATTATATTTTAATAAAAAAAAAGTTATATTATTATATTTTATTGTATGCATAAAAAATATAACATTTAAATGAGTACAATAAATCTAAATACAATTTTAAAATATATTTTAATTAAAAAAAATAAATACAAAATAATAATTTAATAACAAAAATTAAAAATTAAAATAAAAAAATAAAAAAAATTATACTAACATATTTTAATAAATAAATAAAAAAATATTTTAAAAAATGAAATAAATAACAACAATAGTTAAATTTATTTTAATATATATATGTTCCTGTTTTAAATAAATGTTTTCATTCAAACAACATACGTATTCATTATTTAATTGGCAATTTAAACAAATATATATATATACTCATGGGAAATGAAGAAGTAGTAGAATATAATGAAATAATCTCATCCATTTCTCTACACACAAACTGTTTGATAAATTCCACATGCTGCTCGCAATGGAAGAGAGTTTGAAAAGGGCTGCTTAGCCGAATGGGCTGAATGGGTTTTGCTGTGAAAGCGATTTAACAATTTTAAATAAAATTGAATGCGATTGCGTTGAATTACATTTTGCGGCCGGGGTCGCATTGTCTCGATAAAAATGAAGTGGCTAAGCCCCAGACTAGGTAATTCTCCCAGCAAAAGGATACCATGTGAATGACAGGCGGCAGGAGGCGGGTGGCAGAAGGCAGACTGCAGACGGCAGACAGCAGCCCAATTGTAGACCCAAAAATTCTTAAAGGGGCTGGTCTAACAAGCCAAATGACATTGCTCGCTCCCAACTCCAATCGAAAAATTGTCAAAGCAAATGCTTAAGGAAGGAGACGTGGAGCTGAGTGTAATCATTGGATAGTGGGCGTGGCCACAGACAAAGACAATTGAAGTTAATGTGCGCCGAGGGCGTAATGCGCCCACATTCTAACGCCCATCGAGGACAGCTGCCGGCCATGCGGTTGCCATTGCTATTTTACTTTGGGATTATTTTGTGATTTATGCGGTTCTCGAGTTGACATGCAGATTTAGATTAAGAGCAAAGCTAAGCGAACCGAACCGAAGCCGAAGGACATCTCTGCTAAATAGAAAGCTAGAAATGGCCAAAAGCGCAGCCAGCCAATTTAGTGAAGCTGCCAGCGTAGTGAGCACAACACGCGCATAAATTTGGAACTGGCAATTGGAGCGAAGAAGAAGATGATGATGAAGAAGAAGAGAGGGTGTACCACTTGGCGTATGAGTGATATTTTAGTTTGTCGTTTGTGGCATTAAAAGATTTCGGATTTCTGCTTCTGCTTCTGCTTCTGCCTCTGCCTCTGCTTCTGCTGGGCAAGCACATAAAACAAGGATTTACCATTAAAGCAAATTAAATGCTGCTGCTTGATGTGGCCGGGGAGTGAGGGAGGGGAGGGCGAGTTCTAGAGAGCAGAGCGATTAACAAAAAATACAATAAAAGCTTAATTAATTATATGGTCACAGCGATTTTGGTTTATTGTATCTGAGGTTCGGAAAGTAGCCAATGCATATTTATCATCAAGTTTGGTCAATTAATTTATACTAACTTTGATGTGGCTTTAGCTGCCAACATGGACTTAGCTACGCATATATACATATATACTCGGCTTTAGTGCTACTTTATATAATTATATTTTGAGGATGTGAAAGTTGAATTCCTGGACAAATATAAATTGAACGAAACCATGCTAGCTTTGTTTTTCAATTACCAAAAAACTTTATCAATTATCGAATGCAGCCATAAATTGAAATAAAAATATTTGCAATTTGCCATGAGAATATAGGAGCTGCATTAGGTGGTACTTTGGCACTCACAACCACACACATACTCACACTCACTCACACTCACACTCACACACACATGTGCTGGTAGCCCTCAACGAAAAGCAATCATTCGCACAATTAGAAATCGTACTTAATATCAAATTGTTTGCAATTACAAAGCATTTTAGAGCACACAGCTATGTAGAAGGACTGGAGCTGTTGTAAGTGGGAAATATGTTAGAGCTGGACGGATGTGTGGGAGGTGAGGGAGGCTCAAGAGCCTCAGAGACAATAAGCATTGGGGACGACACATGAGCCACGGTCAGACATTCAGAGAAATTCACAATTGTTGCTTTTGGTTGGGCCAGTCAGGCGTTGGGAAAAGCCACAGCAACAATAATGTAAAATCAAACAAACGAAAACGAACCAAACAGAACTGACAACAGCAACAACAACAACAGCAACAACAACAACAACAACAACAGCTACAGCAATGGCATCGGCAACAGCAACGATAACGAAAATGTTGCAAGAGCCCATCAAGTGAATTTGACTTAAAAATGGGCTAAAAATTGCGGCAATTAAAGTGGCAAATTGTCTCGAAGAGGCAACGTTCAATATTGCAATGCTTCCCTCCCTCTCTCTCTTTGTCTATCTATCTCTTTTACTCCCTTGGCTCCTATCATTTCGCCTTGGCTATCGGACACACATACACACTGCCATTGTCATTGGCGTAATGGAACCTCAACCTCCCGAGTTGTTGATATTTCGCATTGTGAAATGGAGCCTTAAATGACTTTTCAGTTGACTTCGTATGGGTTTTCTTACCACCACCCTCCACTTGACCCTTACTTCCTTCCTCTCACCAGAGCCACAACTCGTCTAGTATTCACATCTATTAGGCAACGCAACGTTTCGAATTCGTCTGAGTTTTGATTGAAAACCCTTTAAGTATCTGCACAGCGCCATTAATAGTGCGATTATTTTTAAGCTCTCAATAAAATGAAATGTTCAGCATTTGTCGTGCTTATATATAGCATCTTTCGTTTTATTGCAACAATAAAAATAAGTTTTATTTATTTTGTTGTGAGCAAAGTTTGAGAGAATTCATTATTATCTTTGGTGAATGTGTTTGAGGCAAGTTGGACGAATAAAGCAAAAATTCTATGCGAGTATTTAGGGATTAAAAGATAATTTCTAAGTCACTTTTATGTTAATTAATATTTATTTGTTAAATTTATTTAACAAATCTGTAAATTATGAAGACCACTTTTTTTTTTTTAATATATAAGTATACATTATATATAAAAAAATAATAAAAAAAAATTTATTAAATTTAAAAATATATGTAATAAAATAATATATATTAAATTTTGTCGGGTCAAATACATTATTTAAATATTTTATTTATTACATTAACTTTATCAAATTAAATGTATTAAATTTATAAATATATTTTTTTAAATTACATAGAATTGATAATAAAAAAACGTACTTACTAATATAAAATGTATTAAATTGGTAAATATGTTTAATAAAATTTTAAGCAAAATTTATTATCTATCTAAAAAATAGTAAGCTAATTTTATCAAATAAATTTATAAAATATATAAATTTAATAAAATATTGGGATAATAAGAGAGTTTAAAAATATTCGGATAATTTTATGAAATAAATAATTATATAAATTAAATAAAGGGTTTTTATTATTCATACATTTTTTAATTAAACTGAAAAGCTATCTCTGACATGAAAGGTAGAGATTTTATTTTTAGTCAATTATTTTAATCAATTTAGTCAATTGTTTAATATATTTTCTGTTTTTATTCTGCTCATGTATTTTTTATTTAATTTGATATAATAATAATGTAATTAAAGATTTATATACAAGTTGGGTAAAATACAAAATAAAATTGAATAAATTTCAATTTGCTTTATATTCTCATTTAATAGTTGCTCTATTTAACGTATCTAACCTTCCATATGCCTCAGTTTATTTGTATGTGTACATTACATACTCAGAAGAGAACTTTTTCTATAATTAGTAAAACTAAGTAAGCATTACAATGCTTTACTCGCAGTTTCGCTCAGAAGAGATGTTAAATATCTTGAACAACTCTTTTGTCGCCTTAACGCCTTCGCTGTTTCTGCTGATTTTCATGTGAGTTCAATGGCAACTGACTTGGCAGATAGTCCTGAAATATGACCAAGCATTGACCAAACTAGCTCCTACAATGAAGCCAACGAGGAGACACTGGCAGTGACTATTCGAAGGCGACCTTTAAACGTTGGTCAGGACGCAGCTGCTATTTCTTATTATATCGGTTCGAAAATCTCAATTAACATAACTCACCTACCAATGTTCAAAGTGCGATGCCATAAACTAACTGGCCTGCATTGTCGCCCAGATAGCAAAGGACTTTGGCAACTTCCCGTGCTGGCTGAATCCGTAACTAAATCTGAATCCGAATCCGAGGCGGGTGGATGGTCGACGGTCGACGGTCGACGTTCAGGCTCGGCTCATTGTCAAACTGGAAATTGTGTTCATAAATCAGAAACTGCCGCACATGTGTGACACTCCCCATCCTCTCCAAATACCATAAACCGAATGCCCGCAGCCAGTCGAAACCCCAATTCAGAACCTAAGCCTGATACGTCCGCCCTCCTGCTGCTGCTCCTGCTGCTGCTCGTCCACGTTTATTGTGTTGTCAATTTGCTGCGCTCGTTGGTTTTTGGGCCGAGTGTGCGAGTGGCTGTGGCGTAATTAGATTTCGGGGCTGCTCGGGCGACCACGAAAACGGGAAGTGGCAGACAATTAAGGCAGCAGCGTTCAAGCTGGCAATGAAGGAAGCATACGACGGCTCAATTAAAATTTACAAACTGATCGCATCGGCATTGGCAGCGATATCAGCGCTAAATAAAGCCACAACCATTTCCTAGCCAAATGACCAACTGTCCAAGTTTAACAACAAATACAAAAAAATGCAACAAAAAAAAAGTGGACAAACAATTTAACGACGATTAAGTGGATGCGACTGGCGATTATGATTGTGATTGGTCAAAACTAGACCATGACCATTCATCAACTGCATGTCCAACAATTAAATCGCACGCACTAAGCCACAGCGTCAACAGCAACACATTTGGCCACAAAATGTTGCCGCCCGGTTCCTCATGGATGTGAGTGTTTGTCTTCTCGTTGTTGTTTCTGTCATGCGTTAGACGCTGTGGCCGGCAGCGGCTGAAGAGGAAAGTGTTTGCTCTGCGTCGCCGTTGTCATCTCAGCCTCAGTCTTAGTCACTTTGTTAGTTGGTTAAACTTCCGCACCAACAGAGCAGCAGCAGACGACGACAACAACGACGACGACGAGGACGGCGACGACGACTGCATCCGCATGCAACTTTCTGTGTGAGATTTCCGCCTATTGCAGCTGTAACTGCCTACGACTGCAGCTTGCTTCTTGCCTTTAAATGCGCATCTGTGTGTGTGTGTGTGTGAGTGTGTCTGTTGAATTTATTACGAGATTGTAAATCTGCCACGATTACTGCAATTATGTGGCCTAGAGCTGAGCACACAACGCCCACTGGGGGAGCACAAGGCTGAAATTATGGAAGGGGGCCCTTACTTAAAGAACGCGTATGTGAAGTTGTTTGCTGGGCTATTCTAGAATTGAAAGATAAGGCTTGAGTGTAGTACTACAGATATGAAATTCTAGGACATTAATTGGAATTGCTAGACTACGTTATTGTGAGAAATAATCTAGATATGGCATGAATTGAATGCGAAATAATACTTTAATTTCATATCATTCGTATCGATAAAACTGGAAATTTTAAAAGTTTCCATTGTCTGTTCCTAACTATGTAAATGAGATTTTATAAAAATACAAACGCTTATTTAAATTCTAAAAAACTTTAGAATATTAAAAATTGTTAAAAATCTTCAAATACTCTATAAAAATATAAAGGAATATTTATCATCTCTATAAAAGTAAAATTGAAATGAGAATTAAAACAATATAAATTGTGATCTAATTTCTAGAGTGATTTAATTGTAAATTATGAAAAATAAAATCTTACAAAAAAAAATTTAACAAATAAAATAAAACTATACAAAAAATTAAATATTAAAGAAATTAAATGATACTTATTTTATTATTCAAACTTCATTTCAAATATTTAATTTATTATAATTATTTTTTAATTATTAAAAAAATTTTGTAATATTTTATTTATCATTTAATATTTTGTATAAAAAATAATAATTAAAAAATCATAATTTCTTTTAGTATTTAATTTTTTGTAATTATATTTTATTAATTAAAAAATGTTTGTAATATTTTATTTTCATTTAATATTTTATATAAAAGAAAATCATAGTTTCTTTTAATATTTAATTTTTTATAATTAGATTCTATTAATTAAAAAATGTTTGTAATATTTTTGTTTTCATTTAATATTTTTTATAAATAAAATTAAAATGAAGTTTGCATATTTTTATGTTTCATACGTATTTTACTTATTATTACACTCTTTTCTCTCTCTCTCTCTCTCTCTCCTCTCTCTCTCTCTCTCTCTCTCTCTCTCTCTCTCTCTCTCTTTCTCTCTCTCTCTCTCTCTCTCTCATCTCTCTCTTTCTCTCTCTCTCTCTCTCTCCTCTCTCTCTCTCTCTCTCTCTCTCTCTCTCTCTCTAAAGAACTATTTATTTATTAGCTTTTGTTTATCTATTTGTCTATGAATATATGTTTAGATAGATTGCCAAAAAAATACTTATATTTCTCTACCTACATATCTTTTTCTACACATATTCATATTTTTTTCTGGCAGTGCTCCCACTCTAAGCCTCCCATTGTTATCTACACCACTGTGTCGCTCATAACTCTAACGCCAATAATTCAATTTCAAATGCAATTTGCACTCAACAGCAACTCCTGCTCTTCCTCTGGCCAGACCACAATAGGCATGTGAAAGTATCCAACACTCACTGGCGTCTCACTCCTCACATACCCTTCCGCTCCTTGGGCAACAGCGTTGACTTTATTTCGGCGCCAAAAGTTGGACTAATCGTCGCCGTCGCCGCAGATGCGCCACAACGATAACTCAAGTCAAACCCAAAAAGCAATCTCGCAGTGGCTGCCTCTAATAAAACTAATCTGTCAGCTACTTCATCAGCGCGGCGCGTGCGTGCGACTGCGACTGCGATTGCGACTGCAGCGGCTTGCAACGTGCTGGCTCTGCGGCTGCCTGTTGCATAAGCGTTGAACTTTCACATGGCGCGCGCGTCTGTGCCAATTGTTTTGCCAATTGCCTAGCCTGGTCTGGTCTGGTCTGGCCAGGCAGCATCGCTCAAAATTCTTCCTATAAATCACATAATCAGACATGCAAAGGGTGTTGCGGCATAGCCTAGGAAATGCGTGAAGCGTGCAAACATAATCAACTTGTTGCAATTAGCAAATTAATTATGCAACTAAGCTTACCCGCAACGCATAAAGCTCGATGCAAAAACACGTTAATATCTTTATATATATACTATATTGCAATAAACAACATCAGACGTCGACAGTCTCAGCAGCAGCAACAGCGACAACATTAACAACAACTCGCACAGCATAAAGTTTATGGTCAAAAGTTTGCAGGCACTTGGCCAAAGCCATGGCCAAATATGCGTCTTGCAGTGGCAGCCAACGGCCAAAGACAAATACCAACGAGCAGACCACTAAAAATGCAGGCAATAAACATGTGCAGCAGTTGGCCAGTGCGGCTAACCGACTTATGTATGCGCTGCAAAGGCATGCACAAACTGCTTATGCATTTAATGAGATTGATTTCATGGAATTTATTGAAGTCGAATTTTAAATTATTTATATATATTTTTTTAAATTATTTATTTATTTAATTGTTACAGAGAATTAATTATAAATAACAATGCCTTCAGCGCCTTCAGGCAGTTTAATTTTTTATATTTAATTATAAGAAAAAACATTTTCATTTCTATCTATCTACTTTATCAGATTTAATATTAATAATATCAGCAAAGATAATTTTTTAAATAATTTAATTTTTTATTCAATTAAAATATAGACATTTTCTTCTATTCATTTCTTCTTCTATTACATTTAATATTAAGGACAATAAAAAAATTTTGTATTATTATTTATGTATAAACAATTTTAAGTTATATTATATATATATTATTTATTATATTTTTTATAATTATTATACAAAACTTAATAATAAATGCCATTAGATTTCACACTTAATTGAAATAAATACATTTCACTTAGTTCGTACAACTAATAAATATTTATTTATAATTTTACCGTCCTATCTCAATCATATTAATGTATGCTTAAAATTGCATTGTTATACAATTCTCTTTCACTGTAATATCATCAAAATTATGACTTTTCACATCATATAAGGATTATAATTTCGAATGAATGACAAATTTCATGTCAGATTATCTAGCTCCTCCATTGAATATATTTTTAGGCGGAAAGCTCTATACATATGCATTAAAATGATAATTTTTGTATTAAAAATTCGGAAATGCTTGCTTTATGAATGCCAACTCTCATCACCATTTAATTATGCCCTCTTCTTAAACTCCTAAAAAAAAGAAATGGAAAGAAAAATTAATGAAAAATGCAAGAGCCACACCAGCAACAGCAACAACAACCATAACAACAACAACAACAACAACTGCAGCAGCGACAACTGCAACTGCAACAGCAACGACGGCGACGACGACGACTTTTGGAAAAACTGGCTGGGATCTTTGTGAAAATTGCGAGCCAGCAAACACCCACAAAACTGAAGTGGCGCGAAAATTTGAGGCACAGTTGCAGCAGCAGCGCGCAAGCGTGCGGTTTTCCTCTAGCGTCGAAAGTAAACAAAAGAAAACTCAACTCAAATTAAAAGTCGCATTAAATAAATGAGAAACGAACGACGCGAAGGCAACGTCGACAGCCACGGACCAAGTTTAAGCAAAGCACAAAGCTAAAGTTAAATTAAATAGACAAACTTTTGTGTTTTTTTCCCCAAAACACGAATTATTTTGCAAAAAAATATATAATAATAAATTTGATGAAGTGACGCCCAGGACAAAGATTGTGCAAAAAGACAAAAGTCTAATATAATAAAATATTTACCAAATAGAAGTTAAATGTATAAAAGTGTAAAGTTGATAAAGACACTTCGTTTGACTTTGAATACTTTGCATACAAATCGAATGCAAATTGTCAACAAACAGAGTTCAATAGCTCTTGAGTGCCTGACACTTGCCTTATAAGGGCTTATTAAAATTTGCATTAACTGGGTGGAAGCAAGAGAAGCAGCTTAACAAGAAGCTGAGCAACGTTGCAAATTAAGTTGCCACAAGCTGCCAGGTTGACGCCTCATTTGTCACACTTCCGATGCCCGCAAGGAAAATGGCTGAAGCTGGCTATCTCGTCTGGCTGGTAAGTGTGAAATGGTCAGCAAAAATTGAAGAATAAATAAATAAATACAAATTATAATATGCATGCATGCATAAATGCCAGATGAATGGGCGTGGGAGCGACTGCTGCTGGTACAACTGCAATCATGAGGCATGAAGAGGACATGAACGCCCCGAAAAATCAACTGTTGAATAATTTTCATTTTTTTTTTTTTTTTTCATTAAACGCCTCAATGGCCCATTGTGTCAGGTGTGAGCTGAAAATGCAGAAAATGAAATACTGCAGATGATGCGCTTTTCCGCCTCAGCGCTACAGTTTTCCACGACTCTGACTGACTGATTGAAGCAGCGGAAGCTGACGTTCCATACGTCTGGCCGTTCTGTATAATTTATTTTTGCCAGCACGCATATTCATGAAGGTCTTGCTGTTTTCTTTTTTATTTTTTGGTTCGAGTACTTGAACTTCAATTAGCCGTAAAAACAATTGGCCACATTTCAGCTGGTTATGTTGCTATGTTAGATTTGCCATTGCATTGGCCGCACCCATTTAATTACGGGCTGCAAAATAGTCGAAATGCTTTCCATTTCGTTCCATTCATACGAGTCGAGTCGAGTCTAGTCGAGTGTGTTGCGCAAGTCTCGCTCCTGTGGCATTTGCTTTTACGACCTCGGCCGCCGTTCATAAAAATGTTTACGGTTATCTAACCACAGACGGTCCGAATCCAATAGCACCCACCTACCAAGCGCAAAAAATGTGGAGAAAAAAAAAAAACAACAACAACATTTAGCCAATTGCAATCGAAACTGGAAATTTGCAATTTAAATGGATGGAAACTTTGCGGCAATTTTCACATTTCTTTTGTGCATTTTCTCACAGCGCGTTTCCTTGTGGCCTGACTTTCAGCACTAGGCAGGACCGAGGCAAATGCAATTGCCCCCTGCCCCACCAACTGCCGCTGGCGCTGCCGCTGCTCCTCTAACTCTAACTGCCTTTTATGTACATTGAACTTGACTTTGGTTTTTCGTTACGAGCTCCTATGCAAACACACTATGAAATACTAAAAAAAAAAAAAAAAAAGAGAGCGCAATGAAAAACTGGTTCACAGTGTGCAGACGAACTCTGGACTCGCTCTTCTCGAGCCACAATTAGCCAAGTTTTGCCTTTTGCCTGGCCCAATTTCTTTAACTGTCTTGCAACGTTTTTCCGCCTTGTTGGCCGCAGCAACAGTAAAAACAGCAAACAATTTGCAAGTGAAATTAAGGCAACAAAAAACAATTGCAACAACAAGTTAATGAAAACGCCTGCACGCGTTTCGTGGCTTTTTTTCCAGCACAAAAATTGCAATAAACAAGCAACAAAAACAAGCAACAATTGTGAGTTTTGCATAGCTGCACTATTTAAATTCAAGTCGGAAGCGAAATTCATAATGAAATCTAAGATTTTTACATGAATAGCGAACATATTGAGAGTTTACTGAGTTGAGATTCAGATTCTCTTGAACATTCAAATTCATTTGAATCTTTAGATTCTTTTGAGCTATTTTAAATATATTTTTCTCCACCTTGCCAAAATTAATTTATCAATATTTATTTAAAATTCATTCATATTATTCTTGAACTATTCGAAATATACTTTTTCCATTCTTTCACTTTGTCAACAATAATTTATCTATATTTGTTTTCACAGTTTTTCAAGTTGTTCCTAAAACAAACTTTGATATTTTTCTTCTTAAAAGCATATGGTAGCATTTTAATAAAATGAAATTTTCATAGCTGCGCTCACAAGTTGTGAGCCAATAAAGCGTAAGATATTCGAACCGAGATGTTGACAATCTTTTGTTGTCGCTCGCTCCTGGAGCTCATAAAGAAATGTTAACTAGTTTTCGCAGTCGTAAAAGCTGCGCAGTGAAACGACAATTACTCGGCTAAAAACAACAACAACAAAAAAGAATAGCAACAGTTTTTTTTATTGTTGTTTTCTATTGAATTTTAAAGTTGGGGCACGCGTGCCCCAAACACGAAACGAATATCCATTTCACGCCCACCGCTCCAACTGCCGCCTCTTGGCCATAACACAAAAGTGTTAAATAGAAAGCACATAAAATTTTATGTCCAAAGGGGGAGTGGCTAAAGGGCTGGGCCCTGCGCTGACAGCAGCTAGAAGGATAACGAGTGCAGTGCTCGGCAATGGCAAGTGGAGCCCAGGACAAGTTGGCTGCCAGGTAGGCGCATTAGAGGCTTATTCATGAGCCAGAACTGCGCGAGGGCAAGGCAGGGGGTCAGCTGCTGTGGAGTGTTTTGCTTGGCAAGTTCATAAAAATTCACTCAGGCGCAGTTTTAACGGCCGTTAAATGTTTACGCGGTTGCATTTTTAACGACTGTTGACAGTTCATTTGGATTTGGATCACGGAGCTTAGTTAAATTGCCATTGACTATACGGCAAAGAGAGCCTGCGCCGCAAAATACTCATAAACTCACATTTTGAGTGAGTCAGCGAATAAAAAGCTTTACGTTTTAATCAAGTGATGTTTAGAGAGAGAGTGAGAGACAGAGAGCGATATCTTTATTGATAACTTTTGTTTTTTTAACAAAAACAAATTGAATTATCTAGAAGCAATTGGTAGAGGATTGTAATAATTACTTTTGTTAATTCTGATTAAAATAATAAATAGTAATGTCAATTTTTATGTATAATAATAGTTTAATATTATATTGTGTCGTTTACTAACTAATTCCTTTGTTTTTGGTAGCGGCATTTGAACCCATTTTTATTTAATTTTATTTCCATTGCTTAAACCAATTTTTTATTTTATTTCGATTGTTTTACTTATTTATTATTATTATAACATTTTAATTTTTTTAGTTTTATTTTATTCATTTTATGAAACTATGTTTTCCCTGCTTTTATTTAATACCTTTGGTTACCTTTTGGGCAAGACATTGACAAAATTTTGTAAGTAAGGACAGTTTTGATGTATAGTTATAATTTACTATTATATTGTGTAGTTTACTAAATAATTTTTTTTTTTTTATTTTATTTCCTTGTTTTTATTTATTTTTTATTTTATTCATGTTATGAAACTTTTTACTCTCAGTTTTTATCTTTTTATCGTTTAATATTATTTACTTTTAAACCAAATATTTTTTATTTTGTTTATTCTATTTCAATTTGTTATATATTTTTATTTATTTATTTTATATT
Source organism: Drosophila koepferae (assembly GCA_030914345.1). Taxonomy (NCBI): domain Eukaryota; kingdom Metazoa; phylum Arthropoda; class Insecta; order Diptera; family Drosophilidae; genus Drosophila; species Drosophila koepferae. Next base: position 2,243,432 of record JAUESR010000211.1, read on the forward strand.
TATTGCATTTCAATTTATTACATATTTTAATTTATTTATTTTATATTTATTTTATTTTATTTATTTATTATAATTTATTTTAACTTTTTATTATTTATTTATTTTTTTATTTGTTATTTTATTCATTTTATGAAACTTTGTTTTTTCCGTTTATATCTAATAAATTTTTGCCAAGAAATTGAATTCATGTTCATGAAATGTTTGACATATGTATATATTTATAATAATTTTCGAATTATCATTTGCATGTTGTATATTATATTATCTTCAATGCACTTTGGAGATATTCCTCTTACTATTCTATATGTATTTCCATACTATTCTCAAATTTTCCCACTATAATATCGCTACTCAAGTCCCAGTGGCTGTTTGGCCGACATTGCATAAGCAGCGACAGACGCGATACCATAATTGGCCTTGCATAAAGCAAGAGTTAGGCAATGTATGCTCAAAATCCACAATCCACATTCAATAAGTTTAATGACCATAAAAGCCAAGGCAAGCCAAGCCAAGCAGCGGCACAAGTTCAACGTTGCCTGATGTGAAAGTGGAACCAGACACATGAATGGGCATGCCAATAGCCAGACAGGTTGGCGCGACCAGAGGGAGCAAGAGATCGGACGTCTTGGCGACTTGGTGACTTGACAACTGGGCACCTGGGCACCCCGCAGCGCAAATGAACCGCTAAACGTTCAACTCTGGCAGCGCGTGCGCAACGAGTTTAAAATGCAGCCGAGAATCAAGTGTCGGCCGGCTACAGCAGCTTCCGTCCAAATGTGGCATGGTCGAAAGTGAAAGTGCAGGTGGACAGCTTATTTGGTTTATTTATGGGCTCAGCTCAAATATAAAAATATAGTATATGTATAAATGTATAGCCCGCAGGCAAAGCTGAGTTATTTGATCTCTCAAGTTGAATGCCAACATTGCAGTTAATCAATTTGTTAGCCATATAAACAACTCTCTCTCTCTCTCTCTCTCTCTCTTTGCAGGTCCTACTGCTTGCCTTGAGTCTCTGTTCGAGTGCAGTTGCGGAAAATTGGCAACGTTTTCCCTCCCTCGACACATTTGCCAGCTATGAGGTAAGATTTTGCTTAGACTTAATACAAATTTAACCAAGTGTTAACCAAGTTTAAAGAGTGTAATAATATTAAAATTAACTATATTACACTGCTTGTAACAAACTAGTTTGTTTTAGACTTCACCTAAGCGCTAAACTTGTCCTACTATTGAAATGACTGAGTTAATCAATAATAATTTTTAGCTCTTGTATCTATAAATTTATGAAAATGATTACTATATAATAATGACTTCTTTTTACCATGCTCGTATTTAATTTTTTAATATATAATATATATTTATATTTATTTTAAATTTAAAAATAAATTTCCATATGTCTATATTTATTATTTATTTTAGATAGATATATTAATAAAAAATTTTAAATTAAATTATTAATTATAATTAAATTAAATTAATTGCATTAGTATTAAATATTTATTGATTTTATACTATAAATAGTTGGGAAATATAATTTCTAAAATTAATATAATATATAATATGTATTTATAATAGTATTCATTTACAACTTCACTAATTTTATTCGGTTTAATTCCTGCAGGACATGCAGCGTTACTTTGATCAGCGCAACTTGCGCAGCATGCGACACATAGACAATCCAACGGATGACAGTTACCTGACTGCCTTCAATCAGTACAACGAACAACCAGCGAATCCCTCCCATGTGATTCATTCCCGCATCAAGCGCGAAGAGCGCAAGCTGCCCACAGCGCCGCGCATGTTGCGCTTTGAGCTCAGCGATGCAGTGGAGCCCAGCGAGGAGGTGAAACAGCTTGTGCGCCAGCATCACGATCGCTCGCTTAAGGCACTCGCTGCACCCAGTAGTACGGCAAAGCCCCAAGCGAGCAACCCATCTGGCAGCAAGAAATCACGTAAGCCACGTCGTTCGCGACGATCTACTGGGCAGCGACAGCCGGCCAACTTTAAGGTGAAAATGATACCCTTTGAGGCCACAGATGCACGTGAGCCGGATACAATTACCGCTCAGCTAATTAATCGCGGCAGAGCTTTGGATATGCAAAGGCAGCCCGCTTCATCGGCAGCAGAGAAGTCAGCTAAAAAGTCTCAACGCAAGGAGACGCGCAAGCCAAAGCGCTCCAAGCGCTCAGCTCCGCTGCAGGTACTCAAGTTTGAGCTGTCAGATGCAAAGACATCGCTGCCAGCCGCACTGCAGCGCAGCGGCAAGCAGCTGTCCAGCTTACTAACGATGGAGACCCAAGGGATGCAGGCGAATCAAAGCCAAATACAGATTACCACCACACAGCAGACACGCGTCGACGATAACATGGTGATGTCCGGAGAGGCTGCCGCCGAGTCCAAGCGCATGTACATCTACAAGGAGGCGCCTGGGGCACATCTCAAGACAAAGAAGTCCCTGAGTGCACTGCCCCACGAAGTGCAAAAGGTTATCACGCACCTGATTAAGGAGGGCAACGGCGGCAAGGCGTATATCAAGTACCTGACACCCCAGAAGACCGACTATGAGCACTACAAGGCCAAGACGGTTTCCTATGTGCCCAAGCCGGCGGCCTATATCAAGTATGTGGCTGTCAAGCCGACGGAACCACAGGTTCAGGTGCATATACAGCCCGTGCCCGTTGTGGAGCAGCTGCGCTATGTCTACAAGCCCAACTATGCCAAGGTCTACCAAGCCACGCCCACCATAGCACAGCCCATTGTGGTGCAGGAGCAAGCTCCAGTGGAGCAAGTGCATCACACCTACAGCGCAGAGCTGGTCTCACACGAGCTCCCACAGCCAGCTGCCGAGGCGCAACTGCAACATGTTGCCGAGCCACAATTTCGACCATCGAAGCCCGACCCGCTGCAGGTGGAGTCGAGTCCCATCTATGGGCGACCCATGGAGCAATACAAGTACGAGATTCAAGCAGAGCCAAATCCCTCCATGTCGCCGCTCATCAAAATCGAATACCTTGCGCCCGCTGACAGTGTTAAGGAGCATTACAAGGAATCGCCCGAGTTTCGTGAGCTCTCGACGCTGATTGGCAAATCGCCCGACGATCAAATCCATGGCCTCACCTACCTGCTGGCCAAAGAGATGCAGGCCAAGCTACAGCGTCAGCCCAAACAGTTGCTTGTTGCTCAATTACCAGATGCACGCCCTCAGGACAACACGGCGCCCATACTCTTCCATCCAGGCCAGACCCAACAGCAGCAACAACAGCAACAGCAAAAGCTGGCACCAGCTCCTGCTCTGTCCGCAGCAGAGCACGGCTCACTGGGCGTTCAGCCAGGTCGCCTGATTGGCATGGCCAAGACCAAACAGTATGTGCCCATTGTGGAACCGGGCAACAATGATGTCAAGCAGCTGCCCATTGTGGCCAGCACCGTTGCCAGCAAGCTGCACACGCCCAGCTCCTTCATTGACTTCAATCCCGGCCATGGCCTCTCACACGGCTACGAAGGTATCCGCGATGAGCAGCCCTTGACCACAATCGAACACATTGTGCATCATCCGGCACATACGCAACAGCACTCACAGCACAGCCTGGCCACATCTCTGCCAGCTCAGCTCGAGGCCGACAAGATTGCCAACGGACTGCACTATGTGCATGACCAAGGCGACAAAGCGGTGAGTGATTGAAATTTTATTTAAATTATACAACTGAATAATAAATGGATTAACTTAGTTGACGATTTTTGGCTCTTTTTAGCTGAGCTAAATGTAGAAAATCTTATCTAAACAAATCTTAGCTAACTAAAGTAACTTTGATGCTGAGAATATAATAGGCGAATCAGTCTCATAACACTTGCATATAATCTACATATTTTATATAGATTATTGATTATTAAAGATTAATAAATACATGCTCAGCACATTCGTTTGTCCGTTAGATTTATTTTCCTGCTCACACTTGCATTACAATCATTAACATTAAAACGGCAATTGATATAGTTTTTGTTAAGCAAACTAGACTATAACTAAACTATAGTTTAAGCTATGTCAGTTTGTATACGTGCGTTCGTCTGTCTATAACGACTCAGCTTGTCTGCCTAATCAAGAATATATGTACATATATATGATATAGGCTCTGTCACATCTCCTTCTGCTCGTTGTATAAATTCTAATAAAACTATTTCACATTGATTTTCCATTTTCATAAGAAAGGAAATACGAAAAACTTCTGCACAATCCATAACTTCTATTCGATTGCTGCTCATATCACTTTTGCAGTACTTAAATAAATATATAATCTCCATGAAGACTCTTGTTATCTCTTACAAACTGTCACAGACACCAGCAAAGTATTTTTTGAATAAAAGTCTCTCCTCTCTCGCTCTCTCTCTCTCTGGCTCTGTGTATTTTAATGAAATGCACAAGGCATAAAAATTAACATGAAAATGGAATGGAATGAAAATCGATTTCAGAACTTCCACGCGTGCTCTCAACTTCTCAACTTGGTGTTGGTCTTTCTGCCAATGACAATGCATTAAATTAAAGCATACCTTGGGGCGCGCCACAAAGGCTTAACGCGCCCGAAAGTGTGCTCCATTGATTGGCATAGGCAAAAACACAATCAACATAAATAAGGCGAACTGCCCGAGCAACAACAGCAACAGCAACAACAGCAACAGCAACAACAACTCCCCAGACACGACAATGTCGCAGTCACAACAATGAAGCGCCTGCAGCATAGCTTCACTCAGCCCCCTCTCCCAGCCCCCCTCCCTCTTCTCTCACTCTCTCTATGGGGGTAGCTGAGGAGTGCGTGTGCGCAATTCAGTTTGATTGCCGATCCATGTCTCGCCGGTAATGCACTTAATCGAATAATTTTCAAGTTCGACAAGCATTTTCAATGTCGTTAGCCCAAACTCAAACCGAATGCCTTTGCCAATGTCTCTGCTGCGACTACCTGGTTGAGGCCACAAAAGCAATGCAAACGGCTTCGTCTTTCATTACTACAGACTGCAGACTGCAGACTGCAGTCGTCTGCAGACTGTGGCATTGTCTGTGTCAAAACCGAACCCAATTGATACACAGAGGCAGTGGAAGTACTGTATATATAGACTCAGTGTGTACTCCTTTTGGATTTGCTTCAGCAACGTTTTTAGCAAGATTTTTAAGGCAAAGCCACGCCCCCACTCGCAGTTGATTGCATGCAAGGGTGGCTTCCACGACTTACTTTATCTACAAATTTTACTTTTATCTGCGCTGGTTTTTTCCTGAATTAAAATATCTTTTTTCACTTTTTTTTATTTTTTACATTTTATTTTTGAAGAAGGCAAGTTTGTTCCGTGCTTGGGACACGGCGCTCACTCGCATTTAATTTCTATGTCAATTTTTTGTTCTTTTTCTTTTTATTTACAATGCGTTTTACTGTATATCTTTATAAAGAGTTTTATCTTAAAGATACATTATTATATGCCCGAACAATGAGGAAAGCAACCACGAAAATATATGCATACTACGAAAATATAATTCAGTCTTGTTCAGTTGTGACTTGAAGCGCTGCATTGGACCGTGACGCCACGCCAGAATCACACACACACAATTTCGACTTTCTTTTATGGCCATGAAAGCTTTTTGTACAGAATTAACGCTATTAATCTTCACTTCTCAACTTCAAAACAAATGAACATAACCACCACGAACACAATGATCGACATTTTACTTGATTTCGGGACATGCCATCTGGTAAACAAACTGCACCAGAGTTCTCGTGGGTCGTCCGGTCATATAACGCTCGGTTAGGTAGGGTACAATGCCATACATGGTCAACATACCGGTGCCACGTGTATCGATGTGAGCCCAATCGGCGCAGGGCACCAGCTCATGCAGAATGGCCGCGGCCAGACATGAGCTGGCCAGACCACGGCCATCATTGCTCAGATCGTAGCCAGTTTCGTCCGTGACTTGCTTCTTATAGTACTGCCAGAGGGGCATGCGCCACATGCGATCGCCAGTTAGGGAACCGGCACGCTGGAATTGCTTCCACACATAATGAGAGTTGGAGAAGATTCCAGAGGCACCGCCGCCATAGGCATTCTTCACGCCGATACCAAGTGTGGCCACGTCCACAACGAGACGCGGCTTATAGGAGACCTGGCCGTAAATGAGAGGATCGGCCATCACAACGACACCAGCCTTGTCCACATCACGTATGGCCATCGATTTAGCATTCAGCATGGTGACAACATCGCCTGGCTTCACCGACATGCCCGATGGCATGTTCTCGCACAGCGGAATCACGCATGTAACATTAATTGGCAGCGAGAGAGCAGCAACGCAACGCATCATGCCAATGATCGCAGCGGCCGCAGACATGCTGCCCCGATATTCATCCATATACGTACAGGGTCGCAGATTAATGCCACCCGAGTTAAATGTGATGCCTTTGCCGACAAACAGGATCGGTTTGTCCTCGGGCGAAGTGCCACAATAGCTGATCTCCAGCAGCACTGGGGGCTCACAGCTGCCCTTGGCAATCATGAGGAAGGCATGCATGCGTTGCATTTCGATCCAGTCCATGGTGCGCACCTCGACGGTGATGCCGCACGGACACAGTGCGTCCACGGTGGCCTGGGCAAACATTGTCGGCGTCATGCAATTGGCTGGCGCATCTGAGAGCCGTCTGGCCAGGTTCTGTGACTCGGCCTTGAATACGCCACGCGTCCAACCGTCCATGTCGGTTGAGTCATACAGTTCCAAACGCGGCACAACCATTCTATTCTTCTTATTCAAATTATCCGAAAAGCGATAAACTCCGAGAGTTGCGCCCTCTGCCGCTTGCTCGGCATAGTCCATGCCATCCACAGAGATCATGGCGCAGTCCTGATGCTGCAGAGATCGTGCACCAACGCCGGCGGCCACTCGAACATTTTCCATGCCTTCGTCCAACATCTCCAGCTCATTGAAGCCAATCCCTTCCAGACCCACGCCGACCACGGCCACCGAACTAAAATCATTATCAATATTGTTAAACACTCGGCCACGCCCTAGCCGACCATCGACCTTAGTCTCGCAGACGAGCTGCCGCAGCTTTCCGTTGGTGCGGTCATTGAACTTTTCGCCGGTGGGCGTAAACTTGGGCTCCTTGTCGCCCTCCTTCATGTAGATACCAACTACCAATCCCTTGCCACCGCCTCCACCTGCACTGTCGCATGAAAAACGGAGATTCATCAGGCGAGCGGCCCGCTGCAAGCTGAGGACGTTTCGTATGAATTTGCGATTCATCTGCTTCATCTTGAGAATAATTTATTGAAAATGATAATTTCGAATAAAATTTAAACTATTAATGCGGCACAAACGTGTGGAGCAAAAAATATAATTTTTTATATTTCACAAAATAAATTTAGGTTTTTTTTGGTTTTTTCTGTTTTTATTATTAAGTTTAAGTCTGTTCTGTGCAGGCCAGTAACAAAAACACATCTGAAGGGTTAATAAATGAAACTCCAAAAACAAAGCTCCTATGACGAATTAATGAAATTCAAGGATAACATGATTTGGCATTTCAAAACTGAGTTCTGAGCATAAATATAATTTCTATAAAGTTTTTTAATCACATTACATTACATTACATTACATTGCGTCTTCTTAATGAATTAGATGGAAAATAGTTGATTTTTTAACTTACTTAATATTTTCTGTTTTGTTATATTTTTTATTTATTTTATTTTACTAGATATAGATATAGATAGAAAAATAGTAAGCAAACATTGCCTAAGGAAATATAACTAAAAAAAAACTTTAGTTTTTTTAAAATTAATTTAAAGCTTAAATGTAAAAATATAAAATAAAAAATAAAAATAATATATAATATACATATATATAATATATAAATAACAAAAATTGGCTAAACAAATATGGCTTTTAAAAAGCTACAGATTTTTTTAAATTGAAAAAAAAAAAACAAATATAAAACTAAGAATAAAATATATATTAGCGATAATATTTTCCTATAAATTATTATTTGAAAACAATATTAAAGACTTTTTAATATTATAGAAAAGGCTTTTAATTACTTAAAAATTAAAAGAGAACAAATTATTATTTTTTATAAATAACATAATAGAAATAGTTTACACGAAGCCTTTAAATTAGTTAAAACTTGAATAGCTTGAAGCCAGAGCTCGCAAATAATAGTTATTCGCGTCACTTCGTTCACTCTACTCATAAAAGAAGCAGCAAGATAGCATACACACACGCTTTTATTCTGAGCAGGAGAATTTTTGTTGTTTCGTTTCTGTCTTCGTCTGACAGTTTTGCGTTGAGCAATTCGCGTTATACTCCTTTGAGGAGACTTATATCGCGAGTAATACGATAGACGCTCATACATTGCGACTTATGCGGAGATGGAGATCTTAAAAGCGACTTCAAATTCATATATACATTCACACATGCACACACACGCACGTTGTCAATGTGTTTAGCGAGAATAACCCTCGCATACACACCAATACATACATAAGATCGTAGAAAAAAAACAAAACATATCGTTGCTGTCTGAGCATGAGCGAGAGCGTTGAGAGCAGCTGCAATTTCTTACTCTTTAGGGTTTCTTTTTTTTCAAAGTGATACTGAAAGTTACTTATATTTTGAAATATATGAAATAACAAACCAACATAATATAAGAAATTTGAATATTAATATTTATAATTTATTTTACAATATTTATTTTTGTTAAGTTAAATTTTAAATTCTCTGCTTAATATAAGAAATTATAAGTTTCGCTTGTAACTAAATTACTTTAGCAAATGTTCTTGCTGAGCATGCTATCAATTTATCTTTATATATCGCTTTGCAGTCCCCTCGACATATTTATAGCGCAGTCAGGGCAGATGAAAGGTATGCCATTGACATTCTGAGAAATGCAGCAGAGCGCAAAGTTGGGGATAGATGCTGATGATGCAGAAGAAAGCAGCTAAGAACTTGCCCGTGCTGTTGCCAACATGCCATAAACAGGCAAAAGCGCAACTGCAACTGCAACAACAACAACAACAACAACAACAACAACAACAACGAGCAGCAGCAGCAGCAGAAGTTGAACCTGTCAGTTGCTCGGTTCGCATCGCAAATCGACTTAAAATTGTTTTCGAGCCAAGCTCTTCGAAGACTTGTTGACATTTGTCGCGTCAGTTTCTTTGATTTTTGCAGTTTTTCAATTTTCAATTGGCAACTTGCAAAAGCTAATTTAATTTTATTTATTGGCTGCAAGCGTAACTTGCGTAACTTGCTCTGTTAATGCACATTAAGCGCTGGGCGCCAATGTGCAGGCAGGCGGTAAACGAGTGCTGAAAAATGCCACACACACAAAAATCCCATGCTCTAGACATGCGAAACCCACATTCTAACTGACCAGACAGTCCACACATTGTTTTACTGCCGTTTAGCATGATTTTTAATAGGCTTTGGGCCTTGTTCCTGGCTGTCGTCAATGCCGGGCTTAGCATCCACCGTTGACTGGCTTGTGTAACTGGTTCGTCATTCCGCCCCATTCCATGCACTGATGAGCATGAAGGCAAGCTGCCAGGTCCGGCCAGCTCCGGCCAGCTCCTGCCTGGCCTGCCTGTCTCTCCATCTGTCCAGCTCTGACAGCCAAACGACACTTGTTAGGCTCAAGTTTGGGCTGAAGCACACGCGCTCTTCCGCCCGCTGTGGACATGACGTTGCAATGCTCGTCACGGGACTTGTTTGACAGCATCTGCCACACAAAAGCCGGAGCAGCAGCAAGAGCAGGAGTAGCAGAAGCTGTAGCAGAACTCTGTAGCCGTAACCAGTTGGCAACGTGTGCGAACATGGCCAGATTTTTCGGGCATTTGTCATTTTATTGTGGTCAAAATGGTTGGTAATGGCTGCTCAAATTGTGTGTAGGTGTTGTTGAGCAAGTGTGTGTGTGTGTGTGCCTCCTGCTTGAGCCTGTTCAGTGCGAGCAGCTGCAGGTGCAGTATTTTTCGGCAGCCAGCTCACATATTTTAATTCCATTTTTATTTCAACCCTTTTGCTGTTTTACTTTTTTTATATAAATTTTATTTTTATTATTATTCTGCTCTTGTTTTCTTATTGTGAGGCGACATATTTGTGCAAGTGTCGAAAAGAGATTGTCAGGCAGTAGCTGGAGCGTTGGGGTACATAACTTGTATTTAATGGAGCCTGCCAGGGGAAACATACATATGTGCATTGCTTAGTTTATTTGGTATTTGGCATTGAAAAGCACTCGACAAAAGGTTTCAGCTTGGGGACTTGCCGCATAAAAGAGTGAAAAAGGTTTCAGCTACTTTATGAGCTGCTCATCGAGCCAGTTGGAGTTCGGGTTCGGCATCGTGTTAAAGGTTTTTATATTGGGTACACATCCAGCCAGCATATGTTTCTAATGTGCCCTGCCAGAGAAGGGTGCTCTTTGGGCTTTGTCAAAGTGGATTTAGACGAACAATTGAATGGCCTAATAAAGTGTTAGCTCAAGTACTTTAACTAAAAGCTGCACAAAATGTTTGGCCTGAAAATTTAATGTTTACCCCGAACTTTGTATTTCATTTGAATAATTTTCTTAGCTATATTCAAGTGACTTGGCCATAAAATTCATCGAGCAACAGTCTTATCCTATGAAAATATCTATTAAATTTATATAGTAGCCTTTGCTCGATCCTTTCCCTCGTTAGTTTCAGCGTTTGCTCATCAATTTGTGGATTAACTCCAAGTGCCATGCAAAATGAAACTCTCTGACAAATCATTTGCCTGGCACAGCTCAGATATTAAGTTAGCAGCAGCGGCAGCAGAAAAAAAAGAGAACGTTCGACCCAAACCTAACATTGACTTTAAATTAGCTTCACTTCACTCGCTCACATAATAAACCGCAGCTAAAAACTCAGCTAACTCAACTGCAGGCTAATATTTTGGTAGCAAAAAAAGAGAGAGAAAAAAAATGAAGCTGATAAAAAGTGCTACCCATGCCTGATAGCTCCGCTTTCGGTTCTCTTCTCTCTCTCTCTCTGTCTCTTGGTCTTTCTCTTTATCTGTTTATTTGCCTCACTCTTTCACTTTGGCTGCGTATCGACAGTCGCATTCGCATAAAAATCACGTAGTTTGACATTTTTCCTGCTCCTCTGTCAAATCAGTTGGTTGGACGCTATTTTTTCGTTTCGCACCCACACACTTCCACTTCCACTTCCACTTCTTGTGCAGCAGCTGTCACGCAATCAGCCCAAGCACATTTGCTGGCAGAGCCAACAAACTGATAACTCAATTTTGGTTAGCGTTGAACCCACGCCCTACCGCTGCCCTCCTAGCATTAAAGACCGCCTCGTCGCTCATAGCTCTCATAACTCTGAGGCGAAAATTGCTAACAAGCGAGCCATAAAAATTGTGTGAGCATGTATGTGTGTGTGTGTTGGTTGGTTGGTTGCATTTAAAAATTTGTAGCATTTGCTGCACTGGCGCTGCAACATTTTCGACTCGTCTAGAACTATGCAACACTGGTTCCATAATCAGCGCCTAGCCTCATAATTGTGTGCAAAACTTTTGGACTGTGATGTCGCCGGCAATTGTGTCAATGGCTGCCGTGTGGCAGTGGCTGCCAAAAGACGCCCCAGACGAAACGAGCGAACAACAGGACATTCATTGCCTGCTGTTGAACACGTTCTGGGCAGGCACACACACACACACACACATACACACCCACACTCAGATACACTATCATATGCTGGCTGGGCTAGCTGATGCGCCAACTCTGAACGCATTACATTGTAAAATTGGTTTTTGTAAATTGTTTGGACACAACATTTATTTCCATTTAAATGCGATTTGGCTGGCTTTTTTGGTCCACTCCACAACGAGCGGCTTTCTGTGGCGCCCCAGTTGCGTGTGTGTGAGTGAGTGTGAGTGTGTTGTAGGTGTTGGTGAGTGTTGCTGAGTGTGACCAAGCCAACACTTGTTCAATTTTAAATGAGCATGCAGCTTGCCGCTGCTGCAATTGCCACTGCTGCCTCACACTCACACTGACACCGGCCCACCCATAATTCTCATTGAGAGTCTCTGTACTATCCGCTCTGCTGCCCCTTGAGGTTTCTGGCATTGGTTTGTGCGAGGTGTTTTGCAGCGCTTAAACGAATTGTGTGAATAATAAAAGAAGCACTGAGGTTGCTATAGATATAACGTTAGTTACCAGCACGGATTAGTATTAAGGCTATATCTATATATATATATATATATATGTGTGTGTGCAGTGACTGCTCCAGGGAATCTCACATCAAATGCGGGCAATTTTGGAAAACGAAACAAAGACATTGACAACTGCAAAACCTATTAGACAGTGAGAGTTTCTTTTAAGCAACGGAACAATAGACTTAAGTCTTAAGAAATACTACAAATAAAACTAGACGTAGCAGCTGTCTACACAATAGAAAATTGCAGACTTCAAATATTTTAAAGTATTAAAAAAAAAAAAAATAATTGTTGATAATATATGATAAATGTTCAAATAATATGTAAAAGAAAATTAAAGTTTGTTGCAATGTTGTCGAGAACTCATTTAATCATATTAATAATTTAGCTTCATTAATATTAAAAATACTTAAAAATCAAACTTATTAAAGCTTGATTACTACGGCTATGGAGCTTTGAAATAAATAAATCAAGAAAACCAAATAAATAAATAAATACATACATATATAAAAATCAATATACAAATTGGTTTTCCCTTCAATCAGAAGGTCCGTGGCAAATTATAAATAAATAAATTCATGAATAAATAAATAAATAAATACATGTATATTAATCAATATAAATATTGATTTTCACTTCATGCACAAGCTGTTCAGAGTTTTAGCAAGAAAATGTTGTCAGAAGCACCATAAATTCAATTAGCCGATAAGCAAAATAAATCATAAAGCCACATGCTGATTTTGTGGTCTAATGATGAAACCGAGTTCATTTGAGTTGAGTTCGGATGAGTTAAGTTCCTGGCCAGGGGCAATGAGTTAACCACAAATAGCACCGCACAAAGCAAAAGGCAGTGGGGCAGGCTGCAAAAAAACCGCAGGCAGAACAAAGGCCAAACGATTTTAATGAGCCACACAGTGCCCAGGATCGAAAGGCGTCAAAGGGGCAGCATGAGGGAGAGGGGAAGTTGACCTGACTGAAACGGAAACTCAAATCCAGAGTGCATAATGAAAATCAACAACAATGCTGATTATATGCGAATCAAAAGAAATAAACGCCAAAGCGCGTCCAAGTGGCATATAATTCGCAGTGCGTCAAAGGCATTGCTCAGCTTCGTTCGCTTTGCAATAAAATGTTGAGTCGATCCAACAGTCCCAACACCCTGCCACTAAAGAGCGAGCAAAAAAAAAAAAAAGTAAATATAAACGCGTCTAGTTACAAAAGTTGCAGTGGAACTTGTTATGAGCTGTGCCTGGAGACTCGGCAGGCAGCAGGAGGCAAGGAGGGCGACGGGTCTTGAGCTGCAAGTTGTGACTGCATATCGCTTTACCAAAAGTTGTGCACGCAGCCAAAAGCTGCTTGCCATCACAATTTCCAATTGCCAAAGCATACTTCTAGGCTGACCCCAAAGAACTGTGGAGCCAAACAATATCAAAATTGCAATGACGAGAATTTGCAAAGCTTTAATGGCCATCAACTCATATATGGACTTTTGTGTTTGTCTATAAATATATGTCATTTTATAGAAAAATATTTAAATATTTAGTTGAATGTGCATACAATGGGATCACAATAGCTCTTCATTAAAATTCAATAAATTGCTGAAGCACATTTTAGTTACGATGATCTCAGAATTTTAATAAAAAACTACAATTTCTTTCTAATTTTATATGAATTCTTAGAATGAAGAATATAACTAGCGCTTGGTTTATTTCTATAGGTCTAGACTTGATAATATTCATTCGAGCATTTCAAATTCTGCTCTGTAATTTGAACAGATCTTAATAATTGAAATGTCAGTGAGAAGACTTCAAATCTCTTGTATATAAGAAGCACAAAAAAAGTAAATGGGATAAACACTAAAATCTTTATATTTTCCACAAAATACAATCTTTCGTTTTCCTCCTATAATTCAGTTATAATAAGCTTGAAAGCTAAGCAATAAATTAGGAAAAAGTACCCTAAAGTGTTCAAGATATGATTCATAATGAAATAGATAAATGGGACAGCCTACTTAACTAACCAAACTAAATTGATTCCTTTTTGTGATTTCATAAATATAGCAAATATACAAATGTCCTTTATTGATAGCTCATACAATAGTAAATAGCACTGAAATCCCACTGTGGCCTCTCTGGCTTTGTGACTATCTGTGTGCGTGTGCTCGCCCGCACTCAACTGAGCAAAACTAAACGAACTCACGTATTTTGGCCTCAAATTGCATTTTGCACTCGACTCGGCTCACAATTCGCCAGCACTTTTGTAGGAACGTGTTAAATGCAAAATGTGTTATAGCAAAGTGCCTGCGAAATGTCCGAGCCGAGGCCAAAGCCAATTTCTAATAAATTCCGTGAGAGACCAACTGTTTGTCATATTTTTCTTAAGCCACACCAAGTGCCTGACTCTGTCCTGTTGACATTGACATTACTTTATAAATATATATCTCTGTCTATACATATATACACACATATATATATGTATAAGTGTATATCTTATACCGGGTTTGTCTGCATCTAATGGCAAGTCAATTTACAGTCACAGAAAAATTGCATCGTCATCGCCAGCATTATTGTTGTTGCTGCTGCTGCTGCTGCTGTTGTCTGGTCTTCGGCTCTGATCAACATCATCAAACGAATGCTGATTTACAGTTGGCACAAAAAATATGTGTACGTAAGCCCTTTTTTCAATATGGCACGTGATGTGATTCAGTCATTGGCTCCATACGGACCACCACACGCCCCTCCTCTCCGCCTCGTCAGATTCATGATACACAAACATTGACCAGTACTTATATGAGAGTCAAGTCCTGCTATCCATGGCTTCTACTCGTCGAGGATTGGTTGACGTTTGACCAGCTCTCATCATGTTTCATCTGCATTGTAATTATGTTCATTTAATCAAATCAAATTTGTAATGAAATTCTGCGACTGCAGCACCTCGTAATAAATTGCTTGTCCGCCCAGATCCAGCGCTGGCAATGGAACAGTAAAAAATCAAAGGAAATTTACATATTCGCTGGCAATGCGGTTTATTGTCTATGACAATATATAAATACCCTTTACTAAGCTCTGCATTAATAAATATAATGAAAATGCTTTAAAAAAATCTAGATTTCTTTTTAATAAATCAATAATAATTTAATTTAGTGATAAATTATTTTCATAAACATCATTTACAAATTTAGAGTTTTATTTACATTAATTAAAATATTAAATAATAAATTATTATTATTAAAATGTTTTATTGATATTGTAAGGCATTTATAAATTATTTGAATTCAATTCAAAATTTAATTTAAAATTAGTAGATATTTTACAAAAATTACTACAAAAGTATTTATAAAATAAAAAATTTTTTTTTCTCTAAATTTATATATATATTTTTTTTTTAATCATTCCAATTTATTTTGAATTTCAGCTTAGAAAACTTTTATAAAAAAAGAAATTTGATATGGTCTTCCTAATAACACTGAAGTTTCTTGTAATTTAATATATAATATATAAAATAATTCAACTGCATACAGGGTATTCGTTAGCCAATCATTCACTGCAGCTGCTTTTCAAAATTCTTGCGTTGTGGTTCGCATACTGCTTTGCATGTCAAAAATCTATTAACATTTTGCTGTTAATGAAGGAGTCGTCGCACTCTGTTCCTCGCCGTTTGTAAACTTCTGAATGCAACAACAATGCGCGGGCTGCAGAAATATTTTTTTACATTTCATTAAGAGCAAAGCACGATAAAAATTTAAGCTCAAATGTTGGCAAATTGCTGGAGCGTAGAAATTCTTAATTATAATAAATGCGCTTGCGGTTTAAAGATGAGCAAGAATAAGCGCGAAAGGCAAGCGAGAGTAAAGCAAAATACAAGTGAATATTAATTGTGAAAGCAAAGAATAAAGCAAAATGAAAAAAAATGCAAAAAAATGCAAAAATCTTTGCTAGGCAGTTAACTATTTATTGTTATTTAAGTTATTTAAAAAGCGCTTGAGGAATTTCACAAGAGATTACAAGAAATAAAGGAGCGAAATTAAAACGCCAACGTCAATGGAGAAACTGATGTAATGAGGCTCTGTTAGAATACTTTATATATAACGCCGAGAAGTATCTAAGATGCTAAAGTTCGCTTTCACTCATGAACAGCAATCGCTGCAGAGCTGCAATCAAGCTTCGACTAATCCTAGCAAAGCATACAAATGACAACAAAATACTCCAGAACAACTTGAGAAAGTCTGCCTGCCTGGCTGCCACTCTCTTCCTCTAACGCATAGCTACAAAACACATAAATTTGCCAAACTTTGCATGGGGCATGCGGAGTTTTGCTTGCAATTGCCGCAGTTGACAAGAAAAATGCCTGGCGACAACAATGTAACTTAATTAAACTTAATTTACAACTCATTAACATATCAAAAAGTTTGCTACGCCCCCTCCCAAAAAATATACCCACGCAATAAAAACCACAAAACATGTAGCGAAAGTTGTGACAATTGTCGAGCCGACAACGAGATTTCCAAGTTACAGGAAACGGAAACGCACACACATAAACCATCTCTCTCGCTCTCTCACACACACACATACACACACTAATGCACACAAACAGGATAACGCATGCCGACATTTGTGCAAAATATTTTATTTCATCTTGAAATGTTTACCAGTGAAGTACTTACAATAAAAAGGCAACACCAAAATTCTGGATGACATCTACAAAACAAATCTATGCGAAATGAAATCACGCTGATGGGCTGATTGAGAAAGGGATGGGAGGAGCACACGATGATGGTGCTGATGCTGGAGACTTGGAACTTGGAACTTGGGTGGCATGGTTTGTTAGAAGATATTGGCGCATTCACTGTTTTCTATACACTATTGTTGCAAATTTCATTACGCACGCGCCTGCCTCAATACAATTTACAATCACATGCATAGCTGAGCGCCATGTGAATGACAGTCAGCCCCGCACTTCTCTCCCCATAAAGCGACATCTGCTCCGGAAGTACAGAGTTACAAACGCACAACAACAGCTCGCTCCACCCGGCAGCTGCGAATCTTAGTCAGAAGCTTCAGTGTCTTTTGTCCCTGTATGCCCTATGAATTGTTGCCTGGGTTTTTGCTATGAATAGTTAGCCTTGTAAACTAGAGTCTTCAAGTATTCTGAAAAAGAAAATCTTTTTTATATGATATTTTCAATATACAAATTTTTCAATATATATTATTTTATATAATAAGTATCCACACGTAATAAATCTTCAATGAAAATCTTAGCATCATTTTATAAATACTCAATTTAAACTCGAGTCGACTCGACAGTTGATATAGGAAAATACTATATAATACTTATTTATGAAATTAATTTTATGTCAATATTCTATTACGTTCAGAAAATTATATTTATTTATTTATATGCAGCTCTACACTTTATTATAATTTATTATTATTCATTTAGTTGGGTAACATTTCATTTAATATTATTATAATTATTATTGCATATTTATATTTAGTATTTTTATCAGTATTTCTATTTGTTTTTATTTATTAGTACAAATTTGTTAGTATAAAATTAAGTTGCTTGAAATTTCTATAATTGAAATATATTAAAATAGATAATATTAAAAAATATCAAAAATTAAATTATTTTTGATAATTTCCATATTTTAGGGAATAAAATAAAAAATGTATTTGACTTTAATATTAAATTTAATATTTAATATTAAAGTCAAATACATTTTTTATTTTTTAAAAGAAAAACTAATTTAAATAAAATTAAAATTAAATATATAGCTATTATTATTTTAGTAATACAAATTGCATGCCTAAATCACAACATATCATCTTTATAATTCTTTCTACTTCTCTAAATTTATATACCCATTCTTAAAGTGTATATAAACTTCGTCATAGTTTTTCTGAATTCACAATCTTACGTATTTGTAACTGACAACGTTTTTGCTATTGCATTTGTTGCCAGTCTTCACTGTAGACGACAGCTGCCCTAATATATTTTTGCATTTTGCATACTCTTTTCGGCATGCGCACGGATTGTCAACTGCGGCAATAGAACCTATCAGCCAGACATAGGACCAAGCATACAAACACATACATATATATGTACACATATACTATATATAAGTATAGAACTGAAGCTAACTTAAACTAAAAATCTTCCCTCCTGCCCTGTTGCCTGTCTGCTCTTCATTACAGCTGAATCAGTACGCCTCAAAGTATGCCTTCGGTTATCGCATACGTGATTTCCATACCGGCAACGATTTTGGCCACAAGCAGAATAGGGATTTGCATGGCGTGACACGCGGTCAATATCACATTTTATTGCCAGATGGACGCGTCCAGAACGTGATTTATCATGCAGACGATACGGGCTTCCATGCGGACGTTAGCTTTGAGAGCGGCACAACGACGCACTGAACAAGAGCCGCAGCAGCAGCAGCAGCAGAAAAAGCAAATCCAAACAGCTAAAACATTGGGTAAACGTGCAATTTACAAATATGTAAGTTTTAGCATTAAGTTTGTCGAAAAAAATATACAGATATTGGGTTAAGTAAATATTTCAAATTCATTTGATTAAATTTGTTAAAAATATTTGATTACATTATACAAAATATTGTATGTTAATTTTTGTAAAGTAAAAATTTTAGTTTTTACAATCAGTTTTGGCTGTTATTCAGAAAAGTACTGAAACGATTAATATCAAATATAAATAGAGAAGAAAAATATTTAGTTTTAAGAATATTCTGGAATACAAAATTAAAAAAAAGAAATAATAATAATAATAATTAAATAAACTTATATATATATATATATATTAATATTAAAAATGTATATATTATAATTCAGTGAATTTTATTCTATTCTTTCAATTGCCTAATTTTTTCAAATTGCTTTCTATACAATCATTACAAATTTTATTTATTAAATTTCTTTGTTATCTGTTAAATTTCTTATTTTAAATTTTTGCAATGTTTCTTTTACTAATTTGAGAATTTAATGCAATAGATTTTAATTTAATTTTAATTATTATAATTTAAGATTGTCAGAGCTTCTCAAACACACTTTTCAAATACCTTAAATGTAGTGTAATCTTTTGACCTTTAACACACAACAAGTTTGACACAACAATGTGCAATATAACAAAAATAAATTCGAATAATTTATAGTTGTTCATATAAAAAAAAAAAAAAAAAAAAAACAACTTTCCTGCATTTTTCATTAGCAAATGTTGTTATGGGAAATATTGAAATAGTTAATCATTGAATGCGTCGCAATTAAAATTAAAAACGACTACGCACTTTGCAAGCGATAAAGCGTTAATAATATTTAACACAAAAGCAAATGCAACAAGAGGAGAGAGTGATGAGAGGGATGAGGAACACACTGGGTTCCGGTAGATTGACAAATTGCACAACTTTCAATGAAATTGGAGCCGTGGAAAACCTTCGAATGGCAGATGCGCAACGTTTACGCTTCAAATGCATCCATAATTGACTTTTAACGTTTTGTAATTGTTCAATTACTTTTTTTTTTTAGCTACTCTATGCATTAAATGCGTGCGTCGAAATTTGTATTTGAGAAACTAACAATTATGCCAGCCTTGTTGTTGACCTTTTGCCTTCCGCCTCGCCGTTTCTGTATTTCGCACACTTTTTATAGATTTCGAGAAGGTTTATTAACTTGAAATAATGCGTGCAACAAAATTCAAGTTAACAAAAATTCATTGTACCCGAGCCAAACAACTGAAAGAAGTATCTTGCTTGCAGATATATTTGAAGCAAACTTGTCCATGCGCTTTGTTAAGCAAACACATGGTAAGTATTTTGCCTTTGTTATAAACCAAATAGTTTAGAGATGAGCTCTTAAGTGACTTTTAAGTATTTACATATATAACTTGCCAAGACATAAATATATTAACTATGGCAAGTCCAAGTGTAACAGTAGCATGGGAAATAAGAAATTTTGCATAAATGTAATATTATCTAACTAGTTTGCAAAGGCTGCCAGGGTTATTAAAAACTATTTGTTATTTGCAAAGATGTCAAGCTGTCTGATGTCAAGCTCTTGATTTTATAGCTAAAAAAAAAAAAAAAAAAAAAAAAAAAAAAAAAAAAAAAAAAAAAAATTTAATAAAAAAATATTTTTAAAAATAAATAAAATACATAAAAAATAAATAAATAAAGAATTAAAAAAAAATTAGGTATAAAAAAATATAAAAAATAAAATACATAAAAAATATATAAATAAAAATAAATAACTAATAAAAAATTAAATAAAAAAGTAAACACAAAATAAATAAATAATTAAATAACTAAAAAAGAAAAAATAATACTAATAAATTAAATTTCAAAAATTTTAAAAATATATATTTTCTAAATTTAATTTAAATAGTTTACGCAATAAATATATATTTATATATAAAATTATTATACATTTATCGATAATTTAAAATATAATTTCAATAATAATTACCAACCCTCGAGCTTAACTTAGAGTTATAAATATCTATTAAAAATATTTAAAATATTCAACTGTTAAAATAACTAAGAAACCTTGAGCGTAGACTTCGTTTTACAAATGTGCGTTTAAGCTCCAATTTAAAACGTATTCGTGAACATTGAAAATCTTAATGAGTTTTTGAAAACCATGCAAGTGTATGCGCGTTTCGGCTAAGCACAGCGGCGTGGTCCATTTGTCTATTATTTTTAGCTCTACATATTTTTTTTTTTATTAATAATAATTGGCATAACACTTAAATGCCAACATAAATGCTGAAGCCCTTGTTGGCTGTAGACAGATTTGAAATTGAAAATTGTAGCAAATTTCAATTGGCGTTTCTTTTATTTTGGAGCTGCCATTCGAGACGCCCATCATTTATCAAGAGTGAAGGTCATGAAGAGGCACTTGCCGTGGGGTGTCAAGGTGTCGGTTGGCTGCTTGTTTGTAGCAACAGACTTTTAAGTTGTACTTTAATTAAAACAAACGAAATCAATAACCAAATCGAAATGAATTTTATGCAGCATCATCGACAACGGGACGTGACGTGACATGACGTGATGTGAGATGGCAGCGATTCTGCTTTTTTCTTTGGGAGCAGCGATGTTGTCACTAGATACGCAAAATGTTGCAGCTAGAAGCGTAGACAGAGAATCACAGCTCTAACAACAACAATTGCCTTTGCAAGCACATGTGACTTTGGCTTGGCTCTTGCTACCATTTAAAGTTCAATGTTGCCAACAATTGTAGAAACAAATTTCTGTGACTGTATCAACATGTTCACTAGTTGCAACTGCTGTTGCAATTGTTGTTGTTGTTGTTCTTCTGTTGCTTGTGTCGTTGCCAATTTGTTGCCACTTTACGATTGCATTCAAAGTCAACGGCTACAACATCCGCACCTTAAACTAGCTGGCATTCTTTTTTTTTTCAATTTTATTTATTTATTTTTTTTTTTTTAATGCTTTTGAGTTATTTCTTTTTTAGGTTTTTTTTGTGGTTTTTCATGCTACGGCGCTCATTAACTAATTTAACCAGCATACAGTGCCACTGTGCAGTATGTGCACATGCAAAAGTAAGGTCAACTACATAGTTCACATCTCTGTAAGTCAACAAAATTTATTAATAATCTAAGTTTATTTATGTAAAGCAAGTTGTCATTCTGTTAGAATCAATATGACATTTTAGGACATGTCAAAGAGCAAAGTTTTTTCTTAAAATAATAAATATTAGTTGTAAAAATAATAAATAGTAAAAATATTAAAAAGCATACTAAATATATCTTATTTATATTTTTAATACCATATTGAACTTTCTTGAAGCTAGAAGTTAAAAACTCATGGATTATAAGAAAAAAATATATTTATATCAATTAATGTCTTACTATAAATTTGGATTCAGTGAAACAAAATTACGAGTTTGGAGTACACTTACAGATATATTGTATTTAAAATTGCATGTTATTGAAATTGATATAAATATTTTACACTCTTCCATACAAATATAAGAATTTAATAGCAATATTTAAAAAAAGAAAAACTCTTTGTTATATACTGCCAACAATGACTGTATTTTGATAAAATTCTGAAGCGCAGCTTCATAATTTTTGGGCAAAATGTTTAATTGATTTGACATTAAAAGGTTTGGATTCTAATTTGTCGTAGTTCGGAGCAACTCAAGCGACCCACTCACCCAGCTGCACCAGCTGTCGCCTAACTAGACGCAACCTCATTATGACGAACTGCATCATCATTGAAATAAAAAACACAAGATGCAAACATTCTGGCATTGCTCACATAGCTCCCAATCGTTGACTCTCTGTGGCCTGCTCTGCGGCACTCGTATGGGAGCTAAGTGATTGACATTAATTGCCAAAACAGAAACCACAACGAGTTGCCTCGTTGCAGCTCAGCATGTGAGATTCGGCTGAGAGTCGTGGTAAAGTGAACTCGTTTGTTATGGATCTTTATGTTATGATGGTGCAATTGTTATTTTATAATTAAGTAATTCGTGGGTTAATTAAAACCAAATACACAATGCAAATTTGACAAGTGCAGCTTGCCACAAAAGATTTATGAAGGCTGCCCTAAAAAACCGAATGACAACAGCATCAGAACAAACAGAACAAACAACAGCAACAACTATGAGAACCTAGTGCATTATAATTACACTCGGAATTATGGTTATTATATAAATCAGCACATTAGCCATTGCACACAAAAAAAAAAAAAGAAGAAGAAAAAAATGCTTGGCGACAATAAAAAAGCTATATGACACGCCCACACGACACCAACTGGCAAAAACTCTCAGACCTCGCCCATTTTTATGATATTTTTTTCGACCTCCGTCGCTGCCTCCGTCTCCGCCTCCGCCACCGCTTCTGGCTCCAGCAACACTGCGCTGCGTGGCATATGAAAAGAAGTTTTGGCTACGATAATAAAATCCCATTTAAGTTTGACGATAAGTTTTGACCATTAGCTGCTGGGTTTTTGGGTGCCGCTGTCATTGCAAGTTAAATGCTTTAGATTTTCTATTTCCCACCCATTTTAGCCAGCACTTTTGCCAACTTATGGAGCCAACTGCGGCCCAGGGCTCCAAATGCAATTGATAAGCCGCTGCCATTGCCGATGCCGATGCCGCGCCCGGCCGAGACGTGGCCATGGCAAATGGCTTGGAAACTTGGCTAAAGGTTTGTCGTTCGTTGTCTGTTTTTGATAAATGAGCGCAGATGGGCCTTTTCAAATTATCGTTATATATATATGTATACATATATACTAGCAAGCCATTTTTTTTTTTTTTCATCTATTCACATCATTTCAAATGAGAAAATTATTCGTGCGGATGTCAATCTGTGCCGAAAATACCCTACATATAGAAATTTAATAGAGTTTATAAATGTCAAAAAATTAAATAAAGTAATAAAGTTGCATTAAATTAATTTATTTTTAGCGAAGGGCTACAAAAAAAATAATTAACAGAAATACGAAGAGTATTCCCGTATAAGGACAACCATTTGTCTAACCTTAGCTATTTAAAAAGCTAAGCTGTCACATTAAAAAGCATTTAAGTCCAAGTGAAAACAAGCTTAGAATTGATATTCTTTTTATGACTAGCATGACCTGCTTATAAGAGCCAACTTTTTGATAAATTGGAGCACCTGGCTTGTTATCGACTCGGCAATCAAATTCTATTCGAGTCAAACTTTTTAATAAAATTAATTTAATAATAATTGCAAGCACAAAAGGATATTTATTATATAAAGATATAAGATATACATATAAACTGTTCAATATTAATAATTTTTTAAATAATTTTGAAATGTTCAAAATGATAAATAAAGGCATGTATATAAAACATATAAACTGTTTAATAATAATAATTTTTAATTGATTATTTATAAATCTTAAAAATGATATTATTAAAAGAAACATTTTTTTAGAGAAAAAAAGTTGATTAATATGGCAAAATCATATATGTAATACAACTTATTCTAAGAATAAATAAAATATATAGAAATAGTAATAAAAGCATACAAAATTAAATTAATTAAGCTTGAGCCGAGTATATTTATATTTGTATTTTTATTTACTTATTTTATTTTTATTTATTTTTTATTTTTATTTATTTTTTTTATTCATATTTAAATTTATGTGAGTAACTTATGGATAAATTTAAATATTTTCAAAATTTAAATAATCGAAAATATTTCGACTTCAATTACAAATTGACTCGACACTTAAATAGATATGCATACAAAATTTTAAAACTGTAGAAACTCTAATATGATTCTAGCTGCAGTCCATTTATAGTAAATGACATCAGCTTTAACAATTCAAAATGCTATCCAAGCATATCCATTATATACAAAAAAATAAAATAAAATAAATAAATCAAATTAAAATCATAACCAATATAGAACTCACTCAAAATGAAATTATCATGACAATTATTCAAATATTAGTATCCATGACTATAAGCTTCCCAACTCAATAATTTGAATGTCCATGAGAATAGTGATGCAAGCGATAAAGCCTTGATTTGGCATTATTGAAACTACGTGCTTTCTGCTACGTTTGCGTGCTGTGGTGCACTTTGGCCATGTGGATCCTTCAACACAAACGAACTAAAATAATTAAATCTGTCTTCTTAACCGATTCGTGTCTTGTAGTACATGCTGCGGGCTCTCGACTTGTTTGCCCGGATGCCTTGATGTGCCACTGACAACGGCATCAACGTCAACAATCGCTGCACAAAGTATCTATGCAGCATAGCTAGCTGCGTGAAATGAACAGCGCAACGTAAACACGTAAACAAGTCAGAGCAGGTTACGGCTCAATCGCTCAGCATCCCGCAACCTCTCTCGCCGGATACGGACAGCGAGCGTGTCGTGATTTCCTTTAGCTTGCTAAATAAAAATTAACAAGGATAAATGATGTGAAAGGCAGCCGGCGACGGGAGAAGACAACACGGGCAATTGTCTAGATGGCCCGGACAACAGCCGGAGAGGATGTTGCAGAACGAAGAAGAAGAAGAGACAGACGTGGAGGTGCAGACAAGGTGATCCTGGACTCAGCCCAGCATCCGGACCCTGCAGTCGCGTTATTTGTTGTGTGTGTGCGTTAAATTGATTAAATGTGAAATTGGAATATGCAAATGCAACCGTCATACCCACACACACACACACACACTCACTCTCACACACACACATTCATAGAGCGAGCGAGTCGCTGGGCGTGGCTGTCTGTGGGGCGTTGCTGAAATGTGATTTATGTTAGGTGCAAAGTTTTTGCACAACTTTCGGGTGCAATGAACGGAAGTGCAGCGACTTAAACCCAAAGACGATGACGACAATGAAAGGGGATGCCGCAGCAGGGAAGGTGTGAAAAAAATTCGCTTAATTTGTCTAAAGAAAAGCCAAGCGCATGAAAATTTCCATTAAGAAAAATGGCGGCGAGTGTGGCAAGTGACAGGGAAAGCTTCCTTTTAGTTGCAGTTTCCTAGCAACAAAGTATAAAAAAAAAAAAAAAGTGGATGATATAAAAACAAAATGCGGGAGCAAAAAAACTTATCTGTGTAGTTAAGAAAATAATGAGTGCAATCCAGAAAATAAAACTCGGATCCACTGATAGCAAAAGCAACTTAAAGAGAAATGAAATACAGAGAAAATTCTAATATTTGGATAATGATGATAGTTAAAAGTTTCAGCACAATATGAATTAAAGAAAAACTATTTTAATTAATGAAATTCAACTGGTAATTGCAATTTTTGAGAATATTATATTTAGAAAATATATGAAAATATATATCATATATAAAGTCCATATATGTCATATATTATATCTTCTAATTTCTTTTGCTATAATCACTTCCAGAACTTTCTTTCAAGTCAAAATACTGCTTCATAATATGAATTTTTTGTTATATATAACATAAAATAGTTTTTGAACATTTGAAGTTTAATCAGTTGAAAATATTATATATTATATTATATTATATTATTATTATATTATTTTATATATTTTCAAAATTATGTATATAGTTATTTATAATAACTGTTTTTTCATACTGTGTTTTTTTTTTTTTTTTTAATTAGAATATAATATATTTTTAATAATTTTTTTTATAATTTTTAAGTATAACATTAAATTTTTAAAAGTTTATAATGAAATTTTAAATAAAAAAGATTTATTTATTTATTTATTTATATAAAAGTTAAATACAATTTAAAAAATTTAAAATATTAAAAAATTGTTTTTAAATTTACATTTTTATTTTTTATTTATTTAATTATTTACTTTTTTATATTTTTTTGGATTTTAAATTTTTTATTGTATTATATACAAATATTTTAAACATGTAAATTATTTTAACTATATTTATTATTTTTATAATAATTAAAAAAAATGTAATTCATTATTACTAACATTATAACATAAATTGTAATTCATTTTAATTTCTTTCAATACCTTTGCAATATCTTTGCATTGTCTGCTTCAACTTCTTAAGTTTGTTGGGTAATCATTTTTTGTTGCTTGTATTGCACAGCCGCGTGGCCAAAAGCCATTTAACCCATTTTTAAAAGGTAATCCCCACACCTCACAAAAATATGCAAATTACCTGGCGCATCTGGATGTGCTTCAAACAGCAACGGCAACAGCAACAGCAACAACTGCAGCTTCAGCAGCAACCACTTCTCACACCAAACACGGCAGCAGCAAAGCAGACATCCAACAACAACAACAACAACAGCAGCAGCAACTGACAACAGCAACAATTGCTCGCTGGCGGCAATAAACGCGGCAATTACATAGTTGGCTATTCTAATTCACTCAATTTTTGGCCAAGAAAAGAAACAGCAACAACAACAAAATATAGGTGCGCCCCGCAACGACGTGGAATGTCTTTGGAGTTTCTATTCTATTCCCCTCCAAGAAACAAACAACAACAACAACGGGGAACAGGTGATTCGCCTAAATGTTGCACGAAATGCGCAAAAACAAATTCGCGGAAAATCGAAAATGCTGCAACATTTGCATTGGCATTAACATAATCGACTAACAGATACCAATTAATTAAATTAAAATTATTATTATTGATTTTTCATTAGACAAGTATTATTCAATAAATATTTTTAATTAATATTTAATAATTATTTATTTATATATATTAAATATGTACATTAGAGAATACTTCTTGTCTTCTATTTGAAAGTAGCCAATATAATTTTATGGCAGTTAGTCTTTGAGTATTTAACATTTATATTTAACATTTCGCTTTTCTGCTTACTTCATAAGCTCATCTTTCTCTATATTCTCTATATTCCTTGGCTCCATTTGGCCCTGATGATTAACTTATGATGTAGTAAATTATTAAGACTGCTTAACTTCAATCTTTTGTCCATAAGCCAGTGAATATATTTTTTTTCTGCCCTCATATGGCGTAATCATGCGAGGCCCTCATTTGGCAGTGTCTGTGCTCCAGCTCATATTCCAAATACTTTGCAAAGGCTCCGAAGTATCATATTGCCAAAACAGCGATATGAACGCAACAGCTGCTGTTCTGCCTTCTGTGGACTTAGTCACGCAGAGATTGCGCTGTGATATGCTAAAGTGTTCACAATGGAACCTACAACTCAATTAATGAGGCATCTACACATTATTTAGAAAAATTCTGAATAATAATAATATTACATTAATTATTATTTATCATCAGAATTTATATTTCCTTGTACGATCTACACTTTTTGCCATTTTCTACAGGGTATTGAAAACATTTTTAAATGCTTCAAAGCGACTGGCGAGCGCTGAGCAGAATTTTGGTCTGTTCTTTTAAATGTTAATTTGTGCAGCATCGCAACAATTCAATAATCAATAGCAGCAACAACAACAACAACAACAACAGCAGCCACCGTGGCTGGCTTCAAAATGTCATCAGCAACATATTTTAGCCGAAATTTTGTTAACGATAGTTTATTTTTTGAAGCTGTCTCACAGCTGCTCTGTTTTTTTGGTTTTCTTTGCTGTTGCTGTTGCTGTTGTTAGCTTCCGTTTTAGCCTGAAGTACATCACGTTATTAATTACGGGACGTTCGCATTGTACACTTGAAGTTGTTGGCAAGTTTTCGAGTGTTTCCCCCGCCAAGTTGGCAGTGTCATCGTCTTTGGACTTGACAAACGATCGACTTTTTGAGAAACTGCAACTTTTCGAGCTGCGCTGACAAAGTTTCTGGTTTGGGTAGAGGGGGAGGGCAACAAATGTTGGCCAAGCGTAAATTCATGTCAAGTTTGTTGCTTTGTATCGAAAATGCTCATCATATTGCCTTCATTTATATATTTTATTTT
Source organism: Drosophila koepferae (assembly GCA_030914345.1). NCBI lineage: Eukaryota > Metazoa > Arthropoda > Insecta > Diptera > Drosophilidae > Drosophila > Drosophila koepferae. The sequence continues at coordinate 2,271,957 of JAUESR010000211.1, forward strand.
TATTTATTTTTTTTTATATTTTGTGAAATGCCATTTGCTCTAATTACATTTTAAATAATCTTTTCGTAATCGCAGCTACCACAAAATGCACTCCAGCGAGCATATGGAGTGATGCTCCAAGAAATTTCAAAGCCCTTGAGCACATGGGTCAAGTTGGGGATTGCTGGACTAGATCTGTAAGTGAGTATGTGCGCGTGTGTGTGTGTGCGTATGTTACTTTGTTATTGTTTACGGGTATTATGTTGTTATGACAGTTTGACAGTCATGCACAATACCATAAAAAAAAAAAGCTCAAGTGCCACGGAAATCGTAGCAGCCAAAACTATAAATATCTTTAACCATTTTTTATTGTATCTGAAACATTGCTCAAACAGAAACAGAAGTGGGTCTATTAAGTATGTGAAAGAGCTTGTCATCTGGTAGTTAGGTCAGTTATGTCTTTGATCTTGAATTGCCAAGTTAATGGGACAATTGATTTTCATTGTAAATAAAGGGCTTGATTGCGGCATTCAACTGATCTTCTTTCGATGGCATTTTGAAAGCCTACTATTATTTACATTTGCTTCGATATTTATTGTAAGAAATTGTTTAAATACTTTTGTTGTCATTGTATGTGAATGATACTGTGTATGAATAATATGTATATAAATTAAATAATAAACATTTAGTTATAAATTTAATAATTATTATTATATATTATTATCATTAGAGATTTATGGACGTGCATAAATAAAATGAATTTTAATCATTAATGAGTTTCTTTAGTGATCCAATATATTAATATTTCTTTATATTTAATCATGTATTTATTTTCACTCCTTATAATATAAAAATTCAGAATAATAAAAAATATATATTAAAAAAAAAATATATAGAGTTTTGACTAATTTTCTATTCATAAAATTTAATTTAGTGCATAATATAATTTATAATATATATTATACATAAATAAATAAATAAACAAAATGAATTTGGTTTGTATTTTATTTTTATTAATAATTTAATATTTTAAACTAAATAAAAAAATAAATTTCTAAAAATTAGAACCAAAAAATTAAAAAATAAATACAATTAAACATTTTCTTCATTTGACTAAAAAAAACACGATATTAACTTTATTTTAATGAAGCTAAAAAAAATAACAGCAACAGAAATAAAATAATAAGCAATAGTATTCAAAATAAAAAATAAAATAAAAATATATAAAATAAAAAATAAAATAATAAGCAATAATATTTAAATAAAAATAAATATACGAGATAAAAGAAATTCCTTGAACACGTGTATATATGTTTTTAGTAATTTCAAGAAATCTTCTCTATTTATTTTGCAAACATAAATTAAGCATTAATTAAACTTTTCTCATATTTTTAGCTTTTAATGTACAAATTTAATGCATCATCATCATGGATCATACTGGATAAGTAACCATTTCCTTAGTATATATCACACATCATTAGTATTCAGACATTATAAACATCATTATCGAAGATAATCCACATTAATCTAGTCAGCTAAATAAAACGCACCTCAAGTCAAAAAAATGTGTTAAACTTTTAATGTTCGTCATATTTTGATTTGCCTACGAATAATTAACTATTGAAGTAATTATGTTTTATATTAAGTGCATGCAGTCTTCGACTACTCATGCCAACTAATCCCTGTACAACTATTTCTATATTTAAAACACAAATACATACATGCATACTCACACACAGACAGACTTCATAAGTGGGCAATAAAATTATAACAGCCGCAGAAATCAGCAATCAAAATTGAATTGCTTATAATTGCTATTTAATCTTTGGTACATCAAAATGATTTCATTTCATTTCAGTTGTTTTATTTTGTTTTTTTTTTTTTATCGGTTTTGCCTGAACTATCAAGGTTAATTGGTATTTGAAGAAGTTGGCTTTATTGTTGGTAAGGAAGAGGAAGTATCTTGTGTTGCTTGCTTGACTGAAAACCCTTTTGCAACACGTGTTGCCAGATGACAGCATCGTGTGGCAAATAGATAAGTTATGATTTTTAGCATGAGCCTCACGTCATAGATTGAATTTTGACATCAAACATGAGGCGCGGTATGCCTGCTGCCTCTCTCTCTCTCTCTCTCTCTCTCTTCGTCTCTCTTCAGCTGTAACTCAATATATAAATATATGTGTATATGTCTTTCTGCATGTAACTTACGTGAACACGTTCACAGCTTGTGCAATTTTCACTCGTTGGTTTTTGTCACGTTTCGGTGTTGGCAACTAGTTGTTGTTCTTGGTGTTCTCGGCATTCTCTCAGGCTTTCTCAAAAAGGGCAGCCCGCCCAGCGGCAGCAACATGGCAGAAACTATCGCCCAAGCGTTCATCTGACATTCGCAGTGACATTTTCGTGGAGTAGGCGCATCCCAGTCGCATCCCAGCCTCAGTCTCAGTTGCAATCTCGGCCAAAGTTTCAGCTGCAGGGCCAGAACTTGAAAGCCAGTCATAAAAACTTAAATATCAAATTTTGTGCATTTAATGAAGTCATTGCGGGCGTTACTACAAAACGTTGCCTCAGGCAGTCTCTAATTCCTCCGACTGGCAGCAGCATTTAATAAAATACAAAATTCAAGCAACTTGTTATACATCCGCCAAGCTACAACTTGTTCCAATGATCATCGTCAATTCATTTATCATCAACAATCATCATCATCATCAACAGCAGCAGCAGCAGCAGCAACAACAATAACAACAGTTGCCGTCGATGATCTGCAACATTTTTCACTTCAACACTCAAGCGAACGCTCTCCACGCTGAGCAGCAATGAGCAACACGCTCCCCACGCTCATTCTCCGAAAGAGAGCGCAAGACAGAGAGCGCAAGATGAGATTGTTGGCTCTGCGAAGATGATCTAGAAGTTCAGCGCTTTGAACCTGCCTCAATTGTTGTATATGTACATTGTACAACAACATTTGTTTCGTTACTTTTGATTTGGGTGCAGTTGGCAACGCGGTGTCGCTGCCGACGCCACAGCCACTGTCGCAGTCGCAGTCGCCGTCACAGTCGCTGCTGGCAGCTGCGACTGCGCGGTGATTATAAAAAGCAAGCGCATCTCCATTGTCTACCCTAATTCAAAACGTTCGTGTACTTTGTGCGGTACTTGTGCTGCCTGGCATAGAAAAGAAGCAACAACAACAACAACAAAAATTGCATAACAATAGCCAAGCTTTAGCTAGTGGCCCAGTTGAAAGTGAGAGTCGTTCAATTTCAATTTCAATTTCAATTACAAGTGTTGCAAAAGGACATTTGAAGTGTTTTGTGTGTTGAAAACGTGCGCTGAAAGATAAACAAATATACGAGAACGTTCGATTAAATATTATTGAATGTCTTTGGAATTGAAAGTGAAACTGCAAGAATTCAAATTTAAGCAATTGATTTTTTTAGTTTTTATTAGCTATAATTTTAGTTTAATTTCTTCAATTTTATTTACTATCAATTTAGCGCGGATTATACGAAACATTAATTCCAAGTGAAGCCGCGCCATTCAAATACAAATTTATTCAAAATGATGTCCTTCAAATCGTTTGTGTTGCTTGTAAGTACATTTATTTTATTTTTATTTTTGAGTAAAAAAATAAATTATTATAAAAATAAAATAATTTAAATAGTTAAAAATATATATTTATTGAATGTTTGCATTTGCTTTTAATATTTGAAAATTATAATATTATAATAAAATATAATAATTTTAATAAATTTCTAAATAAAATAAATAAATAAAATAACATAATTGTTAAAAAATAATTATAAAAAATTGCAAAATTTTAATAAATTGAATCACAAGTAAAATTTGAATAAAAGTTAATTAGAAAATTATTAGCTAAACATAATAATCAGTAAATGTTTATCTTAAAATCATTTATTTTTATATTGAAATATTCTACTGATGAAAAGATTTCCCAACGTTTTATTGCCAAACATTCCAAATATTGACATAACAAATTTATGGTTATATTGCAATTTCGTATAACTGATTTTGTTTGATAGCTTTGGCTAGTAGTTTCTTTAGTTACGCAGTCTAAACTGTGATTTTTCGGTACACAAATCCTAAGCCTACATAAATCAGCAGCAAACAAATCATTTGAGCTTTTTCAAGCTTCCAGTGCATGAACAAATGCTGGAACACTGGAACAATAGCCCGCACAGAGGACAACAAGTTAAGCTTGTTATATGTCAAATTTGTTTATAAGGATGTGTTGCCCTGACACACACACACACACACACACACGCACACGTTCTGGCCTCAACCTGATGGACGCATGCTCTGAACTCTGCTGTCCGTTGTCATTTTTCTTTTGCTAGCGACGGGTAGGGACATTCGCTGAGCTTAGCTCAGTTTTTATCATGCGGTCTGCCACTGATACATATGTGAGGTGGATTTGCTTTTGATTGCATGCTCAAACTTTGTTAGCTGCTCATAATTTAAATCTGTAGCAGGAAAAACAAATAAAAACGAGAAGCGACGAGCAAATCCAAGCTGTTTGCCCAACTACCGAAACTAGTCGAGTGCCTGGCAAATACATGCACTCACACACACACTCATATATACAATTTGGCAACACTTGGCGTCAATGGTAACAAAAACGATTACATAACTTCGATATCGAGTGAACTGGCTGTCAGGCAGCCTGAAGTGGCAAAGCGAAAGTCCCAAATCGAACAAATTGCAAATAATCAAAGACACTTAAGTGCTGTGCGTAATATATGTCAGAAAGGCTCAGAAGTACACTCATCCAGGCACCCCCACACACACACACACACACGCACACCCACAGGCAATACTCGAGCATACTTTAGGGGGATTTGGTTATGGAGCAGTTTTTGTCTCATCTGGCAGCAGCTGTTGGTTTTACCTAAAATACGAGTACGCCCAAATCAGCAGCAATAATATTTGATTATTTTCAACAATTGCCAGCTAAACACTTGGCTTTCCTAAGCGAGGGTTTCCGCAAATAAATGGAATACACAAAAATTTCCCATTCACGTACTAAGTGTCCTTGTAGCTGATGTGCAAAAAAAACGAGAGAATTGATATATACTTAGGCTGAATGGTAATTGTTAAGTGGAAAGGCAGAGGAATAAAGATATTTTATACTGAGAGTAAAAGTAAAATATGAATAACAAAAAATTATGATAATAAAACCAAGAGAATAAATATGAAAACTTAAATCAGAAGGAATGAATTTTAAGAATAATATTAATAAATTTAGGCTCGTTTTTTATAATATTAAATTTAAGTTTATTTATATAATAATATTTACAATTTTTAAATATTTTCTTTTTTTATTTTTTATTATTTTTTACATCACCTAAATGTAATTATTTTATCTAAAAGTTTTCAAACTAATTTAATTTAATAAATCATTTCCAAGCATAATTGTCAAAGACAAAATTATATTAAATGTGTAGTAGTTTAAAAAGTTTTAATATATTTTATTATATTTAAAAGAAATTTACATCTAAAATTTGAATAATATCCAAGCATAACTGACAACGACAAAAATATATTAAATATGAAGTTTTCATTAAAAAAGTTATATTATATTTTAATTATATTTATAAAAGAATTTATATTAAATATTTGCATTAAAGCTAGTTCACTACTACTACTAAAACTTTTCAAGTTAAATATTACCAAAATTTATATAATTATAATTAACAAAAAATTTGCCCAAAATATTTGGCTAGAGCTTTTCAAATAATTTAAATATATAATAAAAAGTTATACAATTACATTTATAAGAGAATTTTTATATAATATTTGCAAACTACTTGACTACAGTTTTTTTCAAATAATATCAGCCATAAAGATTCCACAATTTAGTTACTTTTTATAGCTGTTTGTAGTGGAGTACCCAAACTTTCACTTGTGCCCGTTAAAGACCCGTCACATGCACCTTATACAGAAAGGGCTTGCTGTTCGTGTGTGTGTGTGTGTGTGTGTGTGTGAGCCGCCGTAAAGCAGGCAACAAATAAAGCAGCCTTAACTGCAACAGCAGTCAAAGGTGGCACATGGATGAGAAAAAAGGGCGTGCTAAATTGTTGGTGCGACACTTGGATGCTATGCAGACGACTCCGTCTGCCTGGCTCTGTCTGGTTGTGTGTGTGTGTGTTTTTAATGCCTGTCCTGCCAAGCAGATAACTGGCAAAGGTACCACAGACAGTCAAGAGAAAAGGGGCGTGGGGCCTGGGGCGTGGGCTAGGTCGCAGTCGCTTGCCAGACGCGTGTAATTTGCCGCTTGTAACTTTTTGACTTTTCGCTGGCGTTTTTCAACGATTTTTTTTTCTGTTTTTGGTTAGACTTATAATTTTTGTTTGGATTCTTTTTGTTGTTTTTGGTAGCTTGGTAGACACGCCTGCCCATGGGACACTGCGGGTCAGAGTTGAACCTTCGGGGAGCACTCGAACAGGCATGCAAAAACAGATCATGAAACAAAAAGGCAAAAAGTCGCCAGCTAGACAATCGCTAGACAGACCCAGACCCAGACACAGACATAGACCCAGAGCTGCCTGCCAAACGTGTTGAACATGTTCATTTCGTTTGCCTCTCTGGCAAAAACATTGTTGAAGCAAACCCAGAGCCCAGCACGAGCGCTACTGGGCGCATATATTAATATTTCCCGTTTCAGCTGCTCATTTTCGCACGCCAAAAAAAAATGAACGAAAAAGCAGCAGTACAGTAGTACTCTGCCCGTCCTAAACCCCGAAAATGATGGCAGTCAAACGCATTCGTCGCTCGGCACGCTTTTGAATTTCAAATGACAGACATAAAATATGCATCGTTTGATATTTGGCTGATGATTTCGTTGATGAAGCCAGGGCAGGCTGCAGAGCAGATACCCAATAAGCAGCAGCTGCCGCTGTTGCTGCTGTTGCTGCATGTGCCCGGAATCTGTGTAATTTTCCAATGCAAGCCAACCAGGCGCAACGTCAAAGCCTCATAGGTCAATGCTGGCTTTGATTAGACGACTGATTATTGCCATATTGCCACGCAGCCACAGCCATAGCCAGAGCCACAGTCGCAGTCAGCGCTACTCTGCCCCAAAGCCTGATGACGATTGAAGTGTGAACAATTGCCCAATTGTGCGGCGTATGCATCTCAGGCATTTAAATACCCTAACCGAAACGAGCAACCAGGCATTGAAAAAGCAAAGAACTTTTGTTGTGCGTAGGAAAAAAAATTATAAAATATTAATGCAAATAATTTATGAGTTAAATGATTGCAAAATATATTTATAGAAACTATGTTTAAAAATATCTAGACTATTTTTAAGTAACTTTTTTTAAAAACACATTATTTCTATTTTTTAATTTACTTTTTTATTATAATTATTTTTTATTTAAATTATATCTTTGTGCTAAATTATTTTACATGCTAGAGTCGAATTTTTAAAAGCTAAAAATTATTTATAATTTTATATGCTTGACTCAAATTTCTTAAAGTAAAATAATATTTTAAAATATTAATTAAAATATGTAAAATTTACAGTGTTTCCATAATTCTTATATATATATATATTTTTTTTTAATTATTCTCAATACATTTTTTTTTTTTTTTTTTTTTTTTTGGTATTATAAATTTATTTTCTAACTTATATCTTTGTTGTAAATAATTTTATATACTTGACTCGACTTACTCATAATCAAATAATATTTTAAAATATTTTTTCAAAAATTTAGTTTTGTTTTTATTTTATTTTTAATTTTAAACTTACTTTTGTTTTATTTTATAATTATATTTACCAATTATATCTCTCAATTATTTTAAATGCTTGACTCGAATTTCAGAAATCAAATATCATAGTGTATTCATAATTCGCTGCTAAAGGGTGTTGGCATTTTCATTCGATTCTTGTTGCATTACAAATTTGATTTTAATTGAAATGATTTGCGAGATTTCATTAGCTGGTTGCTGTTGCTGAGATTGGCATAATTGAGCTGCGGGTCAGACGAATCCTCATTGCATGTGAGCCAACAATAAAAGTAATAATAATAATGACAATAATAATAACAATTGTTGCGGTTAGCTAGAAATAAAAAAAAACAGAAAAAAAGAAATATGCACAAAAATATTTTAGTCAAGGCAATTTCCAAGAGTTGGGATAATGCGACGGCTGCAATTGTTGGCTGCGGTTTCATTGTCTTTGGCAAATGTTGCACACAGAAATCAGCTAAAAAAGAATTGTAATGTTGCTTGAATGCAGCTTCTGCTTTTGTCGAAACCATCTCGGTTTTGCTGCTTGTATGTGTGGTAATCTAATTAAATCGAAATTTCAGCTGATTACAAAAGCAAGTAAGCAGCATGCAGAACGGCAACAGCAACAGCAGCAGCCGCCGCCTTCGCGGTGGCTAATTGCCAAACGTTCAGCGTGGCGTATGCGCAATGTGGTCGTAAGGCTGCTGAGAGCGTCAAGCAGAAAGGCATTTTTAATTGCATTGCTCCGGCTTTGTACTTCAATTGCTGGCATTTCAACGCCCGGCCAGCAGCAGCTGCTGTCTAAAAATTGGTTCAATGGGCTTGTGGACCACAAAGAAAATGTTGAAACTGTTTAGCAAAATAGTACATTGCAATAACCGTTCATAGTTTGGCTTCACTTCATGCCAACCACAATTAGTTCTGCACAATTTTTAATGTAACTCTTGTCCAAAAATACTCGATTCACAATTTCCAGCGCTTTCACCTAATTTCCAGCCACCGTGCAACTTTAGCAGCAATTGCTTTGGCTTCCAAGCCGCCCACAACGATTTTATTGATTTTTAAACACGTTTCTTCTAGTCTCACAATTTTCGAATTGCCTTCAGCCACTACTTGAGATACTTGCAACACCCGATGACTGTAATATATAATTTGACAGATATATTTCTTGTTTTTTTTTTTTTATTTTTATTATTATTATTTTTTTTTTTTTCAATTTGTTCATCATATTTTTTTTCTTGCTGATAATTTGTATGCTATATCTGAATTTTTTTCGGCTTTTTTGTTCATGTTTTTTGCTTATTTGTAAAAAGGTTAATATCTTTATGCAGTTGCTAGCGGCGATAATTTTATGAGAGGTTTTATGTCGCGTTTACGATCTGTGGCTTATGGCCACTAAAGTCGGGTTAAATAGGGTTAATGCGCTGAACGGGCAACCGAAAATATGTTTTGGCTGTAAGCTGCAGCAAAGAAGTTGAGAACTTTAACAATACATTGAGAATATATATTAGTTGAACATTGAATGATAATCAAATGAAAAGTTTGTATGATTTTCATATTTCCATTAATTACCTTTCACTTTTAACATTTGGCACAGTTCATAAGAATTCACGAAGAGAATGTCAAGTGATATTTAGAAATCTTTGTTCAACCCTGCCAAAACTTTAACATCAAAGCACGCCGCCAACTCGGATGACTCGACGGTTTTTTTTTTTCACATATTATCTGTCCGCTCCCAAATATACAAGTCGAAAGATGAAGTCGCAGTGAACTGGCTGACTATCCCAGTTTAGCTTGGGCCGATTCGTGCGCCAGACGCGCGCCAAAGCCACAGCCTTTGATCTTTGGCATTGTCCTTGGCATGGAATGTTATCTCGTGCCTCCTGCCGACTGCCACTGCAACATTTTTCTTCTTTTTTCTTTTCGGCACATTTTTTCGACAATCGACTGCAAGTGAAGTCAGCACGCGAGCAAATTGCGCAAAGTGCAACAACAACAAGAAATTGGTTGATTGAAATCGCAGCAGAGGCCAAAACAAAAGACTCAAACAACAAACTTTACGAAAAAAAAAAAAACAAATGCAGATATATATATAGAAAAAATAGCTGAAGAAAAACCAGGCAATAAAAGTCATTTCCCATTGCACATACTCACGAGCGGCAGCAGCAGCAGCAGCAGCAGCTGTAGGAGGAGGCGTAGGTGGGGGGCAGCAGGTGGAGCAGGAGGCTGTTGTGGTTTTTGCTTTTGGTTTTGTTTTTGTTGCCATTCACATGGCCCATTAACTTTTATTTGGCCAAATTTGCATTTCAATGCCCCAAAGTGGGGGCAGACAAAAAAAAAAAAAAACTACAACAACAACAACAAATAGCTGCAACATGCAACAAACGATGAAAAGGTCAGCCAAATGTTTGTTGTTCTACTGAGCGAGCGAGCATGGTGTTGTCGTGCATGTTGCAAGTTGCAAGTTGCCAGTTGCAAGTGTATATGGCAGCTGTTGCACTAATGCTAATGCGCTATCTCACATCAATGTAGAGGAGTTTTACGTTTTTACGTTTCTTTTCCACTCGCTCCAAAAACAAACTTTGCTTAATTGCTGGGAACGTTGCGAATTCCATAAATTTACAACAAGCTGAAACAAAAAAAAAAAACAAAAAAAAACCGAATGCATCTACATATTTATAGTAGAATAAAAAAGAGAGGCAGCCTGCTTAAGAGCTTGGCTCGTTAGGCACGCCATGTCATCGTCATCATCATCGCCATCGCTGTCGTCATCGCCAGCGCCATGGTTAGATCTGTGTAGGCGTTGCAGAATGCTGTCTAGGGTGCCGCTCAAAACGAAGGCAAGTGCTTGCAACTCCAACTGCTGATGACTTAATAACAGTTCATAATAGTTCATAGCACAGCACAGCACAGACCGAGTAAAAGTTTCCCGATAGCGAACAACAAAAAACAAATGCTGCCTGCCAAATGTCAGGCGATGCAATCGAGCAACGTTCGGCCAATTAAATTAATTTAATTTTCAATGCTCCTTGGAACCTGGCTAAGCGCTTTATGAAGACATTTAAGTGCAAACAATTTTATTGCCACCATAAATCCGTAAACTATATATATACATATAGTATATACTACATGTATTAAATGCTAACCGCTCGTAAATCAATTTGCCAGCCATGCTTGCCATTTAGCCGCAATATGCAATTGTCATATATGTATTTGTGTTTCCATTATTTATCTTTCATACTTCTTTAGTTTACTTGGGTAATTTGACGTTGCGCTTTAAACTAGGTCGTGATCAAGTGTGCAAGCGGAGCGAGACAAATGTGCAGATTCTCAAGCCATGTTCGCAAATGCTCGTGATCTGCGCTCAGCGTGAATTCAAATGCTTTTTATGATATTCTAAATTGCTTCTTCAACTTTTTTTTATTATTTTACAATAAAAAGACTTTTAAATGTCTGTGAAAATGGACTCAAATAACAAGCAGAAAAATTCTAAACAACTCAAATAACAAGCCATTGGCTATAGTTATTATAAATTATTATGTGAATCATTAGCTATCAACTATTAGGCAAAAATAGTAGGAAAAATAAAATATACATTGTTATTAAAAATCTTAATTAATCTTAATGAAGATTAATTAAAATCTATAAGTAAATCTACACATTTTTCAGCTAATCATGTATTTTTTTAATATATTTGATTAATATATTAATATATTTGATGTCAAAAATAATAAAAAAAAATAAATAATAATAAAAAAATAATTAAATATTGTTATTAAAAGTGTCTTAATTAATTGTAATTAATTGTAACATTAATTAACTTATAATTAAATCTATCTTTTCATTATATTTTCTTAATTAAATTTACAAATTTTTCATTTATTTATTTTATTTTATTTTTTTTATAAATATTATTATTTAAAATGTTATGTCAAATAACGTGTAAATGTCAAAAATGGTAAAACAAAGATAAATAAATAAAAAAAATAAAATATTGGTTTTAAAAATATCATAATGAATATTATTTAAAATTTATAATTAAATATACAAATAAATATAAATAAAAAAATCTGTAAAATACATTAACAAAATAAATAAATAATAAGACTTCAAATTTTTTATAAATTTATTTTAAAAATACATACATAAATATATAAAATATCTATCATAAAAAATATTGAGTACATAAAATAAATTAAATTAATATTTTACATACATATGTATATGGAACAACATTAAGTAATACAGCTAGATAATATATACATAGATAAATAAATAATGTGGAGATAAATTTGTTTTAACTGAGACCTAAAATTATCAGCTGATCGATTGATTAATGATGCAATCTTCCCAAGGCAGAAATTTATATAGCAGCAAGCCTATTAGTTTAATAAACTTTATTGAAAATGAAAAAAATTATCTCATTGCATTTTGAAGCTAAATTTGGCAGAATGTTAAAAAAAAAAAACTTAAATGAATATATTACAATAAAATAATAAAAACTTAAAAATAAATTGTGCTATTATTTTTTAGCCATTCATTTACATATAATAAATACTTTCAGTTTCTGCTGCTGATTAATATGCCCATAAATAAGCGCTTGAATAACGTTTAACAAATTTGATCAAAGTCAATTGTATATTAGCAAAAATAAATTTTTTGTTTTTTCATATTACTGCCTAAATTATCAGGTGCTTGCGCTATAATTTTCCAGACCATATAATTTGGAGCGCCAGCCGCAAACTCACGTCAAGTTCAAACTCGTGTCTTTTCGCAGTGTCTATGCTAATTGCCCCGAAATGGCAATAGAAACAAAATCATCAAGTGGCAGTGCCAACGAACGTGTCTCACCCACTGCCTACCTGTAATTAATTTCTGCTTGTGTTTTTTAATTTATTTTATTTTATTTAATTTTTTTTTTTTTTTTTTTTTCGCTCAACCTTCAACTTGACGCGCCGCTGACGAAGTGGGCGTGTGCGGCATGCAACGTGCGCGAGAGAGTTGCGGGAATTGAAGATGAATTCTAGCATTACATTTGAAATGTTTTTTGCTAGCTTTTCAGCTGGCAACAATGTGCTGACCAAGTTTACTTCCGCTGATTGGGCTGATTAATAATGGAATTGTTTAACAAAACACTTGTTGAGTTCATTCAATACATAATATTTATAATCAAAAGGCTTATAAGTGTAATTAACAACTCAGCATGTGGCGCAAAAAATACAAATAAATAAAAATAAAACAAGATAAATTAAATTAAAAATACCAAAGCATAAAAACAATAATGCACGTTTAAAGCCGCACAAAGCGAACAATTGCTATTTATTAGATTATGCGCGATTAATGAAATTTCAATGCGAGCCGGCTCGTGCTTTAATGATTTATACATCATATTTATTTAGCATATACTTATGTGTGCATATAAGCATGTGAAGATCAATGTCTGTAGCTGCAAATAAACTTAGCGTCAAGGTGTGCGAATATCACAAACCATGCCATAGCCAAACCACAGACCATTAAGAACCTTCAACCAGGCATAATTGGAGCTGTGAACAGAATTTGGCTAACAGCTAAAGAGCTCAATGGGGTACTGTGGTACTAGAGAGATATTAAAGAGAGAGTTTAAGAAAAATTTTATTAAAAAAAGAAAACCTTTACATAATTGTTAAAAGAATCTTTAAAAAATACAATTTAATCTATAATAAACAGCCAAAAATGTTATTATTAATTTTGAAGCTTCTTTAGACTCTTTAAATCATTAAATTACTATCCTATCTTCATTTTACACATCAATGCAACTTTTCATCATAGCTCTTGCAGCTCTTGCACCACTGTGCAAGTCTTGACACCATCGCTGATTCAATTCTCCAACAGCTGCTCTGTAGAAAACCAAGCCACAGACGAAGACTTAACTCGATTTACAGCTGTTGCTGTTGTAGTTGTTATTGTTGTTCCTCTTCTTCTTGCAGTTAAATGCAAGGCTTTATCTATCTCAATCTCTATGGTATATCTTTATCGTTTGGCGTTCTCTGCAGCATTCGACATTCGAACTGTCGTCGGCTGTTAGAGCAATTTGTTGGCCGCTCTTTGACTTTGCCTTTTATTTAATTTAGTTTTTAGTTGTATATATATATTTTTTCTTCCTCTCGCTTTGTCTTTTGTTTAACGGTAATTGCATTTGTTTAACATGCAAAAATTGCCGTTGACATGCTTATTGCCTTTAACTTGAGGCTCCTTGAAGGTTGGGACCACCCACTGAGCGCCAGTTACGAGTAATTGAACGAATTTAGTTAGTTTATTAAATTAAACAAGCATGAATTAAACAAATCATTCGAAATAATTAACAGCAGAATAGTAATTGAAATTTAATTGTTAGCTTAAAGCTGTGAAAAGAAAATCGATGATAAAAAAACATTTTCTTAAGAATACTTTAATACTTTATGATATTGCATTTGATATATTATTAAATTATTATTCTTTTGATTGCTTTGAAGCATAAAAAAAAAGTATTGCTAAATGACAGTATTAAGCTTTATTCTTATTAAAAAATTGCAAATATATTATTTCCTGATTTTCGTTTCTGTAATAATGAATTACACATTTAGTTTTTTAACAAAGTCGTTCAAATTGAAAAATTGAATATTTTTAAATAAAGTAATTACAATATTATATATAAAATCAAATTAATAAATATTGATCAATATTAAATAATAAATATAATGAATAAAATAAAATAAAATAAAAAAATATAAAAATAATAATATTATATATATATATTAAAATATAATAATAATAATCAAAATAATAATAATAATAATAATAATATATTTTTCAAAATTTAATAAATTATTATTAAAGTATAAATTATTGCGAAATACATCATTTATATATTTTATTTTTATTTAATTTTATTCTATCTTTTTATTCTTTTTTATTTATTTATTATTTTATTTAATTTATTTATTATTATTTTTTTACGAAAACGTTTTACTGTAATATATTTTTAGTATAATTGCTGAGACCTATTAAAATTTTACCTCCTTTAGTTTCTTTAAATTTAAAATTTAATTTGAATTAAATGCATATTGATCTAACATTAAAATGTATATAAATTAATATATATTTTAACTATATTTCAGAAATATATTTATTACTTTTCGTTACATATTTCTAGATTGAATTATATTGCTGGGACTATCAACAAATGAGTTTGGCATGAATGATAAAAATGTGCAGCATTCAGTTAGACATAAACTCATGCTAAATCAATTAACTATGCAAATAAATAATAAATAATAGCTGTTAAATAATACAAATAAATAAATAAATTGCATCTCAAACTGTTTGAAACTTTTTCGCACCTGGTTGCACGCGCAATTTACAGATGAGCGAACAATTTAAAGCAGTTTGCCGTTGACTTTGGCATTGACCATGGCTGAGCGCTGCTCGGCGACAATGATCAATAGCTAAGCATATTTGTATTATTTAACATAGAATACATTTTATATTTACTATGTATATATTATAGTACAAACAGTTCCGCAATCCGCAGCTACAGTTAGCAAATGCTAATTGAAACGCCGACAAGCAGCTGACAAGAGGCCAGCAGCAGTCGCAGCCAGTTGGCTTCTGAGCTCTGACTTGGCCAGTTTGATGGATGGCTGTGGCAGGCTGCGTTGCATGTGTCAATTAGCCATGTTTGGGCTCCGAAAGAGAGGCAGAGAAAAAAAAAAACAGATGAGCCGGTTGACGTTTTCAGTTAACTGCAACCATAAATCTGTGGTACCGCCTTAATTGTCAGCTTCTAACCTCCGCCATTTGTTGCCCTTTCGAGTGGACCGCATTCTAAATACGAGTCAATTGCAATAGCATTTGCTTCGGTTTTTTTTTAGCAACGGTTGCACCTGCCCCAGAGCAAGAGCAAGAGCTGCCAGAGCTGCAGCTGAATGTCAGGCGCGATCTTATCGCAGCTTCTATTTTTGTTTGCCGCTCACTTTGTTGTTTTCATTATTTATTTTTTATTTTTTTCTCTTTTGTGTTTCTAATTTAACCTTTTTTAGCGCGTCTACTTGAATGCCTATAAATGCCAAGATTGTTTTTTTTTTGTACCACATTCCATTTCATGTTTATTTACTCATCTTTTTTTTTTTTGCAGAGCTTATCACTTGCTGCCATCGCCGCCTACGCTTACGCCCAGATAGCGCCCGGCTCGAACGCGTATTTGCCGCCCACCAAGAACGGCTACGATTACCCGGAGCCGAACAAACCATTCGTGAGTATGCCAGCGCCGCACAGCCATCAATAGCCGCAAAAATCCAGCTGAAGTGCCACTAACTGAATTAAATTCATTGCCTAATTATGGCCATAATTTTCACTCGAGCCCTTCACTCGACTTTTAACCTGGCTTTACCCACAACCAACGCCAGCTCGGTCTGACTGTCTGTCTAGCTGACGGCGCATTCATCAGTCAAGCCCAAGACTCTGATGCATTCATAGGCCATCAACACTTTACTCTATAAATGTTCAGCGTCATGCAGCCGACATCACCTTTGACTGCGACAGAGTTGGGAATAGACTTTTCAATTTGAATGTCGACCCGAATGATGTTGCATTTGTCAACGAACAGAGCTAGCGGGGGCGTGGCAAAATCACAGCCACATCAAATCACATCTTGGGGAGAGAGAGACAGGGAGAGAGAGGGCAATGAGTTAACCCTTTTCTCTAGTCATAAGCTTTTGGCCAAGTTGCAATTGCAAGTCAACCTAAGCAAATGCAGGTTCATTTATTAAAATGTCACTGCAAAAGTTGCAAAAGTTTTAAGAAAGAGCAAATTTTATGAATTAGTGATTTATACTAAATTAAAATGAAATTAAAATGAAAACAGCCTGAAGGTGAATAAGAATTATTACTATTATTTAAAATAATAATTATTAGTGAAGAAAATTAATACAAAAAAAAATTAAATATATATCAAATAAAAATCAATTTTAAAAATTACTTTTAGAATCTGAACAAAACTTTAAAGATAAAAAAAAATAATAATATTCACTTATTAAATATTACAAATATTATGATAAATAATGAATTATAAATGAATGAATAATTATGAATTTTAAGAATTTTTAAAGAGTAGAAATTTACTTTTAACAATTTTTTAAATTACATTGCAACCTAGAGCATCTTTACCTTCATGAAATCATTTATCTCTGCTAATATTATTCACACTTCCAGCAACCTGCTCAGCCCGGCAGAAACGGCGGTGGACGCCCAGCACCAGCTGCACCCCGCACCATTCCCGGCCAACCTGCCGATGTAAGTAGCAAGGCTTAACAGTCCTCAGCTTTAGCTATCCACTAATTGTTTATTTTCCACAAAACAGGATCATGTGCATATGCCCGGCATGCCATTCGACTTTGAGTACGCTGTTCAGGATCCAGAAACGGCCAACGATTATGCGCACAAGGCATCCAGCGATGGCGATGTGGTGACTGGCGAGTATCGCGTCCAGCTGCCCGACGGACGCACTCAGGTGGTGCGCTACACGGCCGACTGGAAGACTGGCTACCATGCGGACGTCAGCTATGAGGGCGAGGCTCAGTATCCACAGGGACCAGCTGCTGGTGGACGTGGTGGCGGCGGCGGCGGTGCTGGTGGCTACAAGTACTAGAAAGGGAGAGGAAGAGAGAGGAAGAGAGAGAGAGAGAGAGAGAGTGAGCAGGGAGCATCGCTCGGTCCGTATCGCGTTTTGGGTTATGTCTGTCGTCATTATCTTGTTGTGAATTCCATAACAAATTTCTAAACTTTATGCTATACCAATAAAAATTATTGATAAATTTTTTATAAATCTAATTGTTTATGCTGAAATATATATGATGGGGGAACGACATAAAAGAAAGGAATGACAATAAAAATTTGAGAAAATAAATATGGAAAAAGTTAAAAATATATTAAAAATTCTTTGAGTTGGCTATATTTGAGTGCTGTAATCACATTTTGATAATAGCTTCTTTTCGAAAAGTATTTTAAAAAAGTCTTTGACTTCAAAATGATTTGAGCTTTGCCTCAATTCCTTAAGGATGCTGGCTTCATGATCGTCACATAAAAGGGCAGTGGCAGTACATTAAAATTACTTTAAAATGATCGTTATTATACATAGCTTTCAAATAATTGTTTACCTTTTAAACCTTCACGCTCTGAAGGTTTAATGAATGACAGCATACTCACTCACTTTCGCTCTGAGCAAGGGCCTTCGGTTCTTTTCGTTTCGGTTTTCGGTTGACTATTCGTGTGATGCTCTTATAACGAACATCGTTTAGGTAGCAATACGATTGACGTTCGCACAATCAAGCTCCAGTAAGAGAGCAGCAGATTAATCAAAGAGCCTATGCAAACGGTCTTCACACTCACGTATGAATGCAATAGAAGTTCTTCGATGAGAAGACTAAATACTTTTTGTTTCGTAACACTCAACCAAACGGTCGGGAAGATCGTAAAGTCTACGGGCAACTTTGAGCGCTATGGTGCAGAGGGTTGAGCTATTGAGGAGCTACCAAAGCAGCGGTCGACATAGAGGCAAAGCTACCTACTCCTCCCTTAGGCGATTGACATCAAGAGTGCGCAAACAATTTACTCGAGCACGAATCTGGCTGGTCAGCGCTTCTCTATGATACGCAAAGGCTTTAGCAGCAGAGAAATTGAAGAATGCATTTAAAAAAGTGTCAAATGCTCTAAACTATAACATTATTCAAGAATGGAATAAATAAATAATAAATAATAAATATATGAAAAATAATATTAAGGAAACGTTAAAAAAGACTAATATAGAAATAATATATAATAATTAAATAATACATTAGAAATATATAAGAAATAATAATAAAGAAAACTTAACGAAAAACTGTTACATTTTGCGCATACGCCACATAAGCCAGACAAAAACATCAATGATTGGCCGTCAACTGTATAAACGTGTATAGAAAAAAAAACAATAAATATAAAGTTCTTAAATCTCTAAATACAATTACAATATTATTTGCCTTTAACAACTGCAATTACAAGCGACATCTATCGTCAATTATAAGCAACAATTCAAAACCAAAGAGGCGCTCAACCTCGCTGAAGAAAGCTCAGTGAACTCTGCTAAAAGCTCAATATTATAGGCAAAAAGCTTTTGGTTAGCCAAACTTGCAGCCCTCGCATTGAGCTCAACTGTCAAACGGTGTCAGCAGAAGCAACAGTTGGCGCTCAGCTGTGAGCGCTCAAACAGCTGAGCGATGTCAACAATGCCAGTGCGCAGCTGCACGAACAGGTAAACAGACACCTGTGGCGCCTCGACGGATGTAAACAAAGCGAAGGCGCAGGTCTGTCAAATGTCAACGCAGGCGCAGGATACGGTGTGAGCGGCGCAGCGTACGTCAAAAGCACGGCTCATGCAGTTGTCTCGCTCACGCTCACGCTGACCAAGCGATGAACTCATCGCTGACACAGAAATGTCAGTGAAACGTCAAACAACTAACGGCAGTATACAGAGAAAAGTTTTTTCTACAGTCCATCAGAATTTTCACACGCGGACAACAGAAGCGAAAAGCGTGCACAAATTGTAAGAAAAATTTATATATATAAAATAATTGTAAGAAATTGATTGTAAATTGTATAAAATGTGCAAAACGTGAGCGAAAACTTTGTGGAAATTTCTGGTCGGGAAAAATGTCGCCGTATTCCCGTTAAGGCTGCCGCAGCGGGGCAGAGCTAACCCGATGGCATGTGCTAGTGTGTTTGTGTTTGTGTTTGTGATAGAGTGCAGCAAATTGGGCCTACAATTAAATTAGGCTTGTTCGTATATATGTCGCGGCCCAGATCGGAGCAGCATCAATATGGCGAGACCATTTTGGGCCTGGCGGCGCCTCTGCCTGAGCCTTCTGTTTGTGTTCATCCACAGTGCGGCCACAGTGAATGGCGATAAAATCAACTACAATCTGTAAGTGAAGGAACAATACACGAATCTAAGAGCAAATATCATTAATTCCGATCTACAATATATATATATATATATATTAACTATAGTGTGCACTCCTGGGCGGACAAGCTGGGCTTGGAGCTGTTTTCTCTGGGCGATTTTATCACCAGGCGCAAGGAGGTGCAAGAGGTGAGTCGCCCTATTGATTTTTCCCACTGATGCTCCTCCCTCCCATTGTTTGTTGTTGACGTTTCTCGACTGCGACGCTAACGGTGACGGTGACGGTGACGATGACGCAGGCAGCGACTGCGACTGCAGCAGCGACGTCATATTTGGGTTAAAGGCTGGCTGAGTAGGCAATTATATATGTGTACAAAATGTTTGAAGCACGCGGCATGTCTGACTACAACAACAACAACAACAACGACAATGACAACAAGCTGCCCTTTTAAGCAACTTACCCCCAACACATCCCCTGCTGGTCACCTAGTTGTTGTCTCTTTTATGAGGTCAGTAGCTGCTGCCGCTGTGTAGGACAGCGTGTAATTTATTTTTAGTCAGCGCAATTGGATTTTTCAAATGGAATTGCTTTGCAGGCGTTAAGCCTATTGCCACACGTGGTGTGTGGCATGTGGCATGTGGCGGAAGTACTTGCACAAAGGAATTTAAGCATTTTCTAGCTAGCTGACCAATCAGTCTAAGCAATTGCTTAAAATTTTCTATGGATTCATTTAGCGAAAACTATTCCACAAAATTCTAGTCAATTATTTTTGTTAATAGTTCATTAAACCAAAATGATATAACTGCTAAGGACATTTGGGAAAATACAAAAAATGTATATATACCATTATTACGATAAATATATATCGTAATAAACTATTCATATACATTAATAAGCTATTAAGCATTATATATATAAACTATAAAGCATAGTTAAAGGGATAGATTTTCCATTTAATCGAAAAGTAAACATATATTTAATCTTATTTTATTTTATTTATTTATTTTATTTTATTTGTGTTTTATATAACATTTTTGAATCACATATATTTATCCTAAATACTTATTTTAATCTTATAATTTTATAATAATTATATTTGAATAATATAATATTTAAATATATAATTTAGATCAGTTCAGCTGAAAATGTTCATAATATTTTTAGTTTTTATAGCAAATCTATTAAATTGTTCATATAATATTTTTAATTTATATATTGTATTTCTTTTGTTATAAAAATAATTTTATATTATTATTATCATTTTTTTAAATTTTATTGATAACATTTTTATAGTTATGCTTTTTTTTTTTTTTTTTTTTCATAATTCAACAAATGAATCATAACACTAAATACAAATATCTATATCATCATTCTAATAAATCTTCCTAATAACTTACAGAGCTTTAAGGAAGCCAAAGTGGTGACGCGCCAAGGTGGCGTACTTGTCGAGTCCATGGCAAAAGAAATTGAAATGATGATGGATCTGAAAGTCAGCGCCGTGCGTGTAAGTAATGCATTCTCACATTAATACAACAGTGAGATATAATTCATAAATATATGTATATTTTTGATTGCAATTTTAGCGCATTATGGATACCGCTGAGAATACGGCGCTGTCGCATCAAAATGATATGGCAGACAAGATGTTCTCGTACTACAATGCCAAATCAATGGCGGAACCGGGCGAACCGACACCACCGCCGCCAACGACACCGCCGGATATGGACGATCAGATCGGCGAGCCGTTGATCTATGTGCCGCCCAAAGTGTTAGTGCTGGAGCCGAGGCCGGAATTTCACAATACGCCGGTCAATTTCAGCGTCAGTTCGGTTCACGTGCCGGTGAATGTGTTCGATCGAGGTTTGAATTGTGCTTATGATCATAACAACTATCGCTCTCTCTCTCTCTCTCTTTTCTCTCTCTCCAACTATCTCTGTCTCTCCCTATATATCTATATATTTCTCTCTGTACACCTGTAATTGTAACTGTAACTGTTGCTGTCTTTGTTAAGCACACTGCGTGTCGTATGTAAAAGCTTCAACACACGAGCACACACAATGCCAACAACAACACACTGCGTCTCTGTAACTGTCTCTGTTTTAATATAGCTGTCTCAAACGTAGCACTAAATCTGTTTGTCTCGCTCGTATGCTGTATGCTAATTAGTTACCGTTCATAGTTAACCGATTAATCGTTTAACCGTTTAAGCGTTTTACATTTCTCGTATATTGCGCCTTCTTTTTCTTTTTCAATTTCCAACCGCTTAAGTCAATGCGCGCCTCAAAAAGCGCATGCGCGCCCACGCAAGCAACGCATCGCCGCATTCTGCGCACACAACTGTACCTAATGAACAACAACTTAGAAATGAGCGCGTTATAAAATACATTTTGAAATTACTGTATTAGTTAGAGATTTAACTAATAAAGGTGATAATATAGGGATTTAAGTGAGAGAAAATGTATTATTATTTTGTTTAAGAAAGACTAAAAAAAAATCTATTATATTTGAAAAAGAAAAAATTATAAACATATATTTTTCAATAATATAAGTGAAATTCAGAGGAATTAATATATTTAAAATAAAAATAATAATAATAATTTGTATATAATTTTATTTCTTCAATATTTTGTATTAAATTATTATATTCATAATTTAAATATTTTTTTATTTTTTTATATTTTTAATTTAATTTAATATTTTATGATATTTTAAATAATAAATAGAAGTTCAATAGTAAAAAAAAAATATGAATAAATGTATATAATTTTATTTCTTTTATTATTATTTCTTTTTATAAAATTCTTTTTATTTCTTTCTATTATATTTTATATTCTATATTATTATTTTTTTATATTTAAATTGAAAAAAAAAACAATAATTATAATAGTTTCTATATATCAAATTTTTTTATATCTTTATTTTAATGTTTTTATTTTATTTAATTTATTTATTTTATTTATTTCATATAAAATACAATATATTTAAATAATAAATAGAAAAACAATTATTTAAATATCAAGTCAAAATATTCTACTAAATAATATTTTTAAATTATTTATTTTTTGTTGTTTTTATTTTAAATATTCTTATGGATACTCTTCAAAGTAATAGAGAAACATTTGTATAAATGTTTATTTCTTTATATTCTGTTATAATATACCCTTAGACGCGTTCATCTCTAAGATAATGAAAGCTTTTCACTGCCTGCAGCGCGGATGCTGCGTTGCGAGTTGTTGCTGGGTACGCATGCGTGGCGCTGTGAATGTTTATTGCCGACACGCGGAATGCTTTGCCAAAAACCGTACAACACCCAACTAAGCCACTGTAACACCTACGTGCAATACGCCCACGATTATGCCAACAAAGCACACCAGAAAAAAAAAATCGAAATTCCACACACACAAACATCCACACCCACACACACATTCACACACTCACAACAACACAAGCACATACACCTGCGCCTGCACTGCCTTGTGCTATGTTATGAAACGCCTCACAAATTCTGAAAAGAAAAACAAAAACTATCAGAGAGATATAATTTTAGGTCTTTATCCCCGAAAAAAAAAAAAAAAAAAAGAAAACTAATCAATTTCTGTATTAAAAATTCTTCCCGTTTCCCATTTCTTAAACAAAATGAAAAAAACTACAATAATTAAAATAATCATCGGCAAATATAAAATCGAATACATTGACACGCACATGAATACGTCTTCGAATACAATACACTGAACACACATACCACAGCATCGGATGTTATAAAAGCGATTCAATGGTCGGAGAATTTGGATCAGATATTTCGTGATAATTATAAAAACGATCCAAGTTTGTCGTGGCAATTTTTTGGCAGTTCGACCGGCTTTATGCGTCAATTCCCTGCATCGAAATGGAAGAAGGACGTACCGGTTGATCTATATGATTGCCGTTTACGCTCTTGGTACATGGAGGCGGCGACAAGTCCAAAGGATATTATTATCCTAATGGATGGATCTGGTTCAATGTTGGGACAAAGGCTAGATATCGCAAAGCATGTTGTCAATACTATACTCGATACATTAGGTACAAATGACTTTGTGAACATCTTCACCTTTGATAAGGAAGTGAGCCCAGTTGTCGGATGTTTCGAGGATACACTGATTCAAGTATATATCTATATATCTATTTTATTTGCATATCTTATTTTATTCAATATTGTTTTGATTGAATTTTCAATTTTATATACATACATATATATGATTTATCAATTTGCAATCTGATTTTTCTTTATCCCACAAAATCATTCAAAATATACACAATCAATGCGGCTTCAAACACAACAATCCCATAACAAAATCAACAAAAAAAAAAAAAAACAAAACAATTTATTATACATACAAAACCAAACCGAATTCGTTTTACCCAAACACTTCGAAATTCATCCAGGCAAATCTGGGCAACATACGTGAACTAAAAGAAGGGATTGAATCGTTTAAACCCAAATCGATTGCCAATTATACCGCTGCATTGACAAGGGCCTTCGAGATATTGGAAGAGACGAAGATTAATTCGCGCGGCGCGCAATGCAATCAGGCGATCATGATCATTGGGGATGGGGCACCTGAAAATAATCAAGAGGTCTTCCAATTGCACAATTGGCGCGATCCGCCCTATAGGCCGGTGCGTGTGTTCACCTATCTGATTGGCAAAGAGGTGGCGAATTGGGATGATATACGGTGGATGGCATGCGAGAATCAGGGCTATTATGTGCATCTCAGCGATACGGCTGAGGTGCGTGAAATGGTATTAAATTATATACCAGTTATGGCTAGACCTCTGGTATTGGGTAGGCATGATCATCCGGTCATATGGACACAGGTCTATGCAGATCTCGAGGTGGGTAATGGCCAAGGGCCACTTACCAAACAGAAAACGAAAATCGAAACGTCTTCAATCGTTTAATGCTATCTAGGATACCAAACTTTCCGACTATCTGTGGGATATCAAGCAGTGCGAGGAGCAGAAGGCCGATGTTCTAGAATATTGGAAGGTACACGATCGCATGCTGGAGCCCGCTGAAATGCATAGACGCGAATATCGACGCATGAAGGAGGTGAACGAAAATGACTATTAAATATTATTAAATTTTATTTTTAATATTTTTAAATTGATGTTTTGCAGACCTGGAACCAACCAGTAGACTCTAATGTCTATCAATTTATGACCACCGTTTCCATGCCCATTTATGATCGTCGCGAAAATGCGGTAAGTCAAGCCTATTAAGATGTTGGTGCCCGAGCGCGAGCGAAATCTAAATCTAAATCAAATATCAACCGTCAGCACTGCCAAAAAAACAAAAAAAAACAAAAACAAATTTTTTTTAGCCAAATCTGAACAAAAGACAAAACGACGTCGCACCGCAGATAATGTCGCGATCATTATACTCTCTCTCTCTCTCTCCCCCTCCGTCTATCTCTCTCTTTCTCATCATTGAAGCTATCGATAAGCAATATATATATACTCATAGCTCTTGAGCTATCGATAAATATATATACATATATTTATATATAAGATAAGAAAAGAGAAACAAAGCCAAACTCAAGCCCCCAACCCATAATCTATCTATATAAAAACTCACTATATACTACTACTATATTAATAACTTATGCGTTATATATAATTATAACACACAACTACCTACTACTACTACTCTACTACTACTACCAAAACAATACACAACTATACCACAGAATATCACCGAAGAAGTTTTAATAAATGAAGCACTCTGGGAATTGCAAACACGTGAGGTACAAACTATAATGCCAAATTCTAACAAAAAATTAAAAAAAAAAAAAAAAAACTACAAAATTTCAAATTCAAATTTGATATTTGAGTAAATAAAAAATTTTAAAGTATTTGCTGCTCTTTAAGCGAAAAGTTTTATATACGCCAATTAATCGCATATATCGTATTGAATTCAATATATATAATTATATTATTCAAGTATATCAAATATATATTATCCAAATATGTATATCAATATACTTATTATATGACTAAAGTAAACAATTTGTTATACTTTGCGCTACATAACATGCATACCTATTCCATATTTAATCGATATAACTTATATAACTAACTATACCTACTCGTATATAACTCTAGCTAATATGGTCTAGGACCATACTATTTTATTAGCAAATTTTTTTGCCATTATAGTTGACCACCTACTCGTACTAGGTACTATCAAAATACATACATATATACATATATGTAAATATATATATATCTATATTTGCATATATCCATTTATACAATATATATGTATATATACAACCAAAAGTACAAATTAATAATGAAAACTGTGATATAAAATTGCAATTCGATTGGTAAAGTATTGAAATGATATACCACGTAAATTATATACAATTATAGCATATCAAATTTTCGTTAAATATATATTCGTAATTACCATATAGCTATGCCTAGTTACTTACTTAACGTAATCGTAAATTAAATATATATATAGAACATTTTATCTAGCATTTTGAGTAGTACAATTTAACATTTGTTGTTTTACGTAAGACAAAAAACAAAACAAAAAACAAAAATAATTTTACAAAACTAAATTCAAGCAACTACATATCGCTTGAAAGCCGCTGAAGGCCTAGAGCTCAAATACATATAAAGTACTCGTATATAGTTGAATTGGTTCAATGCTCCCAAAATAGTTATCCCAATCAATGTTTAGATGCCGTGTACTCATTGATGTTTAGTAAGTACAATCAATTGAAAAGAAATCTTAGGCTAGTGCTGAGGCCCTATAGAGCACATGAAACAACAACAACAACAACAAACAAACAATAAACAAATCAGACAACAGCAAACAACATCAACAGAAACAACAATAATTAACGTATACATACAACTCTAGCAACACGAATTGCAATTAGGCATCGATTGATTAAGTTTTTATACCCTTCATATGAACCAGCCCAAAGAACGGCAATTGTGAGGCAGGCACCAAAACTTAGCTCCAGCTTAGATTCAATACACCCCACAACACCCAGTATTTCAATTGATCCCAACTGCGCTCCCGTCTAGGTGTCAACACCCGAGATACTTAAGTTTTTGCTTTCGTTACTAGAGATTTATTTATTTATTTATTATAATCTAACAATACAAATTCACAGCTCATTAATCTAACGACCGATATAAATCCGGCTGCGAAAATAAACCTTCAAGTTGTGAGTAAATTGTTTCTAAATTTAAGCAACAACTCAAAAAAAAAAAAAACAAAGATGAAAACTAAATATTAAAAGAAAAACTGCAAAAATTTTTAAAAATTAACTTTAACATTAATTTTAATTAACGTCTGTGCCGCATGTCTTTTATAGTTTCTTGATTCCTGATGACAACAAAATAAAACTTATTTTGCTTTTGAATTGAGCACCAACTAAGAATTTCTTTTGTACACCACGCCCATTTCTCCAGCCTCCTTGAATTTATAATTTATAATGCCTTCTTTGCAACATCCTTTTTAGCTTTCAATGCTTGATTTACAAATTTTTCGTTTCCTTTTTTTTGTTTATCGTATTCCTAGGCTAAGTTCTCTATATGTAAAGCTTTTCCTAATTGCTGTTAACGGGCACTCAATCAATTTCCTAGGCAACTGCAACTGCAACCAAACTCTACTAACTGTCTAGCTGAACTGCAATCTAGCTGCAACTGGTAAACACACACTCACTTCACCAACTTCTCTACTAAACTGCGTACCACACATAACAATGAATGTCTCAATTGTTAACAATTCTCAACTCGTTTTCACTGTGTTTCCACTGATGCGTTGCCCTAACTCAGCGTTTCCATCAGTGCATAAATCGATTTATGCCGTGTTTCCACTGACCACACGCCAACACACGCTCACTTAATGTAACTGTGTGAAGGGTATAAAAACTGTATGAAAAAAATAACACACACACACACACACACAATAATAACAACTACAATTACATGAAACCCACATACAAAACCTTAATTAAATCTTGTATTCCTCCAAGTGCGTCGAGTTCACTTACGTCTTGTGATCAACTCAACCCCTCCCCGCCCCCAGCCACCCTCTCAAACACACTTTGTAAACAGCTTTTTCATTGATTTCAGTTCGATTTCCAATCAAAATACAAATTTGTATATTACTCTTACATTCTTCTACTACTTCTTCTTTGCTAAAGCGCATTTAACAAATAAATTTTGCTAAAAAAAAAAAAAACAATTTTCTCATTTGTTTCTCAGTTAATTTTTTATTTAATTATTTATTTATTTTTTTTTTACACTGTGTTATTTTGGTTAACACAACCACTGTACGCTCTCATACGCTCTTAGTACTACTCTGCTAGCCATGTAATTAGCCTAACGCTGTCGACTAAACTAAAAACAATTTGAAATTCTCTAAAACTATTTGTAATTGTAAACATCAATCCAAATTTATTTAATAATAATGCCATTTGAAAAATCTAACAAAAAAACAAAATCTCTCTTAACTATATTCGTAAGTTTCTTGCGTAGTAAAAACAAATGCTTTTCATATGTATTTGCATAAACATTTCTTGACTTGATTTTCGATTTTCAATATTTTCATTTGTGTTTCCTTTTTTTACTTGTGAAATTTTCATAACGTGTAAGCCGAATCCAAAATTTCGTTTTGTATTAGCAATGCCATTTATCAACTTCAAATTCAATTCATTTTCCGTATTTGATTAACATGCAAACAATTAATAACAAAAAATTCTCTGTACTTGTACTTGTATTTGCGCTAAAAAAAAAACAAAAAAAAAGCCAAAACTACATTTAAAAATTCAACTTGTGTAAATGTTTCGATTCACAACACTTTCAAAAACATTTTGTTAAATTTACTTAACCATTTCTGCTCATGCACAGACAAGAATCGCAAATATATTGGGCGTGGCTGGCACTGATGTGCCCATCAGTGAAATAAAAAAGCTGCTATCGCCGTTTATGGTGAGTAGCCAATGTTGGAAAATGTTAACAAATTTCATAATTTTTATTAAAATATCTAAACTTTCAACAGCTTGGCGTGAATGGTTATGCGTTTATAGTAACCAACAATGGTTATGTACTATTCCATCCAGATTTTCGTCCAATTGTAAGTGAAAATGAAAATTAGAATTTAAATTAAAAGACTTTCTAACACTAATTTTACTGAGCAGTTTCAAGGTTACATATTAAAACCAGCTTACAATAGCGTCGACATGATTGAAGTTGAGCTATTGGATGACGATCGAGCCGCCAGAGACTTTAATCCAGTGCTGATGACGGTAGGCAACGAAAAAGTCTTTAACATAATTCTTTATTAATTATTTATAATTATATTCTCTATTAGATACGCGATTCGATAATCAATCAATCGACTGGCAGCAAATGGATGTTGGTTAAAAATCATTTCGATGAAATGGTTAGTTAATCTAATTCTATAATTTACAATTTTCATTACGATAATTATTGATTTGCAGAAACGTGTGGCTCGCGTCAAGCGCCAGTATTACTGGACTGCTATAAAAAATACACCATTTACGCTCGTTATTACCTATCCAGAGCGTTATGGTGTGAGTCGCGTGGAACCACGCACCGAACAAGATATACATCGCACCTATATAACGGGCAAAAATATACGCAGCTTCTTTGATGGCAAACGCTGGAAAATTCATCCGGATTGGTAAGCGAAAGCAAATGCTAGATATAATATATTTAAATGATATTTACATTCTTTTCGTTTACTCAGGCTGTTTTGCAAACAAACCAACAAAACATTCAGAACGCCCGAAACAGAGCTTTTGTACTTTGTTGATCGCATGTCTGAGCCCGGTTGGCATTGGCCATCAAGTCGAAGCGCTTTGCCCCCGGAGCATGCGGCAGCCATTTATTGTAAGTAGAACCCAAATAGAAAATGAATATATTTTCTTTATTTAATTTTTCGTTAACGAAATCGCTTTGATAACTAAAAAGTAAAAAATAAAAACAAAAAAGAAAGGCCGCTGTTGACGCTTTTGAACTAAGTTTTTGCTTACTGTGTTCGATGTTTCGTTTTACTCTAACTTTTGCTCAAAAATTAAAAGAAAAGAAAAATGAAAATAATACCAAAGAAAATTGCAAATTTCGATTACGATTTCAATATTCATGCAAATTCACAGCTAACAACTCATCAACTGGCCGCTATCCATCAATCAATGAAAAAGAAAGCTACTATTGTGAGTAACGAATGCCAAAAAGCCAACTCAAGTTGTAACAACCCAAAAAAAAAAAAAAAAACAAATAAAAAAGAAATGTCTATCAACCTCTCTCTCGCTGTCTCTCTTTCTCTCTCTCTCCCTCTGTCTACCCCCGCCCACCCAATCACCCACCGAGTGCACCGTTATTAACTTTTGAGCTAAGCACTTTGCACCTGCACCAACATTTCGTTCACATTTTTGTTGGCGCCATTTCGCGCCCCAAAACACAGAGATTCGGATATGCCTTATACTATATGTAGTCTTAACTCTTATGATTTCAATTTCTCGTTATGTAAGCTCTATGTACCACCAGTTAGCTGCGGAATTTGCACAATAAAAATATCACGAAAACCAAATGGAAATGCATGAGAAAAACTTTTGATTTTCAATTAAATTTCAATTTCAATTTGATTTCGTTATTTAAAGCAAATTCTTCTAAATGTAGCCAAGTTAATACAAATCAGGTTAAGCGCACGTTTACACAATGAAGCCACGATTGAGACTCTGCTTGAACATTTCTAATGCCTGACTCTTTCTACTTACAGGCGATCGGCAGCTAATGCAATCTCTTGTCTTTGATGCACGCGTCACCAAATGGTTCTCGAACAACACTAGCTTCAATGCTCGCGACAAGGAGGAGAAGAGGTAAGTGGCAATTGTTGGTTGCTGTTCGAGCCAGACTTGACTTGTTATTCACACATCAAGTACAGTCAACAGCACCATGCCCATGGGGCTGAACTCTATCTATCCTCCAACCAGCTAAAGGCAGCACATATTAACCATTATAATTTCTGTGTACGCCTTTCTTTTTTCTCACTTTTATTTGCATTTTATGCCGAAACGTTTCTGTGTGTGCGTGTGTGTGTGTACGTATGCGAACGTGTGTGTGCGTGTGTATGGATATCGTTGTTATTGTCTATATCATAATGAATTTTTTCGCACCCACAACTGAATACTGCAATCTATGAAAACTCTTAAACTCTTGTACCACAACATAACATAATGCCTTTCATAACGTCTAAATCGAAAATACAATACAAATACCCAATCTAGCGTTAGCGCATCAAGCCCAATAGCCGTACTAATGGGTTTGCTGCCAAGGTAAACACTCGTCTATACTTTATAAATATATATGTATATATATAAATAATTATATATATATTATATTTTGATTATCATGTTGTTATTATCCATGAATCTGCTGTGAAGCCATTTCTAATATCGCAATTTCTGTTCCAACAGACACGAATTCAAACAACGTTTTGGCATCACCATCGCCTTTTTGGCCACGCATAGTGGTCTAACCCGCTGGCACGAGTTCCACTCGAACATGGCCGAGCAGCCGAGCGTGGGGTGAGTGCTTAAATAAGAGCTACAGTAGTACCTCTATGCATATGAAACTCTATTTGTTTTTCCAGTGAGAGCTTTAGTCAGAACAATAAACGCGCTATCGATGAGATCTGGTATAAGCGCGCTGTGGACCAATATTTTGTGCATAAGGAAAGTTTTGTCTACTCGGTGCCATTCGATGCTGGTGGTAAGTCTAACAAACTACTCATTTAATTAATCTATTATTAATTATTGACTTTCTGCAACTCTTAGAAACTGGCTCGGAAATTATTGTAACTGCCAGCAATGCCATTTTTCACAATGAGAGCTCCAAGTCGGCGCCCGCTGCAGTCGTTGGATTTCAATTTCAACACTCTGCATTCTACAAGCTCTTTCACAATATCACCGGCAATGTGAGTGCTCTATATTACTCTCACATATACTTGACTATACCCTAAATATTTCAACTCAGGCCTGCGCTGTCGATGATAAGGACTGCTATATACTCGATAACAACGGCTTTATTATCATCTCGTCACGCGTTCACGAAACGGGCAGATTTTTTGGTGAAGTCAATGGTGCCATCATGATGCGCCTTGTTGAGGAAAGAGTATACAAGCGTGTCATTGTCTATGACTATCAAGCCGTGTGCTTTGAGTCTAAAACTGAAGTTAATGCATCCAACACTCTGTTATCTGTAAGTAAATATGCTCTTAGCCAATCAGAGCTCGCCAATAACTGTTGACCCGTTACTCAATGTCTGTAAATATGTAAGAGTCTCTCAGTCGCACTTTGAGAAAACATTCAGAGAGCAACCATTTGCGTCGGCTCTTCAATTAGTTCGTTTGTGATCGGCTCGCCATCGTTTTCTTTCGTTTTGTATTGCTCAGGTTTGAGCTAATTGCAGCAGAAATTCTTTTCTGTATGTATTGGTATGTATGCAAGGGCTCTCTTTGCTAAACACAGCAATAGCGTACGTGAGTATATGTGTATGCATGCGTATGCGAAAGCGAGGACCATTTGCATAGGCTGATTAATCTGCTGCCCTCTTAGTGTAGCTTGATTGTGCGAGTGTATCGCTGCCTAAACGAAGTTCGTAAAAAGAGCGTCACACGAAAAGTTCAATGCAAGGTGTTCCCGTTATCCGAAACGAAACGAACCGAAGGCTATTGCTCAGTGAGAGAACGAGTGATAATGATTATGAGCGTAAAGAGTCAAACGATTAACAGTTATTTGCGAGCTAAGTAGTAAATTGAATAAATTGTAAGCTCTTTTGCATTGTACCTAACAACACGTAACTTTACTCTCCTATTAAAGTCAGCTAAGTGTGTACCTTAACCAACACTGCAAAGTAGTGTTTAAAATAATAATTTAAAAAAATACATATTGAAATTAAAGAATCAATTTCAATTTAAATTCTGCTTGCATTTGCTCCCAATTATTGCTTCTTATTTAATGATAAACTTTCTAAAAAAATAAATAAATAAATTTAAAAAAAAATTGTTTTTAACTTGAGCTCTGCCGTTTTTTACCAATTAACTTAAATTTTAACAAGGCAGACAAAATTGTATACATCATATATTACTTATAGAACAGATAATTTTTGTATATATATAACATTCTGCTAAGCATCCGCTTTTGCCTAGAGCTTAAAAAGAAATTTAATCAACAAAGAAAGACAAACTTGATTGACTTAGCTAAGCTTAAAATATTGCAACGCTCCTTATACATTGTGAAATATAATAATCTGATGATTTTATATATATTTTTATAATACATATACACAAATAATTTTATTATATATTAAAAAAATTACAAAAATGTTCTAATATATAATTCTTATCTCTTCACTTCTTCAGCCGCTGTTTCATCTGCTGCGCGTAGGCAAATGGCTGCTGCATACGGCGCTGTGGTATATTGTGCAACTGATGCGATTGGCGCCGGGCATATCGGCCCATTACAATGACGTCTATATGGATGCGAATGGCACTGAGCAGGAGCCCGAAGATCACAGTCAGACCAAGAATGCTGCCTGGCTGCGCCATCTGACGCTACGACGCACGCGCCTCAAGTCCTGCGACATGCAGCGCGAGCTCTACATGCTCTACAATGAGAAGGACAACGTTGTTTACAATATGACAGCGCATGAATGCGAGCGGCCATTTGTGGTGCTGCCCATACCCAATAGTAATCTCATATTGCTGGTCATCGATCAGCTCTGTCCGCGAGACGTTGCCCTCGTGCTAACTGTCAATCCGGCGCCCATCAACTATCCGCTGGCGCCCAATGAGACCTTCTCCTGTTACAAGCATGCTAGGGAATTCAATCGTGTGCGTCCGCAGAGCTGCATCAGTCGTCATGCGAATGTAAGTAACCCACTCTCTATCTCTCACTCTCTCTTTCATTCTTGCTTCTAATTTTCTCTCTTTCCATGTGACAGGAGAGTGCGATCAAGTTGTGCGGCAAGGGTTGCGCCTTCTATGCGAATCTCACGCTCCTGCTGCTCAGCCATGCATTGAGTCGTTTGCTTTAACATTGATCCCAATGGGTTTAGCTAATTCTAGGCAATATATATATATATATATATATTGATAATGTTTTTGTAATATATATATACACCCTTATATATATACATATATATGTATATATTATGATGATGCTTGGGAATATTAGGGGGGAAGTTCGATTTTGTACTAAGTATATACTCATAAACGCTTAAACGCTGTTCATATTTTCCACCATTTACTTTTGTTATATGTCGACCTAGTTTTAAGGCTAAGTTAGCTACCACATTTGTTTTCAAGCCAAGTCTTGAGTTTTATGTTAACTATGAACATGTGACAGTGTGTGCTGCCTATGATGGACGGGTCGCTGCGCTTTATTGTAGACCTTCCAATAGACGAGAGACAACTTAATTAAATAGAAAATAAACTACAAATTCCAACAACGGCCTTAAACTCGCAAAAAAAAAAAATTAAAAAATGAAATACAAATATATAGAGATTATATTAAATAAAATTTTGTAAGTGACGCTCGCTGTTAAAAAATAAATAAAAATAAAAAAGTAGGCAAAAAAAGGCGCACACTGTTCCATATAAACTACTGCCCATGTTAAGTGTGTGTGTGAGTGTATGTGACTGTGTGAGTGTGTGTGCGTGTGTTGATACCTAATTTAAGATGGCCACATTTGTAAGTAACACTTAGCTAATTATTATGTTGAAGAATGGAACAAGAATACCTATGAATAAACCTAAATGAAGAAAATAATGATAAAAAAAAATAATAGAAATAATTTAATACAACAACAAAAATATATATAAATAATATAATATAATAATATATCTATACATACGCCAGGTACATGCTATACGTTTAAGTAGCTTTTGTATATTTGCTTAGCTTAGCCCAGAACAACTACAACTAATGAGGAAACCAAATACCAAAAGCCATTGAAGAGTTCGGCTTTACGAAGCGTTCAATACTTTTATAATCATTCGTTATAAATCTAGCATAAAAAGGAAAACCGAACTTTAAGTTTTTTTTTTTTTATATAAAGCATACAAATATATACAAGAGTAATAATAATTTTATTAATCTACGATAATACTGATTGATACCTAGCCTAACCCACAAGTACCTATTAATAAAAACTTTTTATTACATACTACTAACTACTTGATACGAGCTACGACGAGCCACAGAACTGAGCAGAAGCAGCAGCGCTTAGTAAATTTAGATTTAAAATACAGAAACATTTAAGCAGCAAAATGAAATTATAAACATAAATAAATTAATCTAATACTAACATTAAATTTAATATTGACTAGTTGAAATTTACAAAGAGCTCATAACCGAAAACTTTCAGCATTTAGGCAAAAACTTTCAAACGAAAAATCTAATACAATTTCACACCCATAGCTTGACATGCTCCAAAATTTTGTAGTATCCGTGTACCTATATCCTTGTGCCATTCGACTGCCTAGTATTTGTTATTTACTCTTTAATCTTTACACTCTTCGCTGTTAACTTGTTTAGCATCATTTGAAAAACTTAAACTAAATACAATTTTCCCATTTCCCCAGGTAAATCAAGTCTTATTGAATTCGCTTAAACTATACAACTCTAGACATATTATATAAAAAAAATGTAGACACGCCGCGAAGGCCTCTTGATACAAATTCTTTTGCATAAAGAGAGCGAACAAATTCTAAGAAAATAAAAAAAAAAATACAATACAATTTTGTAACCAGTTTAGCTTTTCCAAAGCGGCGCCGAAACTGGGCACAAAACCAAAATTTTGATCGAGACGAGAGATAAAAACTTCCTTTAAAACACTCACTAATCACTGCAATTTGTAACAAACTTAATTTAAAAGCAACCACACTAAATACATAGTACTTTATGTATTAATTAAGCATATATTAATATTAAATAAATGAAAACCCAAAATTTGTCAGAAGTGCTAAAAGAAAATAAGAAAAAAAAAAAACTATAAAAACAGTTGTTTTACTTAGTTTGGGATTCATGTGGATTTCCAATGAATAATACTTACAAATATAATTAATTATGTTTCTTTGTTTGTTTATTGAACGAAAAAACCCATTGGCATCAAATGAATAATGGTTACACATTTTTCATGGTATATAAGAGCAAATTTAAAGTTCTATGCCGCAGTTTCCTTGTGACTTTCATGTGAAGTGAACAAAGATTTAAAAGAGTTTTTAAACAAAATGCAGTTTACGGATTACTCGGCCATTGTGGCTGCGATGCTGTGTAGTAAGTCATAAACTCTATTATAAATAGAGAATGATTAAAATATAATCCAAAAAAAAGTTAAAGCAATTAAAAAAAAGAATAATAAAATAAGTGTGAGATACATAAAAAAAAAATACAAAAAAACAAATAAAATAAAAATGTATACAGTATTTATTTAATGTACTTATGAAATTTATTTAATTTTCAAGATTTATATATTTATTACATTTAACTATTATTCAAAACGTTTTGGAAATATCTTGTTATTTCATTACTTAATTTAATTAATTTATTTAAATTTTGATAATATTTTAATTTCAAAATCCAGGCGTTCTGGTATCCTCAACGCTAATTGAGGATCTAGGTGAAGGTAACTGCAATTGGCACACAACAAGCTGGTGCAACAACTTGAGGTAATTCTATAAGACCGTAGTACATAAATAAAATATAAAAACAAAACAAAAAATAAATAAACAAAATAATATTATTATTCTACTACCAATAAACACAAGCTTATGAAAACGATTATTCGATCGTTTTAAAATTTATTGCGATAGCATCAATAGTTGATTAAGTCAGAATTAAACTCGTTTGGTTAAATTTATCATATGCTATATATAAATGTTTCAGGAAAAGTTTTTAAATCTTTAAAATGTATATATAATCTTTATAAATTAGTATTTTACTCAACTTTATTTAATATGAATTTGTCTTTTGATTTGCCATGGCAGCAATGCCAAGGACTGTAAGGCAAC
This sequence comes from Drosophila koepferae, assembly GCA_030914345.1. Taxonomy (NCBI): domain Eukaryota; kingdom Metazoa; phylum Arthropoda; class Insecta; order Diptera; family Drosophilidae; genus Drosophila; species Drosophila koepferae. The sequence continues at coordinate 2,308,737 of JAUESR010000211.1, forward strand.
AGAGCTGTGCATTGAAATTGTCTGGGAGCAACGTTTGGTGCCTGTAGACTCGAATCCCGTTTGTCTAATATGTAAGGATATGATCCAGCAGGCACGCAATAAGTTATCCTCTCAGGATGATGAAGTGGAATTGGCACAGATATTTGGCGAATCCTGCGAACAAATGCCCACTCAACTGATTCAACAGAAATGTAACAAAAATACCAGAAATAATTGGCAAGAGCTGATTAAATTAATGTACTCGCAAATGAGTCATGAGGTAATAGAAATAAGTATTTATATATAATTATATATACGAATATAGGTAACAGTAGTTAGAGGAAGTATTTAAGTATATGTGTATATAACAATTCATTTTTTATACAGCAAATTTGCACAGCAATGGAATTGTGTAATAGCGAGCAAAATGCATTCGATTTAGAGAAGGAGAAAACTCAAATGGAGGATCAGCTACTCGCTATCAACTTAATTGGCTCAGAGAATGAGAGCGATGAGCCTCAGTTGCCGCAATGCTTAGCGTGCAAAACCGCTTTCAGACTTGCCAAAAGACTCGTGCGCTCACATACCACCAATGAGAAGCTGAAGAAAGCCATGAATCGCGGTTGTAATAAACTAGGAAAAGCTGCGAATAAATGCCACAGGTTGGTCAATAGTCATGGAGATCAGCTGGCACGCTTTGCCAGGAATCCCAAAGTAATATGCTCGCTGTTAGGCATGTGCTTTCCCATTGCCCAGAATCAAGAGGAAGACCAGGATCTAGCGCCAGTTAAACAAGAAATCGAATTGTTAGATAGCGAAGAACTAGAGTTGAACACAGATTTAGTTGGCAATGCTCAGACTCAGATTCAGGAACCCGAGCTAACCACGGCTGTAGAGCTCAAAGGGTCTCCCAAATGCGGCCTGTGCAGAGATGTAATAAAGACGTTGCAGCATATGGTACGCAATAGTGCCGATAGGGGTAGCATTGAAAGAGCTTTGCATAAAGTCTGCCAAAAGCTGGGAAAATTGCAGGGAAAATGCGAGATAATGGTACAAAGGCATGGGAGTGAGATTGTTCATCTGATGACAAAGAAAACAGCTGGAAGACGGATATGCAAGATGATTGGCATGTGTGGGAAATCAATATTCCTAAAAGGTTGTGAGTATTATTTAGCATACATATATATAATATATTAACTGATGCTCTTATGACTTTATCAGATATCGAGCAACAGAATGATAACAGCGATAATCGTAGGTATTCAAATTAATATCAAAGTCAAAGACTTAAACCTATTTCTTATACATAGGTGAACCTGAGAATGAAGCCATTAAGAATAACCAATCCATAGGCGAGGAAACTTTAACGGACCTTGCTTTGAAAACGCCTAAATGTTCGATCTGTAAGACGGCAATGAAAACCCTGCAGCATATGGTGCGCCATCACACAGACAAGGGTGAGATCACAAGAGCTTTGGCACACATCTGCCACAAGATGGGTAAAATGCAACATGAATGTGAAAATATAGTCAACAATCATGGTGCTCAGATTGTTGATCTGATGATCAAACATACGCCAGTTCAAATGATATGCAAAGCGATTCACGTATGCCGCCGCTCCGGCATAGAAGACGTCTGTGAGTAAATTAAAAAAATATATATAATATATATGCTGAATATTAATTTACCTTTACATTTACATCCTTGCTTTAGTCATTCTAGCTGAGGACTTGGAATTGGTTTAAGCGTGTGCGCCATATACATCATATTATATTAATCTCTCTCTAATATGACTTGCCCTTGGCGGTCAGAAATATGAAAGCATTCTAACTTATATTTTATTATACCCCACTTATATTTATATACTTAACCAAATAATAATGATATAACAAATGTTTATTTTACTAACTACTTGAATGTAATTAATAAAAAATCATATATATATTAAACATGTTTAACAAGACTTTAAAAATTATATTTTTTCATTCTCATAATTTACAATTGATATTGTAGAATTAATTTAAATTTCTAAAATTGAAAATTTGTAAAATTACAAGATCAAATATTTTGTATTAATATTTCAATAAAATACAAAAAAACGAAACCAATGCCAGTATTTCTTATACATATTTCTCGCATTCTCTGCTGGTATACGATTCATCTATGTTTATTGCCGCAATTCTTGACCGCAATATGTGATAAGGGATTCAAACTAAATTAATGCACTTACTCACCAATTGGCATATATAAGAAGAAAGTGAAACTTCTCTGCTGCAGTTTCATTTTGAATTTCAAGTAAAGTATATTGAATATTGAAATTAAAAGAGCTACGCAACAAAATGCGTTCTGTTGATTGTTTGCCTATTGTGGCTGTGATTCTGTGCAGTAAGTGAAAACAAAACTAAACTAAAATTAATTTTTAATTTCGCTAGAATTCAATGTAAACTATATATCTACAAAGAAAAATATTACGTGCAAACAAAAAATGAAAATTAACGCATATATTTTTACATATATTAAATAATTTAATCTTCTCATTGGCATCCCAAGTTGTTCTGGTTTCCGCAACGCCCATCGATGAGGTACAATATCAGAGACAGTGCTCTTTGCAGCCAAACAATTGGTGCGATAATTTAAGGTAAGATCAAATAAATAAAACAATGAAATAGTTTCCTTGTAGTGTATTAAAATTTTTTTTACAAATATTAATTTATAGATTTATACATTATATATATATATTTTTTTTTTGCATCTTTTATAATATTTAATTTATTTATTATTATTTCTTTTTATATTTTATTTAACAAGTGTTCTATTTTTATTCAAATGATTTTACAAATTTTTAATAATAGATATATACATTTTGTATACATATTATTGTATCAATTAATTACGTTATTTTTTTTTATTTTATTTATTTTATATTTTGTTTTTTTTTATTCAAATTATTTACCAATATTAAATATATATACATACATTATATATTATTTTTTTTTATAATTTTCTTGATTTAGTATTATCATTTATTTATTTATTTAATATATTCTTTTTAACAAGTTTGCAGTTTTTGTTTAAATTATTTTACAAATATTAAATATTAGATATATACATTTTTAGACATTATTTTTTTATTTCATAAATAATTGAGTTTATCATTTATTTATTTATTTATTTTTTTAATATAATATTTAACATGTTTTCTGTATTCACTTTGAATATTTTATATATGGTCGTCGACTGAAACAGTGCGGTTTAATCGCCATATTTCATTGAATTTATTTTAAAACAAATCGACAGTTCAACATGATTAATTATGCATAATTAGGCATTGGATTGACTAATCACTGAATCCATAAATATAAAATAACATTAACAGAAAAGTTTGAGAATTTTGCAAACATATTATTCAACTTAATCTAATGATTGCATCTTGTTAATATTCTCTCACATCTGCAGCAATGCCAACGATTGCCATGCAACCAAATTCTGTCTACAAAATGTGTGGGAAAAGCGTTTAGTGCCTGTGGACCAAAATTACGATTGTCAGATGTGTAAGGATATGATAGAGAGAGCACGCTCTCTTATTCCCTGCGATAATTGCAATGAGAAAATTGAACACATATTAAAAGCATCCTGCAAGCAGTTACCCGATAAAAAGATGCAGCTGAGATGTACCGAAATTACAAAGAATAATTTGCCTGCGCTGCTTGAGTTGTTGATGTCGAAATTGAATTCTGAGGTAAGCAGAATTAATACTTATATAAATTTGTACATATTAACACTTGTGCGCCCATTTGATTCAGCAAATTTGTACATTGATGGAATTATGCAACGAAAAAAGTCCACTGGAGACTAATCAAAATGTGGATCAGTTAACCTGCAACAGCTGCAATCAGCTTGCGCTAACTTTGAAAGAGAATTTTGAATTGATCGAACCGAATAAAATGATTGAAAACATGCTGGACATCTGTTATAGCCTCGACACCTTATCGGACGCATGCTTCAACATCGCCGCCTACTACTTTGATGACCTCTATATGCTGGCAAAGCAATATCTCCAATCCAATGACATTTGCCGTGCTATTGACATTTGCCCGAATGCTGTGAGTGAACCTAAGGCAGTTATATTGCCTGCGATCACGAACGAAGATATTATGTGCACAGAGTGCAAAAAAATGGTACGACTTGTGCGCGAATCTATCCTAAAAGGCTCAACTGAGTCTCAGTTCAAAAAAAAACTAAATGACTTATGTATAAAATGGCACGGCGCGAAGGCTCAATGTAAATTACTTGTTGACGAGTATTATCACGTTGTCTATATTTTCCTAAAGAATGGAGTGAATGATGTGAGCATGTGTCGCAAGATCAATTTGTGCCCCAAGCCTCATAAAGCCGAGGACATGAAAATGCCAGCAAGTAAACTCGAAATTAAACTCTTAGACACCAATCACAGCGAGAATGCCATCAGCAGTCTGTCAAGCAATTGCAATCTCTGCGAAAGTGTGATTATGAATTTGCGAAAACTGAGTGTAGATCATATTGATATCAAAATCGCAATGGAACATGTATGCTATCTGCTAGACACGAAAGATCTAGTGCAGCAATGCTGGAAGATGCTACAGCAACACTTCGACTCGATTGAGGAACTAGTTATGTCGAATAAGGGACAGCAAGAAATTTGCAGAGATCTGAACATGTGCCTATTATACGAGACTCAGGATGGTAAGTACACAAACTATAGAATCACTAATTATACTTTAACTACGGCAAATTTAATAAATTTCTTAGTTGGTAATGTTGGCGAGTCGCTAGACTACCTGCCCGGAAATAACGAAAAGTGTAAGTGTAAAATATATTAAAGTATATATTAAATATCTGACCTGATATATTACGTATAAAATATATCAATTTTTTTTCTTTCATTATTAGTCAATGTAGCTGAGCTGCAGCCCGATGGCGTCTGCATCATTTGCAAGACGGTCCTTAACCTAATGAAGACGTTCATCAATACTGCAACAAAACGAAATCACCTAATTCATAAAATCTATAAGATTTGCAGCATTATGCCCAGTTCTTACCGAACTATGTGTAAGACTATGACCACTACTTATAGCAAAATGGCTGTAGACTTACTGAACAATATTCCACCACAACAAATTTGTCAAATGGTACACTTTTGCATCACTAAAGAGCAATATAATGAATTTATCAACAGCATGCAATCGCTCTCTGTGGAATATGACGAGGGACCCATACAATGGGTATGCAACTTTTTGCTGACGAAAATTAAGGGGCTTATGAATACCCAAAAAAAACGCAACTACATAATAAATACCATGCAGTTCACCTGTGATCTACTACCGAACATAATTCGTAAGCAGTGTGACTTATTCGTAAACACTTTTGTCCGCATGGCCCTGAATCTACTCAGCAACATACATCCCAAGGAAATATGTAGCATCGTGCCGTTTTATCCTGGTGAAATGGACTCAGGGAGCTATGAAAATTTTGCTCAATTTTCAAACTAAATCAATATAATATATATACTATATCTTTATATATACCAAATACGCTGAACTTAATCAATATTTTACTTTGCTAGTGCTAACGCATCGTTTAACGCTTATTTCGTAATTAAAAGCTAAAATAATAAATCAATCTACGCATTATTTAAACAAATATTTTCTGAATTTTGTATTTTATATATTTTTATATATTACAAGAATAATATCTTAATGTTCGTAAAATAGGTAATGCATTCTTGACAAATCTGCAAAGATTTCGGCTCAGAAAATCTATCAAAATTTGTAAATGATCAATGAAATTTTACACAATTATTTTATAAATTATTTATAGAATAAAAGTCAGTCAATTAAATTTGTCTTTACACTTAACAATTTATTTTAACATTATATTATTTTATACAATTTTTTTTTTTCGTATTACAAAAAATGACTTAATTTATTAATTAAACGCTAATTTAGCTAGACGACGATTTAGAGTTCGAACTTTATAGCTTTTCAACTGCCATTTAAAATATATATATATATATATATAAATTCTAGTATATAATTGGATGAAATTGTGTGTTTCGTACGCTGATAAATTGTATAATTATAATTGTTAAAATCTTATACATATATATGTATATATATATATGTACATATGCATGTTTGTATTTATGTATATCAGTGACTTCTACTCAGGATAATTAGGTAGTGTTGCATGCACGGGTGAAAAACCGAACTACAAACGTATTTTACAAAACAATGTTTCAAATGAACAAATAATAATAATAATTATATATGTATATAAATATATATATAATCATATTGATAAACCGCAAGTCTCTATTGAATCTCAATTCACAATATAAACGTTAAAATGTTAACGATTAGTATTAGGCATTAGCAGACATATGACAAAATCATATTCAATTGAATCATCTGATATCAGAATGCAATATTAGCACGCTCTTTTTAAAAGTCCGTTGCCGCTGCTCCCCCACTGCTGCTTCCGCTACTGCTTTAGTAGTCAACAACACTGCCACCGTTTTGTTGCATGCGCACCGACCGACGTCGCGTTAAAATGCGCGCTGGCGCCGCTTCAGTAGTACCCTCCGCACTAAGTGGTACTGGCGATTCTGAAACATTTGCTGCCGTCGTTGTTGCCGCGGACTCTTCGCTGGCCATGCCAGCTACCGCATTGTCCAACACCAGGGGCGTCGATGTCGGCGTCGGCGTCGGCGTCATCATGCCCAGACATTGCTCCTCATCCAGCTGTGAGCTTCGTCGTGTGGCTATGCCGCGCAGCTTAGATTTCTTCGGTGGTAGCGTACGTGGTGCATTAGCCTCTCGCATCGCTGGCACCATTGGCGTGCTCTCCTGTACGCATGGCAAAGAGGCGCTCTCCTCTTCATAGTTACGTTTGCGCGCCAATCGCGCCGCAGCTGCACTTTTGCTGACATTGCCGTTGGAGCTGTCGTCGGGAGGTATGTTTAGCTCGGATCCCGCAGTCTGTTGCTCGTTGTTATTGCCATTGTAAAAATCAGCACTGTGTGTCGTTGTTGATGTTGAATTTGTTTCCAAGCAAGCATTCTCCTCAATGGTTTCCAATTTACTGCCGCTGCCGTTGCCACTGCCACTGCCGATAGGCTGTTGGAACTGACTGCTGCTATTGCTGCTTTGACCATTTGTTGCGCATGGTGATGCACTGTCAACAATTTCCTTTGAACAGTTGCCGCTATTCATTTGCCGAAGTTGCGCGTTTTCCTTTTCCAGCGTCTGTATGCGATCACGCGTTGTCTTCAATTCTTGTTGCAAAAATAATATTGTGCTTTGCATGCCCTCCACATCCTCGTCGAGCTCTTGCAGAAAGTCGTCTAGCTCTGTGAAGAAAAGAAAATATATTATAATGTTTATACAAATATTAAAATTTATGCGCCGGCGATTCTACCTGATTGCGATTTCTTGACCTCCTCGCTGAAGTTCTTTTGCATAGCCAACTCAGTCTCTAGCTTCGCCAGCCGTCCGTTTGATGTCATCTTGCCCAGCTCTTCGTTTTCCTGATACAACAGTCGGCACTTGGCCATGAGTCGTTTTCCCGTATTTGAGTCTGGCGTAAACTTCCAGGCAGAAAGCTCATTTTGTGTCTCCTCAAGCTTGGCCTTGGTGGCCTTTAGCTCCTTCTTGAGACGCTCAAACAACAAATTGACAGCCGGATCTAGTAAAGCTGTACGCAAAGCCAAAGCAGTAGGTGCCTGCTGTGCCTTGTACTCGGCAATTTGACTCTATAATAGACAAAATATGTATGTGAATACACTAGGTTTTAAATATTATATTATTTATATATTACCACATAATCCTGAAACTCTTGTTCCTTGTTAGCCAGACGACGCATGAGGATCTTTTCGCGTCGCTGTGCGTCGGCGCATTGCAGTCCCAAACGTGTCTGCTCCAGCTTGAGCGTCTCGATTTCATCTGTGGGTGGACCAGTAGATTGGGAATAAAACAAAACAAAGTCAGTGTTAATAAAATGCTGCAGCATACAGCAAATGGACAACAATAGTTGGAGAAAAGTAAAAAGCAGCAAACAGCAAACGCAATGGTCAATGGACGACAGGGTAGACAGCAGCAGTTGCTTCTCTCCTGACTCCTTATATAAAAATACATGTTCTTTAAAGGCAATATAAATATATATAGAGTTATTGCACAACTTTGATGGTGTATTGTAGATATTGGCTATAGTTGTTCATTGTAGAATACATATTTTGTATTGGTTTTTTTTTTTTTTTTTTACAGAATTTACATAATTTTGTTTTTTAATTGAACTTAATACGAAATCATACCAATGCGTTGCAATCATTCGTGTAAGTTCGTGACATTGTTGTTGTTAGACTCTCGCTGTTGCTGCTGTGGCTGTGTGTTGTTGTTGTCGTAGTTGCTGCTGCGGTCGGATTTCAATGTTGTTGTCGTTGATGCCACGAACGTTGCACTCGCCCACGTGTTATTTCTTGCACTAAATTTCGCTTCGATTACTTCTCTTGTATATTTGCCTCAGTAGTATATATGAACACACTGGCTTGCACTTTTATATTGCTTGCTTAATTTTATATTTTTGCATTTGCGTTTGCATTTGAATTTGCTTATGCATTTGCATTTGCTTTTGCTTCTGCTTTTGCTTTCTTGCTTTATAGAATAGGTACACTGTGGAAACAACAAACGGTTTGAAAATTTCGTTGCAAAACTGTAAAAATATTTAGAAAAACACTTGCAAAAAACTCGACGACGCGCGCACTTTGATTTTGAGAAAGCTCATACAAACATCTATATCAACATGATTTTCTGGCATTTTCGAACACTCTTTTTCTCTTGCAAGCTCAGAAAAGCTTTCATAAACAAAGTTCAACGACTTTCATTTCATTAATTTACATTTTTCTTTTCTTTTTTTGTGCAAACACATCGATAATAATTTTTTATATGCATTTTTATTTTATTTTCGTTATACTTATACATATGTATATAGCGGTTAATTATTTTTGCTTTTTTCATATTTATTTCTCCATGCGAAAACAAAACGAACGCCGTTTTATCGTGAGTGTGTTTGTGTGAGTGCCTCTGTTTTTCTGTTTGTGTTAATTGACAAACACAAACAATAACAATGTGGCCTATATCCTAGGCAGGGCTGGGGGCTCAATCAAATGAATGTTATGTAATTTTTAACCATGATTGCAAGCCATACATGTATATTTTACAACTCGACAAGGAAAATATATTTTTTTGTTATTGTTGTTACTTGAGTTATCTAATCTTAATTCCACTATCATTTCATTGCAAATTATTTAAAATGTTACTCCAGCCCTGGTACACAGCAATTAAATAGAAATCAGTAATTGAACAATTAATTTGACAGACGCAGGCGCCTGTCTGCGCCAAATGATTTTTAATGCTTTTTTTGCCCTGCAATAAATTTTACTTGACCACCAATTCAAATAAATATGTATATAAATACATACATACGTATGTGTGTATTTGTATTATCTTATCTTGTTGCTAACAACAAATCAACACACACAGACACTCGAGGCACACACACACTTGTGATAATTTTGCGCGCGTTTTGTTACGTTTTTTATGTATTATTATTTATTATAATTGTTATTATTATTATTCTATTATGAATATAAAATTTATTTTGTAAAGTTTATTTAATGCCATGGTTTGCATTCTATACTCAACACTGGCAAAGTTCTTGGCTTAATAACACAAAATAATTATAATTTTATATTTGAATAAACTTATACATATTTCATATATATCATATTATTGCACTCAATTTTCTTTTTTACATATTATTTATTTTTGTATTTTATTATATATCATTTAAAAATTTGGTGGCCTTTATTGCGTGGCGCTTGGAAAATATGTAAACAGTGTTGGGGAGCGTAACAAGAGCGAATGCGTGGGGGATAGACAAACTGTGGCCAGAGAGACCAAGAGAGTGAGAGCGAGAGAAAGAGCTTCAGAGGGTGAAAGGAGGAGAGAGATAGCGTGAGTGAGTCAAGATGAGAGCGCGCGCGCAGGGGCACTACGTTGACGAAAAACAACGACAACGTGAGCAGCGTTGGCAACGCAATTGGCCAAAAAAACGAAAAACTGTACGTAAAACACGGCGAAAACGAAGACGATGGCGATGGCGAAGATGTTGATGAAGTATAGAAATTTGATCAACTTTTGGCATTTGTTTGCACTTGATACTCATTTCGCATGAATAATGTTTTTTGCTTATACATTTATTTTGCATATTTATGCATGTAGATATATATTTGACTAGCAGATTGAACTGTTCTTTGCACACACACATAACACTTTCCAGCACTTGTTTCATTGATTGCTTTGCTGCAATTGCTTTTGATTTATATTTGTATATTAGTTAGTTCGTTTTGCACACACTGGAGTTAAGCACTAGCTATTGATTTTATTTATAGTTATAATAAAAAATTACTTATTTACTAATATTAAAAACGCTGAATGTCTTTCAAGAGTGTTCGCTTCAATTATCAAGTTCCATTTTGTATAAACCAAAAAATAGGGCACACGGCTTGAGTTCTTTCTTTTTTTTCTGTTTTTGTAGTGTTTTTCATCATATTTTAGACAAATTTTTGCACAAAATGTCAAACGCTTTACAATAATGCAACAACTTTTCTTTTGGAATGGCAAAGGTGCGCACAATAATTTAGTATTTTAATAGTATAAATCAATTATTTAACGCACCTCGCACATAATTTGAATAAAGATTAACAAAAAAAAAAATAGGAAAGTAAAATTATACAATTTACACAAATGTACACTTTGTTGTTTGTTTGTTTGTTTTTGTTGTTTACATACGAATTATATATAAATATATATTTATATATATTATATGGCATATATATGTTTACAATTTGCTTTGCATAGCTATGCATAAATAATAATTTAATACCTTCGAGCAAACGTCGCTGTTCGGCTGCGGCGGCAGCTTCGGCAACAGCGGCATCATGTTCTTGTTGCTGCTGTTGCTGTTGTTGTTGTTGTTGTTGCTGTTCTTGTTGTTGGTGATGGTGGTGTCGATGCTGTTGTTGCTCCGCTGCTTGTTGCACTTGCGTTGATGTCAAATGATGATGATGATGATGGTGATGATGATGATGCGGCTGCTGCTGCTGCTGTTGCTGTTGCTGCGACTGCGGCTGAGGCTGCTCCTCAAAGCCAGACGGAGTCGGCGAAGCAGGACCAGATGGGCCACTACTGATAACAGCGCCAATTGCAGCGCCTGCGACACCCCCACCAACACCAACACCACCACCAGGGGCAGCGTTACCGTTACCGTTACCGGCGCCGCTGTTGCTATTGCCGCCGATGCTGCTGCTGCTGCTGTTGTTGATCATGTGCAAATTTTGATCATATTTTGTCGACATTTTATCGTAACTGTTCATCAAAGGTCTCTGATCGTCCATAGTCATTGCAGCGACACTCATAACTCAATACAAAGCTCTAGATGGTCCTTTGCTTACGTCGATATTCATATGGCATGTACACACTGGAACAAACACACAAAACTCGCTCACCGCTCAGCGCTCACTGCCAGCGGAGCACCTCGCTCTCGCACAAGCACACGTTATATACGTGTGTGCCTGCTCACTAATACCAATGCTTAACTATGCTGTGGACGACGCGAGGCAAGCGAAAATTTTTTTATAATTTTCGTTGCTACTTTTCAATTGCAATATTTGCGTACTTCATGCGTATACTCAACGTTGAATTAATAATTAATTACTATATTGTTCATTTATATACACTTTTATAATAATTTTATAAGGTTTTAAGCACTTTAATTACGTTTAATTAATAATTTTTCTGAGAGCCGTCGGTATCGGGTAGTTAGCTAAAAACGTATGATGAGCGTTGCCATATGGACGACCAACCAAATTCAATATGGTGGACGCACGAACGCGATGAATGCCCAAATCAGCTGTGGTCACCCCAATTCAAGAATATCTTCCGATTACCACCTATCGTAGTGCATATTGTTTACGTTTCGTTAAGAAGAAGAGTGTTTTTTGTGGCAGCCCTGGTTTATTTTGCAAATTACATAAAAGTCTGCGACCAACGATAAAATGTTGCGACAAATTGCTGGCCCAACGTTTGCCAAGTTGCTGCGTGCAACAAGCAGCACATCGAATGCATCAACCATAAATGCCGCATTCGGCGGCTCCTTCGGCACAGTCCTGGCACGTCAACAGCAGACCATGCCCGTTGTCGACTCCGGTACTACACTACCTAAAAAGGGCTACTCGCCTTTTGGAACCAAGCAGTCCAGCATGGCGGAATGGTCGTTGGCACGTCTGGACGATCTGCTCAACTGGGGACGCAAAGGCTCCATCTGGCCGCTCACTTTCGGTCTTGCCTGTTGCGCCGTGGAAATGATGCACATTGCAGCTCCACGGTACGAAGAGATTCAATTGCATTCATAAATACAGTTGACATTAACTATTGCAGATATGATATGGATCGATATGGTGTTGTGTTCCGTGCATCCCCGCGCCAAGCTGACGTTATCATCGTGGCGGGCACCTTGACAAACAAAATGGCACCGGCTCTGCGCAAGGTATACGACCAGATGCCTGAGCCCCGGTGGGTCATCTCAATGGGCAGCTGTGCTAATGGCGGTGGCTACTACCACTACTCGTACTCGGTAGTCCGAGGCTGCGATCGCATCATACCCGTTGATATCTATGTGCCTGGCTGCCCACCCACTGCGGAGGCTCTCATGTACGGCGTCCTCCAGCTGCAGAAGAAGGTGAAGCGCATGAAGACGCTGCAGATGTGGTACAGAAAGTAGGGAAATAGTCCACGATTAAATAAGCGAAAAGTGTTAAATGAATATTGTATGCAAATATAGTCAATAGCAACAACAATGAGATATTGATAAATGTCTAACTCAATTCTAATTTTCAAATCAAGCCCGATTCACATGTCGAATGTGGGATGTGATTGATTAGAATATAATGAATTTGTGACGTCAGAGCATTAAGATTCTACCTTTACAATTAAAATACTGATATCGAAGGTTGCCAGATCGTTTTCCACACAAATAAATAAATAAAATGCGATGGCCGACCTGCCCGAAAATCTACAAGTTATTAAACTGGAACCACCTGGCACACCAGAAAAGGCCAACATTAAGGAGCGCCTTAATTTACACGTAAAGCGGCGTTTGCAACAAGATCTACCCGTATCCAGTCCAGAAACTCCACCTGGAGACACCGCCACTGCTACGAGTAGTAAACGCAGCAAGACATCTACAGGTCAGTCAAAGGAAGGGCAAAAACAACGTAAACCCTATCAGAAACGGGTTGAAAAGGTCAAGACAGATTCCAGTAAATGCAAAAAAGGTGAGTACGTGCACTAAAATATATAGGCATATGTAAAACATGATAATTTCAGCACAAACAGCCAGCCCTGCAACAGATTTGGAGGCATACGACGAGCCACTTGATCATGAAGCATCGCCAGAAAGATCAGACACTAAAAATATAAGCCGAGATCGCTATAAAAATGCTGATATACTTAACTTAGTTTTGAGTACAAAGAAACGAGCATTAATGCAGAATCCTGAAGTGCAAGCGTTCTGGTCCAATATTATGTCAGCCCTGAAAAACTGAATTATACTGATCTGGCAGCACTAGTTGGAATTGTGGCGCGCATTTCTAGCAAATTTAAATATTAAGAAGAGTAATCGCTGTATGATTCTAGTCTAACAGTACTTTATTGTAAGTTTTAAATATATATGTGTATCACTACACTGCGCATGCTCGCTCTCGACTTACCGGTCGCTGCAGCCGCTGCCGCGGCCGCCGATGGCTGACAGCTGCAAAATTTTGCAGAACCGCTCAGAAGGAAATTAGTCGTTTTTGGGGTTGCAACGTTTTGCGTCGCGTAATCGCAGTGATTTAGCGTCTCTGAATCGAATAGAAATACAACAATTTGACTACCAATTTCAAGTGTTACACCAAGCAAAGGTAGTTCAATTGTGCCAATAAAATTATTATATTCTGCGTGTCACATTAAATAATCAGCTAGCACGGGGAGAGGATATGGCCAAACGGCGTATTAGATAATCCGGTTTGAGTTTCTGTGTGGCGCGTTTGCTATCGATTTAACTAGTTTTTTTTCTTTTTACTTTGCTTTGGTTTGCATTGCTTCTCCCGTGTCCTTAAAGGGCGCGCAATCTCTCGCTCACACCGTCTGCCGCTTGCTTTGATTTTTTTTTTCCATTTTATTTCTTAATTTTATTTATTTTTTTTTTTTTTTCCACCCTTGCCCTATTCTCTGGCTCTCTCTCACTCTCTTGCTTTACGTTTTGACTTTGTGCTTCGTCCTTGCCTTGCCCACAAATTTGCGCTCAAAGCAAGCACCCAACCACCCCATCCATTCATCCACCCACTGAGCCCTTTTCGGCTGCTTTTCGCTTTCGTTCGCTTTCATTTCCATTTGGCAGCAGCTTCAGCAGTAGTCATTACCCGACGTACGCTCGCCCATTCAACGGTTCCACCAGAAATTTGCAACGGCGCCAACTGGCCATAGTAATCAAATAATCAAATTTTCAATGTGCTCTCGCCTCTTACGTAAATAAACCAAACACAATTTCTACACAAATTCAATGCATTCATTTGGTATACAATTCTACAGATATTTGTGAATAAGTGAACTCGAATTTGCATTATATAAGCTCTGTGTGTCCTGTTCTGTGAGAGTAAAAGTGTTGCGAAAAAAAAAAACAAAAGTGCAAAAAGTGATTACAAAACAGTTGCAACATTTTTACAGCCTCGCGATGAAATATATTTATATATATTTAAATCGAACATTTATAAACAAATATGCTTAATAAAAAAATAAATATAAATAAATTTAATATATTATAAAAAATGAAACGAAATAAATGTGGAACATATATAATAATTATTACAATTTAAAAACTATTTTTTTATTTATTAAATATTTTTCTTGACTTACAAATTTTATTTAAATAAATATTTTAGAATTCCTTAATTTATATTAATTACATTATTTTTCACATGAATTGGATCAAGTTTTTTTTTTTTCATTATACAACAGTCCAGCTTAACTGGACTTTAGCTGCCGCCTCCCTCTATAACAACAACAACAATAACAACAATTGCCACTATTATCTGCCCCTCCCCCCAGTTTGGCTTTGGCCACAAGCTTCGCTCACACTGCGCTTTTTTTATAATGGTTTAATCAATATTCAAAGAGCAAAAGAAGAAAAAAAAGTAAGGTAAACTAGCAACGTTTCGCTTTGGCCCTTTTCTTCTCTCTAGTTTTTTTTTTTTTTTTTTTTTTTTTTTTTGCTAATTGTATGGGTAATGGTATTACATAAGCCGCAAAGGCATTTGCTTGCCTGGAATTGACACAAGAGTCTGGGATGTGAATGGGAAATGCGGAGACACATGGCAGGCCAGATAGCTACATAGATGGGATGACTCTGCCGAACTGAACTAGGTCAGTTATTGAATTTTCCCAGGCGCCGCCCACCGCCCACGCCCACAGTGTTGCATGCAGCTGACAGACAGCTATATGTGCAATGCAACACAGAGGCGCAGCGTAACATATATATAGTACTCTTAGATATATATTTATCTATATATATTTGTATTTATGGTAAATAATCATTGCTTGACAACGGAACATGTCAATTTAGACTCTTCTGATTGACGCGTGTCACTGGGCCATAAAGAAACGGAAACGAAAGGAATGCGGCCCGGTTGGCTGCTTGGCTGCTTGGCATGACAACGGTCCCAGTGCTTACCTTATTGATTGCCAACACCCTACAGTTGGCGAATTCGCCTCCTTTGGCTGAGCCTGTTGTGCCAGAGACCCAAATTTTAAGTGAGCCGCACACGAGGCGTATGCGTAATATATGCCTTTTGTCATGCTCCGATGATATCTGCCAGCCAAAGTGGTTCCCTTGCTGTGTGTGTGTACGTGTGGCAAGTAAGTGCACAGTGCACAGTGCACTGTGCCTCCTATGGCTTCCTTCAGTGCATTGCACTTTCTTGATTACGTATACGAGCCGTGCTACGAGAGGTTACATGCTGGTCCAGTCAAAGAGTTTCATCTGCTGGCTGCCGCAGCTGGAAGCCACACACTTCAAGCTGTGCTGCAATCATTCTGTGGGCAATTATGTGATTACATCCGAGTCCTTTTGACATTTATTAGCCCAAGCAGACTGAACCAGTTTTGTGTTGCTTACGTACGCCAAGCAGCCTTTAGCAAAAACTCTTATAATGACTGAGAGAGAGAGAGAGAGAGGGAGAGAGAAATATTGTATAATAGAGGTATTCTTGAAACTAGTTTAGCTATTCATTTACAGCTCGATTGCCAATTCGATTTGATTAACACTGGGCTTAAGTGCATAACAGTTAGCTAAAGCGTTTGTTATTATATGCCATAATAAAAACCGTATCGCATGGCATTATCATAATCCACAACAAGTCATTTGGCTAACCTGAGAGACCCATCAAACTAACAACGATTACCGCCCACCTCGGCCCATTTGGCCCCTGGCTCACCTGGCCTAGTTGAGGGCAGGTGGTTACCTAGCTACACTGCCAACAGTCAACCCATGCCGCATAACTGTATGCCCCAAAGGCCCGTTATATATGTATGTACATGTATGCGAGTATGAGAGTTGGCAGCAACTGCACACGGGGAAAATCAATTTCAAGCAATTGGCTGCCTATGTTGGGTGGATGACACACAGGAAACATAAAAGTACCAACAACTACAACGACAGCAACAAGAGCAGCAACAACAACTGCAGCAATCATTGCAATCCAATTAAATGGCCGCTTGACTGCTGCATGTCACCGACTCGAACAGAGCATTGAGTGCGAATTTGCACTCAGTTTTACGTTCCATAAACTTATATTCCAAGTGGGTCGCATGTGTTGGGCTACAGCTCGTCATCATAGCTGCAGCGTTTTGGCTCATACCTAATCTCACTCACAGTCAGAGTCGACCCGTGCACGCGCTCATACTCTCTTTTTCTCACTTTCTCTCTTACACTCACAATGTTGCACGGGATTGCGCCTCTGCGCTCAGTAATGCCCTGCAATGCATGCACTCCTGCCCTTTCTCTGTCACACTCGTTATACCATTTTACTTTTGCCTATTTTCGGAAAAAAGAGATTGTAAAAAAAAAAACATGTGGCTCACTTTGTATTCGCTGTTTTTCTTTTACGGAGGTCTATTTATTTTTGACAACATAATTTTAGTTGGTAAACGACTTTCCTTATTATAAAAATTGAAACTTATGAAAAACTGATTAAAATATATATTAAAAGAAAATTTCGAAATAAACAATATATACAATTTTTAAAACACATAATAAATTAATTTAACACCTTCTTTACTTGACGACACTTGCTCTAATTTGATTCAAATGAAACAAGAAGATAATCGTTGAGCTCTTTTTCGTCATAACTGATAACTAATTCAAATAAACAAAATTTGTTCATAAAGTGCCTAAGTACATAAAGCAACAAGAACAAACGCTGAGCAAACATTACACTCAATTAAATATCCGCCTGCTGAACATTGAGTGCGAGTTATCTGCTTTACACTCACATTTTTGTCCTATTACCTTATGTTCCACAACGCGTCATCACAGCTGCAGCGTCTACCGCTCACTCACTCTTACTCTCCAACAGCTGAAACAGCCTTGTGCGCCACACTTCCACTCTCGCTCTCATTTCGCTGCGCTGCATTGCGCCGCTGCGCTCAGTATTGTCCTGCAAATAAACCTACCCACACCGCCGCGCTCGTTATGCTGTCTTAATTTTGCCTATTTTCGACAACAAAAATGCGGCCCACTTTGAGTTTGCTGTTTTTCTTTTCCGCACGCAGCTCTATTTATTTTTGTCCAACGATTTTCGTTGAACTAAATGGTTCACAATTAAGTTCATTCGCTTTAAAGTGCGGCGCAGACTTCAAGTCTTCAATGCGAATATAAAAAGTAAAAAGTGTCAACAATTATTAAAAATTAATAAAATGCCAAATTTTAAAGATTATATTAAATAAACTAAATGAAAAAGTGTGAAAGAATATTTATTTTCATTTTTTAAATTTACTCATTTGTACTATTTTTATTTCAGCTAACATGATAATTTAGCTCGAGTTAAAGAAGAAAAATAAACATTAGGCGCATTTCATTGAGAACTGAAAAGAAAAGAAAAGTTTGCTAAACAAGTGCAAATTACACAAAGGAACAAAAACAACAACTACAGCTGCTGAAATGTCGCCATTTATGGAAAAAACGTTGCTGTTGTTAGGCGTGCTGTGCTGCATACAAGGTAAGCGCTCAGGTTTATGCAATGCAAATATAATGCCAAAGTGCCTTTGCCTCTACCCACACCACCTACTCCACCCCTGGGATCCGCTGGCACCCGTTTCGTTTGCCTCTTCAAATGGCTCGCATTGTTAGACAATGCAGCCCTGGCATTTACGAGTGGCATTGCACAAACATACACACACGCACACATAAACACTGAGGCACTCACATATACATAATGCAATTTGATATGATTATGGATGGATTTATGTATTGAAGAGACTTTTTCTTCTCTTTCCTCTCTTTCTATATTCGCCCTTAACAGTTTCGACGGCACTTATGTGCTATGACTGCAACAGCGAGTACGATCCACGTTGCGGTGATCCCTTTCAGCCCTACTCCATCGGCGAGGTCAACTGCAGCAAACAGGAGCCTCTGGAGCACTTAAAGGACAAATATAAGCCCATACTCTGCCGCAAGACTGTTCAGAAGAGTAAGTGCCACGCTTGAGTGTTATAGAGTAAATAAATATAATAGTCAGTCTTTCAGCTAGAATCAATTTCCTCTTCATAATACTCTTATCTGTTAGACACTTAGACATTCACATTTCTAGAAACGCTAACGAAATCTTATTTTCAGTTTATGGCAAGACTCGCATTGTGCGCGGCTGTGGCTATATACCCGATGAGCGCACCGACAAGGAGTGCATCAGGCGTTCGGGCACCCACGATGTCTCCGCCACCTATTGCGCCTGCACCCAGGAGCTGTGCAATGGCGCCACTGCCGTTGGCTCATCGCAGATGCCTTTGTTGTTCGCCCTGGCCTCTGGGTTCGCGATCCTCATGACAAGTGTTAGCATAAGAGGCGAGAGATCATAAATAATTCCCGAATCCAACTTCGTATAATTTTATTTGATTTCACGTGGGCATTTTTCATTTTTAATACATGGCAATCCACTTCGATGGCCAGTTAATTAAGTTGCATAGTTTAATTTAATTTAATTAATTATACATGTGTTCGTAAGCGTAAAACATTTACCAAAAAAATATTAAAAAAAAAAAAACTCTGTACTTTGTTGGGCTCATTAAAATGCATATAAAGAGTACCTCGAATGATGTAAATGTAAAATTAACGAAAGCAAAAAAATAAAATAATCTTTGGGCGGTCAAAATTAATTGAATTGTTTTATTTTATAAGCTCATTTTAAATTCATATTAATTTTTTATGAAAGTATATCCAAAAAAAAAGAATATTAAACAAAAAACTGCCAGTAAATGTCTCCGCCTAAAACAAAAAATAAATAAAATACAACAAATTTCATGCCCAACTTTAAAAAGAAAACCGAAAAAAAAGCTTAACTAAATAAATTGTAGTTTCTCAAGTAAATATTTAACTAATATATATATTAAAATATATATATTTCTACAGAATTTCAAGAGTTTCGATAATCCCTTTCACTTCATTCGATTTTCTGTTCCTTTAAAAAATTTTCAATTTATTTAAAAAACTATCTATAATTTCTACACCATGAGAAGCTATTAAAGAAGTGCAACTATAAAGACGCGATATTTACATGCAACAAAAGAGCAAAAGCCCCTAAAAGGTAAATTTTAAACCAAACTCTTCATATGATATCTAACAGAACTTAATTCAATGAGTACATTAATAGAGTATAGTATTTCAAGTAACTAGGAATCAAGATCATCTCAAAAATATATTATGATTCATTACAGTAAAAAAACCAAAACAAATAGCATAATATGAAAATTTCAACTAAAAGCAGATAACATAGCGAAAAAGAAAACAAAAAACTATTTACAAAAACCGAAAAACACATTACAAAATATATAAGAAATTATAAAGAAAATCATATTTTGTCCATTTTAAGCTTCATACAAAAACAAAAAATTAAAAAAAAAAATAAGAAAATAAATAAAAATAGACAAATAACTAAATATAACAACTCTTCCTAAAAAAAAAAAAAAATATGAAAAAGTTTTCATGTAGTTTAATTATGTTTTATTTTTAAATTCATTTATTTTACTAATTTTTTACAAACATTTAAAATTTCAAGTGCTTTTTTTTACAAATTGTTAGGCACAAATTAAAACAAAATATATAAAAATAATTCATGACACGGCCAATAGGCAAAGTACAGTCAACATAAAACAGTGCAAAACCCAACAACAACAACAACAACAACAACAAACACTAGCCAACATACAACACAAAACCAAATAATTGACATTGGAAATTTTATTAAATATATTTACATAAATACATTAATTTATTTCATACATAAATATACTTATTTACATTAACAAATATATATATAAATCTATATATATATATATAGAAATATAAAATGATATTTATTAGTTAAATATTATTAAGAATTATATGAACAGAAATAACAACATTGTGAGCATATGTAGATAAACTTAACTAATTTTAATTTATAAACGAAATAAAAAATGAAAATAAAAGAAAAACAAGAAAATAAAATGTGCATTAAATAACAGCAACAAAATTACACTAGCTGTTGTTATAAACAAATTGAAAAAAAAAACACCCACACATTTTGTGCATATTTAAAAAAGCAATGAAAAAAATTAATTTACTTTAAAAAGAAAAATAAAAACACGTTTTAAAAATCAAATAAAAAATAATAAAAAAAAAACATTAATTTCAAAGAAACCATATATTATTTTATAGTTCATGAAAATATACGCATACCAAACACATACTTCACACAAACATACACGCAAAAATAATAAAAACAAAAAGCTAATTTGAAAATAAAAATAAAATATATAGAGCGTGAATCATATCATTGAGCTTTGCTTTACGAGTGACGAGATTCTAAAGTAAATTAATAATAGAGAAATCCCACAATATATATTGATAATAAAAAAAAAAATGCTAACCACAAAACTCAGAATAAAAGAATATATAATATTATTTAATATTATGAAACAAAGATATATATATATAAACTTAACAAAAAGGAAGAAAAACAACAAATTTGGGTTCATCACGAGGTAAACCAACCTATAAAAAAAATACAACACACACATATTGATGATAAATAAAATAAATGTTTCGAACACAGATTTGAGTAAGAAATATAAACCTTGAAGAAGAACACACACAGTTGCATATATTATAATAATAATAATAATAATAATACAAAATATATGTGTTTTGTCTGCGCTGGCTGAGTCGTCAAATTTATGATCATTTATATTTTTGGTTTATGAGTTTCTAAGCAAACCCAAAAACAAAATTATATATGCAAAAATTACAACAAAATAATAAAAAGACAACCAAAACCAAAATAAAAACAAAACAACAACAATTTACAAACAACTTATGTGAACTTGTTAATTTTTAGCGTTTAAGTCTGTAAAGCTCCGCTTGTAGATGAAAAATCAATAAATAAACTAAATACAAAAAATTGAATAAAACAAAACAAAACAAAAAAAAGTTACAAACTTTCACAAAACAACAAAAGAAGAAACAGAATAATTTTATCGACATATGCAGCTCGTCGAAAAATATGAAAACGTAATAAACTGGTTTTCAGGTAATTGATCAAATCATAAGTGCTGACAGCATATATGTCTAAATACAAAAAATGAAGTTAAATCGATTTTGGGCCATACTTCAATTTGCTGACGTATTAAAACAGTTTTATGAACACGCTAATAGGCTACTAAGGTCAATATCATAGGCCAACAACTTGGTCTTCAAAAATGATTTTTTATTAACATGCTAAAAGGCAATTTGAAATAGGAAAGTAACGCTTGCAGATACCGAACCCTATATAGTTTTTTGGGAATGAAATTGATCTTAGCGCTCAAGTCTTAGCGCTTAAAATGTGCCTGAAAAACTCTATTTAGTGTGGGCCTGATGTTTGGTTACAAAATAAGTAAATCCAAGTGAGTAATAAAAATGTTTAATATCTTTTATTATTTTTTATTATTATTATTATATTTATTATTATTTATTTTTTAACAATCCATTAAATACAACTTCATTATATTTTATATTTGAATACGTATGGCATTAGGCGATTATTAAGTAGCATGACTGGTCGCGCACTCTCCTCACTCTCTCTCTCTCTCTCTCTCTCTCTATCTCTCTCTATCTCTCTCGCTGCCACTCTTTAACTGCCTCATTCTCTTACATTTTGTTATTATGTCTTTATCTTTATTTCTCTCTGCCTCTCTTTCTGTCTGCTTTTCTGTATCTAACCTCTTGTTCCTCTAACAATAAATTTGACTTATAAAAAAAGTAAATAAAATTAAAAATTTGCAAGACAAAAGCTTTAACATTTAAACTAAAAATATCAATCAACAGCTCTTTATAACTAATTAATAGACAATTTTTAAAACAGAAGCCAACATTATCAGATCAACCGTAATTTCAGAAGAAATTATACAAATATTTTAAGTAAAATTTACATAATTTACATAAAATGTATTTTTATTAAAATACATGCTTTTACAGAAATTCTAGTCCAATTAACTTTTTCTCCCTTCAGAATGTATTAGATAAATTTTATTATATTTAAATTGATTACCTTAACTTGAATAGAAATACTTGGAATTTATTGAGTCAGTCTATGCTGATATGATACCTGAAATACCTAATTGCCTCAACAAATGTCAATAAATCTTTAATAGTTAAGATTAGAATATATTCTGAGGCAGCTTGAAGCTATGCAAAGTCTTAAGGTTTACAATAAAATGTAGTTCATGGTGATTTCAGCAAATAGAGACTTGTATATTGATGCTGCTCACAGAAAGTATTTATTAAAATCCTTTAAATCAATTATCACCCCATTTGCAATAAAGCACAGCACAAAGTATTATATTAACGATATTTATATATTTAAATATATATGGAGGAAAGTTTGATAAGCATACGCTAGTTAGGTCTGACAAAAATATATAAATAAAAAATTGATTTCAAGCATTCAGAATAGAATTATGGTGTGATTGGTGCAGCAGTTGTTGTTGTTGTTGTTGTAGTCGTTGTTGTTGAGCTAGATGTCGATGATGTTGGGGTTGTGGATGACGTAGTCGATGTAGGAGGCGTAGTCGTAATCGCACCCAAGCTATTGGGGAAAATGGCGCGCTTGGCAATGGGCTGGGTAGCGCTGCGTACGATTCTGATGAATCCATTCTCGCCCCATGTGTTGCCAAATGAGTTGAGGCACCGCCAATAGTCAAGATTGCTTGTCGTATCGTGTCCATAGCCAACGACTACCAGGAACTGGGAGCTGCTCGCCTGAGCTCTAACTGGGGGCACGTAGACACCGCTGCTGTAGTGCATGAATCCAAAGGTCGCCGGATTGTATTCCACAATCACGGGCACTTCGCTGGCAACGTAGCGCATGAGCAGAGCATCATCGCCATCGGGAATGGTGCCATATGTGTCCAGTTTGATTGGATTCGTTGGCATCTTTGGTAGGCACATGCCCTGCTGACTTAGCGTGTTGTTTGCAGGATATTCAGCCTCACTTAACAGAAAGGCTCCTTCCTGGCTCAAATAGTCGAAGGCGACTTGTGGCACCTGTGTGGTGCAGCCGTTGCCCATGCCAGCGCAATCGATGAGTGCCTGGGCGGAGTTGTTCAGTGGCGCAGCCTGTACAACCTGAATGGCATTCAGTATCTGTATGGAACGAGCTGCAGCATAGGCCCAGCTGCTGCTGCATACAGTGCCCTGATCCTGGGCATCCACCTGAACGTCCCATTCGTTCAGCATATCGAACTCTGCTGGAGCTACTTCGATCGGTGTGACGGGCCTTGTATTCGATGCGGTGGCGGGATAAACAGCCTGCGGCAATCGTGCTGCAAAGTGGATCAATCTGATATCCGAGAACTGATTCTCGTTCACACGATAGCTGCTCGCTCCACGATCTGCCAGCGCATTTTGTTGAGCTATCTGGTTCTTATGATAGTTGTAGTAATATTGAGCAGCATTTCTCTCCGCTTGGGTGGCATAGGTTTTATTGAATCTAGCCTGAAATATGAAAATTGTAAGTATTATAAGTCAAATTTTAGAACATTATATTACTTAATACTTCAAAATTATTTAGGATTTATGTACATATGAAATAAAAGTCCAGCATTTTACTTGATGAAGCCTCTAAATTATTAAAATTATATTCTAAACTTATTTTTATTACTTATTTTTTTATTTATTATTCTTCCTGTCTAGAAATTCTTAAAATTCTATTTAATAAATATTTAATAAATTCTTTTTATTAAATAAAATTCACAAAATATTTTATTTATTATTTTTACCTAACTCAAATTAAATATCTATAAATTCCATATATTTTTTTTTTTTTTTTTTTTTTAATATATATTTTTGACTCAGAAGAAATTATAGTTTTAAAATATTTTATTTTATTTTTTTTGACTGACTCAAATTAACTGTATTGAAATAAAAATATTATTTTTAAAATTTTATTTAAATTTTGTCTTGCCTGACTCAAATTGAATGTATCAACAAAATTCCTGAAATTGTATTTAACAAATATTTTATTTATTATTTAATGCCTAACTCAAATTAAATACCCCAAAATTTGTCAACTTTCATTAAAAAACATTTAATATATTATTTTTTTCTTAAATCAAATGTCACTATATTCTTCAAGTCTTCAAGTCATACTTTATAAAATAAACTCGAAATATAGATTTTAATATTAAATATATGTAATTCAAAGCTCTATCACTGCACTAGCTGATGGAAATGTGAAGAACATCTTTATTGGAATCGGAGCGTTCTCACATATATTCTTTTTAATCACTCTCAATATCATTAGTTAAAATCCATATTCAACACTGAATAAATAAAATATACACTTCATTGATATAAAGTTTGATTTAAAACTTAATCACAGTGTGTTTCGGCCACTTTTTAAGGATAACTTGGGCAGAGACTCACCATATATGCTGCAAAATCGGCAGCCTGGGTACCATGATTGATGGCATAGGCGCCAGTGATCACGAGACAGCACAGCAAAAGTTTGAACATTTCGAATATATTGCAGAGACTACCTAAGAATTGAGCATTGTAGGTATCTTTATATAGTCTCGCCCATCTATGCACTTTCTTTACGATTAGACAAGCAAATAATAAGTAGATAAACGACGCTCCATAGCGCAAGAAATGTGCAAATAGATTTCTACATCGGCGGCATTAAAAACACGACTATCATTCTTGCCGGTCTGCAAATGCCTAATTCGCACTTGTCTAATTATGGTAAGCATATATACATATGTATGTATATATCTACATCTAGGTACATATATCTGGTTGACGAGGCGTGGTCTGTTTACATGTTCCACTGCCGTCGTAGGTTCTCATATCTCTGTTAATTTGAAATTTCCACTGGCCTAGTTCAATCTCAATTCAAAAAAAAATTCATTCTCGCTCTCTCTCTCTCTCTCTCAATCTCTCTGTCAATTGTTGCCAAGATCATAAATGTTGTAAGACCTGGCAATTACTATATCAGTTGAGCAATCTATTCAGACACAGATCAAAGACCGCAGTGCATTTTATTTTTGACAGTAAAATGATTTGAGATTGCGAAATGTAAATTACAAATTAATATCCGCTGTATATCCGTATAAATTTATAAGGCGGCATTTGTGTATTTTCTTCTTTCATTGTCCAAGCCTAAATATATAACTCTAAGACTTTGACATCTAATGTACATTCCCTTGATTTCTTGATTATGTATACGATTTGATTCATCAATTCACCATTCATTGAGAATTTGCAAGTTAATTAATTTTGAATAAATTTAAATTAAATAATTAGTATATATAATTTAACTTTTATTTATTTTTTTATTTTATTTTTATTTTTTTATTTGTAACACCAAATATGTTTCTACCAGTTAAACCTGTTTATCGGCATGAAATATAAAAGTAAATATATATCAAATTTAAACTTCATGTGGGAGTAAAAAAATCAACATTTAGTCAATCAAGATTTAGCATTAATTATGTATATATTCATAAAGGTTACTGCCAAACATTAAGCTTAAATCTAGACTGGGCTATAGGCCTACCAAACTGGTTCCAGTCATAAATTGTTTCGCTAGAAACCACCTTACAGTGGTCATTTTTGAATTGTTGGAATTGTTAAATAAGAAGTATAGTTGAAAATATATATTATATATTATTTAAACGGTTTTATTGGTTGTTGAACAATTATAAAAAATGATTAATTTTAATTTTTGTTTTATATTTTGAAGTTATATCTATTATTTTATAATTAGTTTTTCACTTTAATTTTAAAGTTTATTTTTCTAACAAAAAAAAAAAAAAAAAAAAAACAATGCAAAATATTTTCATACATATCTGTAAATATATAATCAATTATTATGAATTATTGTTGAATCCATAATAATTTATATATGTGTAATTTTCATAATTTAAATTTACTTCTTTTCTATTTTTTTTCATACAAAAATATTTGAATAAAAAATAATAAAAATAGATTAATATGACTATAAAATTAAATATATTTTTGTAGAATTATTGATATATTAAATTTGTTATTTTTTGTTATTTTAACTCAACAAAATTCTTCAAATCAAAAAATTAATATTATTTACACAATAGATTTAATGGAAATGGCATTCAATCCTCAACCACCCAAATCTTTAATTTAGCAAGGAAATTTAAAGGCAATTTTTGATGAACTTATCGTATTTTCTCACACTCAGACGAAAAAATGTATTGGAAATTTTATTTTGAACCTTGGGCTTCTGCTAACAAGGTTTAAAAAAAAAAAAACAAGAAAGAAGGCCCTGCAAAAAAAAAAAAATAATAATAATAATAATAATTTATTCTTTACGTACTTATGAGCGTGCGCTCTGCTAACGGCGAAGTTGCTGCCGTGGCTTGGGGGTGGGTTGGGATGAACTTTGAAAGATCCTTATGAAATTTTCAGAGTAGATTAGGAATATCTAAATGTATATATGTGCCAAATTGCAAATCTCAATATTTCAAATGCGTTCTTTTTTAATTGTGGGTGAAGGGGGCGTGGCATATAAAATCTAAAAATTGCAAAATCTTTGTATCCATAATATAAATTTGAAATCTCTAGCTCAAACTGTGTAGAAGTAATGCCCAAAAAACGTAAAAAATGTACACGAATTTTGTATCGATAATTTGGAAATGGGATGAGTTATCGAAAAAAAAAAACAAAACAAACTCGTACTGCGAAAACATAACATAACATACGAGTATTCATGTAAAATTTCAGCTGTCTAGCTTTTGTAGTTTCCGAAATCGCGACGTTCATACGAACGGACGGAAGGACAGACGGACAGACGAACGGACAAATGGACAGGGCTAGATCATCATCATCATAAAACCATTATACCCTGAATTCCCATTTTGAAGGCCTATAACATGAAAGCATCTTTCGACTATGCGGCCCACGCGTGTTGGTTGCTCGGTAAATTGTCTTGAAGCTGAACTGATTTTCATTAAATTATAGAGGCGAAATATCTACGAATAAAGCTTGTATATGTTAAGCGTCAAGATTTATGCAAAATAATTTATTCATTTTTTTTTTTTTTTTTTTTTTGGAGCTCATGTTATAAAGTTCAAGAGATTAAGAAAATGCATACAAATTATATTTAATATTTCTGCTTAGTTACAAGAATACGCTTACGATGTGATCTGTTCCAATAAACAAATAAGGTGTGTTTCTCACACCTCACTCAATATAGTATATGGTATTTTTATTAAGATGCTTGGACTTATGCTGAGCAGGTTTTTAATTTTTACCTTTGGATTTATGGTCAAAGCCAGGGCCTATAAAATGGTAACGCCTAATGCCACCGCGCGTTAAAACGTGTGCAGAGGTCGAGGCAGCAGCATCTATATAAGATCTTCCACACGAGAAGAGGTGCACAGCGGAAAGCCAATAGTATTGAATATAAAAAGCAAAATTACAACAAAAGGTGATTAGTGTGCAGCTACTTCATACGTGGACTATAAATAAGTGAATTCAAGAGATGCAAAAGTCTCTTACAATAATTAGTAATTAAGATTGTAAGAGCTTTGGCTGTATTACGTATTATATGGCTCAGCGTCTTTCACCCGCATCAAAAACCAATTAATTGTGATTATTTGAACTATCGAAAGTGAAATTTATATGTATGCTATCATACAGTTGATTTTGTTTTGGCTTTTAAGTTAATTTCCCTGCCATGGGCAACAAAAGATACGAATCGTGAATACGTGAAATCATTTGCTAATTTTGTGAATATATTTAAATCAAATAAATCGATGCACATCAATCTAGTCAAACGGTTTAAACTTAATGGAAATATTTAAAATTCAACTTAACAATATAAGATATAAACCAAATACATCAAGTCGAACTGTGTATTGTCTTGCCAAAAACTCTAGTGCAATAAATTAATAAAAAAAAAAAAACAACAAAACAAAAAACTAATAATAATATTTCATAAACAAAATGGAAATAAATCTTATCTAAGCTAATTATCAGCTAACAAGTGTCGAAATGTTTATTACTCTGATTGCTTATCTATTCTTGGAATATACAATAAACCATATAATTTGAATAGACTTTCCATAGAAGTTTCGATGGTGGTTAACTCGATGACTTGACAAAGAGTTCCTCAGTTTTACTAGTGTAGTCGCTTGATGGATACACCTGGCTATAACTGTTATCTAATCATTTTCACTTTTACATCATCGAACTCATGATCATCTGCCACCGTTTCTCTTCGTTTAGATGTGGATATGCAAAGTGCGGATGCTGCAGCTGCTCTTGCTGCTGGCCTGCCTAAACGCTGTGTCATTGCAGACGCTGCAATCATTTCCCAAGCTTACCAACGTCCGAGACTTCGATGATTTTCTGCGGCAAACGGGTAAGGTTTACCAAGACGAAAATGAGTTCGAGTTCCGCAAGAGTATCTTCGTCAAAACGAAGTCTTATGTGGACCTGTCCAATGTTCATGTGACCAGCTACATCCTCACCATTAACGCTTTCGCCGATATGACAAGCAAAGAGCTTAACCCACTGCTCGGCTCTAAGCTGACGGTAATAGGCGAGTAAGTATGACGTGATTAATTTAAATGGATATTTAAATGCTGATGTCCCTGTCGAAATATGCAGAAAAAAGTTAATTGTGGGGGAAAAAATTTAATTTTTTTATTCATTTTCTATTAAGATGTGAGTTTTAGTATATTTAATTGATGATTTTTTTCATTTGCTTTTTGGTTGCTAATAGTTATATATATTTTTTGTAATATTTGAAAATGGTATAAATGGTCAGAAACTCAAATATTTAAATGTTTAGATATTTTATATATTTAAATATTTATATATTATGTATTTATATTTAAATAATATCTAAATATTTTAGTAATTACATTTTAGAATTATAGAATATAGCAATTTAGACTTTTCAAAATTTTAGATATTCGATATTCTAGATATTAAAATATTTTGTATTTATTATTTATTTATTTCTGCTTTATTTACATTTTTTATTGTTTTTTTTTATATTTTGTTTATTTATTTATTTAATTACTTAATTAATTTATTATTATTATTCTTTTTAGTTTGATTTGTTATTGTTATATATTTATTTTTCTATTATTTATTTATTTTTTGTTTGTATTCTTTATATAATTATTATGCAAGCTTCTTCATATGCAAGAGCTAAATCAAATTAAAATAATAGTTCCTTAGATTTATTGATAAGTGTAATAGGTATAATACATTTAATGAATATGACTCTTAAGTTCTAACAATATTGCTTTAATGACGCCGGCAGCGGAGCAAATATTGTTTCTGAGAGATTATTTTTTTGGATTGAATGCAGTAAATAAAGCCAATTAGATGTTTTTTTTTTTTAATTTCAATACCAGTTCGCTATCACATATATATGCAATATACGATTAATAGATAAAATTTCCTCTTAATTTCAGAGAACTAATAGCCCCTCATATTAGTTTTTTGCCCACCCGACTGGAGACGCCTAACCTGCCGCAATCTTTTGATTGGCGCGAGAAGGGAGGCGTTACACCACCTGGCTCACAAGGTGCGTGCGGTTCGTGCTGGTCGTTTGCGGCGACATCTGCCCTCGAGGGTCACCTGTTTCGACGAACTGGTGTGCTGGTGCCGCTATCACAGCAAAATCTGGTTGACTGTGCCGATGCCTATGGTAGCGAAGGCTGCGACGGTGGCTTCCAGGACTATGCCTTCGAGTATATACGCGATCATGGCGTCACGCTGGCCAATAAGTATCCGTACGAGCAAACCGAAAATATGGTTTGTCGACAGAACGAGACGGCTGGCGTTCATCCACGCGAGAGCATTGTCAAAATACGTGATTATGCGCGCATCACTCCAGGCGATCAGCAGTTAATGATGCAAGTGATTGCCACACTGGGTCCACTGGCCTGTTCCATAAATGGAGCTCCCGTCTCTTTCCAGCAGTACAGTGGCGGCATCTACGATGATCCTGAATGCAATAAGGAGGAAGTTAATCATGCCGTCGTTGTTGTTGGCTACGGCACCGAAAACGGACGTGACTATTGGATTGTCAAGAACTCCTACTCGCAGAACTGGGGCGAGAATGGATTCTTCCGTCTAGCACGCGACCCGAGCAATTTCTGCGGCATTGCCAGCGAGTGCAGCTACCCCATACTGTAGACACACATAGCTGTCTTAGCTGTCCGGCTTGTCATTATGTTATCCTAGTTTGTAGAAAAAAATAAATGTATGATAATTAATGATAATATAAGGTAATGACAAATGTGTGTATAGAGTTTCCTTAAATTTATTTTACATATTTTATATAGTTGTAGACATGGAATGGAATGTATAGAGCAACAACAACCAAGCTCCAGAAGCCACACCCATTTGCTTAAAATAGTAGGTCTTCATATACCTCTCATACTGTTGACTTTACCTGACAGAGTTGCCATAGTTCATAAACAAACTGATTCTACGTTTTAAGATCGTCTGTCCTAAAAGATCTATATATTGTAAAGAGATTGCTGTTTCTATTTCTCTATTCCTTACATGCGAATTCACTCTCACAGCGCTGCATCTTTGCTAAATATATGCGTGTACAACAAGCATTGGAGCTTACTCACATTTTATTAAATTTAATATTGATTATTAGACTAAGATTGCAGCGACTTCTGCTTCGACAGTCTCACAAATTAGATATGAGTCAATATATGCTCAGCTCATGAATATATATTGACGGAGAGCAAGAGAAAAATATACTTGTTTCTCATTTGAATATGATTCCACACTAGGCAGCAAGCATTTTGGAAAATCAGATTTTGAATAGCTCAGCTCAATAGAGTCTCGGAAGTTGGCGTCGAACTGTCTTTAATAAATAGTCATCAATATATTTTATAAATTTTAAAATTGCCAAAAATTTCCACTGGAATTTGCCTAAGGATGTAAATGAGTAAATCTTAATCATGCTGGCCAGCTTCACGACAATATGAGCAACAAGTTTGCAAATACTTTTTCAATGTTATTCCAACACGTCCAAGAGATATAAAACGATTTTTTAATCATTTAATTTAAAATGGCAAATCTTATTGAGCATTTAAATAACTAAATGCCATTTATAGTTTTATAGATGCTGAGATATATTCAACACAAATAGTAACACTCTAGCTTGGACAGCTTTTGCGAATAACAAAGTATAAATTGGTATAGCCAAAATTAAGAGGAATTTATTCAGCTAACGACCCCAGTTTATAAACCGTAATTCAGCTCCCATTATAGTGAATCCCAGATGCGTGTTGATTGGTTTTTAAAAATATGTGTCATAATTTATTGAATGTTATTTTGTTGCTTTCCATTGTTTTAGTTTTTTTTTAGTTGGGATTGGTTTTATTACATTATTGTTCGCTGATTTTTTGTTTAAACAATTACATTTATAATTTATAATTTTGCCTCGATTTGTACCGATTATACATATTAGTATTATTAATTATATTTCTTTTTTCTCTCAACCTGTGTCTGAATGCATAAATTTGTTTTAATTATTTAAAGTTCACGATCTCTACATGATTAATTTATATAAATTTTCACTGCGAATTAGTGTAGTTTTTTCTTTTTTTTTTTTTTGGTTTGGCTTTAAATAGAGTTTCACATGAACTGCCTTTGGTAATTTTCCATTTTTTATTTTTTATATTTAATATATTATATTAGTTTTGCTTTAGCCTTTTGCACATACAACATACATATACATACAGCTGGCTTACACAATTTACATATACAATCCATAAATATATAATATATATATTTTGTTTAACAAATTCTCTCATAGTGTATCATAATTAGATGCTGCTCTAAACAAACATTTATGTTTAAATATTTAAATATGTTTACATTCATTGATATTGATTAATTTTCCATTGTATAGCGTGAATATAAGAATTTGCCTTCATTGCACTATACAATTCTTATGTGGGTTAACAATTCTCTGGTGTTCAAATGCTCTCACAATTAAT
Organism: Drosophila koepferae; assembly: GCA_030914345.1. Classification (NCBI taxonomy): domain Eukaryota; kingdom Metazoa; phylum Arthropoda; class Insecta; order Diptera; family Drosophilidae; genus Drosophila; species Drosophila koepferae. The sequence goes on from JAUESR010000211.1 coordinate 2,341,661, forward strand.
ATTTACTTTTCCAAATTTCTCTAATAAATAATTGTAATTATAACATATATGTATGAGGTTGTTATTAAAACAAATATTGAATTTTACTGTCCATTTTCATCAGCAATATATTTATTTAATATTTAATATATTCTTTTCTCCATGGTTTTCTGTAAAATTTATGTAAAACCGAAATCCAGTAAATATTTTTGCTAATAATAATACTAAATGATTTGAGATGTTTTTTTGTTATTGTGTTTATTGTTATTAATTTTTGTAAATACTGATATTTAAGAGCTTGTTGTCTACTAAATATTAGTTGAGTGAGTTAATTTTTTTGGGCTCACTTTACACACTAATACTAATTGAAAAACTCGACAAACAGATGTGTAAAATTTGTAAATATTTTCAATACCCCATGTGCTCGCTTCTTTGGAGCTTGTCTAGAATTTTCCGTTTAACAATTTTTAGCTGTAATTCAATTTTAGAATTATTTTTTACATTTTGGCGTTGTATTTTATTGTTTTCATATATATATGAATAATATATGTATATGCGCTAAATATCAAGCAACCCTGGCCACAAGTCCTGCAGCTCCCATCGGCGCTTTCAATAGAACTAGAGCTGAAGAAAGAGAGTTGAGTGTGTGCTTCTCCTGGTTTGTTTTTGTTGTTGTAAAATGGATATGTTTTGAGCAGTTCTTGTGATGTCTGCTAGTTAACTAGTGTGTGGGTCAATTACTATATCGTTCAACTGCTGCTGGCGTGTGTAAATTTGTCTAAAAAACATTGTCGCATACATTTATTGAAGCCAAATCCTAAGCTGAGCTCGACTCAGTGGGCCAGGGTCTTGCACAAGAAATATTAATACTAAATAACTAACAACGTTTAAAGCATAAGTATTTGTATAGATGTATATGTATATATATAGATATATAATATACATATAGTATTTAGCATATATAATGTATATATCATAGTCGTATATATTGCAACAAATTTTCACTACAAAAACTGCACACACAACTTAGGGGCTAGCTTATAAATTATTATCATTATTAATATTATTCTGTATAAGGATAGGGCTATTAACTGAGCAGTTGGGCTTGCTGCTTACGCTTACGCTTATGCTTTTTCCCTGCTAAAGCAATTGGTGTTGCTGCTGTTGTTATTGTTGTTGTTGTTGTTGTTGTTTGTATATGCTTGACATCGGTGTATTAGGTTAAGCCAACTCTGTGTACTAGATATTTAGTTGCAGTTGGTGTAAAAATTGTATTTGCCATTAGCACTACCAAAAAATGTGTGTGTCGACAACGGAGAAGTGGCACAACTAGCTAAGAGATACACTTAGTAGGTGGGTTGCTGATACTCCATGCCTGATTGCTGCTCCATGCCTGAAAGTTGAGTTAATAACTGTTAAGAATATTCAATAATATGAATCAGTATATAATATGGCTTACCCTGCTGTTGCTGACCGAATGGCGAGGCGCTATACTGCTCATTGTCATTGTCCATGGAGTAGCTGTAGGCCTGCTGGTGCACCACATTGGCCGGGTCTGTCTCAAAGGCCGAGGTGAACTCATCACCGGCGCCAATCAGGAAACGTTTGTAGGCCATGAATGCGCACAAAGCCTGCAAGTGTTGACACTTCAGACCACTTCAAATACGCATTTTAAGTGACTCCACAACTCACCCAGCTAAAGATGCTGAAGAAACAAAATACAATGGCCGTCTTCATGCTGCCGGCGCCAATGCCCAGCGGCGGCATGGGTGCTGAGCTCCACTGGGACCACAAGTAGAAGAAGGCGATAAAATACAAAAAGGCCCAAGCAGCTGCAAGCAGAGACCAATAAACATATGAACAGAGCAGCCACAACTTAAAGGTATTGTGAGACTCACCTGAGAATGCCATGTCGCCCATGACATAACGCTTTCTGCTCTTCACTGAGGACATGCGCTCGAACATGAACTCGCCGCCAATGAAATACATGGAGGCGAGAAATCCAAAAATGCCAATGGTATTGCCATATTTGCAGGCCATGCCATCGTTATTGTACAAGCACATCTCCTTGCCATCCTTTTCGACCCAGCCCTCGGAGGATATGCAGCCAAAGACCACAATGGAGAACAGCTGAGCAGAGTTCACAAAGAGAATATATGTTGATACAGGCAAAGTAAATGAAACTAATACGATGCGTAGTCAATTATATATATATATAGATATAAATATATATGTATTGATTTTAAAGAGCAGGTGCAATAAACCAGAAGTTCAAGTACACACACAAACATAGAGAGGGAGGCAATGCTAGAGAGCGAGAGAGACACACGTATTTAGGTTTGTGACCCAATTTAAAGTGAAGGCCAAGTTTAGCGAGCATAAGCAGCGCCTGGGGATAGGCAATGCCAACTGCAATAACAAAGCGAGTCCTTGGCAAAACTTGGCCAACTGACAGACCCAGCCCCACACCTCCCGCCACCCACCTGTCCTCTGTTTGTTATTGTTGCATAAATATAGCCACGCAAGTGTGTATGAGTCTCTGTCGCTGTCAGCACAAATTGCTATTAAATGTAAACGAAAGCAAACTCTTGTTCTAAATGTCTATTAAATGTTCTTGCCTCACTGGCCAATCGCAATGACGCACACGCTGGCCATTACAAATAGCTTTTGCTGTTTTCTGTTGTTGGCCCATTGCATTGGCTTTTATTTGATGGCCTTTATTTCAAATTTTCATAGTCGTGCGACTTTTAATACCAGCTGCACAGCTGTGTCTCTCGTCATTGTTAATAGTTTCAATTCAATTAACTTTTACCAACTAGATCAAATTTTAATAAGTTCCCATGAGGGAAATATATATATAATACATGTGTGTATATATGTATGCATATAGATTGAAATTTATAATTTTACATTTATAGAAGTGCAAATTTAAAATGAGAAATTTCTCAGCTTTTATTGATAGTTAAAATTCTATGCCATTTTGATGCGCTGCATAACTTCATAAAGCACCCTCGTTAATATCCTGTGTGTGTGTGCGTGTGTGTATGGGTATTTGCTTTATTTAACTTACCCAGCAGAGGGCGCGTATGACTACTTGAGGTTTCATGACAAACGTTACCGGATCGAAGGCGCCTCCCGCCTTGCCGCCGCCATAGGCGCCACCAGCATTAATGTTGAGTATTTGATTGAGCACATCCATTATGAACGCCTAACACTTCCTTTTATGTGTATATATCAATTTGTGTATATATATAATTTTTATTATATTTCTAAGTGTATATTTGTAAATATATATAATTTTATTTTCTCTTTTTTTCTCCTCACAAGCTGCGCAAACTTTATTCAGTCGTAAGTATATCCGTTATATTTTTATATATTTTTTTTTGCGTTTTTCACGTCTTGTTGTGAAAAATCGAATGCTTCTTACTATGCCAGCTCAAGGGCAAAGCGGGGGCGTCTTGGTCGTGGAGATTGCTAGTATATGTGCGACTGTCCGTATACACACAAGCTGGGTGTGTGTGTGTGCTGTGTGGTTGTGCTATGTTGTAGTATATCGCAATTATAGATTACAGCACACAATGGAAATAACGTAGCGCTCTATGGTAATGGCTGTGCTCACGTATTCCTGGCTCTTATGACAAACGCGCGCGCTAAAGCCGCAGAAAATATTACAACTGTTATTTGAAATGCTAACAAACACACGAGACGCAGACAAATTAGATTTTATTAATCATGCATAATTAATAAATATTCCACACAAAATTCAAGGGCCCGATTTTCACTTTTACTTTTCTCACACAACGCCCAACGCGCAGGACTAACAGTAAATTGACTGTAACGTCCTGTACTCGCTCTCAGTGTGATTATGTGCCTGCCTGTGTGTAGGTGTGTGTGTGTATGTGGCTTAGCTAGTCTAACTGCTAAACGCTGTGTGGCGCATTTATCGATAGATTTTCAAATATCGGTATTCGGCTGCTATTTAAATACTGCAAAGAAACTAACAAACGTTTTACAACACAGAGATGTGTATATTTGAATACGATTTGGCGCGTTTCAAATTATTCATTGAATTGGCGCAAATAGAGTGACTTGTCAGTTTTCACTCTTCCAATTTCTATATTAATCAAATTATAAGTGTATTAACTAGATTGTGCCAATGCATTGCCCGTTTCTATGTCGGCACTTGAATAAAAAAAGAGCAAATCAAAATCAGCATTCTGCGGATCAGCAACGCAATTGGTTAGACGAATTGGTGTTCAATTACTTGGACTTTGTGCCATTGGATCCCAATACAACTCCCTACTATAAAAAGTATACTCCAAATTCAAGAAGCACACCCAAACGTGTTCTGCCCAGCTGGCTGCAAGGGCCACAACAACTAAATTATAAACATGACGCCCATCAGGCGCCCAATTATGGCCAATCAAGGAATAGTGTGCCTCTTGCACAAACGGAGGGTCAAAAATATTTGGTTGAGAAGATGAAGATACAACGTGCCTACCGAATCGTTCCACCCTTCTCAAAGCAAAAGAATGCAATAAAAATCGTGAAAGATGAGAAAGTTGATGAAAGACTGGAGCTTAAAAGGAAAAATATACAGCCATTCCACAATCAAAATTTCTCTAAACAAGCTGAAACTGTTGCATGGAGCCTATCAGCAAAAAGTTCGCATATTATAAAATCAAAACCACAAATTATCAAAGATGATAAAAACCAGCTAATAGTTATTGATGAAAGTAAAATAAAACGACCCGAACGCTTATACTACAAACCTTTTTCAAAACGAAAAAGTATGGAAATAAAAGACAAAGAGGCTGAACTTAAAAATTATCAACGCTCTGCAAGCCAGAAAAAAATGCGTCTACAGCTTCAAGAGCAACAGCTTATAGAGCTCTACAGTTTGCAAAAGACGGCAAAGCCAAAGAAAAAACAAGTTAAGGCAAAGAACTTGGAAGGTATTACTAATAAATGGAAGGAAGAAGTAGAGAAGAAAGTTAGTAAGTTAACGTCAACCCAACCAAGCAAGGAAGGAAGAAACTTTAAAATAAGTGAAACGAGCATGAATAACGAAAGCAAACCGAAAGCAACAATGAGAAAGGTCAGCGAGAAGAAAGCTACGAAAACTGAGCACAATATAGAAGATTTATTGACGGATGAGATCGCAAAGACGCCGACAATTTCAGATTATAACATTCCATCCGTGAAGAAAAAGAAGAGAACTCAGCAAAAACTGTTTCACTTAGATGTATCAGTGTATCCAGTTAAGAAGAGCAAGAAAGCGCATAAGCTGTTGGCTCCAAAGGATTATCCAAATAAAACACAAAATAAAAATAAATTAAATAAGTTAGCAGCTCAGGCGGCAACAAAATATATCATAAAGAAGATGCAAAGAAATAAGTTAGCAAATGCGGCTGTTGGGGTGCCAGAGCAAAATAAAACAAAAAAAGGCAAATCAAAAGCTGCGGCTGCCAAGGCGACAAATGAGACCAATATAGATCAGACGAATCAAGGAAATAGTTCGGATGATTCTATTGATAAGTTGATAAATAACTACTCAATGAGATACATACATAACAAAAATAGAATCAGTTCTTCCCGTCGAGCATCAGCAAAGTTCATTTTGAAAAGGATCAGTGCAATGCACAAAGCAAACGAGATAACTAAGCCGGAAGAGATAAATGCACAAGAGGAGAATCCAATCAAAGTTGTGGCAAATACTACTAATGCAGACCAGCTAAATGAAAAGAGAACAATTTCGTTTATTCGTAAAAGTATACGCACCAATAGGACAGATGGTAGGAGATCAGTGAGACAGTCGATTAAATTGCAAAGATTGCTGGATAAACGAATGGAGCCGAGGTATAAGGAGTATTTGAAGAAACTGAACGAGTACGACAATGAGAAACTTAACAAAGCCTCGGAATCGTGTGCTCAGCTACATTCAGACAAAAACCCATATAAGAGCATGAACGAGAGCCTTGACAGTGTAGCGACTGAGACGATTGGCAACGATCCGAGGAGCGCCACAAGTCTGAGTGAACGCTTCTATGAAAGTGAAACTACATTTTCGGAGAAACGGAGGCATGACGCAGCAGAACGTACAAAATTGGAATCTGAAATAAGAGAATTAATGCAAATCGTTGAAACTCGCGACGAATTGCCGGTGAAGAAGATCCAGCGCAACTTTGTGCTCGAGGCCCAAACACAATCGTGGCCAACGAAGCGACCGCGTATCGAGAAGGCAGCCAAGCTGAAGAGATTCGAATTGGCCACCAAATGGGAAAAGATATATTTGCCCGAAAGCCCAAAGCCAATTATGCTACGACGCTATTGCAGAAAGCCGCCGCCACCACCACCGCCACCCGAGCTGCCAGTTGTAGAGCCAGCGAAATGTGCCTGTGCCAGCTGCCAGCACTTGGACCTGGGCAAGTTGGAGGACGATCCGCCGCTCATCAGAGATATGAAGGCCGCATGGCAGAAATTACAATTGAAGAACTATTATCGTTTCATTATCCGACGCAGCGCACTCGAATGCCAGGAGCCAACTCAGTTCGAAAATAAATGCACGCACGACCAGATAATCTGTTCGTGAATGTGAATATATGTATATGTATATGTATGTTTGATAGTATTGGTGGGCTGTCAGTTGATCTGTGAACACATTTGAAATTTGCTCACAGATCAACTGACAATCCATCAATATATCCTTGTACATATCTATATATATCTTAACATTGATTGGCATTCCCAGCATTTACGTTGTTTTTAACTATTTCGCGTGATATATTACAAATTATTTAACGTGTATTTTATTTGCGTATAAACAACTGGATAGACTTTATAAATGCATTGCTGGCTTTTTCATATGGATAATCGATATATGTTCCCGATCTATTCGTTCTTGAAGTTGGCTGGGCGCTTCTCCACGAAGGCTTGCATGCCCTCCTTGCGATCGGCCTATCAAAGAGATAGAGAAAAAATGTGTTTATATAAAATTTGTTGTGTTACGTAATCAGTACGTTGTCAACTTACCGTAGAGAATGTGGCGTGGAAGGTGCGACGCTCAAACTTGAGACCCTCTTGGAGAGTGGTCTCGTAGGCAGTGTTGACAGACTCCTTGCACAGTTGCACAATTAGGCTCGAGTGTGTGCCGATTTTCTCGCCTAGTTTGACGGCCTCGCCGAGCAGCTGATCGGCTGGCACGACCTTGCTGACCAGACCGACCTTCTCGGCCTCTTGGGCGTTGATCATGTTGCCAGTGAGGCACATTTCCATGGCCTTGGACTTGCCAACCACGCGGGTCAAGCGCTGAGTGCCACCAGCACCGGGAATGGTGCCCAATGCAATTTCCGGCTGACCAAACTTGGCCTTCTCACCCGCATAGATGATGTCGCACATCATGGCCAGCTCGCAGCCACCGCCCAGGGCGTAGCCATTGACAGCGGCAATGATTGGTTTCTGGGTGCGTGCCACCTCAGTCCAGTCGTTGAGGAAGTTGCTCTGAATACACTGCGAGTATGTGTTGGGTGCCATCTCCTTAATGTCAGCGCCAGCGGCAAAGGCCTTCTCGCTGCCAGTCAAAACAATGGCGGCAATGCTGCTGTCCTTGCCGTATCCTTTCAGAGCTGTGGACAGCTCCTTCATGAGGCCATTGCACAAGGCATTCAATGCCTTGGGACGGTTCAATGTGATAACAGCAACATTTTTCTTCTCTCCAGTCACTTCGGTCTTAATGAATTCCCAGTTGCTAGCAGCTGCAGAGTGAAAGAGACAGCAAACGCATTGATATCAGAGACGTTACGTAATTATTGTTTTTTTTTTTCTTGTCCGCACAGCTTATGGAAAATTATGGACAATAAAATAAATAGTTGGGCCACAGTTCCAATACTATTAATTTTAATTAACAGGTTCTGCCTGGCAACGTGGACTTTGTACTTCATCTGACTTTGTGAATGGAATATACTTACAGGTGCTGCTGAAACGAGTCGCCACTTGTGGCTGACGGGCGGCAGCCTGGACCAAAGTTTGTGCACGCACAGTAAACAATTTTGCAAGGTTGGCCATTTTAACACCTGTTTTGCATATAACAAATTTTATTTGCTATGATCAAGGAATATGTATGTATGTAAATCTCGTTAGATGTTACTTACGGTATGAACGCTGGAGCAGGAGTGTGTCGTGTGTAGCGATCGTGCGATGCTTGGAGCCGGTTGGAAAGTGGTGATGAGACAGAACTCACGCAGAAATAATCGAAATTCGTTCCAGTCTCCTCGTAAATACGCAATATGTGTTGTTGTCCATCTCAAACCTACAGTGTCCATATTCAACTAATTTTGTTTGCTTGTAACAATAATTAATTAATTATTAAATTTTAAGTACGGCTGCAACGCAAAACTGAATTTAACTTCATTTAAGGAATAAATAATTTATAAAATTTTGTTTTTTATAATTTTTATATATTGAGTCACAATTATTTTATTTATATTATATTTTAATTTCATATTTCTTTTGACTAAGTTATTTAAACTTTTCAAAAAACTTAACATTTTAAAAGAGACTGAATTTATAGGTAATTAGTTTTCTATTTTCTATTTCAATTAAATTAAATTATTACGATTTGTGTATCTATCGATATATTGTAGCGATGCTTTTCAAACAAAATTGTACTCGATTTGTTGTGGCTTGCAAGTGAACTGTTAATTTAAAAATTTGTATGCCTAACAGCGATGAGATTCTGTAAACATTTTTATTAAATTTTGCTTTCATTATAATTAATTTTTAAGTGAAAATATGAAGACTATACTATTTATTATAATATAGTTTGATTTAACAATATTCACTCAAGATATATTTTCTTTTAATTGCTGTAGATCGGATCGTATTCTCTTCGAGATATAAATTATATTCACTGCTAAATCTCTAATCAGAATTAATTTTTGACACTGATCAAATGGATTAAAGATTTGTGCAACGTTTATTTGTATAATACAATGTAATATTCAATATATTGTTAAGAGATTTTGTAGTTCAAAATATTATTAGATAATTAATTAATGAAATATATTTATATTCAAGGAGCAGTTTTACTAAACTGTGAAACACACTTTAATGCAAACAAATGGAAAAAATTGAAATACTTGTGATTTAAGTAAATACGCCAGCGATGCATAAGATCTCATATGATCTTTTCACTTCTTATGCGCAGACAATGGGGGAGTGGCGTTGCATTTTCGCTTCTTCATGGTGCCCTTTAGTGGGGTGGCTGACGAAAGCAACAGATAATATTATTAATATAAATTTGATATATATAGAAATATTCATTTAGTAAATACCGTATAGCGAGAAAAGATCTCGGGTGTTGCTAGGCACACGCTTGACGGCGCTGCCTGGCGGAACCATCGGGGGCGATGGTTCCAAGGGAAGGTATTGCTGCCAAAAGGAGCCGGGTAGTTCAAGCAACGCCTTCATTACTTGGGTTTGCGTGAAGACCTCTGTGTAGAGTGCATGTTGATCCGGATTTGGCGACGAATAGCCCATTATTGTGGGCCCGAATATCTTGGACATGTTATCGATGGGCATCATCACGACCGGACATTCGGCTATGCGTTGGAAGTGCAGCATAAGGAATGCCATAGTGTCGCGATTAGCGGGGGGTAGTTGTTGCACCGCCTTACAAAGCAACTGTTCGGCCTGCTTGTTGTCCGGATTCTGCACGGCATTGGCAAAGTCCTTCCACTGGCTGGTGGGTATGAGTGGTTCGCGCAAGGTGCGCAAGAAGTCCTTTACGCAACAGCAGAGCACATAGATGTCGATGTTGCCCAGATGGGGTGTAACCTTGCCGCGCAGGAACTGTTCCTTCAGTGCCTTATACTCGCGCTCCGAGGACGACATGCGATAGAGCCCAACCTCACCAAGTCCACGCGCCTCAATCTCATTCACACAGTGCACGATCAGTGCCGGAATCATGGGCGCAGTCGTGGGCGCAAAGTCGCTGAGGTAATGCAGCTCCGTCTTTGTGGTGGGCGTGCCCGACTGCGGCACACAGCTGACTGTGAGCAGATGGCGACAGTCGAGATGACAGCGCACCGGACAGTCGCGACAGCGCAAGCCAAGCGAACCAAAGCGAATGCTGCAATATAATTATCATGGAATCAATATTAGTTTCTGTTTAGATAAGTTTAATTGAAGCTGTTGACTGTACCGCTTTTGGCACTGGACACAGTTGTCGCCGCGCAAGAAGGTCTTCTGGCTGAAGCTGTGCTTTCGCATCATGAGACGATTCTGTTGGGCCGGCGACATGCCCATGGCCATGGCATTGAGTGGCGTTAGCGGCGGTGCCGTGGGTTCCTTGATGGTCGACCTACGTCGCGGCGTTGACGTAGACTGAGCATCGGTATTGCGCTCCTGACTCACAATCAGAGGCAGCGATTCAATGGTCGATTCGGCACGTATGACACCCTGGCCATCCTGCGGTATAGTCACTTTGGTGGTGGCGCAAAAGCGCTCTGCGCCCTGGCCGACGTCTAGTGTATGGTGATCCACATGTCCCGAGCGACGTGTTGTGGTGGTGGTGCTGGTGGCTGTGCCAATTGTCGGTGTGCCCAAATTGCTGCTGTTGTGGCCAGTGCTCAGGCGGGAACGCTTGCTGCCCACACATGGCACCGGATTCTTGGGCAAAGATGGACGATGTTCGCGCCACGACTTAGAGCGACGCACATCGAGAAAGTCGTCCTCGGAATGGGTTATGGATAGATCGGAGAGTAAAGAGCCCGTGGAATTAATGTCGCCATACGACTTGTCCTCATGCAATGTATTTAGAGATTTACGCTTGCGCGACGATTCCGGATGCATAGTGTTTAGGAATGCCAGCTTATCGCGCGTCTCGTTGTTCAGATTGCGTTCGTGACGCAGCAAATCGGCCACGGCCATTATCTTGCTTTCCATGGCATCGCGCTCGTGTTCGGCCTGTCGGCGCGCTTTGATTTCCGTGTCAATGATGCGGCGTGCGTGATACAGTTTGCCCTCCAGGTCGCCCATCTTGGCCAGCGATTTGTCCAGTTCCGTTTGAAGGCGCGCATTCTGAGTGGCAAAGCCGTTGCATTTCTCGTGGTACTGCTCAAACATGCGCAGAAAGCTGAGGAATTCTGTGCGAAGAGAATCGAGTTTTTCGTTACATATTTTTTTATTTTTTACTTGCTGTGACTTCAACTCACCCTCCTCGGCGGTGCCTTCGGTCAGTACCTGCATGCAGCGTCGCAGATCGTCAAACGACGCCAGCACGGAGAGCGTCATTTTGGTTGAGTGCGCGCCAATTCGACTGCAGCAATTTAAAAGTAAATATTATACTGCTGCAGTATTTATAATTATTTCAGCAGTCCACTTTCACTCGTAGCACCCAAATTCCTTTTAATTCGATCTTATTTACAACAATAAGTACAGCAAAGAGGAAGCACGCTGCAAAGGACGCGACTTTTTTCGATGAAGTGCCGTTGGTTCAAATTTCGATCTAGATATGTGCAATAAGCAATATTTCAACTATCGTAAAAACGCACATATCGATAGTTACATATTCGATTAATATAACAATTATAAATGCTTATTATAAAAAAACACAAAATAATTTTGTTTAACTAATTCATTATTAAAAGCTTTAAAATGAAAGTGACATGGGATAAGTAGGTGATATTGTTTTTAAAGCATTAAAATTCACATGCCTAAATCGAGAAGACCGTCACTTTTATATGGTATTTTATGATCGTTTTTTAGTGTGTCTTTTGCGTTTCTACTGAACAACATTGTTTATTAACTTGCCGGTTTCAGCAATTCAGCAATCTGTGAATATGTCGGTCGCCTCTCCATCTAATCCAGCTCTCGCGCTGCAAAATAAACGCTGGAACGGTCTGCGGAATGTCTTGGAACGCGAAGGTTTATTTTGCAAGGATGACTTTACTCCATCGTCAGATAATTTGGAATTCCTACAAACAAAATGCAAAGTGCTGGTCATTGGAGCCGGCGGTTTGGGCTGCGAGCTCCTCAAAGATTTGGCATTGATGGGCTTTGGTGATTTGCATGTGATTGACATGGACACCATTGAGCTGTCCAATCTGAACCGTCAGTTTCTGTTCCGCCGCACAGATCTGGGTTCATCCAAAGCTGAATGCGCCGCGCGCTTCATCAACAATCGCGTGCCCACCTGCAAGGTGACGCCTCACTTTGCTAAGATTCAGGATTTCGATGAGTCATTTTACCAGGAGTTTCACATAATTGTTTGCGGCCTGGACTCTATTGTGGCCCGTCGCTGGATCAATGGCATGCTGCTCTCCATGCTGCGGTACGAGGAGGATAACAGCTTGGACGTCTCCTCGATCATACCTATGATAGACGGCGGCACTGAGGGTTTCAAAGGCAATGCTCGTGTCATATTGCCCGGCTTCACGGCCTGCATCGAATGCACCTTGGATCTCTTCCCACCACAGGTCAACTATCCACTGTGCACGATTGCCAATACGCCGCGTCTGCCGGAGCATTGTATTGAGTATGTGAAGATCATACAGTGGGACAAGGAGAACCCCTTCAATGCACCGCTGGATGGGGATGACCCACAGCACATTGCCTGGATATACGAGCGTGCCCAGGAGCGTGCCAATCAGTTCAATATAACCGGCATTACCTATCGCTTGGTCCAGGGCGTCATCAAGCACATAATCCCAGCTGTGGCCAGCACCAATGCGGTCATTGCTGCTGCCTGTGCCCTGGAGGTTTTCAAGCTGGCCACTAGCTGCTATGACAGCATGGCCAACTACTTCAACTTCAACGACTTGGATGGCATCTACTCCTACACCTATGAGGCGGAGAAGTCTGAAAGCTGTTTGGCCTGCAGCAATACACCTCAGTTGCTGAACATCGATGATCCCAATACGACGACTTTGGAGGATGTCATCAAGCAGCTTTGCGAACTGCCCCGGTTCCAGCTCAAGAGCCCAGCTCTTACCACTATTATGGCAGATGGCAAGCAACGCACTCTTTACATGGCCAATGTAAAGAGCATCGAGGAGGCAACGCGTAAGAATTTGACGCAGTCACTGGGCGAGCTCGGCCTGCAGGATGGTCAGCAGCTGACAATCACTGATGCCACATCGCCATCGGCCATTACACTGCAACTCAAATACCAAGCCAATGAGATTGAAATGTTATGAACTGTGAACTAAATATAAAACAATATTTAAATCGAATTCAGTAACGATTGTTTTCCAGCTCTTTATACAGAGTTCTTAAAATAACCGCCCAATCATTCTTTCGATAAGTTATTTTAAAATCCTTATTTTTAAAATACCAAATCGCTTTTTTTTTCAATTTTTTGCCTCATAATCGATAGCTTCGATAATTTATACAATTATTACAAATCCTTTCAAAAATCGTATCAAATCGTATTTCCTCAACAAATTGGAAATTTTTATTCCATTATAAAAGCAATCTTATAGTTGTACACCCGCAACTAAATATTAATTAACATTACTCATGTCTAATATGAATTTCTTGCCAGTGAAGCCCTTAAAGTTTAGCGCTGCAACCGCTGCATCCTTAAACTTCTCCAGCGGAACCATCTCGTGTGTAGGCGCCACGAACTTGCCCTCCTCCATGAGCTTGCAAAGTTCTTGGAACATTTGCTTGCGCTCAGGTGCGTTATAGTTCTCCTTGGACCAGCGCGTCATCCAGAAGCCACGGAATGCGATGTCTTTAAAGATAAGTGGTCCCGTGGCAACGGTTACTGGCTCCCGCGACATGCCGCCATAGGTGACCATAACGCCGCGATCGTTCAGGTGACGCGACACTTCTGTGGCGCTCTTGCCGCCTACACAGTTCAGAGCGAGCTGGGGACGCTTAATTTTTCCCGTTTTGAATATGTCGCTCGTACGAATCTCCTCCTCGGTCAGCACAGCAGTGGCGCCCAGACACTGCAACATCTGCTTAAGTTCATCAATCTCTGGCCGATTGCGCACAATGCCCACGCTGTTGATGCCCCAGGCGCGGCAGAGCTGATGCACGGCTTGGCCGACGGCGCTGTTGGCGCCATTCTGTATGACCGTATCGCCAGGCGACAGTTTCACAAAGTCCTTGAGCATGCGATAGGCGGTGCAGGGATTAACAGTGATCGTCGCCGCCTCCGCCAGGCCCACTTTATTCGAAATGCCAAGCAATTGATCCTCGTTATAGACGGCATGCGTTGTCCAAGTGCCCAGGCCAGAGGCCAGTGGCACCACATGCGTGCCGGGCTGCAGACTCTTCACCTGCTCGCCCACACAAACAACCTTGCCCACAAACTCATTGCCGGCTATGGCTGGAAACTTTGGCTTCACCGGATATTTGCCTGCAATTTGAATTGTTTATATAAGAGGTGCATATAGTATATATGAATCAATGGAAATTTCCATATAGACTTACCCTGAATAGTGTTAATGTCTGCGGGATTTATAGGTGCTGCCAGAATTTGGACCAATACTTGCTTGTCCGTAGGATCCGTCAGCTTATCCTCTACCAGTTTCAGCACATCCTGCGGTTCGCCGTGCTGTGTATACTTCAATGATTTGGCCACTACTGACATATGCCGACATAGTATAGCAGGTCTTGTACAGGAAGATAGTGTTCTACGCAACATTATTCTAATATTAATTTCTTGTAATTTTCCTAAACTCAACAAACACAACAAAAACTAAAACGATTTTGTTTTGTTTGTCAACTCCGTTGAATCGTTTCCACTAGACGGTTTTAGTTCTTGCTTGTTCTTGTTTTGATGATGAGAGCTTAATTTATCGATAGCTTTTTCGATTTGAAAATTTATTAAAATTAGTATATTAAAAAAATAATGCAAATACATATATTAAAAAATAATAAACAAAATTTATTTTATAATATTTAAGTATATTTGAATAATTATTTATTAATTTGAATTAAGTTTTAATATATTTTGTTAAAAAATACTATTAATTTAAAAGTGTGACCGCATTCCGTTACCACCACCGACTGCTAAGCGCCAAGAAATTTTGTAATTTAAATGTTGGATAGTCATCGGCGTTATTTCGTATGCTAATTGCACTTTGCGGCCAATCACGCAACTTCCTGTTTCCTTTTTTTATGCAGTGCAGGTGTTTCGCCTTCAGCCACCCCCACATATTTAATATGAAATTAGCATATAAATGCAATTTCTGGGCGTGGCATGCATATGACTGTAATACAATTTTTTAATAGCTATTAAATATATTTTTAGATTAGTAACATTTTTTATTGTTTGTAGAAATTGTTTTCTTTTTTTTTTGTTATTGTAAGCAACAACTTTGCAAAATAAACAGAAATCAATAGCTGCGGGGACGTACAGACAGACAGGCAGCCAGGCATAAAAAACTTCCATATAAAACCCAACTCCGGGCCGCCTACTTCGGCCACTGCCATAATTATTATACTTGCCATTCTAGCAGTGCTGAGAGCGGGTATATTAGCTTTTCTATTTGCCTGGCTAGCTACCTTTAATATTGTATGTATCAAGTAGCTAATAGATTAGGAGCTCTGTCCTAGCTATGCCTGGTATCTAGACTGCAATTTCAGAACTAAATAATTAATATTTTACTTCATTTTCACAGCCGTAACATAAGTAACTAACTAACTAGTTGGTATTTGAGCTGTTAGCTCTAGCACGTTTTGCACTTTTTTTATTTTCACTTATAACGGCGATAAAAGACGTTGCCCGGGGTTCTCATAAAGCAATCAAACATCGCCGCCGCCGTCGTCGTCGTCGTCGTCGTCGTCACAGGACCCCCTTGTCCAACAGCACGGAAACGAAAAATCCAATAAAAATAAATGTATGTGAGAATTATTCGTGGTTGGTCGCGTGCCGCTGTGGCATGCGAGGCAGCGCCGCAGCGCCCCACAGTGGCAGCACATGTCCGGGCTTAGTTAATATTTAGCAGTCGACGCTCGCGGTTCCATACACGGAGCTCCTTTAAAATGTCCACACGCCAGCCACTCAATCCGCGCGCCAACGTTTTCATACTGGTCAATCTTGGCTGTGAGGCGCTCTACGTAATTGACCAGCGTCTGAAGGCACAACAAATAGCGGCCGACAAGTCGCTTCAAGGTTACTTCAACTATCCCTGCCTTTAATTGAGCTCCAATTAATTGTATTTCCATTCCAGTCATACACGATGTGACCACGGTGCTGTTGGAGCCGAAGTTCATTGAGTCATTGATCAATGGGTCTATGCATAGCAATGGCCAGCTGCTGACCGCTGATCACTGTAAGTTCATGCTGAACGACATTGCCACCTGTTCGCTGATGCGCCTGGACGAAACGTCCATGGAGAAGTTGTGGAATCTGATGACCATGGTGTACAAATGGCAACTGTTTGTCTCGCGTCATCAGCATCATCTGCTGGACATTACGTTCCGGCACCTGGATGCCATTAGTCGACTATATCCGGATGCAAAACGGCACATGCTTATCGATTTCACCAAGAATACGTTACTGGACTTCTGGAATGCTTGCGGCGAGGAGCAACAGCTTTCCATTTACCGCACCAACAAGGCGTGGCTGGAGTGCTTCAACACGAAGATCTCGTTGCTCATCCGATTGGGCTTTCAGGCCATGGACGGTAGTTTTTTGAGTCCCCTGGATCAGAGCCACTACGACGACTACGCCCAGTCCATTGGCGACAACATTTACATTAAGAACAGTGAATTGATGCAGCAGCAGCAGCAACGCGAGCCGAACCGCATAGATCAATTGGCAGCGCAGCTGAATATTAATCAGACACAGTCCATAGCTGGCGAAGATTTGCTGCCCATGGATGCGGGCCAAGTCCAGAAGCAGTTCGAACAGACATTCTCTAGCATACTGTTTACGGACCTGGATAATAATGCGGCAGGGGCAACAACATCGCAGGCGCTGCTCAATCCCAACGCCTCGGGCTGTGAATTTGTGCAGCTGCTGACGACCAACAGCACAGCGGATGACGTGGTGGCCACAGCGAATCGCAGTAGTGGAGTGCTCAATCAGCAATTGATCGATTTGTATAGCAAAATGCATTGAAGTACCTGTGGAGGAGCAGAATGCGGCGATTTGACAGAGCGCCATCTGGCAATTAGAGCGAGCGCATATAATGCATAATTAAAAATTATTGTATTTGTTTGTAAAATAATTACAAAAAAGTGTTTGTTTTTTTTTTTTTTGCTTTTGTTTTTCTTTTTGCAGTTTCGAAGACATTGGTGATCCAACAACATTACAAAAATTTTGAGCTTGCGACTGGTTTGATAAATTAAGTTTTCTAGAACTGCGCTATCCTAAATATTCATAATCATTTAGTGCGCGATTTTAGTTGTAAGTGATGCAAAACAATTCAACAAAATAATTATATGAAATGATTGAATTTTGAAATTCACAAATAGATATATCTATAAATATTAAATAATCGTGTTGTATGTGTTTTGCATGCCAATTAAAATCAACAACTGCCGTAGCTGCCAAAAATGTTGGAAACTTATGGCAACGAATTATAGTTAGGGATAATTACTGCTTGTTCGTCCAGATATATATGTATAGAGATGATATATATATATATATATATATACATATATCCAAATATTTGTAGTAGTTCGGGTTGTGAAGATGGTGGGATGGCGGGTTGCGAGGCAGTCTGTGCATTGTGTCCCAGACACATTACATTTTCGCCTTTAGGGGCACCGCATCCACCATGATATGCAACGCCATTTTGAGGCACTCCTCAGCGGAACTGATCTGGGCGCAGGGGAAAGCATCAGCGTGTTGCGTTAGAAAATCACAGTACTTCTGATAATTGGTCAATGAAAAATCGTAGTTGTAGGCGCCCAACAACTTTAAATCCGTGTCGTTAGACACCAGCGGCACCGACGCCTTGAACGGCAAATTTCTATACTTCAAATAGTCCAATTCACATGCCTCGCACTTGCAGTTGAAGCGATACTGCATGGAGAGCCTCTCCTGGCGTTGTTTCTTGCTAAAGACTGCAAAATGCGCACTGCAATAAGAAACATAGATATATATATATTGATTAGAATTCAATGATTTATAACAGTTTAGAGTCTCTCCTACCCATAGTTGTCGTAGAGCACACCACCGGCTTTGATGGGTCGCAGCACAAACAAATAGGCCTTGACGCCTTCGTAGATGCGCAGCGTGTTGGGTGCACACGAGTGATTGAGCAGGGAGAGAAACGCATAGGCGCCGGATGAATGCGACTGATCGTCCTTGGTCTCGTTCGGCTGTTCGACGAGATCAATGCCATGCATATTCGATGGTGATGTTTGTAAATGTCTAAAGAGTAAATCCGTGAAGAAGTTGCGACCTTCCTCACCGCCGAGATACTCTTTGAGCGGTGTGTATTCCATAATGAAGTGCTTGAGGACAGCGCACACCACCGACCGCTGAAAGAGATCGGAGACGGAGCGCAAATGCTGATTCGTTACCAGACCGTGTATGGCCCGATAATGTTCCTGTGGTGTCAGTTGAGTATAGTCCAGATCGAATACGGATTTGTGCTGATTCTCCGGCTTCTCGCAGAACGCCATCAGCTCCTCAATGCTCCCGTAGAGATCCAAGGCGCTCAGCGTGGTGCGCAACGCAATACAATGGATTTTGTTGAACATGCGATGCAATAGATCAATGATGGGGCACTCGTATTTGTGGAAAGTGCTATTGGCGCGCTTTTTACACTCCTCCGAGCAGAACATGACGGAACAGCAGTTATCGCAGGGTATAAGTGTTAAATAGCGTTCCTCCTTGCAGTTGCTGCATCTAATGTATCGCATAGGTGCCAGCAGTGACGAGCAGAAGGGCTCCTCAGTGGCAACAATGTCGCCGACAACCAGATCTTGCGTTGTAACTATAAATCGGCCCTCATCCGGAGTCTCCCGCATCTCCAAGCAATTGGCTATGAATGGCACTTGCGGGTGTGCATCGAAGCTCATTTTAAAAGCGTACGGTACAATATCCGGCGGTTGTTGCTGCACCAGCTGCTGACAGTCGCGTTCACGTTTGTCCAGCTTATGACGCAGTCGCTCCGGATAGTTGGCCTTGCGCGCCAGCTCAATGTTGGCCAAGCATTCACGATAGCGTTTCCACTCGAAAAATACCGCCGACCTGTTGGCATATCCAATCGACAAATTCTCCGAATTGGGCTCCGCATAACAAATGCTCTTGTTATACAATTCAAGGGCCTGTGGATTATGATATAGATCTGATTATTTATGTATTTATCGGCAAAGATCAGAGTATTTTCTATGGTATTATTAAGTGCAATTTTGAGCAAACTAATATCTACATATTGAATAAGCCGCATTTTTACTTGCCTGAAAGTATTTTCTATTCTTTAGGGAGAATTGCTCATTGCCAAGCATGCGAAATTCGACACTGCGCTTGTTGCATTTGCTTTCACGTAGCGTTACATTTAAGAATATTTTTTCCATGTACTTGAAGTCAATCAATGCATGCTCCACGAAGTTTACCTTCGAGTAGTTCTCTTTGAGCTCATTGAATTTGCCGGATATAATTCCAATCAGTTTCCAATCGTTGAGCTTTTTAATCAGATCGTCGCTTACGTCGTATACGTCCATTCTTGTTATTGTTTCAATTTATCCTCGAGCTGCACATATACATATACATACATATACACACGCACACTCAGACAGAGCCAAGGCACTTGGTCTAGTCGTCGTCCACCTCGCAGTGTTTTGCCTGCTTGCAAGTCGCGTGTGTTGCGTCGCCGCCGCTGCCGCTGCCGCCGCCTGTTTTTTCACCGACTAAATATGTTTGTATTTCTGTGTGTTTGTGTCACGCAACTAGATAGTTGCGTTTATGAATGACGATAAAATGCAATTTCGCAAAAAAATTTTGAGAAGTTTACTACAAATTTATTAGTTATGCGCCAATCCTGATATCAAATTTAGTTTAGTTGGATTTTTTTTTGGCGAATTCAGCCGTAGTGTGACCGTGTTGTGGGAGTACAAAAAGAACATTGCTTGTATGCCAAAAATACCAGCAATCACGCGGTAGGAAAAATTGCTAAAACTAATGTTGAAGTTTGCAAGTTCAATTTGTTAAGTTTATGTATCGATATATATCGCACATCACTAAAATGTAAGATCGCGCATCTCCTATTGCTGTTCACTTTTAATTCATTCCCTGAATAAACGCTTTCGTATACGCACGTATTCGGTTTCATATTCAATGTGTACGGAATCATTACTTTCTCCACAAATGCTCTAACATTGGTTATGGGCCCAGACTCGCAGAAAAGAATTTAAGATGAGTCTGTATAACATTGAAAAGTTAAGTGAAAGTAATTACGATGTATGGTGTTTACAAATGCGAAGTGTTCTCATACATCAGGAGTTGTGGAACCATGTTAGCGGTAAATGTGAAAATAATGCTAGTACAGCAGAAGCCGCAGTGAAGTGGAATTTGTGTGATGAAAAGGCACTGGCGCTTATAATATTGAACGTGCAAGTATCGCAGTTGAACTATGTAAAAAGCGCAAAAAGTTCTAAAGAAGCGTGGGACAAATTAAGAGAAATTCATGTGTCTACGGGTCCGCTTCGTAAAGTATCGTTGTACAAAAAACTGTTAAGTTTAAAGTTGTCGTCAGAAATGAGCATGACGCAATATATCAATTCGTTTGTCGAAATTGTGGATAAACTGACAGAAGTGAGCATCGAACTAAGTGAAGAACTAAGAGTTATTATTCTGCTTTCAAGCTTAGGCGCGGAGTATGAGAATTTCGTCATAGCGATCGAAACAAGAGACGCGCTTCCTACATTCGACACGCTCAAAATAAAACTTCTAGAAGAAGCAAAGCGAATTGAAGATAAGTGCGAACAGGACAGCAGTCAACAAGCATTCTATGCTGGCGCCAAGAAAAATGAAACGCGATCGAAACAACGGGACAAATTTGACGGACAGTGTTACAAGTGTGGTAAACGTGGACACAAAGCAAGTAACTGCAAAGAAAACGTGAAGCGCAATAATGCGAGAAATGACCATGAAAAGACAATGAGTGGTGATCTGGAAAAGCAAAGAATATCGTATTCTGTTTTTGCTGCAATGAACGAAAACACAGTGTCAAAACGCACTTGGTGCTTGGACAGTGGCGCAACGTCGCACATGTGTTGCGATAGAGATGTGTTCGTGTCGTTCGTGCCAAAAAGAGACAAAATAATGTTGGCAGCAAATAAATATATCGAATCACCGGGCACGGGTACAGTAATAATAAAAACTCAACAAGGCAAGTTGGAGTTACGCGATGTTTTGTACGTGCCATCGCTACAAATGAATTTTTATTCCGTTAGCAAAGCAATGAAATTCGGACATAAAGTATTTTTCGGCAACAATTTTGCGTCGGTAAAAACAAAAAACCATACGGTGCTGCTAACTGCAGCAATGAGTGATAATTTATTTTTGTTTAACGATTTAAACGAGAACAAACTGTTTTCAATAAGTGAAAAAGCTATTATGTGGCATAATCGTTATGGTCATTTAAACTATCGTAGTCTCAAAGATTTGTCAGAAAATGAGCTAGTGCACGGGATTGACGTAAAAAACATACCCGCTGAGATTAATTGCAATACGTGCAATAAATCAAAAATTTGTGCAAAACCGTTTCCGAAAAGCTGTAAAAACAATGCCGATGATCTTTTGGATTTGATTCACACAGACGTGTGTGGTCCTATAAATGTTGCCTCAGTAGGGGGTGCAAAGTACTTTATAACGTTTATAGACGACAAGTCAAAAAGGGTGTTTGTGTACTTTATGAAATCCAAAGATCAAGCGTTTGAAAAGTTTCAACTATTTAAAAATATGGCAGAGTGTCAAACACAAAGAAAAATAAAAGTCATCCGAAGTGACAACGGCAAAGAATACATAAATAAACAGTTTGATAATTATTTAAATGAGTGTGGAATTAAAAGACAATTATCGGTGCCGTATACACCTCAACAAAACGGAGTAGCAGAGAGAGCCAACAGGTATTTGGTGGAAATGGCTCGCAGCATGATGGTGCACGCTAACGTCGAGGAGCCACTATGGGCTGAAGCTATATGGACTGCAGCATACATCCGAAACAGATGCCCATCGCAAGGGTTACAGGGTAACGTAACGCCTTTCGAACTGTGGACTGGTCGCAAGCCGACGGTGAAGCATTTTCGTATTTTTGGCTCACCAGCATATGCTCTCAATAAGCGGCAACACAAAAAGTTTTGTGCCAAAGGTAAAGAGTATACTTTCGTTGGATATTCGCCAACAGCCAAGGCGTATCGGCTGTATGACAGAGAAGCGAAACAAATAGTAGAGCGTAGGGACGTAAAGTTTGTGGAAAATGAAATCCAAACAAACCCGGAAATGCCAAGCAAAAGCTATAATTCGTTCATTTTAGATATTCCGTTAGAAGTAAATAGTGTAGATTCAGAAGAAGTTAGTTCTGAAAATGCTACAAACAGGGATGAAGAAATCGAAGAATTTGAAAGTTTTGAAGCAGAGGAAAGTGCAGATCTGAGCAGTTCAAATGAAGACGATGCAGAGGAAAATTTAGATTTTGGCAATTCAAATGAGGAAATTACAGGAAACCTGCGTCGAGGTCCAGGTAGGCCAAGAATAGTTCGGACAGGTAATGTTGGCAGACCACGCAAGCAGTATAGCATGCTAAATAATATTATTGCATTCACTGATATAGAAACGCCCAAAAATATAAAGGAGGCTCTGTCTGGCAAACATTCGTTTGAGTGGGAGCAATCGATGAAAAAAGAATATGATGCACTGGTAAAAAATAAGACTTGGAAATTAGTAGATCCACCAGACGATACCAAAGTCATCAGCTCCATGTGGGTTTATAGAATCAAACGAGATGAGCAAGGAAAGATTAGTAGTTTCAAATCTAGACTTGTTGCTAAAGGTTGTAGTCAACAGCTAGGCGTTAATTATAATGAAACATTCTCGCCAGTAATACGTTATGAGAACATAAGGCTTTTATTAGCAATAGCTGTTGAGAAGGAGTTATATTTACACCAAGTGGACGTTTCGAATGCGTATTTGAATAGTGAGCTGCAAGAAAGTATATATATGAGGCAACCCGATCATTTTGTGAGCAGTGCATATCCTCAAAGAGTTTTAAAGTTAAAAAAGGCACTATATGGGTTAAAGCAATCGGGTAGAGCTTGGAACAGTACCTTGGACAAGACTCTAAAGAAAATGGGATTTAAGGCAGCAATTAACGAGCCGTGTCTATATATGAAGATGTCAAAGGGCACCTACAATCTGATTGCGGTCTATGTAGACGATCTTATAATTGCTTGCCGCAACAAAAGCGATCTGGATGTTATTAAAGCAAAGCTTAAAGAATGCTTTAATATACATGACAATGGCCCATTGCATCACTTCCTGGGTATGGAAATTCGTCGCAAGGGAGAGAAAGGTGCTATTTCTGTGTGTCAGAAACAGTATATCACTTGTCTTTTGGAAAAATACAAGTTGAGCGTGTGTCGTTCAGTTTCTACGCCCTTGGACCCTGGATTTACAATTAGTTGCATTAATGAGCAATGTGGCAAAGTTGATGTAACGGAGTATCAATCGCTGATTGGTTCACTGATGTACTTGGCTATATCGACGCGCCCTGACATATTACATTCCGTAAGTAAGTTGGCCCAACGGAATACGAATCCACACACCGAGCACGAGTCAGGCGCAAAACACGTTCTTCGGTACTTGGCGAAGACATTGGAGCTTAAGCTCCATTACTCTAAAACTGAAATGCCCCTGCATGCATATGTCGATGCAGACTGGGCTAATGATAACATTGACAGAAAATCGTACTCTGGGTACGCGTTCTATCTTGCAGGTTCGGCTTTTTCTTGGGAGTCAAAGAAGCAATCACTGGTGGCTCTCAGCAGCACAGAAGCAGAATATATTGCACTCTCAACAGCAGCCAAGGAAGCAGTATATTTGAAGCGGCTACTTGAAGAAATTGGATATGTGGATCAATCCTCGCCAATCCGAATCAACGGTGACAATTTGAGTGCGCAGCAAATCGCATTAAACCCTGTTCATCACAAGCGCACCAAACACATAGACATTAAGTATCATCACATTAGAGAAGTAATCGCTAACAATGAAATATCAGTTAGTTTTGTTTCTACGAACGATAATGTTGCTGACATTTTTACAAAGAGTTTACAGAAAGAAAAGCATAATAAGTTTGCAAAAATGTTAGGCTTAAATTAAGAAACATTGTAAGTTAAATTAAACTTGAGAAGAAGTGTTGAAGTTTGCAAGTTCAATTTGTTAAGTTTATGTATCGATATATATCGCACATCACTAAAATGTAAGATCGCGCATCTCCTATTGCTGTTCACTTTTAATTCATTCCCTGAATAAACGCTTTCGTATACGCACGTATTCGGTTTCATATTCAATGTGTACGGAATCATTACTTTCTCCACAAATGCTCTAACAACTAAATTTACAAAAAAAAAAAAAAAAGTGAGCGCCATCTATCGGCAGCAGTTTGAGATATTTTACTTCAAAAATGTTCCGACATGCAAATGCACGCATATGGAAGTTATTTTTGATTCATAGCAAGAATTAATGTTTGCACACTTTTTAATTTAACAAGCAAACAGCATTTATTTAGCTTTTGTTCACAATCATATAATGAATTTAATTATTGGTTTTACTTTTCTTCGCACCATTCGTTTTCCTTGCGCACCTGCTCTTCCTCAGCTGGGGAAAAGTCGTTGGCTATGGCAAAAGTCTCGCGAATGTCCTGAAGCGATTTGCCTTTGATCATATTGGCGCAAGTCTTGCAGGTAACATCCAGTAGACCTTGAATGTTTAAATAATTGGCTGCCAGAATGAGCTCAAATAAAGTTCCTTGGTCGACTTTTAGGAAGTCTGCGTCCCAAGATGAAATGTCATCGGTGCGCTTCTCCTTATTTTCATCCTCTTGCGCTTGCTGCGGATCGTCCTGGGCGTGATAGGTAGCCCAGTGAAGAACCTTGCGTAGAATTGCCGAATTTACATTCGGCAGCGGTAACACAGTATTGTCGCTTTCATCGCCTAAATCTTCCAGTGCCGTCTTAATAGTTTCCGAACATTTGGCAATTTCGATGTCCGTATCAAAAATTTCTTTATCCGACGATTCCAAGCGTATGATAGGCATTCTGAAAAAGCTATATCCGATTTAAATAATTTCTGATTATTTAAAAATTTTTATTTTAATATTGTGAAACTTACATGAATTATTAGATGCTTCTACAAAGGTCGCAAAATTTTGTCAAACAGAACAGAGCAGAACAGATTGACAACGGTTTCAAGGCACCATAGACAAATCTAAAAATAAATGCTTTGTTATTTGTTTTTATATATATCTAACGTGTCGAAATTATGAAATTGAATTATTGCTTGACAGATAACGCATAGAAGCTTGATTCTGTGTGTGAAAATAAGTTCTTAAATATATTGTATTACCCTATTCAGCAAATTTATAATTTCACTCGTTCTTCTTCCAAAACTGTTTCCTATCACGCTTTGCCGGGCACTCAATGTGACCATAGCCGAGCAAAGCTAAATGCCATATGCAACCAATAAGTCGGGCAATATAGGTACATATATTTAAATATACTTAATTTTGATACAATCTTTACAATAAACAAATGTTAATATGCTCACATATGTACAAGAATTTGGAATGCATACAGCTGATGAATAGTCAGTGTAAGAAGCCCAAGAAAAATCCTAGCGTCTTTGACAAAATCAAAACTATTGTATCCGCAATCAGGGTTATACCCTGGAAGAATATGTCCAACAGATCTTCCTGATCGTATGCACGAAGAAAACGAAACAGGAACAGTGCCGATATGCAGAAAACCACGGGCCAGATCAGCGATAGAACGAAGCGTGCCGCCCAGACCACCATATACCAAGTAACGAGGAAGAGTAACACATATGCAATTAGTGTTCCCATATCCGAAGGCATGCCCACATTCTTCACCGCATACTCGTAGAGAACGACGAGAAAAGGCGAGTCTCGCCAGTCGTCGGTGGTATCCTTCCAGTTTTCTTCCATTTAATCTTTTTTTTTTTTCTCTTTTGATTATGACAAAAACTATAACAAGGCCGACTCTGTTTACTTCTGTTTGTAATTATTAAACTGCTTTGTTTATTGAAGATCAACTAATAAATCCCTAAGATCAGTGCTCGAACAATAGCTTAAAAATACCTAATTAATTTTTGCAATACCTCAATTAATACTAGCGTAATGTGCCTTTGTTATCGAGAGCATTTATCGGGTTAAGCTTTCGCGCTATATCTATTACATTTTAACTTTTTTTGTTGCTGTTGCTGAAATAATACAAGTTATTGTGTCCCTCAACGCTAATCAACCATTAAAGGGGATCAACCCGCTGGCAAACGTTGATTTGCAAACTCTAAACTACATGTACGTGTGTGCATTGAACTTGCTGTCAGCAATTCCCTGTGATACAGTCAACGTCCTAACTAAAAATAGAACGGTAACTGATGCTGAGAACGATAAGCAATTTCCTTTTCCTTTGAACTGACGTTAGGTGGCTGGTTCAATATACTGCACATGTTGTACTTTTTGTTCCCTCGAAGACGAAGAGAAACGAAATCGCATTTTAATGACTGAAATCGGGCACATAACAATGCTATACAGCCTCGATGTTCAGAAAATGCAATAAATTGGCCAATTTGGTACTGATAAAAAAAGCAAACACCAACAGGGACACCGACCAATGATGTTTAGCAAATTGGTTGCTAACCGCAATATGAGCAAACCATTTTGCTTTGTTGTGGAACCATTCCAGTGGCAACAAATTATAGCTGTTAATAACAATATCAATATCGAGTAGGTGTGAGTTGGCAATCCATATCGACTATCTGTATATATAATTCAATAGTATAATACTAATTTGGTATTTATTTTTTTGGTATTAAGCAAGTGTGCGTTATATGATGACAGCAATAAATACATATTTTTGGGGAAATTCCCGTTCTTTTATATATATATATATATATATATATATATATATATATATATATATATATATATATTTTTTTTTTTTTTTTTTTTTTTTTTTTTTTTTTTTTTTTTAGATATTTTAATAATATTGTGACGTAATAAGTTTTCTTTTAAGCAGTTGTATAAACATATGTATAGAAAATGAATTATGATTGCTGATGCCAGAAGACTTGTTATAATCAACTATTAGATGTTCAATTCACATTAAATCATATCATGCAATACATCTAATTCTTATGCAGCGCTTGCAGCTGGATTTCAAAAATCCTAAATAAACTGCTGCCAGGTACAATAAGATGTAATAAGTTATTTGTTATTACAATAATAAATTCATTCAGATCGTGGATGCCGTAAGACAAGTCATAATCGAGTACTCCACGATAAATATTGCCGTTTGTTCGATTGGATAAGTTGGTATGTTAAATCATATCATATAATACATATGTACATATGTAGTATGTACATACATACATACATATATCTAGTTCTTATGCAGCGCTTGCAGTCAGGCTGCAACAGTGTAACCGAAAGTTATGGCATGTGTTATGCTTTCGTGCTTACTAAACTTCTTATTTCGAGCCTGCCACAGGGGGACCATAACGATTCAATCAAATGCTATAAGATGCACAAATATAACATCATTTTAAAGCTTCTTGGCATTTGAATTTTATTTAAATATTGAAGAATTTTACGTTGGCTACGGAAGGGCCAAAACAAAAAGAAAAAAATGGTAACCAACATTGTCAAAAATATACTGTGTACAGAATATTAAATGAACGGAAGCGGAAATGTTCAAGCAAAAAGTCGAGCATGCAACAGGAAGCTACTCAAACACATAGAAACACAGACAAACCCACACACACAAGCACGCATACATATAGAAGTAGATAGTGTGACACTTTTATGAACATAGCAACAAAAGTTAGATATAATAACAGGCGCTACAGCTGCAATAATAACAATAATAACAACAGCAGCTTGTCGTTGTTTCTGGTCTGTTTTATAAGCAAATAAAGGCGTGACACAGTTCTTTCAATTCCATGCACACACACACAGAAACAATTGCAGTGAAACACATGGTCGTATCTTATTTATAGTCCTGTTGCTGTTGCTGTTGCTCCTGTCAAAGTCAGTCAACCAGCCCAAGCAGTCACTTGTGCTGCCATTGCAACAAAGTCGCATAGGTAGCCTTTGCCATTCATTGCCTTTGTGTCCTGTTTGCATTTTATGTTGTCAGTGTGTGTTTGTGCTCTGTACACCAAACAGCATAGGTAAAAACCTGCTGTGGCATGAAAATGCCATAGTTATGTGATTGTTTTTAGGAACAATGCAAACTAAGTGCCACTTGATAAATGAATTCTTGTGGCTGCTGACAACTAAATACACAAAAACCAACTCAAATGACATTGTAATTTCTACGACTATCCATGTGACTTAAATAGTTTTTGGGCATTTCGATTGAAATATTTGCTCTAAAAATTAGTTGAAATAGTGAAGCAAATAGTTGCATAAATTTTTAATGATAATTAATGTTGGCTTTTAGTATTCAATATAATTTGCCTGGCTTCACATTTATATATTTATTAGCATTCACACACAAAGCTTTTAAGCTTTTGGAAAATTTTACTAATTGGCTTGAATAATTGACATAAATTTGAATTGATTGCATACAATTTGATTTGATACCTCGAAGACATTGTTAATGTGAACTCGGGGTGAAGTATGAAAAGTTACCGGTAAAGTAAGGTAAAATATATTCTTGATTAGGACGACGAGTTAATCGATCTAATCAATGTAGTAGCTATGTTTACATTATGGTATATAATAAAGAAAAAAAAATATATATATATATATTTAAGTTTAATATTTATATAAATCTATACTTGTAAAATAGCTTTACACAAGGTACACGATATCTCTAAGCAGTGTATTGTTTTTTGATTTTACTCATATATTTTATTTAAATATTTTTTTTATTATTAGTCTAAGGTCAAGCAAACGTGTAGACAGACGAATTTCTCCACCAACATCTCATTTCCAATCTCTTCATTTATTCAGGAAGTTTGTCTAATCCACCTCCTGCTCATGCTTTTCCTAGCATCTTAAACACTTCTAATGAAAGTAATGTGAATCTACTTTGAATTCATGAGAATCACATAGCATGTCAATGCGAGAATCGTCTGGATAATTTCCGACATGACACAAAATATATATTCATTTAAATGCGTAGCTTTGCTTAAATAGAAGTAGTCCAAAAATAAAATATTCTCTGGAAGCCCGAATTCTCGAGAATTTAGATATCTACAAATGCATTGCACGAAAGCTTAATATGGAAAATACGAAAAAATAGAAAATTCTTGTTTATTTATTGTATGCCATGTTATCTTAATTTAATTTAGCATAAGTGCTTTAATAATTTAATAATATGTTTCCACTTAATACATTTACTTTAATATTTAATACTTCTCAGTATTTCTAGCATTAATTTTTCATTTCATCAAGTTTAGTTGGAATTGTTTTAACGTATAACTCTTATATTCGACGGTTAGTTTTTTCTCCTTTGCTATCAGTACATTTGGCATTTGCTGCGATAGGTGACTGCGATAAGGGGCGACCTTTTAACTTCATGTTGCTGTTGATGTGTCTGTCAGATTTGCAAATCTTGCACATGTTTACTGTTACTTTAAGTGCATCAGATGGCTGTGCAGCTAACCGCAAAAACTCAAGACCAGCACGTCCGAACATCCGCTCGTCTTGTCGCCTCCACCTGAGCAGTGCGCTGTCAACTAGCATGTGCCACATGTGCCCCAACCACAGCCGGAACGATGCGGAGGTTTAAAGTGCAGTCAGCTCCTACTCAACGTTGACCTTTCACGCTGGGTAGCCAAGAGCTGGGGCGGATGGGGCGTGGTTGTCGCCTCGCATGCTGAAAACCATTTGATATGGCCATGTATATAGCCGCGACACTTGATAAAATTAATGAGCATCGAGCCAGTCAGAAGAATGAAAGAGCTGCTGAATAAAGGTAGCCCCTGGGAGATGAATATATACATATCAAATATATATGTATATATACACATAAAGTGGGCCTCATCAAATTGCTTGGGGATTGTCTGATGTTTGCCTGAGAGCACTGCAACAGGTTTGTTGTGTTTCTACTTTTTTTTTTTTTTTTTTTGTTACACTTATCTGAGCTAAACTTTGAAAATATATTATAAGTAACTCCTCAATTTAAGCAGCATTCAGGAAAGTCAACGCTTCGGGCCCAATTGTTGAAGCAACAAAAGCCAACAAAAGAATAACAACAAACGCAAGCAAAGTTACAAACATTTGAAAGTTTGTTCGACAGGACTTTACAATACTCGCTCTTTTTTAAATTAAAATGCAAATTAAATTTTTTGCAGTATTTTTATTTATTTTTTATTTTAATTTTTTTTTTTTTTTTTTTAATTATTTTTAGATATATGATTAAAGTTTGCTTACTTTCGAAATGGACTGTAAGTATCCTATTAATACTCTTTTTTTTTAATAAGATATAATTCAGTTGATATCCTTGATTCTCAGATTAACTTATGTTTAACTTTAATTTAAATTTAAAATATAATAAACATATTTATAGATTTAACAATTTGAAAAAATATATTTTTATTTATATTTATTTGATTCATATTTTAATTTAATCCCATTATTAAATTTATAATAAAAATTTTAAAATAAATACAATAATGGGATTCAAAATAAGAATCATAATTATTTTTATATAAACATATTGGTAAATTGAAACCTTTTCAAATATATTTATATTTAAATATTCTTATAAATTTTATTTTTATATTAGATTAGATTTATATTTGAGCCCATTATTTAATTTTAAATAAAAATAAATTATTAAAAAAAAAAATTTTAATAATTTAAACGTAAATTCTATAATATAATTCAAAATGGGAATAATAAATAATAATAATACTAATTAAATTTAAAATAAAAATAAATTCAATAATAGTATTCAAAATAGGAATAATAATTATTAGGTAAACAGATTGGCAGATTGAACATTTTTAAAATATATTTTTATTTATATTTTTACATATATTTATATTATTTCAGTTTTATTTTTATATGTATTTTATTTATATATTTCTTATATGTTACTTAAATTTTAATACATTTTTTTAATTTTTATTTTTTATTTATATATTTTTTTTAGTTAAAATGAACTTAACCAATAAAATTAAAAAAAAAATTAATTCGCATATCAGAATCATTTGTGAAGCAAACTCACACCCAAAATGTAATCGAATATACTCGCTTTACCACAAGCGAACAATCATAAAAGGCCAAGCCGAAAAGTGAAAGGAGCACAAACAAGAGTCGAGCTAAAAACTGTTTGTTGCCTTCTACCAGGCAGAGCGAAGGAAACGGGCTGCCTTTTTAAATGTCAGCGCGTAATAAAATTTGGACGCCTTTTACGCATTTTTAAGTTTGCGCCGCTTGCTCATAAATGAAATTATTAACAAATAAATGAAAAATTCGCAGTAAAATTCAATTATTATATATGTAAATATATATTTATATATATATATATATAAGTAATATGCATGCACATATGTGTTATATACGTTATTTGTATTCTTTTATATTTTTTAATATTTTCATTCAATTTTGCAGGTTGGCTGCCGCAGCGAGCGTAAATATCAAAGGTGAGAGTGGGCAAATGGGCGTGTTTCAAGAAGCCAAAGAGACAGTGCCCTGCACTGGTGTGCGTGTGTGTACTGCTGAGTAGTTTTTTTCCTTGCTTTTTATTATAATATTCCTCTTTTCTGTTGTTGCCTGAATTGGATTGGGAGTACGGCTGTCGTGTCAATTCAATCAACTTGCTTTCTTGCCGACTCCCCATGAGCCTCTTATGGATCGGCTGCCTCTGCCTCTGCTGCTGCTGCTGCTGCTGCTGCTGCTGTTTGGTTACACAAATGAAAATTTATTGTATGTGCTTTATGCATGCGTTGATACAATGTATACAGGACATACGCCGGGCAGCGTGCGCTTATAATAAATTTTCAATTTTCTGCACAGGACACTCACAGGAGAAAGTGCGTCGCTTAAAATGAAATTGGCTGAGGCATTAATCAAAAAATATGTTTTATAGAAATATGTTTCTACTCAAATGGAATACAGAAATATAATGATTTCGCTTGCCTGTCTATTGTAATATGCAAATTGGAAAAGTTTTCACTTTTCTTAGCTTTTCTTTGTAATGTAAACGGATTTTTTGCTGTTTTTGCTCTTTTGCAACTGCAACGTTGCCCACACAGAAACATCACTCATACGGCGCGTGGGCTTTGCATCTTAATTAACGTTTTCGGACGCACTTTGTGTTGCCTGTCCAAAGTGATGTTACTTTATTTCTTTCTTATGTCTGAGCTGGAAGGTATAGGCAAATATAAATAGTAAAGTTTTGCGGTCATAGTAGGAGCTGGAAAGTTCTCTGCAGCTCTCTGAGCATAAAAGGTAACTTTTAACCTTTGTGTGTGAGTGTGTGTGTGCGTGTGTGAGTGAGTGTATGGGGGCGTGAATAAAAGCCTGGTAGAGCTAGCTAATAGCTTGGGGTATTTACCTGGATGTCGCGGCTGCTCAGTGCTGTAAACTGACGGCTACCTCAGCTGCTGCTGCTGTTGCTGTTGCCACTGCTTCACTCTCTCTCTCACTCTCTCCTTCGCTCATAGCTCGGCCCACTTACAAGTCATTTGCATATGCGACGATGGTAAAACAGCAGCAACAACAGCGGCAGCAACAGGGAAACACGGCAACAGTCAACAAGCATTTCAACATGCTCCAACCATGCGGTTGCTGTTGCTGTTGCTGTTGCATTAAAATTTATGCTTACAAAGCCGCTTATACAACAACTTTCGCAAAAAGTTG
This sequence comes from Drosophila koepferae, assembly GCA_030914345.1. Classification (NCBI taxonomy): domain Eukaryota; kingdom Metazoa; phylum Arthropoda; class Insecta; order Diptera; family Drosophilidae; genus Drosophila; species Drosophila koepferae. Next base: position 2,374,669 of record JAUESR010000211.1, read on the forward strand.
CAGCTGTATGAGTGAAGTTTTCCCCACGCACCGCTGTTGCTGTTGTTGTTGTCCATTATGAAAAATTTTCAGTTGAACTTAAACTTTTTTGTTTTGTTTGTTGTATAAAGCACATTGTAAATGCTCATCTCGAGTCTATTGAAATGCCTGACCTTGGAATCTAAATGAGTTGTGTGTATGTGTGTGTGTGGCTTTTCATAAAGATTCACTTTAAAAGTTTTAATTGTATTCAAGAGCCCCCATTCTAGATTCTTGGCTAGCCACTTTTAATAAAAAAGAAAACTTACGAAATTAAATATTTGATATTCTACGGCAATTTTATCAACGAATTGAAGTCTTAATTGGAAAATTTGTGAAATATATATTGAAGGTGTATATTAATTGCTCTTAAGATAAGAAAAATTGGAAGCTACTTTAAAAGCGTTTCAATTATAATTTTGGCTTTCTTATTTTCCTTACCTTTCTACTAAACTGTTAAAAAAGTTTAATAAATAAACAAACAAAGTTTAATAAATAATTTGTTTGCTAAAGAAACTAGGAAAAGCTAAATTGAAAATTAAAAATATTCTTTATCTTTATAAAAAGATTAGAGGACTTTCTACATAGTTACTCCGTCTAATGCATTTGTAGATAGCTATGGATACTCGAGAATTCCGGCTTACACAGACTATTTTATTTTTGGCTAACTTCTGTATAAGCAAATATACGCATTTAAATGTATATTTGGTGCCAGGTCGCAAATTACTCAGACTGTCCGCGAATTGACACAGTTGCTGCCAAGTTGCTCCTCTCGTCTATTCACATATACATACTTTTACAGTACTAAAAAACATTTTATTGTTTGTAATTATGCATTAAATTTAGCTTCGCTGTTAGATCCGAGTCTGAGTTGACGTCTGTAGCGCTGCATTCGCAACATCCAATGCCAAGCCAATGCACAAGCTTACCTTGTTGTTGAAGTGGACTTATTTATCGCTTGATGCACACATTGGACTTTGATGTATTTTGCAAATACGATTCGAGTGTTATGGGCGTTGCGCCGTTAAACCTCGGCGCATGCATGATATCGTGTTATGTGATCTTATAACCACAGGCGCGTGTGTATTTATGCCGATAGATATATTTGTAGGCTATATATATATATAAATGTATATATGTATATATATGTTTATGTGTGTGTGTGTGCATATCCGATAGGTACAAACAGCAGTCTGTGACTACGTCATAGCTATGTGTTTGAGTGGGCGGGTCACGTAAAAGTAGCTCGTTAAAAATTGATGATGTGCATCAATGCGTGATGATATAGCACTCTGGCTGAGAGCTGGGCCTCCACTTGGCTTCGATGTCCACGCCCACACTTCTCATTGCAGATGCGTGGGGCGTTGAGCGTTCGACATTGTTAACCCATTGACATGTCCATCTTTGTTTTTACCTTAACCTAAGCATTGTGTGCTTTTGAGGATTTATCAACATACATATTTGCTTTTAACATTTATGACATTTAAAAGCCGCATCAAAACTCATAAAAAAGTCGCAATAATAAAGCAAGAATGCGATATACAAGTTTGCTAAATGTTCGCATATATCTGTGGGGCACCTTTCATACTTGTGCGTGTGTGCCTGTAAGTGTGTATGTGTGTGCAGTCGACTAACCGGAGCACTGATATATAAATATATAATGCTTGTCGGTTTGGTTTTTTGCTTTGATTTAACAGCGGCTGGTGGCAGCATCGCTGATTTATGGCCATGCGCTGCCACTCTAAAAGTATGCCACACGCACACACACGCACACACACGCACACACACACACACACACACACACACACACACACACACACACACACACCACTGTCAAGCTTGAAGGCATGCGAGGTATGACTAAGAAATTAATCGTGCCTGTTGCCATCAGTGGCTTTAATGCCAAACAGATAATTTCAATGGCATTTGAGATGGTTAAGTAATTATGTATAAGCTGAATTTGAAAAATGAAGCAGAAATAAATAAATCTCTTTGATTTAGTTTTTATAAATACTTAAACTACAAAATTATCACAATCTATAATATGTTACACATTTTTTAAAATATATTTTCAGAGATTTATATAAATTAATGTAAAAAAAGAAAATGATTTATAAATCAATAAAATGCAAATGCCAAAAAAAAAAGAAAATTAAAAAAAAAAAAAAATTACAGTAGAAAATAAATAAAAAAAAAAATTAATTATAATAATAATCACATAATGAAAAATAAATACAATTTGCAATTTATATATTAAAAAACAAAAATTATTAAAATAAAGTAAGCATTTATATGTGTATGTGTTTTTATACAATTTATAAATTAAACATATTTAATTAAAATAAAAATTATTATAAAAATATTAAAAAAAAAATATATATATATTTGTATGAAGAAGCCGATCTACTAATATTTGGTTCTATAAAATATATTTATTTATTATTATCTACTTAATTATGTATGCAAAATATTTGTTTTTATTATTTTAGAATATATTTACTTATTATTATTGAGCTATTTATGTGTGCTCTTCAAAACTGCTCAGTCTCACTTCGCATATGTTCAATATTTTCATAATATATTTATATATTATTATTTATTTATACATATATGTCTGTGTATTCTCAAAAACTCCTCAATCACACTTCGTATATGCTTGCATTAATATTAAAAAAAAAAAAAAGGGCGCATCGCTTCGCTCTTAGACATACGCAAATTTAATTAGTGCACAGACGCGTTTAGCGTTCCCAAAATGAGTGAAGTGTAAGAATTATGCGAAATACTCGTATACGAAATGTGTGCTGAGTCTAACATAAATGCATGCATCATATAACGAGCAAAAGAGCGACGACAGACGCGAGCGTGGCGCTCATAAAATCAGCCTTAAATCGAGCCCTATAAAAAAGGTTATGTGCATTTAAGGCAAATGTGTTTCACGAATCTGTAGCATATGCAAATTGCAAAAAGACTTAAAAAGTTTTTGAAGGCAACGCACACGACAAATAAAAAATATTTATTTTTTTTATTATATATTTATTTTTTATTTAATTTATTTATATATGTATTTATTATTATAAATTTATTTTTATTTTTATTTAATATCAAATTATTTTTCTTATAAAGAAATATAAATCTAGTTTTGTACCCAAAGGATTTCAAAGACGTGTGTCTTGGTATTTTATATAAATTTGAAAAAAAAACATTAATGTATTTATTTAATTGTTATTTTAATTTCAAGCAGCTCGCAAATAACTGCTAACTGAATCATACTCACTCGCCATCGCTCTGTTTTTGTTTTCAGCTGAGCGCTACATATTCGTGTGACGCTCTTCAACCGAACATCGTTTAGGGAGCGGAACGATTCACGATCGCTCAAAAAGGCTCGGTAAGAGAGCAATGATTTAATGAGTCAAAGCAAACGATCTTCGTATTCACATACACACATAGATATTCACATCAAACATGCACGAAAGACTTTTTGCTTCAACGAGGGTCAATCAAACGTTCGGGGAATGAGTCCAATGAAGAACGAAGGCAATCGCTTGCTCTCTTAATTTTTTTTTTCGCATAGTGTTAGTGAAAGTCGCTTATTTGCAGACATTAAACAACGAACAACAGATATTGGCGAGCTCTGCTTGAAAAATTTTTATTTAGAAAAAATTCTTGGTAACAATAAATAAAAAAAATAAAATAAAATATTGGCGAGCTAAACAATTTAAATTTAAATTAAAAGGAAAATGACCAAAAGTCATTAAAATAATTTTGTAATATATTATTTATTCATTTATTTTTATTTATATCTATTTATATTTATTTATTAAATTGTTTTAATAAATATAAAAGTAAAAAACTCACACTTTCTATTTATTTTCAATTTAAAGACATTTATCTGTTTAGTAGAAAGGCAATAAAATATTTGAAACTCCACAGCAAATACGCATCCACAATTTAATGCTCCAAACTTGTTAGGATAAGCGGTTTTCAAGCCATTTAGGGAATTTCTTTGTTAATTTTACGCATTTATGCTTTAAGCTCTAACATCTTCCAAATACGCTCTGTCCTCATCCGCATGGCCTTTGCTTCACTGACTGTTTCGACTGGCTTGCGCCTAAGGACAACTTTTGTCAGCATCGAAAAGTCAATTGAATTTTCAACAATAAGCATACATTTCACAGAACTTTTTCCGGCACAAAAAATAAACTTGGAGAAGTTTATGCAATGCCAATGGCAATGCTTTAGCATAGACTGTATTGATTGAGGCCTGTCGAACCCTGTGGCCCTTTCGGGCTCACTGGCTAATTGAGTTTGGGCAGAGCAAACACAGTCTCAAACATTACGCATATGTGGGACCCGAAGTTGCTTGCAATTGTCGCCGAAGTTGTCAACCTTTTCTCCTACTCTCTCCCCCCTCTCTCTCTTTTGGGAGCCAATAAACAAAATGCTGACTAAGTACATTTGTTTTTTTGTTTTTTATGTTTACATGCGGCACTTAGAAACCAAACTCGACGCCTGTTATTTACCTAAAATATTACGCATACGCCAGAGTTGCCAATATGTATGATGTGCCAACGTTGAAAAAAAAAAGAAGAAAAACGCCCACGTGTGCCGAAAATGCTTTTCAACCTAATGGAAAATTCAACGCGTTTACCTTTTTTGATATACGAGGAGCATGTGGCGGGCACTTGTGCATGCAAGTGTTGAATGTGTGCTGAAGGTATTATATATATATGTGTGTGTGTGAGTGTGTGTGAGTGTGTGTGGTGTGTGGCAAGTCAACCCAGGTATCAAGCAACGTTTAAGGTTTAAGGTGGCCGCACTCAGGTGTCAGGACATGCGCCGCAACACTTAACACCTAGTACCTTAACACACTAAATGCGATAACTAACTTAAGCTGAATTTCTAGCTGTGAATTAATTTGATGAATGTAGAGCATAATGAGGAGCTCATTTCTGTCTATGTACAGTTTTACATTTTAATTATTTTCAATTTATTTATTTTTATTTTACTTTTCTAAATAACAATACCTTAACATTTATATAAACAACAAAACACATTATTTTTTATTCATCGCCCTCAGTGAAAGCTTCATCCCAATCATCCCAGATTTCCGAGGGCTTGAATTTATTTAAGACTTTTTGCCAGTGCTCAGTAGCCACTTCAGCTTGGTCATGGAGTGAAGAATTTGAAGGAACACCACTGCCACTATCAATTGAAGTAACTAGAGTGTCTTCCATTTGAAAGCTTGGAGCACATTCGAAACGCACCCAATGCAATAATGAATCTGTTCTCCACACCGACAATTTGGAATCATCTGAATCATTGAGATTTTCCTTATAGTTTGAACGGTCGGTGGAAGAAGTTTCGCTGCCATCATCATCCTGTGGATACACAAAGTATCGTTCGTAGTCAGCATCAGTGTCCAGAAGCGTCTCAGAGTAAGCAGCGAATTCCTCATAGCTGATGGACCGCATATTTGGGCATAGTTTGGTCACGGGTCGATGGTACGGACAGCGAATGTCTCGAGCCCAGCGGCGTGGCATCATTAGCTCCCTTTTTGCATTGGGCAAGTCCTTTAGCTTGCTGGCATCACCGTTCAAGGTAATGACCAAGGTGCTGTGAAAGATGCCGTCCTCGACTAGTTGTTTACTTTCCGGCTGATTTGCGAACTCTCTCAATATCCTGGCAAATGGTTCCATAGGGTTCACATTCATTTCACAAAGTATCTTCGGCGACAGATAAGCAAAGCGTAAATTCTTTAGCACATTCACTACGGACGTCCTACGAGCTGGCCAGCCAACATTTAGCCAGTGCAAAACACCATAAAGTAGCTAAATAGAAACAAAAAATTGTTAAAAATTGAATTGTTATTCTTTGTGAAATATTTGTGCCCACCTCAGTTTCCGAATTTATTGCCAAAGAGCTGGAATTAAGAAACGCACCGATCTGCATCTCGTTGAGGGTCAAAAACTCTTGGCTACAAATCACAATGAGTGCTGCCTTTGATATACGCATAGCCATTGCCTGATTGAGCAGAAATAGTTCAGTATAATGTCTTGACTTGGTCATAATGCTAAAGGCCCAAAAATCTGTATATCTATTCGACTCCAGTATTTCGTACACGTCATTTAGCAGAAATTTAATTTCCAGAAAGTTGGCGGCTCGTACCAAGCGTACTACATTTTCTGGCTTAATTATATAATTCGGCTGGACCATCCACTTGTATACCTGCTCAAATGTATCCGCTGACATTGGGCCGCGGCGCAAGTCGATCACAGGATGACCTCGAAATTTATTAAAGAATATCGAGAAAGTGCACAAGACGACGCCGGAGCAAGCGAATTCGCGAAACTCGATCATTACAATTGTATCCGGATCCTCACCACGCTGAAGTTTTTCTATTACCGGACGCAATACATGCTCGTCCCTTCCCAACACAATCATTTCATTATAGCGCTTCTGCTTCTCCTCCATGCATTTCTTGGAGCACCTTCTGCTCTCGGCGCAACTCTTATGGCACATTTTGTACTGCAACGTATCGCAGCTGTGATTGGCGAACGCATTTGCCATCGTGTGCAGCTGTGGCTCGAGATCACTGAATTAGAGTTGGATATGAAAGAGATGAGATTCATTTTTATATTTTTTTATGTTTTTATATATTATTTCAACGTACGTTGTAAAATCTTTTGCATTTTTTAGCACTGGTAATCCGGCCTTGGGAAACACAGCCAAATATGGGCGACATTTATTATCCATACTTTTGAAAATTATATTTCTTATTTTTTTTTTAACAAATTCGTTGTTGAATCAACATTCAGAATGAACGAAATGGCAGCAAGACAAACATTGCTTAGATCCAATATAACATTTCGAGAAAAGTATCCTGAGAAATCGGAAATGAATAAAAAAATAAAAAATTGATAACTAAATAAGATAAATTAAAATCAATCAGATGAGAAAATAATTTTGAAATAAAATAATTACGAATTGTAAAAGATATATTTAATTTTTTTTTAATATATATAATGTTTATAAAAATATATCTAGAATTTTATTATAAAATTTAAATTATAAAATAAGTATATATTTTCAAACTTCGTTTCTTTTTTACATATATTTAAACAATTTTTTTTTGTTTTATTTTTTATTATTATTATTTTTTTTTTTTTATATATTTCCTATCTGAGAGTTCAGAATTTATTATCTATTTTATTTAATATTTTTATATTTCAAAATCTTAATCTAATTTTTATTAATTACATTATTGAAAAACTTAATATAATATTTTAAAATTTTTAAAATTCAATAAAAAAATAATTGGAAAATGTTTATTTTTTTTTATATGAATCCACTTTACACTCTTGGAAACTGAAATTGTCAAACCTTACAAGTTTTGTAATATTTTAAATATTATTTATTATTAGGCATTTATCTACGTATTTTATTCATTATTTAGCTTGTTTTATAACTCATTTTTGCTCTTAACAAGTTTACAATTTAATTCAACGCACGTGTAGAACTTTTCTTACAAATTTCCGTCTACTATTTAAAACAAAAACAAATGAGATTCATCTCAACTTTTGCGGAACAAAAATGTGTCACGTTAATGTCATACAAGCTGAAAATGACGGCAGAGGTGTCATATTAATGCTTTGGCAACCCTTTGGCGCGTAATCAAATTGCCAACATTCTAATTACATTTCTATGTAATGGAAAACATTTGACATTTTTAGAACATTTCATGTAAGATAAACTTGTTCGGCAATTTAATGGTGTATAAAAATAGCATCATTTACAGCGTATGCTGTTGGAATTCTAGAAAGTTTCTAAAAATGATACGTGTATTAATTTGGTGTGCTAAAATCGGTTTGCTATAATTGAAATTCGAGCTGAACTTAAATATGAATTTAAATACTCATGAATTTGCAGCGTCTGGCGAAACTGGAGAAATATATAATTGCCTAAATTAATTATCTTAAATGCTATGCTTTTCAATATAAATAATTAGAGAGGCTGTAAATAAAACAACAGCAGAAAAAAAAAAAAAAAAAAACAAGTTGTTGATGAAACAGTGCATATCAAAATACAAAGTATAGAAAATTGAAGATATTAAAAGGAAATACTCAACTGTAATATACTCTGTCTTGATGTATATTAAAATAATAAGAAGAATGATGAACGATGAATAAATGGATATGCCAATAATTAGAAGAATGGAAATTATTTATTTTTTTTTTTTTAATATTTATTTTGTTTTCTATAATTTTGTTTTATAATTGTAATTGGTAAAGATTGTTAGAGACGAATTATAATATGCTAAATGATCTGTAAAAGTAAGTTTATAATAGAATAAGATTAAATAATGTAATATTTGAATAAAATATTATAATAAAATTTTATTTAAGCAAATTAAAATTTTAAAATATTTAAAAAATTATTTTGATGTTTTTTAAGCATATATTTCATATATACAAATATTTTATTTATTTTCTTTATTTTTATCTTATTCACCTAAAACATCTCTGAACGGAAAAACGTTGGCTTATTATGGGCATTAATATATAGTAGTTACTTCAAGTCTTTAACAAATGAAAGTTTCTTATGCGAATTTAACTAGAATATCTCAAAGAATGTCTTTATTCAAGTCAAAAACAAATTCAGATTTTCTTAAACGCAATCTACTCATTTCACTTCTCACAGCAGTGTATAAAAACTGGAAAAAAATAAATAAATAAGAAAACAAAAAATTTAAGACAGATATAAGATGTCGCCGCTTTGCGTTCTTCAAAAATTCATGACAAGACGCACAAAGTGCTCAATTTTATGAAATGAAAACAGCAAGTGGCGGTTGTTGCCCTTACACGATATGGTCTGCGTCCCGCCAGGTCGACCTCTTCCCCAGGTTATACATGCGCACCGCAGCTCAGTGTTTTTTTCTTCTTTATTTTTTATGGTTTTGCATGAAATATGCAAAGGTGAACGTTTGACAAAATGATTTCCTAAGCTGGCGCTAAATTGTCAAATATTAACGTGTTGTGGGCCGTGTGTGGATGTTGTTGATGACTTCAGCATTGATGCCCTGCAATACATATGCATGTATTTACATATACAGATGGAAATGTAAATATAGTTTTAGCTACCGTTGCAGTTAGAGATACATTTATAGATGCACAATGAGAGAAGTTTGTCGTTTTCGGTTGAGATGCACAATTATTGCATCACACACAGGGCATGCGAAAAACGCTGACGCATGCGGTTAGTCCGTCGGTCGGTCGGTCGGTAGCAATGACATCACTTTACACGCACGATTTGTGGCAAATGCTGCCATAATTTCTGCCTCGATGCTGCGGCGAGTGGGCGCAGGATGACCAATGCAAGATGGCGACGACTTCCGCGCGCGCACAAACGGAAACCAGCTACGTCGCTGTCTATGCGAGTATGTGAGTGTGCATGTTTCTTTCTCTGTGTGTGTGTGTGTGTGTATGTGTGTCGCCATTGTCAACGTTCGTCTTTGCCATTTTGGCCCACACACACAAATACACACACACACACACGCTCTTGCCACGCTAGCATTTGGCTGGCGTCCAACAAGCGCACAACATTTTTGAGTACAGTCAGCAAAAATGCTAAGCTCACTAAACCAAGATGTAAAATTGTGTTGCATACCTTGCGGCGCTTTCGGCTGTAGGTGCCAGCAATTAGCGTGTTGCAGAGCTAACTCCATTACAGCTCACACACCTACGCATCCACATGCATGACTGACAACTGGACAAAAAAAATTTTTTTTTTTTTTAAATCCAACAACTGGCCCTCGCCCTGCTACGGCAGCTAGACTTGCAAAATTGTCACAAAAAAGTGCCACAGAACTGTTAGGCGTAAAAATGCAACGAGTCAACTGTAAATGGATGTTCAGCCTGGAAGCTGAGTTAGTAGCTGAATTTAGCAAGAGAGCCCTTTAAAGCATTCTTATTTTTGCACAAAAATTGAGCAACAAATTTTTAGTTTAATAACAGCATTGCATCTAATGTTTATTCCTACATTTATAATTAATATTAAAAATAATTCAAGATAAAATTTAATTAAAATTTAAGCAGCCAGATAAAGGAGTTACAAGTTTTTGTTAAATAGGTATTTTTTATTTATTTTTTTCAAAAATATTTCTTATTTTTTGTTATTTTTGCTTGTGATTTATTTATTATTATTCTCAGAATTAAAAGAAATTAATTGAAAATAAAAAATTTTTATTTTTTATTATTTATTAATAATGTATTTATATATTCCATGCAATAAATGTATATTACATTATTATTATATTAATGATTTTATTTATATATAGAATTTAAATATATTTCAAATAATAATATATTACGTATAAAATATTCTCGTTTCAGCATATTAATTTTTGTTATGCATAATTACTCTAAATTATTTGATTCTTTCTTCTACTTGATATATATTTTATTGCAAATGGATATCTAATTTCCAAGAAAATTTATGCACGCATATGAAGACGCTCAACTACTTTTGATGACCCACTTTGGGTATTGATGACAAATGGACTTTACTTAGATGTAATCAAATTATGGAATTATGCTCAGCTGAATGTGAACAGTAATTGCAATAAGTTAGTGCCCATGACATCAGCTTAACATCAAAATCAACAGCATTTAATGGCTAATGTTGAACTTGGACTCATTGTTGACCTGCTTTACGATTCCAGCTAAATGCTGCTAATCGAATGGACAGTAGAGCAACTATAAACTGACATCATACGCTGAAGATGACGTGCCTAAAAGCTTTTGTTATAGCAGCACCAACAGCACCAGCAGCAGCAGCAGCAGCTACTCTCATTGCCCCCTAACCCAATGCAAATTTTTGCGCTAGCAATAAAATTGCAAACTTGCCGCAATCGGCTCTCAATGGAACAATGAGCCAACGTTCAGAATGGCAACTGAGCACAGTTTTTGGCGGCAATCGCCTACGCGGGACACACAAACACTCACACACACACACACACACTCTATCTCTCTCTCCGTCCCTCTTTGATTGTGGCAGACAATTGTCTGTGTGTGCTGTTTGGTCTGAGTGTTGGTCATGGCACTCTTTTCGTTCTTGTGGCTGCTTCAAAAATCATTCATTGAGAACGCCAGGCACACACACACATAGCCAGACAAATGGGGCCTCATGTCTGTATGTGTGAATGTAGTATATATTTGCCTATATGTGTATTGTGTATAGTATATGTCGCTATTTGTTAGTTTAGCTAGTTGGCAGAGCTAGCTGATTGCACGCGTGGGCGTTTTGCGTTCTGCGTTTTGTGTTGTTTTCCTATCCCAAATACATATTTGTACTATCCAGCAATTTGTTGTAAACTACTATATATATATATATGTATATATATGTGTATATAAATATGTGTTGTGTGTCTGTATGTGTGTGTGTGCCATTAAGTTTCATTTTATGACAGCGACGCTAGTAACAGTAGCAGAAACAGTTGACGCAGCGTCTCCACTTTCAAAAACTGGAAATTCCATAAGCGCGTGGGCATCCTGTCAAGGCAACTTGCTTTGCACTCCTCTACTCTTCACTACTCTTCCACATTCTCCATTCCCCTCTCCCCACATACTCATTTATACACCCACTCGCTGCGCCATTCATTTTCCCGCCGGAGTTGGAAGCTATTCTGTATGGCCGTCGCACGTCGCTGATTTTTCTTAATGGAATTTATGCGAGTGTGAAATTTATGTTGGCAAAAATATTAGCGGCAACTATTTTTAGTCATCTTGGCTGCATGAAAACAAAAAAAAGTTTATTAAATGCCATTGCCTTGCTCTTCGACGCACGTGTTTGGCCTAAGTTTCGACAATTTCCTCAGATTGGCTGGCGTTAATTGCGGCGCGTGGTAAAGTCGTTTAGTCAGACGGCGCATCATTTCAGCCGGAACGTTGTCATAATTTGTATTGGGCATATTTTCTCATATTTTTATTTAGTTGTTTACTAGTTTTATCGATGCAGCCAGTGTTTGAGGCTAGAGATTCCATCATCAAATCCAGCTCACAATGAAATAAATACACACGCGTTTTCCCCAAATACGCATAAAGTTTATTTTTGTTCACGTGATTTGAATTTACGTCATTGCTTTCCTATTTTATTTATTTATTTATTTATTTTTTTTTTTTGTGTGTTTTTCTTGGCGACTTCTTAATAACACTCCCAACTCAACTGAAGGTCACCGACTAAGTTCTACGAATATGTTAGGCATAATATCATCATATTCATCATATCAATAATTTGACTGAATATGAGTTCGCTATGCGAAAATACTTTGTGAATTTAATAAGACTTACAAGTTAGGCAATTTTAATAGAGAAGACTTTTATGGTATTTATATTGAATGTATAAATATTTAAATATATATGTTTTATTTATTTATTTTTATATTGATTTAAAAATTTATATTCCAATGTAAACATGTTCATATATATATTAATTTTTTTTATATATTTGTGATTAAATTAATTTTATTTAGTATTAATTTTTGTGCTTATCTTAGAAGATTATTTGTTTTTTTTTTCATGTTTAAATTTTGTTTTTTTATTTTTATTCAAAGATGTTTATATACATTTTTGTATTTTTTTTTTTTTTTTTTTGTAATTTAATTAATTTTATTTCATATTAATTTTTGTTTTTATCATAAAAGATTCGAATGATTTTTTTTTTAATTAAATTTTGTTTATTATATTTAATTAAAAATTTATATTCCATTGTAAACAATAATTTAATAATTAAATATAAATTTTTGTATTTATTTGTATTTAATTAATTTTATTTGAAAATAATTTTTGTTTTTATCTCAAAAGATGTGATTTATTTAGCTTCAAATTGCACTTAAAATATTTTTTGCTTTTTTTTATAAACTGTCAATAGTATTTTATAATAGTTAAAATTGATTCTGAGGGTCTTCTAACTTATTAATAAATATAACATTAATATAACAGCTTAAGGAGTCGACGGTGTCCGCATGGGAAGTAAGAGCAAATAGTTGCAAATATTTTAATTCTATTAATTTTCATTAATTCTAATGTAGTCTAAGATATGCTCCTTTGCTTCCTTCATATGAGTACTCCCATAACTCTTTCGTTAACGCATTTTATTGGGCATCAAAAGAGGTGGGGGGCGCAGAGAAGCTTGGAGGCTCGGTCATAATGTGGCGCAACCTTTTTGGCCAATCAGTTTGCCAGCTGTCAATAAAATGTCATTGAAAGTATCTTTAAAGTGTTGTGGCCCTAAGCGCGAGCTAGTATATAACGAGTACAATTGTGGCTAAAAGAACGCAGTTCAGTAATATGTGTGACTCTGTGTGTGTGTGTGTGCGTGTGTGTGTGGTGGAGCCACCTAAAGGCACCTAGAGCTGAATGAGGCTGTCAATAAAAGCCATAAAATGTGAGACCCTTTGCCACAAAATATTGCATAAAATGTCAGCGGGACAGCGTGCGGTGGAGAGGCACTAACAGCTAAGGCGTGGTCCCAGCGGGGGCTGCAAGCCCATTACAAAAGCCCATTTTGCAATTGCAATTGTGTGTGACTGAGTGTGTGTGTTTATGTGTGTGTGTGTGTGTGTGTGCGGGGCAATTCACAATAGTTAGATATGCGCTTTTATTGTCATCATAATTTATGGTTTAGTGCGCTCGGCGCATTGTGGCGTGGGCGTGGCTGCTGCCATCGCCCACTTGGTCGCATATGTCTTGTGCGGGTCGCGAGTGAGCGGACAAATTGCTTTTCAATCAATTGAATTTGCAGTTATTGCACTCAAAACTCCCCTCACAAAAGGGTTATGCCTTGTGGGCCAAACAAATATTACACATACGCCAAGATGAGTGGGTGTGCGTGTGTATGTGTGTGTGTGTGAGCGGAAGACATTGCGTTCTGTGTGCTCACAGAGTGACTTTTCATTCATAGCTGGTATCGACTTTTTGGACTTCCACCATTGACTGGCAAATGGCTGCAAACGCCCCCGAAACGTTTTGTATTACAAATGGAAATTTGTTGAGTTTGCCAAAAAAAATATATTATATAATATATATAGAACTCTTTTTAACATTTTTTTTTGTTCAATTTTCCATAGACGACGCCGATGACGACGCCACATGGCGCGGGTGTTGGCTTATTTATGATGTAGTTGATAAATAAAATAAATTTCATTTAAAGCACATTTTCCAACTATGTATTATACTTATTTATGCGCGCTTTCTGTGTCCACAACAATTTTGTATTTTGCGGCAGTAAATAATATTTAAATGTTCAAGCCCAGAGACACACCCACCGCCGCCAGCAAATCGAATGCTCTAATCCAGTCGTAATACAGCAAATTGCAATCTGCCACTGACAGCACTGATGCGATAAGAGAAGTCGGTATGCAAGTACTCAATTCTAAATTTGATATATTGTCAACAACTGTTGCGCACTGCAGCTGCTTATAGCACTTGCAGTCAAAGCTATAACCCGACAAGGTTACGACATTATGAAATAAATAAATGTATCGAATGGAACACCTGCCTCCGGTTGAGCAACTATGAACAAGCCCTCGTCTAACTATGAATAGGCATTCCGCAACACGTTAGAGCAATTTTGCAACCACATTGAGACGTGGCAAAAATCAACTTTTTGATGGCACATTCAATGGATCCTTATTGAGGAAGTAAATGTATTGGATTGAAAAGAAGAAGAAGAAAAGTAAAAAGTAGTTTTTAGAGAGTGATGCAATTTAAAGTTTATTTTATTGCTATTTACAATTATGAATTGCAGATAATGTTATAGATATTGATATGAAATATTAAAAAGAAAATCGTAAACAAAACTTAAAAAATTTAAATAAAAATATAAGAAATAATTGAATATATTTAAAATAAAAATAAAAATATAAGAAATACAAATTTTAATAAAAATATAAAAAATAATTTAATATATTTAAAAATAAAAATAAAAATATAAGAAATAATTTAATATACTTTTTATATTTGTATATATTTTTTTAAATTTGTTGAATATATTTTTTATATTTTTATTTAATAATAAATAATATTATTATTTTTTATTTTCATTTTTGCAGTTTAATTGAATTAATATTATCAATTTATTCAATTTGATTAGTTTGACTTATAAAGGTCACCATAAAATACATAAATAAATTTTAATCTTTTTACACTTTAACAGCTATAATATCAAATTATTACTATGGGACCCCCCAGTGGGCTCGATGGCCTCTGCTTATAACCAGTTTGGCAATTTTATGGCCAAAACGTGTTCGCAAAATGATGACAACCAGCCATAAAAGTTTAAAGCATTTTAGCACTCATTTAGCGGTCGACCTGAAGCACACTGAACCACCTGCAAACCACCAAAAACCACAAAGCCAAAAAACTCGAAATAATTCTAGCCCTTTTAATGGCCGCCTGCAGGTTGTTAGCTGTTGGTTGTTGTTGGTTCATTTTTCATATAGGCGACATGTTTCTCTAATTTATATTAACTGCTCAGCGAATACTGGTTTTTTAGTTGTTATATTTGTTATTTATATTCATGTGTATTTGTAGTGATTTTTGCTAGATTTTTATAAATGTTTTGAAACGAATATTATTATTTAATAATATTGGTAATTAAAGGTACTAAACGCAGCATTTGTAGCTGGATGTGTAAGAGGAGTATTTAGATTTGTAACAGTGCGAAGATCGCTCTTCGTATGCTTGTTCACTCTGTGCTCATTTTCGTTGTGTTTGTTGAAAGTGCGCTCGTTCTGATTGTGTCCCGTTCTGCCTCGTTCTTCTCTGTGTTTTGTGCTCCCTGTGTTCGTACTCCCTGTGTTGTGCACTCTCTGTGCTCGTTCAGCCTTAGTCTCGTTCGCCTTGTTCACTCTAGAGCAGTGTTGCCATCTTTTCGCCAAAAAAACAGGACAGTTGACACCAAAAAAAGGACAAAAAAGGGCCAAAATATTTTTGAAAAGGTCAAAAAAACGGATAACATTTTTTCTATTTCTAAAGTATAATTTTATTTTAATTCTCGTTTAAAAGGTATAGCACCTCATCAAAATTGATATTTTCGTTGCTATATGTATTTTTTGTGCCAATTTGGCGTACACAATTTTCCGGTAGCTTGTAGTTTTGGCAACATTTGCCGTTTCGTTGTAGTCCAAACCTAATCCAAAGATAATATATTTAATGTTATGTAATTGTTAACTAGTAAAACCAACCTAATTGCCAAAATAGAATTTAACGTATCAATATTCAGCTATTCCTTAATTTGGTTTTAACTAAATTGACTTGGCTGAACACCCTTTCCACCTCAGCATTTGACGACACGGCACGGCAATGACAGCAAAGTGATAACAAATGCACCCAGGTCCGAAAAGTTTTTGTTTCCTGCTGAGTCTGTGTGGTTCTGAACTTCAGTCCAGAAAGATACGATACTTTCTTTATCTCTCCATTCTACAAGTTTTATATTTAAACTGCACTTGCAGTATTTGAAAAATGCCTCATCAATATTATTGGGAACGCGGCGGATCCATATTTTTTTTTTTTAGACCGCGACACTCCAAATTTCAGTTTGTAAATTTCCTTTGACAATTTTATTAAACTTTTGAAAACTTAAATGATCGATCGATAAATATATTTTCGATTACAGGACTAAAGCGTTTGAAACAGGGATACATCGTAAAATATCTTGCAATAAAGCAATATTAAAGCGATGATATTGATTTACTTGACAAATTTTATAAACAACCTTTAACAATTAAAAAAGGATGAAAAAAGGCCAATATAATATAAAAAAAGGCATTTTTTCCGGACAGGGGCTGTTTCTAAATTTTTGCGGCAGTTGTAATTTCAAAAAGGACAGATCTGTCCGGAAAAAGGCCAAGTTGGCAACACTGCTCTAGAGCATTAACGTGTGCCTCGTTCATCTTTGCTTCGTACTCCCTTTACTGCGTTCTCCCTGCACTCGTTAAGTCTTTGCCTCGTTCTGCTTGTGCATGTTCTACCTGCGCATCGTTTGCGCTGTGCCTCGTTCTCTCTATGCTTCGTGTTATCTTTGCTTCGATTCCCTTTGCTTCGTTGTTCTTATGCTCGTTCAGGCTTTGCCCCGTTCTGCTGATTCACGCTCTACCTGTGCCTCGTTCACCCTGTGCTTCGTTCTCTTTGCGCCCATTCCCATTTTCTTTGGTCTGCAGCTGAGTAAATGAAGAGCTTTATTAAATTGAAATTAAAGACAAGCAGTTATATTCTGTGTAGGTGATTCCGTGAACTAAGAAGCCGCCAGTTCTAATGAAAATATGTTCGACCTCATGACAGTAGAAATATGATATTAAATTAAAATTATATCCTTTTAAAATAGCTTAAGCTGATCTGATTGAGTAGAATAAATTAATAATGCCTATATTCTATACTTTTATATTTTTTTTATCTTAAAAAGTGTTTCAAAATTGAATAATAAATTGCATTATTTATTTTGTTTATTTTATGTACTTTTATTTATAATTATTTTGTATTTATAATTTTTTAATTGATTATGCTATAAATTTATTTAAATTATTTTCAAAATTAATAAGATGCCCACAATTGTAAAAATCTGATTTAATATTTCTTTTATCAAAAATCTTTGCATTACCTTCTTTTTTTTATGATTTGTTTAATGCTTTTTAAGAGCTTCTCTAAATATTAGACACTTATAGGCCGCTATGGAGGGCTGTGTTGTTCACTGGTTCTCACGCTCATAATTAATAACAGCAGCCAGACATAGACAAAGCCGCAGCTCAAACAAACCACAAGCTGGTAAAAGACAGAATGAGAGAGAGAGAGAGAAAAAGAGAGACGGACTGAAATCAGTCGAGCGCACTTTGCCTATGCGGCTTTTGAGCTGAATTAGTTAATTTGCAGATAATTTAAGCGTTAAGCAAGCTCTTTGTTAGTTCTGCTCTGACAGAGGATATACAGTAACACACACATACACAAACACACACACACACACACATATATATTAAGAGACACAGCCATTGTCAATTAGTTGGCGTTAAGCGACTCGTATTTAACAGCTTTTGTAGCCAGTGTCCTGCTGTGCTGTGCCGGACTAGGCAAATTTCTGGCCAACTCTGCTCTATAGCAATTGGTTAGTACATATGTTATATGTCTGCCTGCGTGCTCCTATCTGTATGTTTGTCCGTCTGTCTGTGTGTGTGTGTGTGTGTGTGTACGTTCAACATGCCCAATTAAAACTAACGGGATTAGTCTAATGCCAAACGCACTCGAGCGCAGTTTGCTTTAATTAAATCGTCTGTCACAGAAGTCTCAAGTTGTCAATTAGCTGCCTCACACAATGGAAAATAGGGGCGCCGTGTTACAAACGCAATGTAAACAAATTGATCAATGTAAAATGTCTATAAATAAGTTATTTTTGGATATTTTTAGATGCCGTCGGCCATTATTATTGCACGTGTTGCGTTTCGAAGAAGTGCAAATATTTGTCGACGTAATTGAGCAACGGATTGGATTGCAAAAGGCCCAAAGTCTAGTGGGACCAACAGCTGAAGCTATAGCTCTCGAGGTGCTGAACTGAAGAGTGGATAGAGAGCGGAAGTTGGGTGAGTGCGGTGCATGAGGCACGATAGCAGCTGCGTCTAGACGTCAAGCGACGGAAGAGTCAACTGTGTAAATGCGATAAATATACCAACAGAGCAAAGTCAACAGCTCTGGCGACTCGGGCGCCAAGCCCAGCGTATGTAATAAGCGTGTGTGTGCATGTGTGTATCCAAAATTGTTCATTGGTTAATAAAATAAGAGCTGAGGCAAACGTATGCTCTGAAACGTTATTTCCTTGATTCCCCTGCCACAGAGCACGTTGTAAGCTTATCTAATCAGCAGCAGTAGATAATTGAATGATCTCAAGGTAAATGCCATCTCTCTGGTGTAAATAAATAAGCTTTTACTTATTCCTTTTATTAGCTCGTCTGTTGCTCTTTAAGAACTCAAACAACGCCCCCAAAGAACTCAAACATTTACTTATAATGATCTATGTGACTAGTTGCAAAAAGCATTGCCTACTTTTCAGGCCAGCCACGGCACTATGGGGAATTTTGCCGTTTTTCGGGTATTTAGTATTTTTTTCAAAGTATTCAAATTATTATTTTTTTTAAACTAGCATCTTTAGAAAACTCCAAACTTTTAGAAACAATACCTACAATGTTAATTAACAGTCCAGTATTAAGCCTAACAGCTGTTAAAGTCAGCTTTTGTTTTCGAAGAGCACGTGCCTTCAGATTGCAATTTTTGGTAGCCGATTTTCAAATTGTCATTACTCCAAGACCATGCATAATTTTTATGAAATTTAAAAGGGATATCAATCATAGGAGTTTGTACTAAGTGTTGAATAACCCAACTTTTTGTATTTGCGCTTGTTCTATTAATATTTTGTAAAAATAGCAGGTGTTGTCCATTGTCATTTCGTGTAAAGGAATTTCACCTTTGAGAAGGCATACAAAAAAAGTAGAAGGGCTGATAAGTGTAATTCCAATTTCATATCGTAGAGTCATTAATTATGATTTTAATGAACTTTGTCTCAATGTGCACTTTTCCGCACAATCGGCGCAAATTCATTTCTTGCAAGTGACTACGAGCTGAGCTGAATGCTTTTTGGCTCAATGGAAAATGCAAATCTAACCACAACAAAGTAATTTTTGATTTTCTTAAGGCGAAACTAAATAAGATTAAACTTATTAATTATATTTGAAAAGCAAAATCCGCATTATTTGCAAATATAATTGCTGAATGGAAAAAAAAATGAACCCGAAGACGATTTTGTGGGATAAGTATTTCTGGCTGATCAAGAACTCGAAACTGAAGAATATTAATTTCTTTCTGAATAAAAAAAACTAGTTTGAAATATTGATAACCAAAATTAAAAAAAAAAAAATTTTTTTTTTAAATTACTAGTAAAAAAAATTTTTGGGTGGGCGGGGACCCCCCCCTTTTCCAAAAATGTTTTCTAGGGAATACATAATAATAATAAAAAAACCGGATCAAAAAATCTGGCTTAGTTTTCAAGTTATTAATTAATACCCGATAATTTGGAATTTTCCCCATAGTGCACGGTGGAGCAAGAGTAGTGCAAAATTCAAGAAATGTCGACTTAAAGAAAAATTTAATTTTATTCTATTTTCTTAAAAAAAATTATTATTATTTTTTTTTAATTTGATTTTCATATGCAAGTTATTATTAAATTTTAATTATGAAAATTATTATTTTTTTCAACTCTACTTTATTTATTTTTTATTTATATTAATAAGTGTTTAAGACTTGACATTTTAAGTGAATTAGAAATTTTTATTAATTTTTTTTGTCAACGGAGTGAGAAATATATATTTGTATTATTTTTTACTGCTTAAACAATGAAAATATAATAATAATAATAATAATAATATTATTATATATAAAACTTATCTATTCTTCTATTATTTTATATGCGTTTCATGCTATTTGCAGCCACTGTTTTATGTCGACGTTGCTGGTGGGCGGCGTCGTTTAGCTCAAAGTGAATTATGTTGTTAATTGTTTGCCTGTAGGTCGTTGTTTATCATCTGCGAATAGGTAGTTGTTGCTGTAATTGGTTTAGTTTTTGGCCATTGATTTGAAGGGCTTAAGAAATTTAGTGCGCAGTGGGCGTAATTTATGAAGTTGCTATTGCCGTTGCCGTTGCGTTTGCCGTTGCCGTGGTGGGCGTGCGCCAGCTAAAGGCCAAATGTTGCGCATTATGCTAATTTGTTGGCTAGTGCTCGCATAGTTGAGCCTGACGTCACGCGCTTGATGAGTAAATGACAAGTATATTGTGAAAGTTGTTAAACGCGCAAATCAAATGCGAATAGACAAAAAGTTTTTGCAACGCCCACGGATTTGTGCCTAGTTCCATGTCCTTGACCAGCTGTGGCTAGGGGAGTGCTTAGCTCAAAAAAAAAAAAAAAAAAAAAAAAAAAAAGTGAAGCAGCCTAACAGAAGAAAAAAATTACAAAAAATTATGACACAACAAAACAGTAAAGCTGACAAACAACAAAGCTGTCGACGGCATGACAACCAACAAATAAAAAACTTTTACTGAGCCTTCGCCGAGAAGTTTGGCCATGGATGATGATGATGATGATGATGATGAACGGACAAATCAAGCAAACACACAAATAACAGGCAGCTCAGCTAGAAATGAATGCTCACTCACATACATACATATATACAAAACAATACGCACATAAAACTCATCAACGTCATCAAAATGGCTGCCACTTGTGTCGTTACCAAAAAGCAAACAATTAACAAACAACAGCAGCAGCAGAAGCAACAGCAAAATAATAACTATAATGAAACGTTAAAGTTACATTTGCCATTTCTCATCGCGTTAAGTGACAGACAAAAGCTGATGCCAGAGTTGTCAACGGAATGCAAACAACTGCTGCAGCTTCATCTTTCTGCTGCTCCTGTTCCTCCTCCTCCTGCTACTCCTGCCACTCCTGCTGCTGTTGTAGTTGCTACTGTTGTTTCACTCATTTGTATGCCCAACTGTCGAGTCTGTGTGTCAGCCGCACTTAGCATTACTTAAAACAAATACTGCAACACAATGACCACAGCATTTGCATAAAGCGCAGCGTAGCCTTAGCATCAGGCCGAGCTTTTGTTCTCGCAGCAGCTGTGATTCGATTTAGCGCCAGCTGCACTAACCGCCTGCCTGTGGGCTAAGCTCCACAACAAGGATAAAGTACAGCCAGCTGCATGCTGACTGCATGCCTTGAACTTGAACATTTTGTCTGTTCGAAATTCACTTAGTGCTTTTCATGTCTCCTTTTCGCCGTCCCCCTCTGGAATAATAACTTGTGTTTATCTTCGTTCATTTCCCTCTTATTTAACCAAAAGTCTTTATTATCAGCCAAGTTAATCTGCCAAAACTTTGCAAACTATGAGTTTATCTTTTACATAACTTTTCATCGATTTAATTAAGTAACATGAAAAAGGAATTTTGTTTACATATTTGATTAATTCATTTTGATGTGTTGACTGCAAGCGAAAAATTTGTTTTAAATTTATTTTAAATTTATTTTCATTTCATTTAGTTTTTCTATTTTCTATTTATTATAATTTCATTAAGTTTTTCTTCACCTTTTGTTAGATATTCTAATATTTTGAAAGCAAATCAAATATATTTTAGATTAATTTTTATTCTACTCATTTTTGTTATTTTTTTTTTTTTTTTTTAATTTTTCTATAATGTATTTTATAATTTACATTTATTTATAGTTAATATTTGCTTCATCAATTTCAATATTCATATACAGTCGAGTCTCGATAATTCGTAATGGCAAGGAAACAGAATTTTTTACGAATTACAGAGGTTTTCGATTTACCGGGGTTTAAAAAATCAAAATACGAATTGAAGGGGCTTTTATATATCACGTCGCTTCAATAATTTTAACTTATTAATAAAATAAATGAAATACACATTCAATTAAATATTACGTATTTTAAAGCAAAATTAAACATAAACTAAATCATATTACAAAAAATTAAGATTTAAAAAAGCTTACAATTATTTATTGTTTTATTGTTATTTATGCATCCATAGGCCAATCTATTAATGTTCAATCTACCTTTCTGGCCATTTTTAGCGGTTGTTAGCTCATTTTCTTGTTTATCTCACCAACTACCTTTGTACCTTCATTTTATCCCACTTTCTAATTATATTTATATGTCATAATCACGATTCTGTTCATTGGTTGATGACCAGTCTATATACCCATCCATTTGCCTATGATTATTCTACCTTTCAGGCTATTTTCCAGCCATTTTTAGCCGTTTTTAGCCGTTTTAGCCGTTTTTAGCCGTTTTTCTGGTTTGCCCACCAACTACTTTTCTACCTTCTTTGTAGCCTTGCTATCCTACTTTCT
Source organism: Drosophila koepferae (assembly GCA_030914345.1). Taxonomy (NCBI): domain Eukaryota; kingdom Metazoa; phylum Arthropoda; class Insecta; order Diptera; family Drosophilidae; genus Drosophila; species Drosophila koepferae. Next base: position 2,397,647 of record JAUESR010000211.1, read on the forward strand.
AATCATATTTGTGATACTGTTCATTAGATGATACCAGTCTTATTCATCCATCCATTTGCCTATCGATTTTCAATCCACCTTTGTGGCTATTTTCTAGCCATTTTTAGCCATTTTTGGCCGTTTTTAGCTGTTTTTCTGTGCTGTCTCACCAACTACCTTTCTAACTTCTTTCTAACCTGCTATCCTACTTTCTAATAATTTGTCTATCTATTAATCACGATTCTGTTCATAGGATGATGACCAGTCTTAGTTATCCATCCATATGCCCACTAATATTTTTCTACCTTTCTGACTGTTTTCTAGCTATTTTTAGCTGTTGTTAGTGTTAGCTCATTTTCAGGTTTAACTCACCAACTACCTTTGTACCTTCTTTCTAACCTTTACATCCTGCTTTCTAATCATATTTCTATATCTTTATCACGATTCTGTTTATAGGATGATGACCAGTATTTTTCATCCATCCATTTGTCTATCAATCTTCAATTCACCCTAGTGGCTATTTTCTAGCCATTTTAGCCGTTTTTAGCCGTTTTTAGCCGTTTTTAGCTGGTTTTCCTGGGTTGTCTCACCAACTACCTTTCTACCTACTTTCTAACTTTTCTATCACACTTACTAATCATATTTCTATCTATTTATCACGATTCTATTCATTGGTTCATGACCAGTCTTATTTAATCAATCAATCTACCTTTCTGGCTATTTTATAGCCATTTTTAGCTGTTGTTAGCTCATTTTCTTGTTTATCTCACCAACTAATTTTGTACCTTCGTTCTAACCTTTCTATTCCACTTTCTACTTATATTTCTATGTATTTATCACGATTCTGTTCATTGGTTGATGACCAGTCTATATACCCATCCATTTGCCTATTAATGTTCATTCTACCTTTCTGGCTATTTTCTAGCCATTTTTAGCCGTTTTTAGCATTTTTAGCTTTTTTTTCTGGTTTGTCCACCAACTACCTTTCTACCTTCTTTCTAACCTTGCTATCCTACTTTCTAATCATATTTCTATATCTTAATCCATCCATTTGCAAATTTTTGCATTTTTAGCCGTTTATAGCTAGTTTAAATGATCAATTATTATTCGGAACATTATGATATTTAAAAAAAAAAAAATGTGTTATGTTATTATTACTAATGTACATAAATCCAATGAGAGAATAACGAAATTTCCCCCATGAATCAAGAATTACGAATTACAAGAGGTTTCGAAACGAAATTACGAATTATATGAGGCGAGATCATCTGTCAATTAACAAATTATAGAACATGGAAAAACGAACACAAACCCAGCCTTTTAATTTGAGGTCAATTAAAGTTCACGTAGAATATTTAGATTTTTCGTACATTATTCAAGCTTTTCTTGTGCTTTAAATACACAAAGTGTATATATATTTAATTAAATTCGCTAGGCACTGTTAAATAATTTATTTGATTTCATTCTATTTTCAGGCCAAGCCAAGCCTGAGTTATCGTAGCCATTTTCTATTTTGGAAGTCATTACGCATCAGGGCCGATTTACGCTTTATTCTGCGTTGCAGTTTGAGCTTGCGAGTGGCGCTGTAACCAAATACTATTTCTAAAAATAACAGTTTACCATATTTAAATTCAACTTTCAATGTCAAATGTTACACGCTTAATGCGCGCTCTCTCATCCTGTCCCAGAAAAAAAAAAAAATAACCAAAAAAAGCTTAAATAAAAAAAGTATGTAACTGGCAGGCAAAGTTTTTGAGTGCCAAGTGCTAGAATGGTCTAGGGCCTAGGGAGTATGGTGTAGGGAGTAGGATGTAGGGTCTAGGGTCTATAAATCAGTCGCTGGATTGCAGCTCATGGCAGAAATGCTTATATGGCATATGCCACATGACCATGAACTGCCGCTTCAGCTATAGCAGCAGCTATATTCTCATTTCGTTGTGGTGCTACTATGAAGTTGTCTTTAATTACATTTTCTTCATACCAACGACTTGCTAACAATAATGACGACACTTTCTGACGTAGACCTAGACAATTTTGATTGGATATATGCAAGTATGTAGCTATAACACGAACTACGTACAATTAATGACGATGTTTGTGCCCCAAAAATGCGTTATACTCATATTTAGTACACTGAGGTCGCAAACCATCAATAATCAATATCAAATGCAGAGATAGTACTTGGCCGTTCTGTATAATGGTAAAGATAGTATGTGCAATTGGTTAAATAGTATATAAATAGATAAATACATTTATGTGTACATATTTTTTTTTTTATTTATGTTCTTTACTGAGATTTGTAATTGAAATATAATTTTTTGAAATTCAATCTTTTACAATAATTTTATATCTGTTTTGAAAATGTTGCATTTAATTATTAATGCAATAGTTTTCTTAATTAAAACATTTTTTTTTATTAATTGTGCATTTAAAGTCATATACGACGACGAAAAATATGATTACAGCAGTTTTTGGTTTATTTGGCACAATTTCATTTTATTTTATATTATATATTTTATATTTTGATGCAAAATTTTGTTTTTTTGATAATCATTGTGCTCCGCTATAAAATTACTAAAGTATAGACTAAAGATAGTTAAGATCTAGGACCGTTTCTTGACTTTAAATCTATCAAATATTCCCTTTAACTGTATTTGAAACCAAATTGTGATTGTTGTTTATGTAAATTGTTATTGAAATATCTGTAGTGTTATACTGTAAATAATTGTATCTTTATGTTCAACTTGTTAAGCTGCCAATTAGGTTGTAGAAAGCCTGTTTAAATAAAATAATATAAACCTTTTTACCAAAAAAAAAAAAAAAAAAAACTGTATTTGTGATTGTTATACCAATTAACTCTATTTCTTTAGATTTAAATAAATATATATGTTTAATGAATCTCTTTTTTAACTTATCTGTTTAAAAAATGCCCTTGCATGTCATTTGTGATATTAAAACCCTGTGACAATTTTTTCTTTACTTTGTTCCTTTCGTGTTCATCTTCTAGAGTCAAGCAAATGTCTGTTTATTAATTGAAAAAAAAAAAAAAGAAAAACAAATTATATATTTTATATATATTAAAAAGTAAGTAAATTCTGAAACCAGTATCCTCATTGTTTCATGATAAATAAATGATAAATAGTTTTCATTTACTTTTTGTCTAGAGTTTCAGTTTCAAATTTTTCTAGAATATTTCTAACAAAATCAACTTCTTGAATATTTCTAACAAACTAAATTAGCAAACTTCCGACATGCTTTCTGCTTTTTATTGAAATGAAAGCTGATTTGGTCCCACAGTACTGTGTTCAATTGCATTTACACCAGCAAACGAAATTAGCTCGGCTCTCAGCCAGTCAGGCAGTTAGGCAGGCAGGCATGTGAACAATGTCTGCTGTTTACCCGTTACGATCACACGGCGGAGCGGATGTGGGGGAGGGAGATAGTGTGCTGGGCATACTTATTACAAGTATTTCACCATTATATGTATCAACAAATAGGCATATTAGAGAAAGACAAACAAATGCTGTCGTTGGGAGAAATCAATAAATGAATTGAGCTCACGACGCGTGCGAGTAATCAAAAGGACATTTGTTGTGGCCGCAACGACAGCGCATTAAAGTATGCTATAAGTTTTTTTTCACTGCTTATCGCTGGACAGCGTGTGGGCGTGTGGGCATGTGGGCGTGTTACTCGCATTGATTTGCGCAAATCAGCAACCAAATCGCTAATGAAAATGTTAATTGGATCAACATGTTAGTGTCGCCTGTAAATGTCATGATATATATTAGACGCTTATCGCCGCACCATTGCGGCGGCGTCATCAATCAAATATACCAAGGGTTCATACAAAAATTTCCATGTGCATCTCAATAAAGTTTAATTAATTTTAAGGCAGTCGCTGCGTGTGTGCCAGCCTCGCCCACACACCTTGCGAGCGGCAATAATTTCCAATTAAGTCAAGTGAGCGAACAAGTCAAAGTCGTCGCCAAAAATGAGCGAGCCCAAATGCCGCAACACCCAAGGCCAACTCCTTGTCTGCGTGTGTGCATGTGTGTGTGTGTGTGTGTGTGTGTGTGTGTGTATGTGTTCGTGCATGTGCGTGTGTGCATATATATATTGCTGGCCTAATTCATTTATGTGCAATTATGGTGATTTACCTGTGCTCATTGTGCGCGCTGCTGCTGTTCGTTATGCTCCACATTTTGAGTAAATGAACAGACAATGTGTTTTGTTCCACTGCAAATGGGCAAATAGAGGAATTAACAGATTAATTTCATGTTACAACAAATAAATTTGTGGCTTTAATAAGGGCTTACAATAACGCAACATAGTGGCTGTAGGATTTGCAATAAATTTGCTAAGTTTTCTTTTTTTTAATTTGACAGTTTGATTGTATTTTAATATAATATGTAAGTATATAATTATATATTGATTATTTATATTTATTATACCTACAAAAATTAAAAAATAAATAAAATATATAACTGAAATCAGAGAATATATGCATATAATATTTTATTATATTACAATGATATTTTGTGTTCTAATTATTTTACTTTAATATATTTTTTTATTATTTTATTATCTTTTATTTATTATTCTATTATATTACAATACAATCAAATTGTATATATAAATTTAAAAATATATATATTGATGTGATGCACTCTTCATATTATTTCCACATTTTTTAATTATTATTTTTAACACATAATAATTTTGTATTCTAATTGCTTTTCTGTTTTTTATTGGAATTGAAATTTGGAATAAAAAACTAATGTAAATGTGATACATTCTTCATAATATTTTCAAATTTAAAATAAATATTTTTGATACAGAAACATGCATTAAAATAAAATATAATATAAATATCTGCAATATATGATTTTTTTTTAGAATGCATTTTAATTTAAATATGATAATTTATCAACAAACATCTGCAGTGTATTAACATACTTTCTGGGCTGCAGGTAGAAATTTAGATGGCAAAATTAACGAAAGAAAACAAAATAATAGTAATATATGCCTTCTGGAGTTTGGCCGATCAGTCCGATTATTGCCGCACTGGCGCACATTCATCCTTCGGCGCCTTTTCAAGAACTCTGAGCCGCTTTCAATGGCCACTCAGGCAGGTCGCTCTGATTTAGACGCTTAGCATCGTTGCCAGCATCGCAAATATATTTCTTTATTTTTGGGGGCAAATAACGAGCACACTTCAGTGGGAAACGGGGCGTGGTACGGTGACGATGTGCGATGAGTAGATTGCCTGAAGGACTCTGGGCAAAATCAGAAATGTCAATATTTCCAGTTGAGCGCTGCAAAACAAGCGGCTTGAAAAAGCGCAGAGCAACGACAAATTTTTGCCGGAAACTAATTTAAGAAAATTATACGAATGCGTGCGCCGGCTCAGTTATGGAGCAACTGGCAACTGCTTCATTTCTGGACTTTTGTGGACAGAGCAGCGAGTGGAATAAAGCAGCTGACTGAGGCGCAGATAGAAACCCGATTTGCTATTTGAAGCGGAAGTGACCCTTGAAGTTTGATTTTATTTGTGCGGCGTTGCCATTGGCAAACCGATTTAAGCTGCTGCGTCTTATGACTGAGTCCGGCCCTCCTCATCTGTGCGGTTGCTGCTGGTTCATGTGAAGAAGTATGTACATATATATATTTTTATTTATTTATTTATTTCTTGCTGTTCAATTTTTAATCAACGGCTTTGGCTTCTTGGCAGCGACTCGTACACTTTATGCAATTTCCTGTTTGACTGTTGCTAAACTCAAATACCAAAAGCCAACATAGAATAAAGAAAAAAAAAAGATGGAATTGTTGCAAAAAAAAAAGATGAAAATAAAAGGAAGCGGAATAAATCTAACTCGGCTCTTTGCCTATTTTTAGGTGCCATCCCACAGAATTCAATGTCAACGACAGCTGCAACGGCAGAGCGGCAAGTGGCGCACTGAGTGGGCAAAGGGATGCGGTGGGTGTTGAGTCGAGTTGAGTCGAGTCTAAGGGCTGTGGACTGAATGGCAATTGGAAAAAGCGCTCGTGTCGGAAGTCCGTAAAGCAGCCATCAAGTGCCAACTTGAACATAAATAGTTAAGACACGTCTTATAATAGACACAAATAAAAAAAAAACAACAATCTGCTGCTTGCTGGCGTAAAAATGCAAAGCGCATAAAAAGTGTAGCATACTTATAAGCGCTAAATATAATTGAAGTCTATTCAGATTTTGTTGGCCCAATCAATCACTGTTTCATTGCTATAATTTATTCAAAGCATATAATTACGATTATGTGAAATAATTATGTTGGTAAATACATCTTTATATATTGGTCTAATCTATTTGTTAAAAACTATATAGCTTCAGCTTTGCGGAATACATTATATTTATTATATTAATTATTTTGTAATTTAGATTTTAACTTGCTTTAATTTAAAAAAAATGTATAGTAAAAAAATTTATTTTGAAAATTTATTTGTTATTAATTTTGTTGAATCATATATTTTTAAACATATTTTGTTCAATCCTCTTTCCCTTTTAAATTAATTATTATATAATATATTAAATATGCAATTATCATATTATGAAATATTTTTTAATATATAAATATATTTTTTTTTATAAATTAGTACAAATTTTAAAAACTGTTTCATATGTGTCATATTTTTTTTTCAAATATTTTCTAATTTTGAATATGTAAATCATTTATAATCTCTTAATTAGTCTTCGAAATATATTCAAAATATATCAAGAAGTCAAATATTTTTAATTAACCTCAAATAATGTAAATTAACCTTTTAATGTTAAATTTCTGCTGAAATATTTTAACCTAATTGCATAATCTTCAAATGGTCGTGGCGAAAGAGATTTTCCGCGGCACAGGTAAGCATTGCTTACGCCCAATTCTTGGAAAATTCGTGCGCTGTGCATGCGACGAGCCCAAAAGTTGAAATAAGTGTCCAGCCAAGGTGTCAAAGCCAAAGACAATAGAACCATGCACTGACACCAATACATGCACACACGCACATACACATGCATACACATATACACAGAGGCAACTTCGTGGTCGGTCATCGTGCTGTTGCTTACGTCACAAATATGCGTAGGCGTCATCATCGTGCGGTAGCGACGCACCCACTGCCCCGTCGTAGTTCAGTCCAGTCGTGAGTCGTCGTCGTCGTCGTCGTCGTCGGTGCCACTCATTGAAAGAGCAGAAGGGCCACTGTCGTCGTCAGTGTGGCGATAATGTCTCCATACAGTACACTAGATGCTTTCCCCAACCGTGGAGCGGTGTTTGCTCAATGAAACTCGTAACTTCGATTTTTTGTTGTTGACGTAGTCGCCGCTGTTGTTGCGGCCGTCGGCTGTGCACTGCGCCGGCGCCTCGCTGAATCATCTGTTGTTGTCGAACTGTTGCCACACCGACCGCCTGCCCTGGCCCAGCCAATGCATTTCGCTTGTGGTAGGACAGTTTACGAGTTGCTACTGGGCACAAGGCAGAAGACAGAAGGCAGAAGCCAGAAGGCAATCTGGCTGCTGGCTGGTGTGGGAGATAACAGCGTTGCTCAGCTCACTCAGCTGTTCGCTGTGTGTGTAGACTTTTCAAGGCAGTGTAGAGTTTTGTGCAACAAATTGTGTATTGAAGCCGGCTTTTTGCTTGGCTTTCTCAAAATGGTTTATGATAAAGAATTTGAGTACTTTTTGAAATTATTGGAAAAACTGAGATTTTGAAATTTGCATATTCTACAATTATTTATTATTAAAATTAATAAATGATTAAAGCTATGATGAATAAAATAAGTTATTTTTATTTTAATTATTATTATATATAAAATATAATATAATATCATAAGTTTCTTTTTATTATAAAATAATTAGTTTTTATTTTTTTTTATGCTTGATTTATTTTTTGCTTTCATTAAATTTTTTTTTTTTTTAATTTATATATATTTTTATATTCCTTTATTAATAGTTTTTTTATTATTATTATTTTTTTTTATATTATTCATATTTTTGACCTCATATATTTAATTTATTTTTTTTTTTTGCCTATTTTCCTTTTTTTTTATTTAAATGTAATTCTATTTTATTTATTCAACTCACGTAAAAATCTCTACAAAAAATCACAAATGTCATGCAAGATTGTTGAAACTAGAAACCAACCAACAACAGAGAAATTCTCATTCAGATAGCGCGATGCTAGCTTAAACTTCGTCCCGCAATTAAACTATATTATAATTTTTTTGGGCTGCCTCGTAAAACGTAAAAGCCACAGACATTGTGACGACAACAGCGAACCGAGCAAAACTATCCATGGCCGGCACCTGCCCCAATGCCCATCCCAAATGATGAATTTTAGATGAGGCACACACACACACACGCAAATAGAAAGCAGAATCAGTATCGAATCGGAATCAGCCATAGCCGCAGTCGCAGCAGCTGCAGCAGCCACAGTGGCAGCAGCAGCAGTAGCAGAGGCAGCGGTAGTCGATGACGATGATCCTTGCATAGTATAAGTACGAGTATAACTATGAATACTGGTCGTAGTTCTCCTTCATTCATGTCGGCTCCATTCGGTTCTCTATCTAGGTGCCTTGCATTCATGTGCTCTATGTGCCTTCCATGTGTCTTATTTTGTTGTTCTCGCCGTTTTGTTTTCATTTCTTTTTTACAACTATCGCGAATGTGTGGGCGTCATCAATTGTCGAAATTGACTATTCGAAATAGGGGCCAAAAGCTTGGGGAAGCAATATGAGAGTGCTTGTATAATTAGACTGAGGCAAGTTGCTTGGATGCCAGTGTTAGATGTTGAGATTAACTGAAATGGTGACATGTTTTCAAAGGAATTCTGTATTCATTTAATTCAATTTTATTATTAAGAATATTTTTAAATAAGTATCAAATAATAATTGCCATAAATTATTATATCAAAATATAATATTAATATTCATATATGTATGAATACATATATTAAATTATTAAAGATTTTAAAAATTGTTATATATATTTTTTTAAATTTATCAATAAATTAAAACAATAAATATAAATATAAAAATAATATTGATATTTTTTATATATTATTTTTGAATTTCTCAATAAATTAAAAAAATATATATATAGAATTTTATTTTATAAATTAATTACTATATAATGGACTTAAATAAGAAATATTTAATAAATTGTTTGCACTTTAGCTATAATAATATATTTATTACAATATTACTACAATAAAATTTCTGTTAATGTAATTATGATAATTATATAATTATATTATGAATAAAAAAACGTTTACTAGAATTGCAAATTATTTTCTATTATATTATCGGCCTATATTGAGCTTTAATTTATTTTTGTATATAATTGTGGACCGTCAGAGACCAACTTCTTAAACAATATTCTGAAATTCCTTTAAACAATCATATATACATAACGTAAGGCAAAAAATAGTTTTTACGTTTTATTAATGGGATTTTCCTTTATTAAGTGAATGCTCATCAAATTTTCTATTTGATAGCCACGACATTGGGTTTAGCCACACGAAATCAATTATCAAACTAAACCGCAATCTTATCAAGGGACTATGGATACTAGGAAATGTTGGTTGAAGAAGGTGAAGAAGAAGCACTAAAATCCCAGCTGCTAATAGGAAAATCCTATTAACATTATGAACTAGCTAAATGCGAAAATTCGAACAAGTCGCTGCCCCTACGAGGGAAAAAAGGACAAATCATATGGGAGATGCCGGCTCAATGGGCGCAGTTAGAGCGTAACGCTTACCGTTGTACAAGTGTGCTCTCTCTTTTGCTCATTCGCTAGCGAGCGCTCTCGCTCTCACTCTGTCTCTCTCTCTCTCTCTTTCTCTCTTGCTCCCACAGTTGGGCTCTCTCCTCAATGGGTGGCTCGTCGCTTTCGCTCAGTTTGGCGAAAAACTCTACACATGACGCAGCGCACGGGCTGCTGGTCTGACGATACTTCGGCTTTTGGCATCGGCTTCGGTTCTGGTTTCGGCTACAGCTTCAACTTTGGCTTTGGCTTGAAAACAAGTGGTTGAGCGTGCGGCCTCTTCAGTATTGAGCGAACAAACGTAAACGTCGTTTCGTGTTCGTTGTCCGTCGACTGAGTAAACGCACAGGAAGCAGAAGCAGCAGCAACAGCAGCAACAACAGCAGCGGCAACAGCCAGAAGCAGTAGCAGACGCAGCAGCCAGCGGCCAGGATAAGTGAAATTCGAGGCACGGGCGACACAAGCAACAGCAACAGCAACAACGAGCAGCATTGCCCGAAACGAATGCACAACGAAACTCGCACGACGACTACGACTAGAAACGACTCACATACACACACACACTGACACATACATACACACACACTAACTCATATAGGGGCAAGTGGCGGCGTGTATGAACATCTATAAAGTGGAAATACGAAACGCCTTGAGGAGAGCAGCGTCGACGTCGCAGTCCGTGACGGCAACAGCAACAGCAGCAGCGGCAGCGACAGTGAACGCGTCAGCCAAAAGGCAGACAAACAGGCAAAATCTGCTGAGACGATACGACGAGTCCTTGCTCGTCGGTTCATATGTGCGGAACATTGAAGAGATACACTAGAACAAGTTTTCACACCAAATAAGAGACTCCACACACCAAAAATAAAAAATACAAATAAATACAAAAACCAAGAAAAGAAAGGAAAAGAAATAACAAACAACAACAAAATAGCATCAAGCATAACCACAATAAGCAATCAAGTGAAATTCGTGAAAAATACAAGTTTTTAAAGTGCAAACTTATTTCCTCCCCCTAAAAAAATATACTAACAAATATTTCTAAAAAGTTTTCGAAAATTTTTTAAAAAAAATAAACAAAACTACAGCAAGGAAAAAATCGTGCAAGATCTGTGAAATAAAATATAAAAATTAATAATAATAAAAAGAATTAAAAATATATAATATATATAAAATTAAAACAAAAGTGCCGCAGCTGAGTGCTAACAAGTTCCTTCAACAAAAAACAAAAAAATAAAATAAAAATAAAAACAAAATTATAATATTAAATATATATACACAAGAATCATAACTGATATTGTTATAACTGTAACAGATATATACAAAAAGAATTATACACAAGTTTTCTTTGCATTTTTATTCAAAACCAAAAACTGTGAACGGAGTGATCTGAGTAAGGAACGAAGATAACCCAAGTGCCGTGCGTTCAGTTACTGTCTCCTAATATATAGAGTAGGGCCAAAGATTTGGCAAGCGCAAGATTAAGCAGGAAGCAGCCAACGGGAAGCTATAAAAACAGCGAGCGGTCAGAGCTGAGATTTTTAGGCAGCCGCAAGTTGACTTCCGTGCCAGCAGCAGCAGCAGCAGCAGCAGGAGGAGTAACGGTAAAGTACGCTATATTGCCGACGGCAGAGATTTAATATACACACACACACACACACATACATCTATACTTATGTGTATGTGCATTGCGTGTGTGTATATCATAATAGGCAGCAACTAGTGTTAGAGCCGTGTGTAACGTCGTCTGTCAGCAACTCCCTCGACAAAGGCCAACAAAGTTCAACAAACAACACACGCCAGACACTTCACTTGGACAAGTAGACAGACAATTGATTATTGATTTTGTCTAAAGGCAACTTCACACACGCCCACACACACACACACACACACACACACACACACAGACAAACAATAGAAGGCGAAAAGCAGTGCTGCAGCCAGTGTTGTGCAGTGTTAAGCGCTAAAGTGCGCAGTGTTGAGCAGCGAGCATGAAGACTTACAAGCGCTAAGCAGTCAACGCACACACACAGAAGCACAGAAACAACAATCAAAGCAAATACTGCAAGTGCATAAACCAACAACAACAACAACAACGCTCTCGCTCTCGCTCACCCTAGCACACCCAGTCTTCGACTTCCCTTACACACACTCTCTCTCTCACACTCAAGTAGACCCACACACAGCGTCAACATAAGCCGTCTAATTGAGAAAGTGCGCCAAAGCAACAAATCGAAAATGTTCTTCTCGCTCGCACAGACCTTGGTCTGCGTGCTGCTCATCAATGGCGGTCTCTATGCGCTGCATTTGAGCGGCAACAGCGAGAAGCAGACGGCAGGCGCTGGCTCCAGCTCTGGAATGCAGCCGGGCTCGGGATCGGGCTCGAGCTTGCCGTTGAGCGGTGCCGGGCATGCGAGCGCTGGCGGCGCTTGGCAGTCCCAGCCGCAGCAGCAACTGCATCAGCATGCGGGCGGCGGAGCGCCACCTGGCGGCGGCGGACTGGGCCATGGGCATGGCCATCGGTCGGCCGCTGCGGCGGCATTCGATGCGACAACGGGCCGTTTGAATAAGGAAATTGCGGACATGGCGCAGCTGGAGCGCGAGCGCCTGATGCTGCTCGGCCTGGCCAAGCAAACGGCCGAGAGTCCAGACACGCCCGCCGGCCACCATGGCCGACCCATCATTGCGGGCCGCGTCAAGATGCAGCCCAGCGAGGAGCTGGACGTCAGCGACTATTCGGCGCTAATGCAGCAGGCGGCACGCGATCTCATGTTTGGCAGCGTGCAAAAGCAGCCGCCGCCGCCAATGGCCACCGACATGGATTACGAGCAGTTGCGCGAGTTGGGCCGGCGGCCAGTCAAGTATGACTATGGACGCGTTATGCAGCCATCGGAGCATGAGCTTGAGAGCGATACGCTCTATGAGCCGTTGCATGGCTTCGGCGATTTTGATGACTTCTCGGAGTTGGAGCAGAATGCCGATGAGCCGCATGTGGGCGAGGATGATCTGCTGCGTGAGCTGGATAGCTATCAGTATCATGGCCTGGAGGAGGAGCCATCTGGACTGCTTGAGAATCCGTATCGGCTGCAAGAGCAGCTCGAGTTCGGCGCACCCGAATCACTGCAAACACTGCTCGAGCAGCAGGAGCTGCAGCGCGATGCACCAGCCAAGGCCAACCAGAAGACGCACTCGCCGAGCAACTACAACATACGCATGCAACAGAAGTGGGCCAGGAAGCGGGCTCAGCTGCCCAAGCAGCAGCAGCAGCCGACGCTGCAGCGCAACATTTTCGGGCAACACTTCAAGCAGCAACGCGGCAAATTGGCGCTGGCCAACTCGGAAGCTACAGCCAGCAAGCATCTGAAGGCAGCCACACGTTCCGGCGGCTCCAGCTCCAGTGTCAGCGTCGCCAACATGGAAAAGTCAACGCTGAACGAGAACGGCGATGCAGCGAAGAAGCAACCGCACGACACATTATCGGCAGCAACTGTTGGTGATGCGCAGCAGCAACAGAAACAGAAGCAGCAGCAAGCGTCGTCCTCGGCGTCCTCGGCATCAGCATCGCAGCAACAGCAAACGTCGCAACAGGAGCTAAACAAAAAGGAATCGGATCCATCGCTGATGCTTCCCAATCACAAACGATCTGGCAACGCTGCCAGCGCTGGACTATCTGGCTATACGTCGCCCCCAGTTTCCCACAGCATTGCGAGCCAATTGATGCTGCGCACAGCGCGCGGCCAACGGCAATACGATGTGCCACAAATCGGTAAGTACAACAGATTTTTATTATTCATATAGATAATGGGGATAACAAGTTTTATATATGGAGAATCAAATGCAAAATTATATTATAGAAATAATAAATGAAATGTATAAAAATATATAAGTATTGATTAGTTATATTTTGAAAATAATGAATTTTTAATTTGAAAGAAATTACATAAATATTTTATTATAAATATTTCGTTAAATATTTCAAATTCCGACGGAATTCGAGCATTGGAACTGCTTGCTTAAGCTTAAATATGCGAACTGAAAGTATTTATAACTGGTCTTGATCTTGTTTTAATATACCTAAATAATTATTTTTTGTATGATGGCAATATTTCATATCCTTTAAATACTTATGAAATTGTTTTTCAAGCTTAGAATGAAAATTAAAACAAAAGTTTCATAATTTCATAATTTTAAATACTTATGAATATCTTCAATTTCGTCTGTGAAATAACCAATAATTGAATAGAAAACTATATAATAAAAGGCTAAATTCACATATCTCTGACTCGAGTCAGAATAGCTAACAATTTCTGTATGAAAAAAAAAATATACAAAATTTCTAATCCAAGTTCAAAATTTCAAAGAAAGTTAAGATTTACATAATATTAATTTTTAAAATATTCCTCAACTTTTAGTTAAACTTAGAATTAAACTTGTTTAACTAACTGAATGTTATGCAACCCTTGATCCCATAATAGAGAAATCAACTCATGTCAATAGGTTTATGAGTTCAAATAAAAATCAATTAATTTGAGCATGAAACAATGAATTTCAAAAAATAAAAGATTGAAAAAAGTATATGTAAAGTATATATTTATAATTAATCGAATCCGTTATATTTTCATTAAGAAACTCTTTCATTTATATTCTTCATTTATTCATTTGTTTCACAAGTATCTTTATAGAAAACTAATAGAAACAACTATAAGTGGTTCGAATTATGATGTTTGCTTCATTAATGAGCGCAACATAAATATATAAATATATATAAATATGTATATATCTAAACTGATTATACAAATCAAACAACATGCGCATTAGTATATATATCATTCTCATTAGGCATTAATAACATTTGTATTAGTTCTGGAAGCACATTCCCTAATTCAGCATTATCTCTGTCCTCTGCACAAGCCCCGCGCTCATCCCTCGCTCGCATATGACATGCTCTTGAGAACGGAATATATTATAGTACTATATATAGTAGCTAATTTTATACATCGCCTGTCAGGTTGGCTTTTCATTTATTGTAAGGGCAGTCGCGCTTAACCCCTGGCGTGTTTACGTATTTCGGTTACTTCACTTGATTCAGTTATTAGTTTTTATGACTTATTTTTATTTTGGGTCGCCGCCACCACCACCCCTTAACAAAGCAGCCCAAGGGCGGTCGCTAATTGTTCCATTGGTCCGCTTTTTCTATTTTTATTTCAACGTTTATGTGGTTCCTTTTGTTTGTTTTTTTTTTTTTCTTCTTGGTATAGAGAAGTTTCTATAGGATGGGGACAGGCCCACGAAATTCATAGTTCAAAGACTTCAACGATCACAATAACAACTGCAATGCGTTAGCGCCTTTTGGAATTTAATCCTTTTAGTCGAGCCAAGTTGACTAGTTGGCCACGCTAGCCATGCTGGCCGGGGCGTCATCAATCAAGAATCGGCTATCATTTAATAGATTGTCACTAAATCATTTGTCAACAAACTCGTCGGCGTGCACGGACAAAGTTTTGTGGATCGACAAGCGAATACCTATATATCTATATATATCAACAACTATATATATATATATATATATATATATATATATATATATATGAGTTTTGCAAATGTTTGCATTTAATTGGCAGCTATATTTGGAAGTTTTCAACTTTTTGGCCATTGCATTTTAGCAAATTAGTCGCATTGTCTGTGAGCAATTTTCCACGAATTTTCATTGCCGCACAGCTCAACTCGGTTCAGTTCAGTGGCACTTTTCAACGGTCTGGCAACTTGGCTGGCAACTAGCAACGGGTAACGGGCAATGGGCAAGTTGGCTGGCCGCCTTTTGCTAAATTACTTTACACCAACTTTTGATGGTCGCCATGAATACTGAATGGAATTGGAATTAGAACTGGAACTGAAAGTGGAACTGGAACTGGTACTGCGTATATCGTACGGCGTTCTATGTACTACGTACTTTGCAAAACTGGTTAACGTGCCGGCGCATTGTAATCAATTTTAATTTTTAATTAACACTTTCAAGTTTAATGACATAATTTTTACGGCCATGAGCTAAATGCGATGCCATTGCGACAGACACTTGAACGCCCACAGACAAGGCAGGCGGGGCATACGAGGAGGCGTGAGTGGGCGTATTATCGGGCTGATTAAAATGTCGAAAATTTTGAAAATCTTTGCTGTTATTGTTGTCAAGGCATAGATGTATTTATAATGAGCAGTTGAGCCATTTCATTAGGCTAATTGAAGTCGAACAAGTTCCTGGAACTATTAAAACTGTAATCTCAATATAAATAATTTGATTTTTTATTTAAGACTGAAACTGGTTTATGAAAATTTGTTTAGGTTAATGGAAAATTTGAAAAGTGTATGGGAAATTTTATTTAAAATTTAATATGCATTAGGTGATAAATAAATGGAATTACATAATTCTTTAGTGATTTATTCGTTTTTTTTAATATATAACAATATTACTTGAATCTTATTTTCTTAAGTTGTCGAACATGTTTTATAAACATATAAAATATTTATCAAATTTTTCATTTTCTTTTTCTCTGCAATTTAGAATAATATAAATAGCTTAATCTATTTACTAATTTATATTTCTTATTTCATAATTTATTATTATTATTATTATTATTTCATAATTTATTTTTTATTATTTAAAATTTAATAATTAATGATAATTAATCATTTTTTTTACAATTTTTTAAATTTAATTTTAATTTATTTATTAATTTGATTATTATTTTTAATTTTATTCTAAATAATATAAACATATTTGCTATTTAAAAGTTTTATTTAAAATTTATATAGCTAATTATATTTAATAATTTATTTAAAAAATTATTAATTTTATTGAAATTTAATGTTTATGTTGTTATCTATTTATTTAAAGTAATATCCCTTTTTATAATAATAAGATAATACTTTCAAATTAATTAAATTACTTATTATTTGTATTCAAAATAATACCAGTAACTGCGCTTCTTTAAAATGTACTCCAAACAAATATATATATATATATTTTTTTCCAGTTCACTTAAAGCAATTAAAATGCAAAATATTCGAGTTTTATAAGCCAATCAATTTGGCTTCAAACTGTTGTAAGCCCATTTGCGCTCTCACTCACGCTCCTCATGCACACACTCTGCAGTATTTGCTTATATCCGATATAAGGAAATTTGCTGTAAACTTTATTTAAATGGCTTTTCCAGCACGTCAGAAGAAAATTTTGGGTTCGTTATGGTAAAACACAAAATTCAATAAGACAATCAATGAATTTTCATTTGATGCGCATGTTTGCGCAATATCTGCTTATATTTTTTCTTCTTCTTATTGCTGCTGTTGCTCTTGCTGTTGTTGTTGTTGTCATTGTTGTTTTTACTGTTGCCAATTGTCACTGGCGCTTTTCATTGGAAATTTTCTAGTGTGTTTACGCACATTGGCAGGGCGTCGCAGAGAAAACCTTGACAGCGCACAGTCCCCAGTTCGGCCCACATTTCCAACGGACTTTTGCTTATTCAAATATATATAGATTTATGCATATATGTATATTATTTAATATAGTATGTGTGTGTGCATTGAGCAACATGTGTGCTTGTCCCTATTGACGATGCAATAACGTCATCAACTGTCATCGAACATTGAATCGTGGCTGTTGCTGTTGCTTGTTTCACACTTTGCAGTAGTTGGGAAAATTACAATTGTTATTTCAAGTGCTTACATTGAAATTGATCGCACACGCACACACACACATCAGGCAGCGCAGCGCGTCATTTGTCTGGCTGTGGTGTGAACTCTGCCGCAGGAGTCCTGCTGCTTGCGTGTGTCCTGTGCTGACCATACTCTATGAGCCTCTCTCTCTCGCTCTCTCACTCTATCTCTCTCTGTGGGAAAAATGTTCGCTGGCAGCTTCCTCATTGTCGCATTAACCTTTTCCATGGAAAAATGTGCGGCATTTATGTGATGGTCGCGTTTTTATATCATTACACCACTTATATACTTTCACATGATCCTTGATGTGTCTGTGTGTGCGTGTGTGTGTTTTTCCCACTAATTTAGTAACAACACCCCAGGGGGTGCCTGCTGACGACCATCAGCCGTAGCCGTTACCGCCTTCGCCTTTGCCTTTGCCTGCGCCTTCAACTTTGCCTCTGCCTTCGTCTCCGTCCCCGTCTCCGTCCACGTCTCCGGCGGACATGCCACAGACATAACACTCATTTATATGGTCGCTGTTTGACATGTCCTTGCTGTGCGGGCAGCGTGCGCACGCCTTTGGTTTTCACTTTTGTTGATTTAATTTGTAATTCGAGTAACAACTCCGAGTGGCCACTGCCCGCATACTCACACTCACACTCACATTCACACATTCACACACTCACACATTCACACATTCACATTTTCACATCTGGGGCACAGCGGACGCGCCTTCTTCAACTGTTCAAAGCGCTGTTAAATATTACGCAAATTAGTTGGAAACGTTATTGGAGTCCACTCTCTATTTCTCTCCCACACTCACTCATACACTCTGTGTGTGTGTGTGTGTGTGTGTGTGTGTGTGGTTGTGTTTTAGGGTGGGCTACGTCAGCGGTGTCCTGTCATGTGCGTGGGCTGCTGCAGCCGCGCTGTCTACGTCTGTGGAAAATTTCTCAAGACAGTGACGAGCCCAGAAAATGCGACGACAGGCTGTCTGTTGGCTGCAGGCCTTCTTCTGATTGGGATAGGTTGTGTGCCTCTCTCTTTCCCTCTCACTCTCTTTCTGTGTGTGTACCTGAACTTCTCAATAATCGGACACTGAAATGCAAAGCCTTAGATTTGATGCGCTTGACTTGGTTTAAGAGATCAGACAAGTGCGACATGAGAAAATGTAAGCGGCTTTATTCAAGTATCTTAGACAATCGATTTTTATTTACAATTGAAATAAGTAATATATGATTTTTCTATAAAAAAAGTTAACATATGCTAAGAAATACCATAAGACTTGACTTTAGCTGAAGATTCGATTCGCTTCTAATGCAATTTAGATTTTGTCTCTATTTTTAGTGAATCAAAATGTTGTCAGCTGAATTTATTTTATAGAAAATTATGTAATCTAAAATATATTTAATATTATTTTAATATTTGTAATATTTTAATTTTATATTAACTAAGAAATATTATTTGAAAAATATTTTCATTTTATTTTATATATTAAATATAATTTTAATATTCTTTTTTGTAATTTTTTTCTTTATTTAATATATAAATATAATCAAATTAAAGACTTCAACTCTCTTTAGTAAAAAATTCTTGTATGTTTTGTAATAATGCTCAATTAACTGTAAAGCAATTATTTATTGCTTTTAGCCCAAAACTTGTTTGCAGAAATTTAGAAGAAAACATCGAACAATAGTTGCAGAGTCCCCTGAGGTAACAATAAGTTATCCTGCAAGTAAATATTTCATTATATACTTAAAGAGTCCCCTGGCTATCAGCTTGTATAGATCATGCTGTAAGCCATACATATATATCATAATAAAGCTTCAAGCAACTAAATAAAATGTAGTCTAGCTATAATGCAACTGAGTCGAACCATATATTTCAACGAAATGTACTCTGTGTACTCTGTATATTTATTTGCATATACATATATATATATATATATATTTCATAGTTAGGCAATCGCTTTGGTATTTTATTTTCGGGTCTGCCCTTAGCGGCTTCGTGACCTACAAAAATGTATATTATTTTTTGATATTGTTGTCTAATTTCAATACATGTTTTCATTTGTGCTGTGTGCGCTGGCCATAGTAAGGGACACATTTGACATTTGCTCAGTAGTTGGAAATGAAATGTTTCCTTTCCTGGCAAGGCCGAATGGGCCGCAGTTGACAAAATGTTAGTTTCTTGGCCATTGTTTGGGTGTATGTCGGCTGTCCCACTGACGGGCATGTCCTGACAACTTTTTGCCTTGTGGTAGTAGCAGCTAATTAGCCGCAACTCAATTTGCATAAGCAAATGCGGGGCGTTTGCATTTGGGTGAAACTAAATGAACTGTAAGCGACGGCATCGCCCACGTCACACGCCCCAAAGCAAATTTTTACGTTTGTGTGTGTGTGTGTGTGTGTGTGAGGGTGCGTGTGTGTATGCGAGACGGGATGCTAAGCGTCAGGCGAGCAAATTCGTTAATGAACAAGTGAAAAGTGTAAGTGATAGGTATAGGTGGACTAGGAGATACTCTGTAAAGAAAAAAAAAGGCATTTGGCATGAGATCTAGTTGGGTTTCGGACATGTACAGTCTCTACTATATATTTATTGTTATGATAAGCATTGTATATATCATGATACTGAAAACAATAATTAATATTATTAATAATACTAATTATTATAATATATATTTATATACTCTATATATATGAATAATATTACAAATAATTTATAAATATTATTATATATAAAAAAATTTCTTTAGATACTGCAAATTATCTGATATATTTATTATGCCTCTGAATTTTTACCTATTTATATATAATTTATTTATATTTGTATGTTCCAATACATTACAATATGTTGTCTCATTCAATTAATTCTTTGCTTGAGTTTACCTTTATTTTTACAATTATTTAGGGCATTCCCTCCTTTTTTTTTTTGTTATTATTTGTTTGGTATGCGTTTTTTGTATGTTTTCTTTGTCCGAAAATTAGCCTTTCGAGTCAACGCAGCGCCAAAAATAAACAGACGACATTCAGAAATTAGGCTGAGGGTACTTTCAGTCATGCACACACGCACACACATGCATACAAATCAATAAACAATGACATCATCAGAATGGCAGCATCCGCCTGACAGATTTTAAAGCATACACACAGGCGCCCGGCCACTTGCATATATAATTATGGCGACGACAGCGACGGCGACAACGAAGCCGAGAGAAAATATTTACATTAGCGTAAGCACAAGACGAAGAGGCAGCCGAGGCGGGACGGCGGAACAAACCATTGAGCAGGCCAATTGTAGGAGAGAATGAGTCTCTCTGTATGTGTGTGTGTGTGTGAGTATTGGTGTGCCATTCAGCCAGTTTGACGACAGCAGCAGCAGCCCAAAACTGGCTACCAATTTTTTTCCCAACTGCTGCTTTCTTTCCTTTTTTTTTTTGTGTTGGCCAGCGCTTGCGTCACAGAGCCAAAAGCGTCTAGGAAAACGAGTGATATATACTAAAGTGGCAGATGAGCTCGTTATGCATGTAGTGTGTATGCGAGTGTATGTGTGTGTGTGGAATTGCTTGCTTTTAGTGTGCGAGACTGGGATTTGCTGCTGTTGTTGCTATTAAAGGATTGCAAAAGTTGATAAAACAAATGAATGAGGCAAAAACACACACAGCTTCAGTTGAGGCAGACACAAATTGTGCTTATGATCAAGTCAATTAAGTAGGCTATAAATGGCCAGCAAATGAGTGTGTGTGTGTGCGAGGAGTGTATAATAAGAGCCGACAAGCATATAAATACATCTGTATATATGCGCATATATGTTAGTAGAAAGTGGATATAAGTGGAACGAGTCGAGCAGCAGCAGAGGCACTTAGTCATCCAAAAACTCAGCGCAAATAAATGTTGAGTAATTGTGTGTATATATGTGTGTGTATGAGTAAGCGTCTCTCTCTCTCTCTCTCTCTCTTTCTCTTTCTCTTTCTAGTTGTGCATGTGTTTGTGTGCGCTAGAATTTTTTAGTCAATGAAGCGTCAAGGACTTTTGCTTATGATATATTTGCTAGAGATCCACACAAGTAACGAGGCGACCACCTCAAAAGATGATGCAATGCGAGGTGGGCAATAGCAACAACAACGAGCACAAGATGAAGCACAACAACACGTAGCATACTTTTAGGCCACAGACATGTGCGACTGTGTGTGTCTATGTGTGTGCGTGTCTGTGTGTGTTTGTGTAGTTGGCAGAACGTCGTGCCTAATGAGTTGTGAGCTGACGCGGAATTTATGAATGAACTGCCTGAAGACAGAGACAGCATGCATAGACGAAACGTGGCAAAGGAACAGAGATAGAGAGTGAGAGAAAGAGAGAGCGGGAGAGTTCAAGTCACTTCATCATCATAGCCCACACCCATTCTGTTAGTCAGCGTCTTAGTGGCATTGTTTTAGCTCAAAGTGCGCGTAAAATTAGCTAAGTAGCATGAATTTTGCATATATTTTGCTAAGCAAATATTATACAACAATAAGTTACATTAATAATGGGTTATTTATTGGCTGAGCTGTACGTTCCCTCGCCTTTGGTAATTGGCATGCAAACTAAGCTGTAAAACGTCTGACTTATGCCCTGATAAATGACCTGTCCCCAAGCATACTCTAGTGCTCACTAATTTGGTTGGCAAATACATTTTTGGGTCTCGGCTTAAGTCGACTTCCGTTCGTTCCAAAAACGATTTCAATTCGAACTGACATTTTGAGCTCAGCGCCAGATTCTGTCCGGCTGAGTTGAAGAAGCAATTTAAAGTTCAGTACTTTATTGAATTGAATCGAAAGTTTCACTTTAAAACAAATTGAAAGTTTTATCAATAGTTAAGTGCGCTGTTTGAGCATATTTTCTGAAATTTAATTGAGTGATAAATTTTTTGATTGACTTGGTTTGATTGCATATTTGCTATGCTGTATTTCTTAAGAATTCATTTTGAATGAATTTGTATCGAAATATTTATGCACATCAAATTGCTAAAATGATAAATTTTTTGTTCACATATTTGCCAAATTCATTCGTTTTGATGCAATTTTATTTAACAGTTATTTTTGCTAGAATTGATTGACTTTTTCTGCTGAAATTTCTGCCGACAAAATTGTGCATGGAGTTGACTTTCGCATGCATATGAAATTTCATATATTCCATTCAAGTTCGTCTACTATTGTATGTTGATTTGTCGCTCGAGCCAAAGTTCAAGCTCTTCAATAAATTACATTCGCTCTGCAGTTAATCACAATTAGGATTTACTGATAGGATTTTAATTATATTTTGATTATAAGAACGAGAGCCATTTGGAAATTAGTTTCACGATCTTTGTTGGCCATTAATTATAATTGGATCATAGCGTGATGGGGGAGCTTACAATTCAATTTAATTAAATGCATTTATTTGCAGTTTGTTATTGTGATTTAATTGAGCCGCACAATACACGCATTTAATAAGTTTCCTTTTATCACGTCGATGTTGGGACACGTGTCAGGGCACAAATGCAAACGCAAACATAAACTCAAACACAAATACAAACACAAAACACAAATAGTACAAATGACAACAATAAAAGCAAACAACAAATATATAAACAACATAAAGAACAACCTTGCGTAGGCGTCCACGCGCTAAAACTCCAATCTACGTTGCGAGACTTTCGTATGAATACAAAGAAATGTATTAGAAATATATTTATGATTTTTATTTACGCTTTTAATAAACAAAGCGCTGTCTGCGTCGTAAGAGAATACATTAAATTCAAGCGTAAAATGAAATTATAAATTTTCCACTAAATTTCGGGCCTAACCCAAAATGGATTAAAAATCTAAATATATATATTTTTTATTCTTATTTTTATTATTATTATGCTAGTATTGTTATTAATATATTTATCAGTTTTATTATTTATTATTATTTTTTTTTATTTTGATTTATTTTTATAAATAAATAATATGAAATTAGAACTAAAAAATATTCATAAATTTAATAAAATAAAATAAAAATAAATAAATTAAAAATTCATGAGCAACGAGGTTTTTAAATAAATTTTTGTTATTTAATGTTAATTATTATAAATAAAAAATATTATAATAAAATATAAAATATAAAAAAGGCAAATTAGGATGAATTCCAATTCAAGTAGTCAAGTAGTAGTAAACAATTCGCTCAATATTTAAATATTAATTAAATATGACAGCTCTAACTACAGACAGAAAATTAATTATTTTTAAAATTAAACAATTGTGTGAAACATTATTATTATTATTATTTTAAATAAATATGTCGCATATTAATTTAAAAATAAATAATAAAATGATTATAATTATAATTATATTTTAAAAAAATTCTATTTAATTAATTTAATGCAATTTCTGAACAAGTTCCATGCAATAAAAAAATCGAACATTTCTGCATCTAGTTAACGTCTTAGATAAATGTAAAATGATTTTAATTTTCAACTGAGTAAATTGCCTCTACTATTTTCATGGCAATTTCGTATAGGGAACATATCCTACATTATAGTGTATAAATCCACAACGCAGTTGTGCTTGTCCTTGAACCTGCCAGCTAGCTATATAACAAAAATCATGCTAAAGGAAAGTACGAGTATCTACAAAAAAAAAGAAGAAATATTTATTGGTTGGCCCCAAAAACTGTTTCATGGATAAAAATCTAGGCGCTGACAGCGCTCAAGTGTGCACACACAAATGGCATATGTTTTCTTTTTTTTTTTTCTCGCTTTTTTTTCTCTTTGGATACGGAGTGCTGGGAGGGCAGGCTTTGTGCGTCATGTGCTATGAAAATCAAACGCAATAAAAATCATAGACATAGTTATTTGCCATATATATATGTACCTACGAGTGCTTGTATTTGTTGTAGCGGCTCAATGCCAACGGATGCGATGAGCGGAAGTCAAAACTGGAGCAGGCAAACGAGGCATGCTAGATGTGTATATTTTTAGCAAGCACTGTGGCTGAGTGCAGAGCCATGCTAATGCAAATTATAGCCTATTTAAGCTGACAGCATATAAGAAGTGCGAGAGAGAGAGAGAGAGAGACGCGGAGCAGGAGTGAAACTAAAGCCTACTTTACGGCTCGCATACTTGAGCTTGTCGCACACAGAGAAACTAACATGCAAAGTGCATTGAAGTGGCCGTCTCAGAGAGTTTGCACAAGTGGACGACTGGGCAGCACGAAGGGGTTGAGTGGAGCGAGTGGATCCCTGTAGCTGTCTACTTAAAGGCTTCCGCCTGAAACTTGCACTCGCTTTCGCAGCAGCCGTGCATAATGAGGCTAACACGTGCCTAGCTGCATGCATAATTTAGCAGAAATAGACAAAAAAATAAGTAAAGAAAAAAAAAAATGGGAGAAAAATAACTGTAGCTCAGTGTACGGCGGTTGTGCTTTTCTTACGTCCGCTTACGCTCTGCTGACCTTTTGCGAAAGAGAGAGGGAAAGAGGGAGAGTGGGCGAGCGGGCGAACGTCCTCGCCCACATTTCTGTAGAGTCATGCTCAGTGCTGCGGCAATATGCAAATGGTTTGGGCCCGCTCACAAAACTGTACAATATTTATACTCACTCACTTATATTTTAATTTAAAAGCAATTTACATACATGAATTATATGCTTGAGAAAAAACGAAAAACAAAAGAAAACCTTCCCAACCCTTCGACCAAATTAAAAAGCCAAATTATTTGCAACTTTTTAACAGGTCTAGGCCACTTTTTTCTCTCTCCCCCACTCTCTCGTCTGCTATATAAAATGCGTATGCTTTGGGCTTTTTTGGCTATTGACCTGCTTTCAATCAATCATCGCTTTTTTCAGGTATCATTTTACCTGAGGCATATTATTTTGTGGTTGTTGCGGACCGTTGGTGTTTATATATATATTTTTTTGCTGTCCGCCCTTGGCTGGTCAGTTTGATATAGTTACAATATCATAGCGTGGGCGTTTCATTAAAAAGTACCTCAAAATTAAAAAAAAAAAAAGATGAGAAATATTTGAGTCTGTTAAAAATTTGATACGCATCATTTAAATGGAATGATGGGCAGAAATAAAAAAGAATTCCTAAGCAATTTAAAATATAGATAACAAAAATTTGATAGCATGTTATGCACAGACATTAAAATTTCTCAGAATATAAAATGGGAATAACTTAAAAATAATTGTCACTAAAATATAACAAAGGAAACTCAACTATGAATCCAAAATTATTCTCGCCTCAGTTCTCAGCTCATTAAAAATATATCTTAAATTGCAACTTAAATTGCAAATTGTGAGCTCAAGCAAAGTTTGCGGTTGGCCAATTGAAGTGGATTAAGCCACACAGTATTGTAAAAATATAAAAATGAGAATACTAGAAAATATGTCTTCACAGTCGCAGCTTTGCCAACACTTGTTGCCTGAAGCAGGCCGAAGCAGCCGCAAGCCTTCAGCAAACAGACAGCCACACCTAACCAGTCAAGCAAACCAACGAGCCAAGCGTCGAGGTGCCTAAACAAACACTACACACACACGCACAATCTCTAGAAGCACACAAGCACAAGCACACACACACACACACATGACCACAAGACAATATTGAGACTATTTGCAGCGTAGGTAGTGTCAGCTGCTCAGCTGCGCAGTTATCTGGCTAATGCAGTAACAAAGCCAGCAAAGGAAAAAAGCACAAAATTACGCATACGCCACAGTGGTTCCAATCAGGCCAAAGCCGCCAACGAAGCGAACAAATTAAATTGACCTTTAGAGCAATTGGTGCTCGCACTCACTCACTCTCACCACAGCAAGCCCAGAAAATCCAGCCGTGTAACAACAAGAAATTGTAAGCTGCCTTTTTTTTTTTTGATAATACCCTGTTAACAAACAAGCAGCAACAAGGGGTAGTTTGGCTTGGGGATTAGAAATAATGTAGGCAAGAGAGAGTTTAGATATTTAATATGGCAGGCTTATAGTTATAGTAATAGCGAGCTAGCGATATTGATGATAGTTATTAAAAACTCCATGTATAGGAAATTATGAGTGCGAAAAGGCGAATAGAAGAGAATTCGTTTTAGAACTTCTGCCTAAAGGCAGAACTGATGTATATTAATTGAAAAATTAATATGACTTATTCTCATAGAATTTATATATTCCCTAATGAATTTATTCATAATTTTGTTTCTATTAAAAAAGCGAATAGACGAAAAGCAATTGCTAGTGCTTTGCTTTCATTCTTAATTATTCTTTGTCTACTTTTCTATTTAAGAATCTAATAGATGACAAATAATAGGAGCTTCTACTCTACTTTCTTTAGTAACTTTAATAATATTTTAATTTTTACAAATATTCTTTTTTTTTAACAATTAATATCAGAGCTTTATACAGGGTATCTCTTTGTCATCAACTACAGAGTACTTTTTTTTCTTTCTTGTTTTTTTGTCTGCTGCTCTAACGAGCTGAATGTATGTGAGCATGTACTGGCCATGCCAATGAAATGCTGCAAAACCAATTCGAGGCGATGGCTGAGCCAACAGCCAAAAGGCAGCAGCTGAAACCAGAGTCAATGCCGAAGCAATATGCGTTTCATGCTGGCAAATAACTGTCAAGGCACGCGTCTGTCAGACGTTGATTTTGTCGCTGTCCTTCTTAGACTTATCCCTGTCGGTCGCGGTGCGTTGGTGTTGTTTAGTTGAAATTGACAGCTGGTTTTGCAATTAAATAAGATTTATGTCGCTGCAGCCGCTGCTGCCTAGCCAATTCGATCCCGATACATCCTAATGCCCCCATACATACATACATACATATATTATATGTATGTCTCTGTATGGTCTTTTCGCCTTGGCTGCCCTATGTCTCTGCATTAATATGCCAGCAGCTGCCAGCAAATGACCTTAGCTGTCAATTGTGCGTATGCGTAATGTCTACCTGTTTCTTTAAGTCTCCTTTTATTTGATGCTTTTCTTACTTTTCGTATGTCAAATTGCTATTGTATAAGATATATTATGGCTAAGCATCCATCAATACCTTTGCTAATGATTTTCACCATTTTCTTTCTTTGCAGGTGAGTTTCTTGTACATGTTATTTTTAGCCAAGTATACGGATGCAATCAGGTGCGTAACTTTAATTAAACATATTCTGCCTGCCTCTGTTGGCAGGTGAAAAATGAAAGCCATGCGAGCGTGAAACTCTTTTAAGACTTTGACTTAAAGTCATGTCCCTCACATTGAAATGAGAAAAATAAATGAACTTACATATTTATAGATCACCTTGATAAATAAGAACTTCCCCATTCCGTTAGCTTTCCATTAGCGCCGCTCACTGAAAATAGTCTGGGCTCGTTTAATTTTAGCATGTTCCTCTCATTAAATTTTAATTATTTCCAACTTTAAATTCTCATTAGAAGAGGCAACGTTTTAAAGTCATATATAACAGTTATGCCTCAGCTAATGGGCACAGCCAATGGCTGCAACAGCTTATCTAGTGGGCTGGTCAGACAAGTGGCTGCATGTGTGACTCTCTCTCTGTGTGTGTGTGTGTGTGTGTGTGAGCAGACTGAGGCTATTGGACACCTGGGTTACCTGGGTGATGTACATGATAGCAACAGTCGTACATAGCTGTGAAGCTCTCTGGGTACATAGCAACTTATCGCTTAACTGAGGCCGTTTGCATTGCTGCTGCTGTTGCTGCTGTTGCTTCTACTCTCTGTTGTTGTTGTTGTTGTTGTGTGTATATATTTAGCGCCAGAATGCCTAGAGCTATACACCATTATCTACACGACTTACGCAAACAGACAGCGGGCAACACAGTCTGGGCAGAGAGTGAGAGAGAGAGAGAGAGAGGGCGAAATGAATACGCGACTAGCGTTAGGGCTGGCTGCTTTCGGTCTTTAACCTGCTGCTTGCTGGCTAAGTGAAAGTATCCGCTAAAGCAACTGGCATAGAATTATGCGTACACACACACACACACACACACACACACACACACGTAGAGTGTACCTGTCCGGCACGTAATGAGGTCATAGAAATGGGTGTGCGATCCACGCCCCGTTTCAATTTGTGCTGCTGGAGCTTTTTACATAATTCAATTTACGCGACATTTTGTCAAATAGTAATTGATGGCCTGCCAAAAAGGGCTGCACAAGCTGTCGTTGCTTTATTGGACTGCGTCAATTTTGAGTTCTCTGGCAAGTGCATTGCATAACAATTGGGCTGTACTGTCCGTTTGTATCACTTGGACTGGCTGGCAATTGTTTTCTAATCAAAAAACTAAACAAAGCTAACACGAGTGCCAAACACTTGAGCCACTGCGTAAGCCATAAACAAACAGCTACACGGCCACGCAGCCATCGTTGCTACAGCAAAGGGAACGCAAATAGATCTGGCCAGAGGGCAGGGCAGGGCACGGCTGAGCAGGGCAGAGCAGGGCAGGGCAATGGGTATGAAAATGACAACAATGCAAACTTACCGCCAGTTTCAGCATAACAAAAGGCCGAAACACATTTCCAACCATGAATGAATGGAATACGGACACGGCCCAGGCACACACATACACAGGCCATAGGCCCGTACCCGTAGAGAGTGAGAGAGAGAGAGAGGTCCCAGACCACAGCGCCTCTCTTTCCATATGGTATTTGAATGAAACAAAGCGTCGTCGTAAATCGCTGGCCTGGGCAGCTAGTGCTGTGCAGTCACGTGTCACGAGGCACGAGCTACGAGCACGACTCACAGTGATTTTAAGTGATTTACTTTCTTTTTGCTTTGACTCAAATAAGTCAAAGAATTTTGATTTCCCTCTGAGTTAAATTTAAATATTTTCAAATTATTTTGTATTAATTTTTTATTTTTAAATATATAATTATTTTATGATTTTTTTTCTAATTATTAGAAGCTTTACTATATTAAAATATCAGGTTATTTATCAAATATTAGAAAAAAAATAGTTTTAGAATTTTATGTTGTTTTCAACTATATTTTTTATATAATTTTTATTTTTATTTAATTATTTTTTAATTTTTAAAATATACAAAATTATTAAAAATATTAAAACATAAATATATTATCATAAATCATATATTTTGTATCTGCATTTATTATTTCTTCTTTTTTTTACCAGAGTAATTTCATATTTTATATTATTTTGAATGAGTTTTTAAATGAATTTTTATTATATTTTATTTATTTTGTTGTTGTATTTTCTTAACAATTTAATTTTGTTATTTATTTTTTTAAATGGTTTTTTTTTTTTTTTTTTTTTTTTAGCTTTAAATAGGAAATTTTTAAATACATTTTATCTCTTAAAATTTTGTTTTAAGTAACATTTAAAATAAATGTTTATTATATTTTTTCTTAAAACACGTAAATAATTTGTCATCTCAGATGGTTCAGATTTATTATTGTAGAGTCCACTATTTTTTCTTTCATATTTATTTTGATATCACCTTGACGTTCAGCTCTGGTTCGTGTTATCTCTTATCAAGCCGTCATCTGGCAGCTTGTTTTTCCCATTCGCAAGCATTTTTTGTTGTTATATATTTTTTTTCTTGTGCAGAATATGTCAAGGCATCGTTCCGTGCCTAGGAATGACTGTTAAGGTCAGAGTTCAAATTGAGTTTTGCTGCAAATTAAATGGACCGTGCCACGTGCGGATCTAATAAAAATGTTTGCGAAAAGGAAAAATGTTTTTTTTTTTTTGCTTAATTCGGCGTCGCCATTTTGACATTGTGCCTTGCCTTTGACTTTGAGAGAGTTAAACGCTCCACTGTGTCAGCCCCCAACATTGGCTGGCCTCCGACGTTTAAGACACAGACTGCATTAGCCCTCAAGCCTTAGGTCGAGCACGAAGGCGAGGGCAGGGGCGAGTGCGAGTGCGAGTGCGAGGGCGAGGGCGAGAGCGCAGGCGACATGCGTTCACCCTAACCAAGTGCAGCGGCTTGCAGTGAACGCACTCGCTGCTGTCTGTGTGTCTTAATATGGATAGAAAAAGGGGGAAAATGTGGAGCTGGCGACGACGGGGCTGAGCTGAGCTGAGCATTTTGCCTGTTTGCTGCTTGTTTTGCTTTGCTATTAATATTGCCAAAGGTGCGCACTCTCCGGTACTTAAGTGGCTGCCGTCTGCGAACTGTCAACGGGGGTCGCCTGCACCAGCCAGACCCTGACTGAAGCCAAAAGCCGACTGCATTGTGTCATTTGACAGTCGCAATCTCAGCCCCTTCGACTGTGTTGCTGTTGCAGTTGCAGTTGCAATGTCGACCCCTGCCAGCCGTTTCCTGCTCTCTGGCTGGCTTTGTCTGCAGCCAGGTCCTTGCAACATCTTTGGGGGAGCAGCAGCCACTTGGCTTTGAATATCACGCGGAAATTAAGTAACTAAGTAGCCAAACGCAAATGCTGTAGTCCAATCAAAAGTTTTCATTATGCACAGCGTAAAAGCCGGAGCATATTTCACAATAAAAAAGAGCCGTAACATAAATACCATATAATAAGGGGCAGCCAGGTATGGCCAAGTATGGCCAGGTATGGCCGCGTATGCTATAGTCAGGGCATAAAAAAGCAAAAGTTTTATTGTCATAGCGCGAAAAGCAAACGCATAAACTTGCCTTAAAAGTTGAAACCAAGTAACGCTCGCTCCTGCCGACGCTCTGGCTATTTTTAGCCAACCGAACAACCTGCCTGTGGTGTTGGCCTGGGCAAAAGTTTTCCCCGTCAAAATTACAGTGCAACATTTTTAATGAAACTTTTCTGCTCTCGGACAGCGCACCGAGCGTCTAAATATGTATATGCTCGCTATATACATATATTTCATATATATGTATATATATAAAGGTATATATACAGGCAGAAGGCGTTGCGCGTTGTCTTAATGAAAAGTCAGAGCTACGTGCCAGCCAAAAATAATATTAATAATGTGCCAAGCGGCAGCAGGTGGAGACAGCAGGCAAAGGGTACATAGAGAAAGAGAGAAAGAGAGAAAGAGAGCGAGAGAGTGCGGAGGGAGCGAGACAGCACATAAAGCGGCTACGTGCTGGCTAAGAATTGGCTGGCTGTCCCAATGCCTGAGTTATCATCCCAAGTCCAAAGTGGACGATTGTTAGTTACTTCGCTTTCTAAGCTCTCACAATTCCGCTCACTTTTATCTTGTGCGCACTGCTCCTTTTCAGGTGTTTTGTTTTTATTTTTCTTTTGTGCCTCGGACGCTGCCTTTTTCCGTTTCATATCCTGTCTCATTTCCTTCAGCTTTCTTTTTAAAATTGGATTCATCTATTATGCTACATTTTATTTTGTCATTTGCGTGACTTATTGCGATTGCGAGCGCTTGGAGTGGCTTTCATTTGTTTGGTCTTATAATGAGAGTGTAAAGGATGTTATTAGAGAATACAGCTATTTATTAGAAAAGAAGAAAGTCATGTTTGTCTTGAGATTGCTCAGTTTTATTGTTAATATTATATAATGTATAACATTTAGTTTGATTTATTTTAGCTAAGAAAAGGCAGAAAAATAAATGTGTTTATTTATTGCTTATACTTTATTTTAATAACTTTTTAGAAAGATAATATATACATTTATATAGTTTTATATATATACATGTATGTACTTATATTTATTATTATATTTTTTTATCAGTTTTAATATATTAATATATTTTTAATATATTTTAAAGATTTGTTAAATATTTTTATATATTTTGAAAAATATTTTTTTACATTTTCATTAATTTAAATAATAAAAAATATATTTTTCAATGCAATTATTATATATTTATATATTAATATATATTTAATATATTTTTATATATTTTAAAGATATGTTATATATTTTTACATATTTAAAAAAAAATATATTTGTTACATTTTCATTAATTTAATAAATATATTTGTAAAATTCGCAAAATAATACAAAATATGCTTAGAGTCACGTCAAATATATTGTACTTTGCTGTAAAATTGATTTAAATATTTTAATGCCTTTTAATATGCACTTTTTAAGTCAGACATATCTTTTTGGCATAAGTAAACTTAATCTAGCAGTTCAGATATCACAAACATATAATTCAATTGTTTTCCAAGCTATTCCTACTCGCCCAAACTTTCATATATTTTGTTTTGTTTTTTCCATTTCTTCTTTTTTCGCTACTGCGTATGCGTTGAAAAACAACTCAAAACGTCAAAAGTTATAAATAATTTTCATATGTAAAAGTGATATGTTCAAAACATGTTGACAGCGCAGCGGAGCGCAGTCCGAGTCGAGGTGCGGCGAGTCGAGTCGCGTCGAGTCCTGTGGCCGCATGGCTGCCCCAGTTGTCCCAGTTTCACGTAATGCGCAAAAACATCAAAGTAAACAAACAAACACATCAGCAGGACCCGCATCCGTATTCGTATTCGCAATGGCATCCGCAGTGCCGGTGCCTCGCCCAGCTGGACAGCTGGACAAGCGGACAGCCTGACAGCAGAGCACAGAAATTTATGTTGATTTGCACATGTTTATGTCCAGTTAGCGGCACCTGTAGTGATTGTAGAGTCCTGCTGGGGAGCGGGAGGGAAGAGGAGGAGGACGTTGGCTTGTTTTGCTGTATGTTTTTTTTGGCAAGCCAAGCACAAAGCGCAGCACAAAAGCAAAAGAAGGAAAAGCTAAAACAAAAACAACAAAGACATGTATGAAATTTGTATGGCAACGTTGCCAGGAAAACAATTGCGAAAAGTAGTTTTCCAAGTGCTGCTCCGACACGTAGCTGGCGAATGTTTACCACGGGAAATTCAACTAATGTGCGCTTAACACACACACACACACGCATTAAAAATGCAAAAGCCAATGTCCGAAAATAAATCTAAAACGCATCGCATTTTATATAAATAGTATAGAACTGCTTTCGCAGCCCTCCTGCCTTTCGTCCCTGGCTTGATAGCCAACTACTCGGCAACTTGACTAATTTAAATTATTGACCCGCATTGATTGTAGTCGAGCAGCGGTACTTTGACGGCTCTTGCTATTCATTGATTGCTGCCTCACATACTGACGCAAATGACCAGAAAGTGCCGGCAGCGACTCAAGACGGCGCTCGCGACGATGGCGCGCCACGATAATCATCATTAAATCAACGACAGGACCTAAAATTATAGCCATTAAAGTTATAAATAAAACGCACAAGCCGGCCCTCGTCGGCCGGGCCTCCATTTGTGGGCGTGGCTGAACTTGTTGGCTCCCTTCGCCTTCTGTAATTATTTTGATTTTGAAAATAGAACGCGCCGAGCAGCCTGAACTGAAAAAAGAGAAAAAGAAGAGAGTCGCATGTGCAAATTAAATTAGCAGCTGTTTCAACTTAAAATCATATCTGTTAGAGCATTTGTGGAGAAAGTAATGATTCCGTACACATTGAATATGAAACCGAATACGTGCGTATACGAAAGCGTTTATTCAGGGAATGAATTTAAAGTGAACAGCAATAGGAGATGCGCGATCTTACATTTTAGTGATGTGCGATATATATCGATACATAAACTTAACAAATTGAACTTGCAAACTTCAACACTTCTTCTCAAGTTTAATTTAACTTACAATGTTTCTTAATTTAAGCCTAACATTTTTGCAAACTTATTATGCTTTTCTTTCTGTAAACTCTTTGTAAAAATGTCAGCAACATTATCGTTCGTAGAAACAAAACTAACTGATATTTCATTGTTAGCGATTACTTCTCTAATGTGATGATACTTAATGTCTATGTGTTTGGTGCGCTTGTGATGAACAGGGTTTAATGCGATTTGCTGCGCACTCAAATTGTCACCGTTGATTCGGATTGGCGAGGATTGATCCACATATCCAATTTCTTCAAGTAGCCGCTTCAAATATACTGCTTCCTTGGCTGCTGTTGAGAGTGCAATATATTCTGCTTCTGTGCTGCTGAGAGCCACCAGTGATTGCTTCTTTGACTCCCAAGAAAAAGCCGAACCTGCAAGATAGAACGCGTACCCAGAGTACGATTTTCTGTCAATGTTATCATTAGCCCAGTCTGCATCGACATATGCATGCAGGGGCATTTCAGTTTTAGAGTAATGGAGCTTAAGCTCCAATGTCTTCGCCAAGTACCGAAGAACGTGTTTTGCGCCTGACTCGTGCTCGGTGTGTGGATTCGTATTCCGTTGGGCCAACTTACTTACGGAATGTAATATGTCAGGGCGCGTCGATATAGCCAAGTACATCAGTGAACCAATCAGCGATTGATACTCCGTTACATCAACTTTGCCACATTGCTCATTAATGCAACTAATTGTAAATCCAGGGTCCAAGGGCGTAGAAACTGAACGACACACGCTCAACTTGTATTTTTCCAAAAGACAAGTGATATACTGTTTCTGACACACAGAAATAGCACCTTTCTCTCCCTTGCGACGAATTTCCATACCCAGGAAGTGATGCAATGGGCCATTGTCATGTATATTAAAGCATTCTTTAAGCTTTGCTTTAATAACATCCAGATCGCTTTTGTTGCGGCAAGCAATTATAAGATCGTCTACATAGACCGCAATCAGATTGTAGGTGCCCTTTGACATCTTCATATATAGACACGGCTCGTTAATTGCTGCCTTAAATCCCATTTTCTTTAGAGTCTTGTCCAAGGTACTGTTCCAAGCTCTACCCGATTGCTTTAACCCATATAGTGCCTTTTTTAACTTTAAAACTCTTTGAGGATATGCACTGCTCACAAAATGATCGGGTTGCCTCATATATATACTTTCTTGCAGCTCACTATTCAAATACGCATTCGAAACGTCCACTTGGTGTAAATATAACTCCTTCTCAACAGCTATTGCTAATAAAAGCCTTATGTTCTCATAACGTATTACTGGCGAGAATGTTTCATTATAATTAACGCCTAGCTGTTGACTACAACCTTTAGCAACAAGTCTAGATTTGAAACTACTAATCTTTCCTTGCTCATCTCGTTTGATTCTATAAACCCACATGGAGCTGATGACTTTGGTATCGTCTGGTGGATCTACTAATTTCCAAGTCTTATTTTTTACCAGTGCATCATATTCTTTTTTCATCGATTGCTCCCACTCAAACGAATGTTTGCCAGACAGAGCCTCCTTTATATTTTTGGGCGTTTCTATATCAGTGAATGCAATAATATTATTTAGCATGCTATACTGCTTGCGTGGTCTGCCAACATTACCTGTCCGAACTATTCTTGGCCTACCTGGACCTCGACGCAGGTTTCCTGTAATTTCCTCATTTGAATTGCCAAAATCTAAATTTTCCTCTGCATCGTCTTCATTTGAACTGCTCAGATCTGCACTTTCCTCTGCTTCAAAACTTTCAAATTCTTCGATTTCTTCATCCCTGTTTGTAGCATTTTCAGAACTAACTTCTTCTGAATCTACACTATTTACTTCTAACGGAATATCTAAAATGAACGAATTATAGCTTTTGCTTGGCATTTCCGGGTTTGTTTGGATTTCATTTTCCACAAACTTTACGTCCCTACGCTCTACTATTTGTTTCGCTTCTCTGTCATACAGCCGATACGCCTTGGCTGTTGGCGAATATCCAACGAAAGTATACTCTTTACCTTTGGCACAAAACTTTTTGTGTTGCCGCTTATTGAGAGCATATGCTGGTGAGCCAAAAATACGAAAATGCTTCACCGTCGGCTTGCGACCAGTCCACAGTTCGAAAGGCGTTACGTTACCCTGTAACCCTTGCGATGGGCATCTGTTTCGGATGTATGCTGCAGTCCATATAGCTTCAGCCCATAGTGGCTCCTCGACGTTAGCGTGCACCATCATGCTGCGAGCCATTTCCACCAAATACCTGTTGGCTCTCTCTGCTACTCCGTTTTGTTGAGGTGTATACGGCACCGATAATTGTCTTTAATTCCACACTCATTTAAATAATTATCAAACTGTTTATTTATGTATTCTTTGCCGTTGTCACTTCGGATGACTTTTATTTTTCTTTGTGTTTGACACTCTGCCATATTTTTAAATAGTTGAAACTTTTCAAACGCTTGATCTTTGGATTTCATAAAGTACACAAACACCCCTTTTTGACTTGTCGTCTATAAACGTTATAAAGTACTTTGCACCCCCTACTGAGGCAACATTTATAGGACCACACACGTCTGTGTGAATCAAATCCAAAAGATCATCGGCATTGTTTTTACAGCTTTTCGGAAACGGTTTTGCACAAATTTTTGATTTATTGCACGTATTGCAATTAATCTCAGCGGGTATGTTTTTTACGTCAATCCCGTGCACTAGCTCATTTTCTGACAAATCTTTGAGACTACGATAGTTTAAATGACCATAACGATTATGCCACATAATAGCTTTTTCACTTATTGAAAACAGTTTGTTCTCGTTTAAATCGTTAAACAAAAATAAATTATCACTCATTGCTGCAGTTAGCAGCACCGTATGGTTTTTTGTTTTTACCGACGCAAAATTGTTGCCGAAAAATACTTTATGTCCGAATTTCATTGCTTTGCTAACGGAATAAAAATTCATTTGTAGCG
This sequence comes from Drosophila koepferae, assembly GCA_030914345.1. Taxonomy (NCBI): domain Eukaryota; kingdom Metazoa; phylum Arthropoda; class Insecta; order Diptera; family Drosophilidae; genus Drosophila; species Drosophila koepferae. Next base: position 2,434,601 of record JAUESR010000211.1, read on the forward strand.
ATGGCACGTACAAAACATCGCGTAACTCCAACTTGCCTTGTTGAGTTTTTATTATTACTGTACCCGTGCCCGGTGATTCGATATATTTATTTGCTGCCAACATTATTTTGTCTCTTTTTGGCACGAACGACACGAACACATCTCTATCGCAACACATGTGCGACGTTGCGCCACTGTCCAAGCACCAAGTGCGTTTTGACACTGTGTTTTCGTTCATTGCAGCAAAAACAGAATACGATATTCTTTGCTTTTCCAGATCACCACTCATTGTCTTTTCATGGTCATTTCTCGCATTATTGCGCTTCACGTTTTCTTTGCAGTTACTTGCTTTGTGTCCACGTTTACCACACTTGTAACACTGTCCGTCAAATTTGTCCCGTTGTTTCGATCGCGTTTCATTTTTCTTGGCGCCAGCATAGAATGCTTGTTGACTGCTGTCCTGTTCGCACTTATCTTCAATTCGCTTTGCTTCTTCTAGAAGTTTTATTTTGAGCGTGTCGAATGTAGGAAGCGCGTCTCTTGTTTCGATCGCTATGACGAAATTCTCATACTCCGCGCCTAAGCTTGAAAGCAGAATAATAACTCTTAGTTCTTCACTTAGTTCGATGCTCACTTCTGTCAGTTTATCCACAATTTCGACAAACGAATTGATATATTGCGTCATGCTCATTTCTGACGACAACTTTAAACTTAACAGTTTTTTGTACAACGATACTTTACGAAGCGGACCCGTAGACACATGAATTTCTCTTAATTTGTCCCACGCTTCTTTAGAACTTTTTTCGCTTTTTACATAGTTCAACTGCGATACTTGCACGTTCAATATTATAAGCGCCAGTGCCTTTTCATCACACAAATTCCACTTCACTGCGGCTTCTGCTGTACTAGCATTATTTTCACATTTACCGCTAACATGGTTCCACAACTCCTGATGTATGAGAACACTTCGCATTTGTAAACACCATACATCGTAATTACTTTCACTTAACTTTTCAATGTTATACAGACTCATCTTAAATTCTTTTCTGCGAGTCTGGGCCCATAACCAATGTTAGAGCATTTGTGGAGAAAGTAATGATTCCGTACACATTGAATATGAAACCGAATACGTGCGTATACGAAAGCGTTTATTCAGGGAATGAATTTAAAGTGAACAGCAATAGGAGATGCGCGATCTTACATTTTAGTGATGTGCGATATATATCGATACATAAACTTAACAAATTGAACTTGCAAACTTCAACAATATCGTTACATTTGCTAGAATCTCAGTGCAATGCACATCGCTTCACTGCAAGATACCCTGGATTGTTATGAGAAAATAACTGAAATATTAAATTTTAGCCATTTTATTTATGTTTATTTTATTTTATTTTTTAAACAAATCTTAAATCTGAAATAAATTTTCGAAAATAAAATATATCAAATATAATTTAAATACAAATATTAATATTTATTTTTTTTTTTATTTTTTAATTACCTTTTCTTGGAATTTTATGTAACCAATATATTTTAATATTGAATATTAATATTGAGAAATATATATTTTTTATTTGAATTATATTAAATTTTGATTAATTTTTTCAATAAATTCTATTGCATTTACTCAAAAAAAAAATATATATATAAATAAATAAAATAAAAAAAATAATAATAAAATAAATAAAAGCTTATATTTATTTTAGTATTATATATTTGAAAGCTTGATTCATTTCCAAATTTTGTTCTCTAAAAATAAATATTTTGTTTACTAATTATTTATTTTAATGTATTGTATTATATTTTTTTTTTATTTTAAATTAATTTTTTAAAATTAAATTTTGTTTTTATTTTAAATTTAATTATATATTTTGTAAATTAAATTACATATTTATTTTTTTATTATTATTTTATATTATATTATTTTATTTTATTTTTATTTTTATTTTTATTTGTATTCTTCATTTTATTTTTATTTTATTATTTATTTATATTTATTAAAATTTATTTATTTATTTTATTTTATTTTTTTTGTATTTTCTTATTACCTAACTTCAGCTAGATTTATTAGATGCATTTTTGCCTGTACCGTTCGCTGTTTATTCCCCCTTTTTTCACAGTCTCCTTTACTCTTTCTCACTCTCTCTGCCTCTCTCTTTCTCCATCAACAATTGTTAATTTTGTTAATTTTCATGAGACTGTGACGCAGTGGCCATTGGCCAATATTTGCCTAGGCTTCGCGTAGTTTTGCGCTTGATTGCGTTTTTCTGCGCTTTATGGAGCGCACGAAACCCCTCGTGACAGTCGTGACAGTGAGTGCCCAAAGGCAATTGCCCGCCTTGTTCCACCTACCTACAGTGTACCGTGGCTTGAGTGACCCTAGGGCTAGCTGGCTCTCTGGCTCTCTGTCTCTCTGGCTGCCTGGTTGACGTCAGAGCGGGCACGGCAGCAACGACTTTGTGAACGGCCTTGAGCTGGGCAGCGGGACGAAAACGGTTTTAGATATTCGAATCGCAATTGGAATTCCTATATTCGCATAGGCTGGGCCAATTAGCAGTCGCTTGAGTGTGAAATTAATAACAATTAGTGGGCCACAGTCAAGCGCAGCTAAAACCTCTAGCAACGCAGAGTCATTTTAACACTCGACTGCACTCCAGCCGTCGAGCAATTAGTAAATTGCCAGCGCCATTCAAGATGCAAACAACTTGTGAAAATCTATCAAACTAATTGTCGCCGTGGTTGCCAAGACGGCTATTAATGGTCCGCCTTACAGACACTTTGCATTGCTTGGCAACGTCTATAATATTAGCCGCGCTATTACTGAAGTCGATAGCGGAGATTATCTGAATTGTAAATGTATAAAGCTGTTTTTTAGAGCTGTACACTAAATAGAAATTGTGTGTGCTCTAAACTAATTAGTTGTTCTCAGTTCTCAGATATGAAAAGATAGACTCGTTAGATTAGGTTTCTCTTGTGATCGTTTGAAAATATAGTTTTATTCAAATGGGTAGCACTAAAATTGACAGACAGTTAAAATACATGAATATGTTAATAAGAAGGGCTCAAATTTTAAATGCGCTTTGCACTTTCTTGAATACATTCATGAGAAAATGCAAATTATTACAATATATATAGATAGTTAAGTGGATGCATAGCTTTTGAATTGCTTACATTGCATATATAATACTTTAATTAAAGAACTTTGTTTACATGAAAGAGAATTTCAATCGTATTTTAAAAGGCTGATAAGTATCAAAAGAGCATTTATAATCTAACATTAAAATCGAAAAAGTCTTTGTGTTATTTTTGTATTTTTTTTTATACACATCTAGCCTTTTTCTGGCAATTTTATTGTAGCTGAATGCAGGCAGACATATTGTATATTAATTTCTATTCATAAATATAAGAATATATATACCAATACATAAATACATAGTTTAGAGTTTGTTATTATTGACTTTGCAATTACATTGCTAATTTATGCCCAACTGAGCTGTAATTATGCAATTACAGCGTGCGAGCAATGTTTGTAATCTGAACCTATTTGCATCCTTCCCTCGTAGCTTATGTATACATAACAATTAAAGTCTTCAGTGTGATGCTCTGGCTTGTTAGTGAAGCGCTTAACTTATCAGCAGTGATTAGGAACAGCATTTGCCTGTTCGCCGAGCTACATAGAGCTGAAACTTGTGTGGATCGAATGGGATTAAAGTGAGCTACAAATTGACATTATTCCAAAGGCATTGCAAATGAGTACAAACTGCAAAAAACACGCTTGAGAAACTATATTTGATGGCATTCAAGAAATGTTACTGTTTGTTGAATAATAAAATTTCATTCAAAGACTGTGGGATAGATAGGCTGAAAATAAATTTAAAATATGTACGACACACTTAAACAAATTTATATTCAATAAACATTTTTGAAAGTAAACTAATAAGATATGAAAAAATAATAATGATAATAATACAAAAATAATAATAATGAACACAAAATCATAGCTTGGGTTAATTGAAGTAAATGTTGCTGCAGTTAATTATAATTGAATAAAGAAATGAAATTCTTTTAGTTAAAAATAGCATAACTTCACTTATATCCTTTTTCTTAATTAGTAACAAATTTAATATTAAATGATACATCCCAATTTGTGTTTCATCGCCAGCTGCATAATCACATTTAACAAATTGCATTAATATCATATGCCCCAAAAAGTAGGCAACATTTCGTTGTCCAGCTCGTCATAATTTTCATGCGTTTAATTATTTATTTTTTTTTTTTTTGCCAACGCATTAAACATCAATTAGTAGAGTTCAGTTTAATTAGAAACGAGCTACATATAATTGAAAAAGCTCAACATGCTGTCATTTAAGGCCGCCGTACTCGGAATCGGCTCGTCGATTTTTGCGGTGGGGCGTCCAACAGGTGGTGCCAGAAATTGAAAAACACCTCACCATATTCCAACACAATGGTGGCAACAATAACAACAACAATGAATGAAAATGAGCGCGTGGCAAATTGGCAATTGTTGCCACCAGTAGCGTACGCACACCCACACACACACACAATACATTTGCTTAAAGATATACAGACACACATACATACATATAAATACAAAGCATGCCACACACCTCCTCAGGGGCATAGCATCGACCCACCGCTAAGTACACACACCACACAACCAATACCACTAACACTCGCACACACACACACACACATACATACGCATACACTTGTCAAGCGGAAATGACGACTACGTTGCCTTCATTTTCATTGTTTAACGGAGGTTAAAGCTTGCTGCCAGCAACCGCAGACATTGTTGTTATTGTTGTTGTTGTTGTTGTTGTCATGCAAAGCGAAACGCAAATGAATGCCACATGACGCAGACAGAAAAATTTGAGCCTGGCTAAGCTTGAAAAAACATTATAAAAAAAAAAGAAAGGAAAATGAAATAAACAGCAAAAAAATAAAAGCGAAAACGTCGCACACCAAAAAATGTGCCTGCGCTTTTGTTTTTTTCACATTTCCGTCGCTCATTTTGCCGTGACTTAATTGCTGCTGCCCTGTTCCTAACGTGTGTTAATGTGTGTGTACCCAACTGTCCATGTATGTGTGTGTGTGTGTTTATTTCTTGCTGCTTGCTATACAAATCCGCGCTTTTGACGCTTTTCGACTTTTGTGCTCTGCGCCTTTTTAGCACCCAGCAGGCAAATCTGTTCCATAAAGGGGTATGCTATTGAGCGCTGAGCTCTGAGTCTTAGTCGTATAAACTTAAAGGAGCGTGACGGTGATGTTATGTAGGCTGGAAATCATTTTTTTTTTTTTTTTCGTTCTTTTCGATATTCGACTTCATTTTATTTTTGCAATTACCAATTCAAACTGTTTGTGCATAAATCATTTGATTTTCATTGTAATGTGGATTATTAATTTTATCGTTCATGCAAATGTCATTTTTAATTGCTCAATGAATTTCTTTTTGAATTGTATTTATTTATTAGTTAATGTCAAATTTTTATATATTTTAAAAAATACTATTTCTTTGATTGAAAACATTGCAAGTTATGTAAATATTTATTTAAAAAAAAATTAATAATAAAAAAAAAATACAAAATTTATATAAAACTAATTTGAAATTATTTATTTAAAAAAAAACTAGTAAAAATAAAAAAATAAAATACATAAAAATCAGACAAAATTGATTAAATAAATATACAAATAAAAAAATGTATTTAAAAGGATTATAAATTTAAAACAAACTAATAAAGTTCTTTTAAAGAGTAAATATCTATTCCCAACTCATTATAAATTATATATGAATTTTTAGGGTATTTTCACCTTTACCTTTTGCAGGATATCTAAGAGCTGTTCACAATTTTTATCTAATACACAGCTGCGGCTTTTCTTCATTTTTTTTTTATTTTTTAAATTGTCGTGTTGCTTTGTCGCATTTTAATCTGCCCATAGCACGCGATTACCGCAACACACATACACACACACACACACATGATTCTTTGGTGCCTCTCCTCTTTTGCTCCTCTCGCTTCTACTCCATGTGCGACCGCAACACAATCCGTCGGCAGCGCTAATGTATGTAAGAATTCCGGCAACAGTCAAGCAACAGCCTTTCCCAAATTTGTATGCGCGTGTATGTAAATGTGTGTGTGTGTGTGTGTTTGCATTGTCGCTGCTTAAACGCGATTTACATGCAAATGCGACGCTGCCTTTTGCTGCCTTTTTTCGGTTTTTGTCGCACACAAAAATAAGTTTCTCGGCTTTATTTTTACACACCGCCAATTATAAACAATATGTATGTGTGTGTGCTTAGATTGTGCGCATGTTTGTTTGTTACTATTTTTAGCTGTTGTTGAAATTAAAATAAATGCAACAATGGCAAGGTAATTTGATTGTGTGCCGGTGGCCGACATTTCTCTTCTTTATGCATTTTTTTTTCAACTATTTTTAATGGAACTTTTGTCGTTGTCGCCTGCCACGTTCATTTTTTTTTTTTTAGTTTCAACGTATATAAAATGCAATTTAAATGCAAACTAGACGTTGACGCGTTGTTCTTTATTTTAATTTTTTTTTTTATTTGAACTTCATTGTATTTTTAGTTAATAAACGTTGAATGAAGGCAATGAAATTGGTTGCATCAAAAGCTGACAGATTTTCCTTTTTTCTTATTTTCCATTTGAAATGCAATTTATATAAAATATTTAAATGTTAATTGAGAATGAATAAAGTGGGGAAAAATGATTGAATAGTTAAATAAATGTGAAGTACATTTGGAAATGGAATAATTTTGAATTTAAGTGGAAAATGTGTGTGTAATAAATATTTAATATTTATATTTAAACTTTATACGTTTATTTGATCATTTTTATAATGACATTAAATACGTTAAAATAATTGGAAAATTTTCAAATGAATTTTCGCATAGAGGACGAGAATAATTATAGAAAAATCTAAAAATAGACATGAATAGTAAAATATGTCTCACATTGGCATCAATTGACTTCTTATTAATATAAAAGTTATATAAAATGTATTCGTTTCGTTATGTATATTTCCAAGAAGTTCACGAGTCTCTTTAAATGCAAAAATTCGGAAATCTTGCGGCTAAAGTCAATTTATGTTACATCCATCATGACGCCTATTCGCCTAACTGCCTTCAAATTAAATACAAAGCAACGCATTAGTTGAGCTTCAGTCTGACAAGTTAAGTGGGCACCCGATGCTTGGCACAGGGCTCATATTTCAATTATGTCCACGGGGCGAGCACAAGAGTCGCGACAAATACAAAACAGTAAACAAAGAGAAATAATAATTAAGCGCATAAAATGAACGAGCAAGTTTTATTGCGGTTCGAATTTCAGACGATAAAAATGAAAATGAAAATAAAGAGGAAAATTGCCAGCAAATGCCAAGGCATCCAAGTGCGGGCAGCCGGCAGCTAAAGAGCGTGACATTTGTGTGTTGATGGCGAACCGAATACTTATAAAGATTTCAGTCCGCAAGACTTCCCAGAATCACTGTGGCCTCTAACACTTGCGTTGATGTCCATATTCAGACAATGCCCGGTAGATTTCCACTGTTGCCATATCCGCTTGCCAAGCACTTTGCGCTTCGTTTCGGGTTCAGGTTGAGGTCACAAAAAAATGCACGATGACTGGAATTCAAGCCGCAGCGTATCTGTTGCTTGGGGCTAGGTCAAACGATTGATAAAAATATTTATCCAGCTGCTCCACTCGTGCTCTCCCTTTCTCCCAAGTTTCTCCCAAGTCTCATTGCCGTCTACGTGAGACTTGTTTGTGCCTGCAAAACAAGGCGCAAATGAGCTCTGCTCGTGCCTCTGCCTCTGCCTCTGCCTCTGCCTCTGCCTCTGCCGCTGTCACTGTCACTGTTGCTGCGTGCTCTGCCTGCGCAAATAGGTAAACACATAAAAATTTGCTGTTGCGGCCTCATACAATGGCAAAGATGAAAACGGACCGCAGGCACTGTGGTTAGTTGCTTCGTAAAACTTTTAATATGATAAAAAAATTAAATAAAATAAACTAATATTAAAAGTTATATTCGTTATATTTAGGACTCTTCATGAAATACATAAAAAATAAATTTAGGAAAAATTTTAATTTAAAAAAAAAATGTGTAAAGTAAAATTTTGTATATTAGTAAAATATAATATAAAATTAATCAATATTAGACGTTATCTTCAGTTTCATAAATACATACAAAATAATTAAAAAAGAATAATTTTCATATTAAATGTTATCTATTTTATTTATTTAATTTTATATATAAAATAAAAAATTTTTATAAACATTTTTAATAACATTTCTTCACCTTCTACAATTTCTATAATTTGCATTATAATTTATTGAAATATTATTATATTTCTTGAATTCAAGCAGTCAGTTTCTTTTGAGCTTTTACTACTGTGCTAGCGGGACTCTAGGGGTCAGGTGGTTGAGGTCACAACAAACAGACACTAAAAGTACTAACAAATACAAGTGAAAGAGTCAGCGGGAGATGGAGCGAGATGGCATGCGTTGGCAGCGTGCTAAATAGAGAGCAGAGGAGGCAGAACGCTGCGTACGGTATCTTGCTTTCTCTATATTTCGCCCACTCTCTCTCTCTCTCTCGCTCTCTTCTTCTCTTTTAACATTTTTGTTGTCATTTGCAGTGTGCGGCCTGAAAGTATGCTACATTAAAATTTTAGTGTGTCAATTGTGTGTGCTTTGGTGCGTGTGTGTGTGTGTGTGTGTGTGTGTGTGTGTGTGTGTATGACTGTCACGTAGCAGGTAAAAATGGCGTTCTGTATATATATGTGTGTGTGTGTGTGTCCTTTGTAATTGGCGTTTAAGGCTTTGACGTCAAACCCAAATAATAATCGTTCGCACTTTTGTTTGCCATACAGGCTTGTCCCTCGCCTTCCTTTTTGCCAACCGACAGCTGCCGCTGCTGCAGCTATCTGAATCTCACATTTTGTCCAGCTTGTTGCTGTTTACCAATACACATGTCAGAGCACTAAGTATATGATAATGTGTACTAACAGCTTAGCACACAGCTCCGTTCCATTCCATTTGACCTTTAGGCGAACAATTAAAGTAATTAGACGAATAATTTTAAATTGACAAAACAAAAAGAAAACAAAAATAATAAAAATAAAACAGACAACTTCAAAACAACAGGAAAGAAACAGCAGCAGGCACTCAAAGAGAGCGAGAGAGAGATAGAGAGAAATTCTTTTAGCTAGATTATAAACGTTTTCCCTTGGCACATCATTAATTTATATAGACAAAATATGGCAGTACTGAAGAGTCTTGTTGGAGACTGATGTCTAGCTGCACAGCAGCGTGCCTCGGGCTGCGCTGCCAAGCTCATTATAAATGTATCTGGAGTGTGGCAGCATTTTATATTAATTACAATAGAACGAACTGAGCTGAGCTGAACTTCAAACTGACAACTAGCTAAGAACTGAGAAGATAAAAAAAAAACCCGATTTATTCGAATGTAAAACAAACAGAGCTGTCTGACTGCTGTCAATCTCTCTCTCTCTCTCCCAATCTTTCTCTCTCTCTCTGTCTCTCAAAAACTTTTAATAGATATCCCATTCTAGTTCTTTAGTATAGCTTTACCCATTCAATTATGTATGTCCTTCGGTCAGGGACACTTTCATGTGTCCTGCAAAGTTTTAATGGTCATTACTTTTTGGCTCGAACGCGCTTTTAACGCTTTTTAATTGCCAATTAAGAAGTTTCCATTCGCTTTTAAGATTTATGCATGCGAAATGCGCTGCTGCCGCATCGATTGATTGTTGCTGGCCAATAAGAAAATACGAAAAAAAATGGGAATAAAGACGCCGCAGCCATTTTCTGCAGCAAAATGTAAAAGCTAAAGCTAAAAAACCAGCGCGCGTTAACAAAATCATTTAATTTGTCAAAAAAAAAAAAAAAAAAAAAAACCAAACGAAACGAAAATATGAGTTTTTATTACTCTCAAAGCTAAGAAGAAGCTGAAGTAGAAGGAAAAAGCTGCGAAAAACGTAAGGAACTTTTTCGCATGCTTTATATGCGTGCTAAAAATAGAATATGCCTGCCAAGGGGCACACCCAAAAAGCAGCCGAGAGGAGGAGCTGGTAAATGGTGTTGGCGGCACTGATGGTAGGCAGGAAGCACGCAGGAGCTACCCAATGCTGCCTGTGTGTGTGTGTGTGTGTGGCACAAGACAAGACAAGATTACAAATGTGTAAGCAGCAATTCCCAAAAGTTTCACTCAGGCGCGCGCGCGCGTGTATGTGTGTGTGTGTGTGTGTGTGTGTGTGTGTGTGTGAGCACAGACGAGGCATATCAAACTGTTGATGGTTTGTTGCTTCTTTATTTGCCTCGTTTTGTTTGTTGCTATATTTGGCCATTTTGTCCTTGCCAGTGCCACAGTCGTTGCCGTTGCCATTGCCATTGTTATGCTTTGTCTTATGGCTGTCAGACATGTACATACATATATATACATAGAGAGCGAGAGAGAGAGAGAGAGAGAGAGAGAGAGAGAGAGAGAGAGAGAGAGAGAGAGAGAGAGAGAGAGCGAGAGACATACATATATATTATATACACATATTTTTATATATACAAGTAGTATGTGTCTGTTATGCTGAGTCCTGGCTGCGCCTTAAAAGCTGCACATTGATTATATGTTAGTGTGCGTGTGAGTGTGTGTGTGCGTGTGTTTGGGGGCCAAGTTAATTAAAATATATAAGCATTGCCATTTCCTTGCCTAAATTGTGAACTGTTGAAAGGCATTGGCACGCTTTTTGGCCAGATTAGCCAAACTTGGTCGCAAATTGCCCCTTTGAGTTTTTCACCATGCGTATATGTGTGTCTATGCGTGTGTGTGTGTGTGTGTTTGTATGGTGTGTGATTGTGGCCAATCTTAATTTTATCTGACAGTTGTTATTTTTGATTTTCAGCAAGCTCAAATGTCAAGGTCAATCACAGCGTTTTCATTAATTTCTATTAATAACAATGAAATTTATTCTGAATTTAAATTTGTAATGCAAATTAATTGATTTTTGCGTGAAGAGAGTGAGGAAGTGAGAGGGAGACAGAGGGAGAGCAGCTATTCCACTTCATGAATCAAATTTCAAATTTCAAATTACAAATTGCATTTTGAATGCACGCTCATCAGCATAAAACTTGGAGCATTAAAAAACAAAAACTTAATAACTTGTCAACCCATAAAAAGAATCTGGCTATAAAACTATGAATGACTAAACTCTGGCAGCTGAAACTGACAAATAATCCGGCAGCCAAGTTAACAGATTTCTCGGCCCTTGACGAAACATGTTGGAAAATATATTTTTTGGTCAAGGCAACAGTTTTTTTCTATTTATTTATTTTTTCTTCTTCCTTTGCCCTACTAAATATGTACAAAATGGAAAGTTTAGCATGCGTGCGGTGCATATTTGGAGTGTGCAGCAGGCGAACTATAAGCTACACTTATTGCCCATGCACCTCTCTAACGTGACTCCTGGCCCCCCGGCTGCCATCACCTCGACAAGCACCTTTCTACCACTCTGGCCTCTCGTGCCAACCCCGCTGCTCCCACACTCCCTACACCCGGAGCCGCCTGCATCCTTGCCTCTCTATCCTCCGGCTCCGTGCCTCATACGTACTCCATCTTGCCGTCCTGTGCCTCCCTCTCTCCTGTCCTTGCCCCCCACTGCGGTATATTTGCGGCGATCTCCTAATCCCCTTCCTCTCCCTCCCCTCATCCCTCATGTGAATGGAGCGATTGGCTCTTGCGTCGCCAGCCCCTCTCATCTACTCCCTCCCTTGCACTGGCTCTCTCCTTACTCTCAGTCCCCTGCGTCCTCCATTATCTGCAACGCTGCGTGCCCGACATCATGCCCGAGTTTCCACCTTCCCAGCCACTTCCGCTAGGTCTGCTGCCCTACTTCGCGGTCTCCTTTCCGCCACAGAGCTTCCCCCTACATCCCGTACCCCTCTTGATCTCCCCCTGATGCTTCCCACCTACTCCGCGTGCTCCCCTCGACCCCTGCCCGCACATCGTCTTGTTAACTGCTTGCTTGCTCTCCGACCGCGATTAGCCGCCCCCCTCCTACACTCGTTCTTTTCACTGCTGACCCCCCTGCTGTTTCCCCTTTCCCCTCTCTCAATTTCCTTTCCCCTGTTTCTTCATCTCCCAGCACTTTTCCTGTTTCGTCTTCTTTTGCCCACCCCTCCCTGAGCCCCTCTGGTCCATATTGCTCCCCCTCATATCTCTCTCTTCACCGTGCCCCTACCTTCTTACTTAGTCCCCCTGAGCTTCCTACCTGTTTCCCTTTCAGCCTCACTCTACTGCAGGAAAAATAGGGAATGGGGAAAGAGGGATTATGTGTAAAAAGAATAAAAAGATGGGAAAGAAGGGGGAAAGTGAAAGGAGTGGAGAAGGTGAAGGAGGGAAGAAGACTACAGAGAAGGGAAGTTTAAATATAAATTAAATATTCAAATATATTTTTGTATTACAATTTCAATTTAATTCTTTTTAATATTTCTACCAATTTCTTTTCTAATTTATTGATAAATTAATTCTATATATATTTTTTTTTTTTTAAATAATTTAAATGTTAATTAAATTTTTTTGATATATAATGCCGTATTTCTGTAACATTTAAAAGTTATTAATTCTAATATTTATTAAAAATAATTAAAATGTAATTTTTTTTTTTTTTTTCATTTATATGTAAGATTTTAGAAATTTACATATCTGTTTCATATCTAAGGTATTTAAACTGACTTTTAAATCCAAACCTGCTAGATAAAATTAACTTAGAAGTATAATGGAACATATAGAAGATTTGGAGCTCTCTACAAATATATATTTATTCAAAAAGAAAATATTTTATGATATATTCAATTAAGCATTTTTTCTACGGTATCTACAGTTCACTCTCCCAAATATGGTATCTAAGCAAACGATAGAAATTGAAATTTTCATCATGCTTGTTTTCCTGTTGTTGTTTGAGCTGTAGAAACATAAACTAAAAGGTTTCTCTTGTAGAACGCAGGCTCTTCAAAATATAGTAAATTGCCCGATGTTGGGTCCATCGATGGTGGCAGCGTGTGTGTTTTGAGCTTGTTATTGTTTGCTTTTCCACAAGCGAAATATGCACATATATAATTTCAAATGCTTGCCCACACACACACACACACACACACACACACACATGCCGGATGCGAGAGTCGAGTGTCGCATGTCTGCAATTAGCTGCAGGCATTGTTGCTCAAAGAAGAAGCATCAAACGAGGCATCAACTTATTAAATTACGCTAAACGTGAAGTGGGCGCGACACACACAAAAAAAAAAAAAAAGAAGCAGATGCTGCCTGTGGGCGACAGACTTACATCCGCCTATTTCAGCTATTTCGTATACATTTCCTAATTCTGCCTACTTCACGCATTGTTCATCAAAGTGAAAATGAGACAAAAAAAAAAAAATTACAGAAAGCAAAGAAGCAGGAAAAAATAAAAAACAGCCAAAAGAGACAGAAATGTTCCATTAAATATTACCAAAAAGTAGCTATTAGCTAATGTGCGCGAGGCTGCGTTGGTGTTAGGCTAAACGAATTGTAGCAAAAATCGGCAAACACAAAAGCCGAACGATCATAATGCTAAAACGGCAGCCAGAGTGCTTAAATAAAAATGCCGACAAATTTTCATAGAATATATTCGAGCGGAAAATTTAATCAAAACCTCATTAGAGTACATACTGACAGCTACCTGTACGCAGGCAACACCTGGCAAAATTATGACAGCCAAACGATCCCCACATAAATGCGAGGGACGCGTTGACAAAACAGAACCCGGACCCTCAATTTGTCGACATAAAATACAATAACCAAAATAATATATATAGAAGAAGAAGCAAAAGATGAATAAAATGAAATAAGTCAAGAAAGGAAAATAAATTCAATTCAATTTTTGACACAGGACTAGGCCAGCCCATGGCACATGGTATATGTCACGACAAATGGGCTTTGTTCAGGCCAGACAAAAGTGAAAGGGCTGCAGCGGGGAAGCTGCGACAGTGCTAGGTGGCAGGTGGGCAACTCGTGGGAGGTGAATGAATGCCCATCAATTTGGCAGTTGTCATTTATAAATTTGCTTCTGCTTTTGTTTTATGCATTTCCTTCAGCACCAGCAGCAGCAGTAGGAGCAGGAGTAGCAGGAGGCATGGCTTGTGGGGGCGGGTGCGTTAAGACGCGAGTTTAATGTACCAAGCGATGCTAGCTAACTGGCCAAGCCAGGCCAGGGCAGCATCTTGCTTGTTTTTCTTTTCTAGATTTTTTTCCCTGCTGCCTGTTTATGTGCGCCACATAAAACTATCAATTTATAGCTGCAAAATCGTTGCGCGCTGTTTCCTTTTGCTGGCGCTTCCTGCAGACGACGCCCTCACACACACACATACACACACACACACACACTAACACATACCGACTGCATTAGTGTGCATTGCGCGCTCTCGTTTCGTGGGTTTTGTTATTATTGTTGGCAGCATTTTAGGCGCCATGCCGACGAGACAACAGGCGTTTCAGCTTTGGCTTTGGCTCTTTTGGCTTCTTTTGACTCTTTTTGGTTCTTTTCGCTGTTTGGCTTTCTGGGAGTGGGCGAAAAAGGTTTTCTCGCTCGAACTTTGTTACAACATTTTTCGACTTATTTTTGTGGCGAACTCCGAACTCATTCACAGAGACCGGCGCTTGCATCACGTATACGCCATGTCACACTCACACACACTCTCTCTCTCTCTCTCTCTATCTCTTTCTCTCTCTGTGCTGTCGACAAAAATAGCAAATAGCAATTGCATACACACACACACACACACACATACACATACATAGCTACAATGGCACCTAGCTCACCCTTCACACTCAGCAGCTCCCTTAACCGTCCCTTGACTTAACATGACTTTGGATACGCTACTCAGCTGCGACTTGGCAACAGCCAAATCCTTTTTATGCTTTTGATTTTTTGACACTCGACGTGTTGTTGTTCTTGCGCTTGTTGTTTGTTTGTCATAGTTGTAGTAGTTGTTGTTGTTGTTGAGTGTCTTAGTGTCAACATGCGTTGATTCTCTCAAGCTTATGTCCTGGCTTATGTGCCAGTTAGTTACAGGATGTAGCTACTTGGTACAGTTGTGTCTTACGCGTGTAAGTTGTGCTCGCCATCGATCTGAACGTGATTTGCATGCAGGCATCTCTCTTGGCTAAAGATTTATTGAACCTGCCACGCTTATGGAATGCTGTCAAACTTCTTTACCCAATTTGCATAAGCTGCAGCCATACTTATCGATGCAGCAGCTTGTATTGCCTTTCAAGCCAGTTCCCCGAAGTTTGCAAATATATTTGAATAAATAGAAGAGAGAAAGAGAGAGAGAGATAGAGAGAGTGGGAGAGACAACTTTTAAGTGCAGCATTCTTGTGCATAAAAGTCTAAAAGTTGATTTAACTGCCAGAAAGTTTCTATTTTATATGCGCCTCTTAAGGGACAACAAATAAACGCGCCAGTTGCAGCTCAGCTCAGACATTTTAAAAGTTGTTATTATTATTGTAATTATGTTAAAGACTTTGGCTTTTACGTCGAGATCTTGGTACGTAATGCTGAAATCTAATAATTAAATTGTGTTAAGTCGCAAAAAAGAAACTCTTTGGACAATATTTAATCAATCAAAATAATGATATATTTTTTTGTCGAAAAGTATTTACTTTGATTTTTATAACTACTAATAGCTAAAGAAAAATTATTTAAAATTTTAATTGACATACCCTTTTATAGTTCAATGATTTCATAAATTTATGGCAATTTCCAGCTTTTCTTTGGTTTTCTTTCATTACGATATTTTAATATGCAGAAACAATTTGTTTACTGTTGTTGAAATTAAATTTTGTTGAATAGTTTTGCTATATTAAAAAATTTTATTTCATTATTTTTATTTATTTATTTAATTATTATTATTATTTTTTTTATTTATATATGTATACATAATTATGTTAAAATTTTTACATATATATTTTTTTTTTATTTATTATTTTAGTTCTCTTTTTACAAGGTAGCAATAATTATTATTATTATTATTATTATTTTTTTTCTTTTTCAAACTGACAGAAAATGCTAATCACTTGAAACAATTTCTCGCCAATCGCAGTTGGTTATTTACTATTTACGCTCAGCTCGCGATCAACCAATAAAAATCATACTCACCTGCGCTCGCTCTGAGCACGAGACTTCGGTTCCATTCGTTTCGGTTGAGCGCCTTGAGTTAAACAGTTCGTGCGACGTTCATTTTTACCGAACGTTGTTGAGAGAGCGATACGATTGGCGCTCATGCGACTTCGGTTCTATTCGTGTCGCTTGAGCGTCTTGAGTTAAACAGTTCGTGTGACGTTCTTTTTTATCGAACGTTGTTGAGGGAGCGATACGATTGGCGCTCGTGCGACGTGGCTCAGTAATCGGGCAAACGATCTTCACTCTATCACACACTTGCATACATTCACACATGCACAAGAGCACGCTCGCTTACGTATCAACACATACATAGAAGGCTTTTAGTTTCATTTATCCCAACCAAATGCTCGAGAAACAGCGAGAGCGAAACGAAAAAGAAACATTTGAGAGTCGATCGCGAACGAAACCATTGAACAACCGACGCAATCGGTTGCTTTCTTAGTTTCTATTTTCTTCCCAAAATATGAGTGAAAGACTCTGTTAAGCAGACATTGAGCAACAGTCAATAGTTATTAGCAAGATATAAGTGAAGCTAATACTTGATATGATCTAAGATATAGTTCTCATCCCTCTCAGCTCTATAGCAGAGTTCGTAAAGCTAGCAAAGAAATATTAACAAATACTTAATACATTCTTTTATAATTGAAAACAAAAATGACCTTAACAACATATGTTGGCTACCTGTAGGCGTATCATGGAAATGCAATTAAAACCAAAATGCAACTAGAAATGAGCTGCAATTGCAGCACAAATAAAACTGCATAGGAACTTATTTCGATTTATTGCACAAACGCTCGAGTTGTGGGCGTGCACAGGGGGGCAAAGAAGCACAAAAATCAATTTAAAGTTCAATAGCCTCGCTTGGCCCATAAGCAGACGACATACAAGAAAAATAGAAGAAGAAAAAAAAAAAAAAACAAAAACATGGCAAATAGACTGGGAAAGAACTGGCAAGAAGCTCATCCAAAAATTTTTAGCCATGTTGCAAGTTGCAAGTTGTGCACCCACTCAAGCGCTGCACCTCCTGCTCCAACATGCTCTCTCTCCCCCTCTCTCTCTCTCTCTCTCTCTCTCTCTCTCTCTCTCTCTCTATGGCGCTTCGTAGTTATTTGTGTGTGAAATTAAGTTCAAAGTACAAAATGTGGGTTGTCGACAACTGCAATGGCTTGACTCGACTGCCTCTGCCTCTGCCATGAGCTCAACTGCAATATAAATGGCACAATGGCTGCAGCGACAGCAGTTAGCATTGTACTAACGGTTAGTTATAATGGTCAGCCACAAACAAGAGTGCGACAGAGATAGATAGAGAGAGAGAGAGAGAGAGAGAGAGAGAGAGGGAGACAGAAAAAATAAACAAGAAACCCATAAAACTAATGGGCGTCGCATATAAAAACGGTTTTGGGTCAACGTTGCGTATACGCAATGCGCCTTAATTCATGCATATGCAAATGGCGTGCCGCAGCAGCTGCAATCGAGACATGTGAAATCAGCATAAATATGAGCAGTTAGCTGCGCGTTGGCATCGCCGTGAACGTGAGCGTGGGCGTGGGCGTGGGCGTGTCATGATTGTTGCAGCCAAACGTGCCCAAGTATCCATTGACGCAATTAAATGCGATGGCGGCGACCGCGAAGCGCATTGATAAATGGCAATCGGCGACGCCGCTGGTGGCGACATTGTCATCACCATCATCATTATCATCATCATCATCGTTGTCGTTGCCGTTTCGGGCTCTTCAAAATGCAAATGGCTCTTTGGCACGCCAGGGACTTTGGTGCTCTCCTCCTACCCAATGCCCTAGCCCCGTTGTGCCTAACGAGGCGATGGGCGTCACAACTTTTTGCACCTGCCTCTCTCATCAATTGATTTCATGCTGACAGCAGACAACTGAGAACATGATGCCGACTTCACATGGCAGACAGTCTTACAAGCAACGCGTTGCTTGAAGGGGTCTGTGCCACCAGCTGAGCTGAGCGCGGCCTGGGGTTGCGCCTGCTAAACAATTGAGTGTCAAGTTGCGCGCATTGCTTATGCACTTTTTGCAGCTGCTGTCGCTGCTGCTGTTGCTGCTGCTGTTGTTGTTGGTGTTGTAATGTGCATTAATGCACTGCAAGGTGATTCAGCAGATATGCAACTGTAAATGGGGAGTCGCAATTCCATATAATTCTTTTTTATGCCTGAGCGTTGACAACTTGAGTAGAGCTTGGAAGTTGCGGCTGACAAGTGCTGAAGGGCAGGCACTTAGTTAGCATTGTTGTGCTGCTGCTGCTGCTGCTACTGTGTGTGTGTGTGTGTGTTAGGCACTTGAACAGTGCCACATTAATGAATGGGCCGGGTTGTAAACTACAGCTGTCATGACGTGTGTGTGTAAAAGTGTTGCCTACTTTTCAGCGCATGCGAATGAAATCTGCAAATGCTGCACATATTTCAATTGCCATAGAGCGTATCGTATTACATATGCAGTCTTTACAAGTTAGAAGTCGTGCAAGTATACAGTTTTTATAAAAGTTAATACTCATGTGGAGTATAATTTTAGAGTTTATTTTATTTTCATTTATTTCTTGCAGCCTTTGCCTTTATATTTTTGTTATTTTTTAAATCTTTTCAAAAATTGTGATTTTTGCTTTTTATACAAAAATTCCACCCGATAAAATAACTTAACTCTTATCAAATAAAAACTGTACAATTTAATCACGTTAAGAAAAATGCCTGCCAAAAAAAAAAAAAAGAAATAAACAATTGATACCAAATGTTTGTCAAATAAATATTCTGTTAACAGCATCATTTTGATCTGCGTACACACAGAGACACACACATACACAAAAACTGTTGTTGAATGAATTTCATTTGGTAAAATTGTCTATGTGCAACACAACAATGTGCCAACAATCCATGTGCAGACACATCGAGCAAAAAGTGCAGCAACATTTTTTCCAATCGCTGTTATAACAAGTAAAGCTTCAGTCGAGACGGCCCGTCTACGGGATACCCTGAACTCTGCTAAAAAAAACACTAATACTCTTCTTACGAACGTATGAGTTCTGTCGTAGCTTAGGGTTGGGTTGGGATATACTACTTTGGACGCTTATAACTCCATTCCCAGATGGACGACAGCGCTTAATCAACTTATTTTGTTGTGCTGATCAAGAATATATATAC
Organism: Drosophila koepferae; assembly: GCA_030914345.1. Lineage (NCBI taxonomy): Eukaryota > Metazoa > Arthropoda > Insecta > Diptera > Drosophilidae > Drosophila > Drosophila koepferae. Next base: position 2,454,007 of record JAUESR010000211.1, read on the forward strand.
TCTGCGACGTCTCCTTCTGCCTGTTACATACATTTGCACAAAACTATTATACCCTGAATTCCCGTTTTCAATGGGTTCAGGGTATAAAAATAGCGCAGCTAAATTGCAAAAACTGGCGTGGAAAAGGGGTGACACAGAGGGTCGACATAAAGGTGGGGGCAAACCTATATGGGCAACTTCAACAAATCTCAATACGCAAACATGTAGCCAGGAGCAACAATAACAATGCAATGCACACATGCGTGTGTGTGTGCAAGGCAGAATGGCTGAAACTAAACCGGAGGCGCCAACATGTCCTACAAGTGATTTATTTTTATGTATTTGTTTGTAGAGCGCAAAAAAAAAAAAAAAAAAAAAAAAAAAAAAAATACGTCGAGAAATGCCACAAAAAATAAAGTTTTTCAATCTGTTGTTGTTGCTGCTGCTGCTGCTGCTGCTGAGTCGTTGCAAGCGCCGGCTGATTCGCCTATCCTGGAAACGACGAAATGGGTAACCAGCCAGCAAGGAGAGTAGTAAAGTACCAAGCGTGCAACTATTTATAACAGCGTGCGCCGCTAAGCGGCAACATCGACAGCAAAGAGAAGACAGTTTGTGTGTGGAAGAGAGAGAGAGAAAGAGAGAAAGAGAGAGAGAGAGGCAGGGTGTGGGAGAGCCGTAAGCAGACAGTGAGTGTGGAAAGGCAAGCAAGCCAAATGGCATAGCATACTTTTATGCGGGTGTCGTTGCAACTTGCAACATTTAGACGCAAATCATGGCGGACATTAGCGTGCGCAAAACTTTTGCCACGCAGGTTGAACGATTTATGTGAAAAGTTGTTACCTGATTTGGCTTGCCAACATTATATGCATAAAAAGTTGTATTTGTATCCAAGTTAGCAACCTGTTTCATTTTGCGCATATTTCTCCATTTCTTGTGCATTGCAGAGTGCCCCACCGCAATGGATGGCATGGAGCGATTCGCTTGCCCCACACCGGATCTGCAGGGACGCTATCGT